>CM052545.1:17436373-17488072 GCA_028533065.1 Trachops cirrhosus | reverse complement strand
CCATCTTTCATTCCATCACTATTGGTTCCTTGTGCATTTTTCTTCATTAAACTTATTGTAGCCTGCATTTTTTCATCTAATTTGTGACCAAAATCAACCAATTCTGTGAGTATCCTGATCACCAGTGCTTTGAACTGTGCATCTGATAGGTTGGCTCTCTCTTGGTCGCTTAAAAGGATGGGTTCTGGGGCTTTCAGTTCTTCTTCCGTTTGAGCCATCTTTTTGCTGTTTGTTGTTGTTGTTGTTGTTGTTGTTGTTGTTGTTGTTTGGGTCTTGTTGGGCTGCTGTAGTGAGGGGCGGGGCCTTAGGAGTTCACCAGGGCAGGGCACCCCAGTCCCTGGGTTGTGATGTTGTATGTGGGGGCGGGGTCTAAGAAGGAACAATGGTGCTTGCTCTGCTCTCTGTAGGACCTCAGACCTTTCCACCACTTTCCGCAAGCTGACTGGGCCCCTCTGGCACCAATTCCGGTGTGGGTGGGCCTGTGCACCCTGCGGGACCTTCCTTTTCAGTCAGTGCCCCAAAGCTCTATTTCCTGGCACTGGGACCCTGAGTTGCACGCAGTGCCTTGCTTCACAATGGCTGCCTCGCTGGGTCTGCTGGTTTCCACCCCCTGGTCGGGGCCCACCAGCCACCCCCACTTGTGCACCCAGGGTCTGCTTGTGCGCAGCCCCGGTTGCTCAGCTCTCTGCTCCGCCTCCCTTGCCAGGCCCGACTCCGCCCCTCCTACTGGTCTGGATGAACGTGCCTATTTTTAAATCCTTGGGTGTCCGACTTCCATACACTTCAATTTTCTGTCAGTTCTGGTTGTTATCCTGTTTCCATATTGTTGTTGTCCCTATCTTGTTTGTTTGAGGAGGCACAGTGCGTCTGCCTATGCCTCCATCTTGGCCGGAAGTCAGCAATGGCTTGATGTCAGAAATGGCATATGAAGAATCATAGACTTTTGAACAGAAATGGGCTATCGAGTATAATTAACTGTGTCCTCCTTCACTTTACAGTAAAGGAAAAGGGCCCAGAGAGGGCGGTGCCAGGTCGGAGTTCGATAGCCAGAGACTGGGCTGGAACCCCAGACTCTTCACTCTCCCCTGCAGTTTTTCTCCGATACTGTATGGTCTGTTTATCTGACGTTTTGACTTTTTTTTAAATGTAGACACAAAGGTACCACAGAAGATCAAAAAAGAAGATTCTGGAGCAAATTCTCAGGTAGGCTGCTTAAATAGTTAACTGTAATGAAAGCCAGGTTTCAACTCTGGGAGGAATATTAAAATTGTAATTATCGAGAGACAATGTTATGAAATCATTTTCAATTCATATAGTGTTTGAAATGAATACAGGGGTGAGCAAATATAGGTTTACAGTTGTGAGTGCACGAAAACAGAGTTTATTCTTGTATTATTATTTATTAATTATTGTATTATTTATTTGTATTACAACTGTAAACCTACATTTGCCCACCCCTGTACTTAGAGGGTTCATAACTTTATTGCATCTAGAGCCCATACTATTAGATTAGAAAGACATGCAAACCCTGATAGAAAACAAGGAAAGAGACATGATTGGAAAATAAAAGAGATAAAGTGACAGCATAAGTGGCTGATATTAAAAATGATTTAACCCTACTAGTCATCAAAATGCCTTCCTTGTAATGCAACAGTAAAATATTATTTAACTTAATCTAATTAACAAAGGTTCAATACAACTCAACATTAAACAAGTAATTATACGAGTCTTAAAACCAAGAAAGTACAAATGATTATTATTATTTTTTACCCTAGAAGTAGGATAAAAGAAAGTTTAGGCCACAAACATAGTCATGTTATTATAACAGAAAAAAAATGGAAAACAACCTAAATATGATCACTACTGGTAGAAATTTCTGAGGCCATGAAAAACTAGATTTATGAAATAAATGTAATGGTAATAAAATGTTATAGGAAATTGAATATACAGCATAAAAAGACTAGAAGGACATGTATTTAAGTTGTTAATATTCAGTTGCCCCTAAGTGGTAAGATTATATGTGGGTGGGATTTTTTTCCCACTTCTTCATACATATCCAAACTTACCAAATATTTAGGATTATTTGTATTATTCTTACAACAGGAGACAGAAAAAATTGGTAAAATTTTGATATACTAGCTCCAGCCAGGTAGCTCAGTTAGTTAGAGTGTTTTCCTAATATTCCAGGATTGTGGGTTTGATCCCCAGTCAGGGCACATATGAGAATCAACCAATGAATGCACAAATAAAGCCAATTTAAAATTTTTTTACTTACTATATAATGTGACCTCAGAAGTGTTCAAACGGAATAGGAATGGGGGTGACTTCCATTGTTTTTTGTGATGTGTTAAAAGTGTGAGGCCTGCTGGGATCATTGTTTGCCGAAGTGTCACTGGTAATTGGACTGTGTGTCTCTCAGTTCTCTGGTCCCCACCTACGGATCAAGTCAAATAGGAAAGAAAGTGACAGAAGCGCTCCAAAAGGAAATGCACACATTGTTGCCTACATTTTGGGAGTGATACGTGCCAGGAGATGTAGGGTTGGCTGTGGTAATGCAGGAGCAAGCGGGCTCAGGTTAGGGGGTTTTGTTTGCCTGTTTTTCCCTTTGTTTTATAAGCCATCAGTTGTCGCGAACTTAGGATGTGCCCGGCACTGTGCTAACTGTTCTATGTGAGTCCTCATTTAATCCCACAGCAACACTAAGGTGAGCTGAGGCCTAGAGAAAAGAAGCATCCTGCCCGGTGTCAGCTAGGAAGAGGCAGAACTGGGTCTGGAACCCAGGCCTTCTCTTCTCCCTGCTTGAGCTTCTCCACAGAGGGCTCCCATCCCGACAGAGATGCCTCTTCATGGAGCAAAACCTCCCTCCAATGTGTTTGGAGTAAGAGCATTCCTGTCGGTGCAGTCCATCATGCTAGCCCACCACACTTGGGTGGTTATCTGCCAGCCTTAGAGCTAACTGTGCCTCATAAAATTAGAAGTGGGAATTAATGAAGTCCTATGTCATGGAATCTGGTAGCTTCTGAATCAAGTAAAGACCAACTGCCCATTCTGATCTTTCATAATTTAGAACAATTTCACTGGAAATTACATGCCTTATTAGAATTTTTCATAGTGTCATAAATAGTATACATAAATATTATGTGCTTTTACCTAATTTTTAACATATAACTGATGTCACTGATCATAATTAGAAAAAAGGTTTTTAAATATATATATTTTAAAGACTTATTTATTTATTTATTTATTTATTAAAAAGATGGAAAGGGAGAGAAGAAGACAGGGAAAGAAACATCAAAGTGCACGAGAAACATGGATCGGTTGCCTCTCAAATGTCCCCAGCCAGTGACCTGGCCAGCAACCCAGGCATGTGCCCTGACTGGGGATCAAACTGGTGACCTTTTCGGTTTGCAGAATGATGCCCAACCCACTGAGCCACACGGGTCAGGGCTAGAAAAAAAGTTTTCGCTTAAGTATTATATATCCTTAAAAGCAGAAAACCCACAAATTATATCACATCGTAAAAATTATCATATTTTATGATAAAAAATTATTGGAAATTTTTATTTCTGAATATTGATAGCAATATAAAGTGTTGGGTGATTTTTAAGAAGGCTTTGGGCTTTGAAATCTTATGACTGCTTAGCTTTTTTCCCACCAGTTTTTAAGCTTTGTAGAAATCAATTTCAAATAAAATCTCACATTTCTTATCAAACTTCTGACTTGTAACAGGATAACGGTCTTTCTGGAGAATGGTGTGAAGCTCTTTACAGTTTCACGGCGGAGACCAGTGACGACTTACCCTTCAGGCGGGGAGACCGGATCCTGGTCCTCGAGCATCTGGACTGCGACTGGTACAAGGGCAGGCTGCGTGACAGGGAGGGGATCTTCCCGGCGGTCTTCGTGCGGCCCTGCCCCGGTGTGACAGCAACAGCAGGTGACTCCTGCTCTCTAACGGGAGCCCAGGGCCTTTATACACATGTGTATTTCTCTTCCCTCTAGCCGTGCTTTGTTTAAATTGTTCGCCTACATTTCAAAGGGTTGATACATAAAGTTTTGCAAAGTCTCTTCTTTATACTCGTATACTTTGTCAAGAGTTATAGGGAAAAAAGATAAAAATGTCTTCATTTGGTAATGGCCAATTTTGTCTACTAAATATATTTTCTATAATCTGCTAAGAAAACATCCTAAATCTTTTTGCAAGTTAAATAAATTCAAAATTAATTGAAAGTATTCTGTTCTTGGCAGAGGAGGATATAAAGGGACTAAATGGAAAAAATAAAAACAATTAAAAAGAAAAATATTCTGTCCTGAGAATGACAGGAGGGCTTCATAAAATGTTTGTGTTTCAGTCTGGTGTCTTTGTATTTTTTTGTGTGTTTTCACAGCTGAGGCCAAAAGTATGTCTCCTTCAGCACTGAAGGTGGGGAGGAAGGCGAAAGCCTTGTATGATTTCCATGGGGAGAATGAAGATGAGCTTTCCTTCAAGGTGAGAATGTGGCTTTGGTTTGGTTTGGTTTGATACCTGTATTTAGCAGCTATAAATTATGAAATGTCTTTCACTGAAGGGTGAAACATTTAGGTGGCCTATTGACCATTTGCTAGGAATGAACAGGTCTCATACCCTAAATCTAAAGAACAAGATTAGAGACAGCGAGTAGGGCAAGGATAAATTATCAGCAAGGTGTCTAGGTGGGCAAAGAAAACCTTATTGGCTTGGTAGCCCCATAATCCCCAAATGAGTTGCTAATGCCTAGGCCTTATAACATCAGATCTCAGTAATATTGGAGTTTTCGTTTGTAGCCCTAGTAAAGGATGATCTTCCACATGGTCCTTGTAGCCTGCTATTGTCATGTCTGTGAAATCCGTGGAGAAATCAGTTGGTATCTACTGCAGTGGGGCCTCAGAAGACACTGAAGTCTTGTTCAGAAAAACACTGACTGGGAAATCATCTCAAAAGTTTAAGCTACTTAATCTATCTTCATCAAAGAAGTGCCCCCCCTTTTTTTTCAGTAAAAACAAAATATTTTCATGATCCTGTTCCCCAGTCCATGTGTAGTTGCACGGCAGTAGCAAGCCCCCTTGGTAGTACTTTGGGACTGGGCCAGAGGAAGGAAGGCAGGTTTGGTCGTCATTGCCCTTAGAAGAGCCTGTGTCAGACAGCGGTAAATTCTCCATCATTGGACATGCTCAGTCAGAGCCAAGGTGCCATGGAAAGACTGAAAGCATCAAGGAGTGATTGGACAAGATGAGTCTTAAGACAGTGGAGCCCGAACAAGGTTTCTGCCCGGCTACAACCAAATGAGGGAGCCAGGGCGATACTGGGTATGAGCAGGCTGGGGAGTCACAGGGTCAAAGGGGCATGCTGCAGTGATGTCAGTTATACGGTTGCTAACTTTCCTCTTTTGTGATGGGCTTCTCCTTTCTTCCAGGAATTTCTTTTATCTTCTTCATATTAAAATGCCATTTCTATTACAAAATACTGTTAGTAAATGATAGATATTTCCTATGCAAAATTATAATTTGGTAATCCTATATCTCTTTCTTCCTTTCTTTCTCTAGCTCCCTCCCTCCCTCCCTCCCTTCCTTTCTAAAATGCCTTGGTTCTTAAAATCCAGATGTTTGGAAACTATTGCCCCAGTCCTTTTTAGTCTTTACAGTCAGTAGCTCATAATTTATTTTTTGTATCTTTCTATAGAGTGTTACTTCAAGTGCACAATCTAGATTCAAATTTTTTTGGTGTTATTTTGGCCTTCATTTAAGTTATAGCAACATGAATAATAATTCACAGTATCATTCGGAAAATTAGGCGGTCATCGTTTCACAAATGACTGTGAGCAAGACATAGTTGTAGAATTTCTAGTTAATGGGTTCTTTACTGCCTTCAGTATTGCTGGTCATTACTGTTCTATTAAATACCCACAGAATATTAGTAGATAAAACTTTTTTTATTGTGCTAGCCCTCAGAAAACTGACATACCATGCACATATGGAACAGAGCTAAGGGAAATAGTTCAGTCAGCCATTATGTTATAGTTATAATTTAGGAACCAGAAGGAACTTATTTATAACAGAAACTTTGAATAGCCAGAAGTTTGACAGATTTTAGCAGAGTAAATTCATGACATTCGATAGTAAGCATTTTTCTTGCTCATTTTCCATAAAGAAAGGCCTTAAATCAAACCATTTTTCCAGAGGGCCATGTACCAGGGCTAAAATAAATCCATTCAGCCTGATAAAGGTATTCTTTAAAGTAGCCAGGGTAGTTTTGGACCATTACAGAATCTTAAACCCAGATTCTAAGAAATAGTTAGAAACAATAAAGAACAAAATAGTTTCAGGAGATAATTTCAAAAGTCATGTCATCTGTTAGGCAGTTATAATTCACACATGAATAGATACACAGTCCCTTGTACTGTCCCGATGAGGATAAACCAGTGTGTTCTGAGTCAGGATGAAGCTCTTTCAGACAGGAAAGAATGCAGATTTGATATTGAGGCCAGGGAGGATGGAATAAAGCAAATGGAGAATACCATTATGTGGAATGATAAATGTGCAGTACAAAATGCTCAAGGTGTTGTGAAAGGCAGTTACAGTAAAAGCCTTTCTCATCGAAGAGGTCTGCTAGAACACGTGATGGCCGTGTGGCCTAATGGTCAGCAACACAGCCCAGAAATCACACCAGGTGTAATCCTGTCTCTGCACACTACTACACATGCAACACTGAGCAAATTATTTAATCTCTCTGAGCTTAAATTTCCTTTTTTTTAAAATAAGGAAATTTATACAAATCTCTCTAAAGTGGGGATAATAATAATAGCATCTACTTTTAGGACTGCAGTGTTGTTTACATGAGTTAATTCCTATAAATTACATAAAATAGGACAAGGTGTACAGTAAGCACATGGCTCACTCATCTCCAGGTCTTTGCTTAAGTGTCACTTTCAGTGGGGCCTTCCCTGACTGTTCTAATGAGATGGCCACCAACCCCATACTTTCCTCCTCTGCCAGTTTGTTTGTTTGTCTCCCCACCCCAGAATGGGTCCTTCAGTCACTGCTGTGTTCATAATGCCCAGAACAAGAGTCTGGGACATGGCGGGTGCTTAAGAAATTGTTGTGAGATGGGGGGGTGGACGGGTGTGTATGTGTGTGTGTGTGTGTGTGTTTGTACCCACACATACATACATCTGTATGATAGCTGGCATTGTTTTTGTATATATACACACATATATATGATAGCTGGCGTTATTTATTTAAGAAGAATTTACATTAGACATGAATTTGGGGGGCACAAAATACAAGCAGGAAAATAAAAGTGCAATAAGGGTGACACTGGCAACGAAATGGCTTTGAGGAAAAAGGCGCACAAATGGCATCGTGAGGTGCAGATTATCTTTGTGGCGTATCATGTAATCCTCCCAGCAAAGCAAGATAAACAAGTTAAAGAAGAGAAGACTATACGTGCCTCTCCAGATGGGCTGCCCGTCATGCTTATACTCAACAGAAACTAGTAATTATTTCCAATTCTGTCTTCTTACAGGCTGGAGATATAATAACAGAGCTGGAATCTGTAGATGATGACTGGATGAGTGGAGAACTAATGGGAAAATCTGGAATATTTCCCAAAAACTACATTCAGGTTTTACAAGTCAGCTAAAGGTGAAGCTTGACTGTGTTCCTTGGCACAAGAACTCACTTGAACTATCACTTTGACTATCAGATACGGTGTTTTGTTGTTTGTTTTGTTTTTGCACTATTTTTTTAAACTGAAAGAAATATCTATGCTGTATATGGTACACTAGAATTTTCTGAAAGCAGAGAATGTCTAGATTTTGTAGTTAGCTTTCACTCACAGTAAAAACATGCATGTGAAAACCCACGAGAAAGCATTCTACCGAGGAAAACATCAAGCAAGGTTAGCGAGGCAGACGAACACTTCCCCCAAGAAAGTGGCTGGTGACGTAGCCGCACAGGGAGGCTTACAAGCAAAAGTTGCGTTTGGACATCTATTTTCATCAGCAAGAGTCAATTAACCATGCTTCTTTATTTTTTTACTTTTGTTTAAAAACAGGACATTTGATACATTTCATTTCTGATATTCAAATGAATTCTAACAGCTTGAGTGCATTATGCTTATTTACCAGGGCAACAAATCCTTGTTTCAGGAGCAGGTAGTTTATTCACTAGCTGGAGCCTTTGTAAGAATGTGGTGAGTCAGCTCATGCTCACCAAATGCTACTTGTGTTAATAAGTGTTTCCCTTTTGTCCAAGGATTTCAAGGGGGTGAAAATCCCATGCATCTTTGGTCAGAAGGACCAAAACCGTCCTGAGATACCTTGCTAATATGACTAACCCTTCTACATACCTGCCCTACTTACTTTTTTCCTCCATTTATACTTTATGTTAACAGGGTTGTTATAAAGCACATTTTCTGATTCTGCAATCATTCTTTTGACAATTACTGGTACCCAAAGAAAAACTCATTTTCTTTGTGTTACCCCAGTAATGCAGAAAAGCTGTGTCTTGTTATAGTGGTACATTATGAATCACATATATCTCAGAACACAGAGCGACTGTTAAGATGGAAAACAGTGCCAAGCCCCCACAGCTCATTTCTTTCCACTATAATCAGAATGAAAAACAGTTTGAGAAGACTGAAGGCTGATACTCGTTTGGTTTTTTTCCCAGCTCATCCCCATATTAGAGTAAATAAAAAACACTTTCCAGCTGTATCCATTGTTATGCATGCCAGGCGTAAGATAAAAGTGGTTCTTTTAGGACTAAATCAATTACAGTTTATGGGCTAAAGCCAAATAGGTTGAAGACAATCTTCCAAACAGATCAATGGAACAGAATTTCACTGGAAATGTATACCACTTTCCCAACAATGTTCATGACTTTCTTCTATTTTTCAGAAGAGTTTCATAAACTGGGCCACTTTAGTGTTTGTTACTGTTTCTCATTGTCCAAAAAGTTAGGCAGCCAATGGTCAAACCATTATGTGAACATGAGATGGGGGAAAGTTACTTACTTCATCTTTTTGGTTTTTTACTTCATCTTTGGTTGAAGGTCATCTCCCAGCTATATGGTTATAATTGATAACAGGGCTGCTTTTCTATATGTTTTGGGTAAAGAAGACAATATAAAAAAAACTCTTGTCAAATTTTACTCAAGAGCAATTTCCTAAGAAATGGATGACTTAAAGCCCTATCACAATTAAATTCCCATTTGCAGCAAGTTGTATAATAGGAAGTAGGGTGTGTGTCTGGAATAGGATATGATGTATATTTCTTTGCCTGTGTAATCTTAACATATTAAAGATCATGAAAACTTAGCTTTACTGGAGAAAAATATCCTCTTAAATTTTAGCCTTCTGTCAGCAGAATGATAAGTGCAATAGTTGTACATCTATTTGACATTATAATAAACTGAACTGAACTTTTCAGTCCTTTTCTCATACCAGACTGAGTTTTTTGAGGATGGAAATGGTATCTTCTCTTTATAACTCCAGCCCTTTGCTCCATATAGTCTCAGTAAAGGTTGGTTGCATGGATGGATGGATGACTTACATATGTAAGTCTTGGATCCACTGAGGTCTGATATCTTTCTTCTTTAATTTGTTGACAAAAGCCTTTATTGAAACAGAATTTGCCGTTTTTATGTCATTTCACTTTGTCATGCTACATTTTTTGCTTGTCATTTATTGCCTACTCAACTGATAAGAAGACGAAATGTAGCTCAGTATGGATTTTCATAGGTACTTTCTTGTTTTGTATGTTGATTGAGCATAATTTTTATAGTCTGTGAATTTCATAGGGAAAAATTGGAATATATTGTTTTTCTTTTCAGGATTTTTAGGAGAACACCTGATATTGTTCATCCAAGCCTCCTCAAAGTAGAATCTCCTAATCCTTTTTTTTGTAATTGAAACTAGATTAAGTCAATATATTATTCTTACCCTTTTTATTACCCCCTTTGAACACTAAAAAACAGCAAGATTTCATTAAAAGATGACTAAGTTTGCATGGCCAGAGGGATAACATAATATATCTTTCATTGTGCTCCTGGAAAACACAGGTTTGGAATACAGTCTGAAACATTCCAAATGAAATATCAGTGCATTTATCAAAATGTGTTGTTAGAACTGGTATTTAGAATATATATATACCCTTTTCCCATAGGGTTTTTAATACAGATATTCTTAACAACAATTGTTTACTTTTAATTCAGTTTCTTTTTATCTTTTTTTTTAAGATTTTTTTAAATTTATTTATCTTCAGAGGGGAAGGGAAGGAGAGAGGGAGAGAAATATCAATGTATGGTTGCTTCCTGTACATTCCCTGCTGGGAACTGGCCTGCAACCCAGGCATGTGCCCTGACTAGGAATCGAACCGTGATCTCTTGGATCACAGGCCCGCGCTTAATCCACTAAGCTACACCAGCCAGGGCTAATTCAGTTTCTTAAGTTTAGGTAAATATACCTAGGGGAATACTGATGAATATATGGACATATTATAAGAAGATATTTGTTATAATCACTAATGGTTTATTTCTTTTAATTAATGTCAAATGCATATGGGTCATACGTATGACTCATAATTCAGTGCCATTTTGAATGCCATTGAATGAACTCTTAACAGTGAATTTTTCCAGAACTAATAGGAAATCATTTTCTAACCTAAGCTTTTTTACTTCACTGTAATTATAGAGGGGGGAAAAAATACAAAGCCTATCTCAGAACAACAGCACCATCTAGGGGCCTCTTACCTAATGGCAAGTTCATCCTGTTACACCACAGAGGAGTCTGCAGACCCCAGCTCGACCTGCAGAGGTTAAATGATTTGCCTAAGGCCATACAGGTATGGCAGAACCTAAAGCAAAGCCTAGTTCTACTGATTCCCAATTCAGTAATTTTTCTATTTGTTGTGCTGAAGTGATACATTTCTCTTTAGCAGGTAAACAAGTATACTTGATCTGTTTTATTGGCCTGTAAAAGTTGTAACTTCTTACATATGATAGAAAAAGAACAAGTTACAATGAATAAATTAAAGCCTTGAATTTCTTCCAAGAACAATCCTGCTCAGCTTCTCAGTTTTACATAGACAGTTTATACTGATGTTACCTAGAAACTCAAATATGAACTGATCCATTAATAGGGATTTCTTTTTCTGTTTAATAGGGAACATTGAATTCTTGGAACATCAGATCTTGAGGTGTGTCTGTAGGGCTCTGCTCTTGGTAACGGTGGAGCAACTGATACACCTGTAACACAAAACACTGCTTAGCATTTTGGAATATAATAGATTAATTCAAGTACTGTTATGCTAATGAATTTTACATGAATCTGGGACACATTCCCGGTTTTAAAAAATGAACCATAATTATATGCACACCACGGACTGTTTATCTTTAAATTCTGTGAACTAGGCAATAACTCAGTGAAAAATTTGTCAGGATAAATATCCAAATTCATAATTCAGAAAGGACAATTACCTACCAGTTGTCTATTCTGTTTTAACAGAAATTAACTGACAATCTTCATACCAAAATATTGGCCCATATTTAGTTCTTCTTGATAATTAAAATGAAAGAAACAACTACATTTATTTCTCCAATCATATCCAAGTTTTTTATTGGATAGAGCCCTGACTCAAAGGATCACACATGCCCACCACATTGTTCCCCTGACCCCCAATTGGCCTGAAGAGCAGAGTTGTTACTTCTTCAGAGCCTCAGAGCCTGTGGCTAACCCTACAGTACAGTACTATACCTGAGACTATTCTAGGGAGACAGTGTCATCTTCTCTTTAAACATACAAAATATCGAGCTATTAAAAATATACAGTGATTGAAGGTATTATCCAATTCATCTGTATAAACAGAGCACTCTAGGGAAGATGAGTGTGAGGGAGCAGGCAGAGGTCTGCATCTTTGCTGGTCCGAGGGGCCTGGTTGGGCTATGAGAAGGCCTAGTTGTCCACTGCAATAAGGAAGTTAGGGTCAAGGTCAGAGAGCAAAAGAAAATAAGACACTAAGACACTGTGCATCTGTAAGACTAATTACCAAGTGGGACAACTACCCCTACGCAGGTTTGTTGGGCTGTTCCTGGTGGATAGGAATGGCTGGCCTCTGGATCATAGGCTACAGGGTCCGGCAGAAGTAACACCTGCTTGAGTGTGGTTGGTAGGGTAATGATGTGGGTGTAAAAATTTATAGTTTTAATTGGAACATTTTGCCTAAAATGTCATATGGCGTGCTTGATTGTGACATTGTTATGTTACAGGAATTACATGCTTACAATTTTGTAATAAAAGAAGGGCATTATTTGTGCCGGACCCTGTATTTGGGAGGGAGGGGCTGCTTTACAAAGAGAATAAGGGTAGTGATGAAGCCATAGCTGAGTACCTCAGAGAAGATGAGAATCAGAATCCCTGCTGAGCAGAGAGCTGCACACTGATGTTCCCCACAAAGCCAGCAGCCAAGTCACTCAATTCAGAAAGTGAGATTTTCTTCTTTAGGATTTGGCAATGAGGATCACTACCATCAGTCCATAGATGGCAGTAATACTGACCCTGACCTCTGGAATGTTGGACATCATATTCAGATCTGGCCACGTGATTCCTGGAGGTGATGCCCAGACCACCATGCAAAAATATCTTCAGAGCCAAGGTCTTGAATACCATGACAACCAGGAAGCCCACGACAGAAAAAGTGTATCTAGGTTTGGTCCAGTCTTGGATAGGTATGCAGGGGCAAGTTCATCGTGTGGAAAGCATACCCCTGATTAGGAGAGAAACAAAGATGCAGGAAGTCCATAACCTAGCTGGCCAGACACACTTTTTTTTAAATTGGGGGATGACTTGCATAAAATACAGATAACTAAGTGTACAATTCTGAGTTTTGAGAATAGTCTGTAGTCATATAATCAATAAATATATAGAACATTTTCATCACCCTAGAAAGCTCCTCATACCTCTGCAGCCAGTTACATCCTCCTCTCCTGCCCCGCCCCCTGCAGAGCAATCACTGTTCTGATTTCTATCACCGTAGATTCATTTTACCTGTTTAGGGACTTCTTAAAAATAGAGTAATGTAGTACATGCTCTTTCCTTGCTCGATATAATTTGAGATTTATCCAGTGTGCGTGCAACAGTTCATTCCCTTTATTACTCAGTGGTACTTCACCATAGAAAAATACAATTTGTTCTTCATTGTATTTGATTTTAGAGGGAGAGAAAATCATTGATTTGTTGTCCCACTTATTTTATGCATTCATTGGTTGCTGCTTATATGTGCCCTGACTGGGGGTCGACCAACCTTGGCTTATGAGGATGATGCTCTAACTGAGCTGCTTGGGCCAGGACTAATTTATCTGTTCTCTTTTGGGGTCTTACCCAGTTCTTAACCATTATGAGTAAAGCCAGTGTGAACAATTTTTTCCCAGTTTTACTGAGCTATTATTGACTGATATGAATATTCTTAGGCAAGTCTTTGTGCCCATAGGATTTCATATATAGAAATCCTAGAATTAGGTGATAAAGTGTTTTATTAAAAAAAAAAAAGCCACCGTTTTCCAGAGTAGTTGTACCATTTTATACTCCACTACTTAAGAGTTCTAGTTACTCCACAGCCTTATGAACATTGTTTTCCCATCTATTTGTATTATGTTTCAGCCACCGTGGTTGTATTTTGACACAAAACAATTAGTTTTGCAGACTTCTAAGAGCTAATGACACCTGCAGTTATTTCTAAAATTCACTTCATGGTCTTAGCAAATATTAACTACCCTTCCTAGTTTTCAGGGTATTAGTTTTAGGGTTATTCTCAATTGGGTAACCCTAGTTTTAGGGTTATTGCCTATTACATTATATCCAATTGAGAATTACCCATTATGTGGTGTGACTGGAATTATATGAATTATAAGAAATTTGGAGGTGTTCATGATTGTTTCAAGAAATCATTTTAGAGATACATGTTGAAGTATTGCTTCAAAACAGTTGGTGAGGGAGTGCCAGAAACTACCGTTCAGACATTTTACCCAATTTAGCTGAAAAAGTTAGCCTGCCAGTTTCAGTGGACACTGGCAGGACATAAGGCTCCTGGGTCAAAGGACTCATCACAAAGCCAAAGGTCAGAGCTTCGTGTGTTTCCCCTCTCCTCCCCCATTCAACATGCTGATGCAAAGGGCCATCACACAGTGGGTTGTATTACACAGCAGCACACTTAAGTGGAAGCAAGCCTGCTCTTTTTCTGGGGGATATGTTACCTCAATCCCTCAAGGTTTCCCAGGACACAAATACAACCCTGAGAAATCATGTTCATGGCACACCTAAGAGCAGGCAGGGACACTCAGGATCCACAGCTGATTGCCTCACAATTCACTCTGCATGACACGTTCTTGGACAAACTGGAATCTTTTACATGAATATGGCCCTCTGTCAGGCACTGATTAACCCGGGAGGTTAGAACATCATAATGAAGGCTATTATCCATAAGGCTCAGTAGATGTAGCCAACCTGTGGTGTTGACCTCAGTCGTTCTCTCCAGGTTCCCACACTGAATAACCAAGGGGTGGGGGAGCACTAGGTCTGCACCACCCTGATGTATTCTAAGGCCAGATTATTAGTCATCACAGGCTGTTTAAACTGATCTGCTAATCCTTGGTGTTACCGTCAATTACAGGCAATAGATGGACCCAAAACCTGCCTGAAATGGAGGAATCTCATGACCCATTTTTCCCCACATACAGGTGTATTACCTCAAAAGGGCACACGTCACCTTCTGGGGAATACTGGTAATGGACAAGGACTGAGCCTAGGGCTCTCCAACACCAAGGTCTCAGGATAAACTAGCAAAGGAATAACCAGTGATGTGGGAGGAAACCTCTGTGGGACTTTGAAGGGCAGTTAAGAACAGGAGGATACCAATGGTCAAATGTCACTAGTACAGGTCAAGTAAAATGAAGGCCAACAGAACCACTGGACTTAGCAACCAAGGCCAACAGTAATCCTGACAGCAGCAGCTTCCTTAGAGCGATGTGGGGGAGAGGGGAGCCACAACCGCATCGGGAAAGTAAATACAATGTGGCCAACTCCCAGCTTTGCTGCAAGGGGTTTGAGGCAGGTGAGAACTGCCGGAGCCACTGGCTAAATTAGGCATAAGGAAGGGAAGTCGTGTGTCCTATCACCCAATGACAAGGCAGAAAATGTGAACCCTTGCACAGATAGATGGCAGGGTGAAAGGAATGGGAATCAGAGTGCAAGTAAAAAAGGGTTGAAGAGGGGAAGGGCGCAGAACAGACTGGGTGGAAGAGTAAATACTGGGTAATGGGCTGCATTAAATGCCCATCTATTAAGAGAAGAAACCAGTTTCTATAGCCAAGTTCAGCTTCACAGTGCAGGTGCACAGTGGGGCATCTTATAGCTACAGGAAAGAGCACTTGTATTTAAAAACAAAAAACTAAAGCCAACTGGCTCTTTCCATTAGTCATTCTACCACAGTGGTTCTCAGAGTAGGGTCCCTGGGCATCAGCATCACATTCAACTCCAGAAACTCTGGAGGTAGGGCCAGCTTAAAATAATCACTACCCCTTCTCTGCTACATAGAACAAGAGATAAAATCTAGAACAGAAAAGTACATGTTACTATCAATTCAGAGCATGTTATTCACCAAGCTATAAGATTGTTTTAAAAGAATGATTAGAAATAAATAAAATATCACAAATAGGCCTTTTTATTTGCCACCCTTAAATGTCTGAATTTAAACAGATTCTTGGACCGGGGGCTCATATCCATCAGCTCGTTCAACTTTAGCGCCTGTCTCGTCCCCAGTAGCTTTTCCAGAACTGCTACCTTCACCATGAAGCTCCATGAGTTTTCCCACTAGAAGAAGAATAAAATTGTTAGTTATGGTGTACCGTATCTTGAACAATGGTCCTTCAATACCGTATAAGCATGACAGAAAAAAAAAAAGCCAGTATCTGGCCACAATCCCCCACCCCCCGCCACGAATCCAGTGATTTTTACTTACATTCAAACTTGGGCTTCTTCAACATTTTGACTTTTCTAACAAAGACATCATGAAGTGGATAAATAGATTGGCAAGCCTTTTCTATGTCTTTCCCAATGCTATCTGGGATCCTGCAAACCAGTAACAATAAGATTGGAGTAAATGTACACAGGAAACCTCCCCCCCCACATTTAATCCATGTGGCTCCTCATGTAAGATAGTCTAGTACTGTCCCTTTACAGGCGATGGTGAAATGATGTGAACTGTACAGCTAGTTACAGAGCAAAGTTAGCATCTACGCCTTCTGAGTCTATGCCTTTTGCCTTTTCCATTATACCTTCTTAGTCAGCTGCATGGGAACATCAGAAAAATGTTAAATTTTATCACTGGACATCATTTGGGACCGAAACATTTTGTCATCACTTATTCCCATGCGTTACTGATTGTGGAGGGTCTTTCTATTCAACCTCACTGCCATGAGATAGTTTCACCCAAACAAGGACAAAAACCCAACCAGATTTACTCAGCAATTAGCATGCTTTCATTTCAAGGGAGGCAGCTAGATGGTGTCACAGACAGAATTTAAACACAGGTCTGATTCCACCTTATCTTAGATGCTTTCCCTCACCTGAGCGTTAATCAGATTCAGGGTTGTGTGGTGACAGGGAAAAGAAACTCTTACAATTTATTGACCACTTCTTTCAAGTCATTTGTCTGCACCTCTCGGGTCATGATTTCCATCATTTTCTTCCGGATTTGGCGGACCTGTTGATGCTGAGCATAAGAGGTCTTCCGAATCTGATTGTTGCGTTTTTTAGTGAAACCAACACAGAATAAACGAAGCAAATACCCATCGGTAGTCTTGACATCAACATGAGCTTCAATCATGGTCTAGTGAAAAAAAAAAAAAAAAAGATACTGTCAGTTATACCAGGGTTTTTTTTTTAAAATCCCCATCCAAAGATTTTTCTTTCTTTGACTGATTTGAGGGAGAAGGAGAGACAGACAGACATCTGACTTGTATGTGACCTGACCAGGAATTGAACCTGCAACCTTTAGATGTACAGAGGCAACCAACTGAGTCACCCAGCCAGGGTAGATATAACAGGTTTTAATACTATCAATTTTTATCCCTCAAATTCTAATATAACAGGGAAAGGCCTAGTATTCATCATAGATAAAGTATAATAAAAATTACGTTATCAAATTTCCAATTAACTTCCTTGAAATGAACTTACCAAATTCTTACTATCCTTCACATTCCAATTAAAGAAGTCCTCTCAACAATCCTCCTCCCCTCTCTCCCCACTATCACTGGCAATAGTGCCCACCCCCCAACTTTCTACAAATACATGACAACCCTTTAACATCCTTCCCTTCATTCAGTGGTAACTCTGCAACACAAGAAAATAGGTTCTATGAGACTACAACAAGGACATCAACACTTACTCCATCTTTTAAGAAAAAGTGTTCTATATAGGTGAAATGTTATCACTGATGCTTTTAAGTATCATTTATGTTCCAACTAAGGCCATGCTGACAACTATTCAATTTCACAGCGAAAACACACAAAAAACTCTTACGTGCAATAAAAACTGAATTTCCTCCTCTGCATTTTGTAAGTTTTATACCTTGGTTCAAAAAGAAATTATAACAAAAAGACCTTAAAGTATTCCCAGACATGCAACCACAGAACCTTAGGAGAATGTCAGAAATAAAATTACATAATCAGTATGTATCATCTGGAACCAAAACATTTTGTCATCATTCACTCCCATATACCAAGTATCGTAAGACTGGATGGTTAGCCAGACACGTCTGAACCAACAGTCATTTCCTACATACTAATGTTTACTAGATGCTTTCTGTGTCCAGCTCTGCACTAACATGGATTTCACCCTAACTCCATGAGAGGACACTCTTACCCACATTTTAAAGATAAAGGAACCATGGCTTAGCAAGCTTTGTTTCTTGCCAAAGAGAATACAATTGGGATATGGAGTCAAGACTACCTTCCACTTTATGCCAAAGGCTCTGCTACTCTATGTTCTATGTATTATTCTATATTGCCAGAGGTAATTAAGACCAGCCCAAACCACCTTTTCAGTTTAAAATCTATTAGCAAAAAAATAAAGAATAAAATAAAATCCATTAGCTTTGAGGTCCAAAGAGTCTGAAGACAAGCAAAATTACAAACCTGAATCTAGACGTTCCTCAATCAGCCACTGATCTATGCAACAAAACTAACCCAGTGATAAATTCTGAACTCAATTTAAATAAACAGGAGGATCATGGTTTGCTCCCTGCTGTTGCTCAAGTTCAACAGTCAATTCCAGAGCAAGCACTCAATAGTTATCAAGAAAACATCAGGGGCTTTAAAATGATTACCTAAACCTGAACTGTATGACATGCCCCTTGCTGACATCACACCCTGACATGACATCACACTGGCCATGCATGCCACAGCACCGTGACACTATGAGCTTTCATTCTCACCTGCCATTTTTTGACCATGGAGCACATTTTGTCACGGGTAAGATCCATGCCATGGAAATTAGTCAGGCAGTTTTTGCCCTGAACATCCTCAGTAATTAGCTTGAATTTTCTAAATGCAACTTCATCATTCTGCAGATCAGCTAGGCTCACTTCAAATACACGGCCCTTCAGACCATCCGATGCGATTTCTATAAAACAAGAAACAGGTGTCTTATTAACATTAGGAACCACATGAGCAAAGTCAAGCAAACGAAGGTAACTACTCATGCATAAAGTTGAGCTTAGCATGTCAAAGTGCCACCTCGCTTCCACCAGTGTCCCCAAAACAAGCACCACAGGAGCCAAAGCTGCAGCCAGGAGCTGGCATTTCCTTTCTCCTGCCACAGGACCAACAGTAGACCAAGACACATACGTCTCAATTTAAAAAATATACAAGCCCAGAATAAGATACTCACTGGTTCCTTGAGTTCTCGTGACTAGTGTTTTTCCAATATTTCTTATGTTGAACATAGCTGGTGCTTTCACATCATACCAATCTTTCTTAGAAAATGGATCAACCCTGGATTTAAAAAAAAAAAGCTTCAGTTTTATCGCACATCACATAATCTGACTTTTTTACTTGCTTCAGTCTAATGACTTTACAAGGCTAACTGGCAAGGAGACCTCTCACGGGCACGTATGTGGATCGAGCTCTTCCCACACTGTGCCCGTCTCACAATTAAGCCACGAAGGTGCGCACTCCCCACCACGCAGGCAGCACTGCCTCCCAATAACATGCTGGTCTCTTGAAATTTCCTGGTGCAGGGGGGCACGTCCTGGGAACCCAGGCTCTTTTACAGGGCTTCTTCACACGAGCCGCCTTGGAGCTCCCCGGTTCCACCCGGGCCAAGCAGAGGAGCGGTGCGGGGTCCCGGGTGGACAGGAGTGCCTTCCTCAACTACAGCTTTGAGGCATCCATCATCCGTGGCATTTAAAAAGCCCGTGAGCCCACAATACGCAACACGCCACCGCCGACTCGCGGCGGCAATCCAGGTCAAAGCGGTGCGCACAGGCCCAGAAGGCCAAGGGGAAGACAGCCGGCCCGGTGCGACGCAGCACCCAGATCTGGCAGAGCGTAGTTCGGGATTTACCAACCCAGCACGGCTAGCTCAATCCGACTGACATCCTCGCCATCCGGCCCACACCAAGACCCACGACCCTCCCGCCGATCGTAAGAGGTCCCCGAAAAGTGGAGAGCCAGGTCACTCGCCACTTACACTTTCTTCTTTGCTCCCTTTTTGCCACCTTTCGTTAGGCGCTTGTTCTTGCCCACCGCCATGGTGCTGCTCAGAGAGCCAAAAGGGCGGAAGTAGAACTCACGCGAGAACTTACGCGTATGGGGCGGGGCGCGCCATCGACGTGACCTTTGACCTGCGTTTCTTCCGCCTCCAGAATATCGCGACAACAGGAATGGCACTCATTCAGAGGCAGTGGTGACAGCGCCCTCAAGTGAGAGGGGACACGTTGCTGAGATACTGCGCTCCACCGCCCGCGCGGGCGCTCTCCGCCTGAGGTTCAGGCTTCGGATTACCTGTGGTTTCTGTGGCTCTGAGACGCGGAAGTAAGTTTCCGTGGAAGGAGATGCCTACTCAACGTCTTTCAAAGCTCAAGTCACCACCTCACCTGGAAGCCTATTTCTTCTCCAGGATTTGGAATAAACAGATCCAGGTTCAAATGCTACTGTCAACAATATTAAGCCTTGTGACCTGTCTGTGCCTCAGTGTCTCCCTGCTTAAAGTGGCGGTAGTAATATAACCTACCTCATAAGATCGTTAGTAAGATTAAATAAATATGACATCGGAGGTGCTGGTAATGTTCTGCTTGTTGATGCGGGTGCTGGTTATTGGGGTCAGTTAGCTGCTTGAACATCCATCAAGCCGTACACTGATTTGTGTACTCTTCTGCATGTTTCTCATACCTTCATATATAGTTTTTTTTTTTAAGCGAACTCTGCTCATTGTTTCCCTGAGGGACTATGGGTCCAGTGTTCCCAGATATTTTGCTTTTTTTTTTTCAAGAAAAGCTGGAAATTATTTTGTATGAGATCAAATTGTTCAATTTTTGCAACTCATCCAAAAAAATTTTTTTAATTGTAGGGGTTTAACAAAATATATCCTGGCTGGATGTGACCCCCTAGCTTCTGGAAAGCCGGCCCATGCAGGCTGGGACCTCAGCCAGGGAAATGCTGAGTTCCTTCTCTAACTTCTCCTGTGCAAAAAACCCTGTGGCCGAGCCACGCTCCCCCTCAAAGCGTCCCGCAGCCCCTTCTACAATCCTAGTCCTTCTAGCCTCCATCCCCTACCCCCTACCATCCCCACCTTGTAAAACAATCTTCCTAAATCTCCAATCCTGTCCTAAAATCTTTCAATAATTCCATTATTCTCAGCTGCTTATAGGATAGTGTCGAGGTCCTTATTTTACAACAATATGAATTTTCTTAACCCTTCTGTACTTAAAGTAGTTAAGATGGTACATTTTCTGTTAGGTTTTTTTTTTTACACCGCAATTTAAAAAAAAAAAATCAAAGTCCTTAACCAAGCCTACAAAAACCCTTATTAAGCCCCAATCGCTTACTCTCTTTTCACCCTCCCCACATCTTAGTCTTCACCAGGTACCCCAACTGCAGTCACCTAGAATGATTTCAGATTCTCTGAACAAAATGGTTTTCTCTTGCCTTCATTCCTTTTCCCTCAGCAGCAGGCAGATACCTGTGCATTTTCAAGACAGCTCAGCTTTATTTCTTCTTTCAGTGAGAGACTGATTCTCCCAAACAGGCTCCTAGGACACCTAGCACTGCTTAACTTCTTAGTAACTATTGTCTGTGGCTCAACTCACTGTGAGTGGCACTAGTGTCTGTGGCTCACTGTGAGTGGAAGGGCACACAGGGCAGTCTTCCTGTTTGTGCGCCATCTCTGAGCACGTAGTAGGTCCTCAGAATATTTGTTGGATGAACAAATAAGAGGTAGATGATATCAGTGCTGGTCCCAGTTTTTGAACTTTATGGATCAATCCAGATTTTCAAAATAATTATGGGAACCAATAGGATTACAATTTTTAAATTTAATCACATTATAAAACAAAATACAACTGCCATTTACTATCAGCATCATTTCCTTTTGAAATTATTTTGACCCCCCAAAATAAAAATATAGAACATATCCTCTAAAAGGTCGACCCTTGTATTTTTTATTTTTCTGTGAATGCTGCAAAAGGTCAATGCTTTTAAAAAAATCAACTTTGTGAAAAACCCTATAGACATTATTTTTCTTGTCTAATTGCAGTCTGGTGAAAACTAGTGACCAGTAGAAATCAGTGAATTTTTCCAAATATAATATTGAGTCCAGTAAACTCTATTCTGTACTTACAGTAACCTTGACTAAGTTTACTTTATAGGTGGCAGTTCACTAGTTGAAAACTTTCCCTATGGAAAATGTTATAGACTCTGAGGTTACATACCCCAGAATAAAAACCAAACTTACCTTCTTCCTGGTCTGATTCCTCTTTCTGCCCAAGAGTGAAAAAGCTGCAGAGGAGGGCTTAATGAAGTCAGCTCCATTTAGTTTATTCTAGCAACACCAGCATGTAAGGAATTTGTCAGAGGTATGTATTGCAATTCTCAGCTCTGTTTTGTAATAAAAGCTTTGAAAAATATATGTCCGTGACACTGTTACATTAAATGGAGCATTCATCGGTTTAAATTGTATTGGAAAAAAAAAAGACAGCATGGGGGTGTAAAATCAGTTTATTGGGTCTCAACCATCTGAGAATTTCAAAATTAAAATAGAGTGCCATGGTGTAGACAAATGGCAGAATGTATCAAACCTAGTACGGTGTCAATATTTCATTAATTTTCTTTTTCATCTGTGACTCATCTATTACATCCATCCAATGTTTTTGGAATTTTTATTACTGTGGTTTTTTTATTTCTAAAAGTTCCATTTAGTTTTTTTCCCATTTATATTACTGTTGTTTCTTATTCTTTGCAGGCATATTCAATATAGATTTAAACCCCGTAAGCATAATTGTTTCACCGTCACTGTATGATCGTTCCAGTATCTGAAGTCTCTGCCAGACTGTGTCTATTGTCTGTTTTTGTGCTGGTTCTCCCGCATAAAAGATTAGTTTCCTTGAGTTCCTAGTTATATGTGTCTATGGTCATTGCGTTTGAGGCCTAGGATGAAGATATCCTCTTCTAGAAAGAATATGCATATACTGCCAGAGTCCTGCAGGCTTTAATTGAGCTTTTGTTTCCTTTGTGTGTGTGGGTTTTTTTCTTTCTTTCTTTTTAAATTTGATTTTTTTTTTAAGTTGAGCTTTTGGCATTAGGCTTCCTGGGCAGCCCAGGAGGCCCAGCGAGTGGTAATTCTGCGTTGGTGAACACATGGCGATGTGGGGAGAGCAGTGCTCTCAGAGCCTAGAAGCTCCATGCCCCTTCTCTACAGGTTGCTGTATGCATCTCTTCCATCTGGCTAGTCCTGAATTATATCCTTTTATAATAAGCCAGTAATCTGGTAAGTAAAATGTTTCTCTGAGTTCTGTGAATGGCTCTAACAAATTAAATGAACCCAAGGAGAGGAGGGGAGTCGTTGGGACCTCTGATCTAAGGTTGGTCTGTCAGAAGCACAGGGGGTAACCAGGACTTGAGACTGGCATCTGAAGGGGAGCAGCAGTCTCCTGGAACTGAGCCCTTAACCTGTGGGAACTGACACAGCCTACTGGTAGATAGTGTCAGAATTGCTTGTTGGTTTGGGAACTCCTTCTACACAATTATTATGGGTTTCAAAATAACATCATTTTCTCCTGGTGTGTAAATACTTCCCAGTCTCATTTTTTCCTTCTCAGCTGCAGCCCATGATTTTCTCACCAAAACTCTGTACTTACTTGCAGCCTTATGCTTCTCAGACCCTGCCCTGAAAACCCCAAGCCTAGATCAGTATGCGGCCTACCTTCCATGGTGCTGTTGCCCCGGTTTCTTCATTCCCCTTTGTGTCTGTGACCTTGTGCAGTCCCCTCCCACACTGACTCTGGGCTTGTTCATGAAAATTGCTTTGGTCAAGGGACATTAGCAACTGTGACTTGGGCAATGGCTTAGAAAAAAATGCTGGCATATACAGAGCTTGCTCTCTTTCTGCTCTTTAGAACACTTGAGCTCACTAATTTAAGAAACCTGAGCTAGCCTGCTGGAGAATGAGAGATCGTTTGAAGCAGAATAAGTAACCCAGGTGAGGTCTCTCCAGAACAACCAGTCTACCAACCATCAGGTATGTGAATAAAGCCATCCTAGACCATTTAATCCAATTTACCGGCCCAGAACAGAACTACCCAGCTGACACACAGAGAAATAATGTTTATTGCTTCAAGTCATTAATTGGGAGAAATTGTTTTGCAGCAAAAACATAACATTTTTCTGTTATCTTATGCTCATGGCACGATTACTATATATTTCAGACTTGAACTATCAGAAATTAATGGTATCATATCTCATTTGGGTCTTTGGGGTCCCTATCAGTCCCTTTACCTGTCAGGTACCCTTCCCCTGCCTGTCGGTGTCTGGCTATTCCAATCCCTCACATGTTTCTCCTGTCCCAACCTCAGTCCTATCCCCTGTCATGTTTAGAAAGTGATCTTTTGACTACTTCAAATACTGTGGAGACTTCCAGGCTACAGTGGACTTGACATTTTTCTGTGTGGAATGAGAAGCCATTGGAGGATTTTCAGCATCGGAGTGACACTGTGCCTGCTATGTGGAGAATACAATGTGGTAAAGCAAGGATTGAATCAAGAAGTTAAACGAGAAGTGGGAGCTTGGTCTAGGGAGGTAGAGGAGGAAGTGCGAAGGGTGGAGGGTGGGGAGACAGGACACCGTTCATGGAGACGAAGATGCAGATGACATCCTCTGCAGCTGTGAAATGCACTTGCCCTGGGTGAAGGGATGCAGGGAAAATTCTGGTTATGTTTTGAAGATAAGAACCAATAGGATGTGCTGATGAATTCTTATGTGGGAAGGAAGAAGAGGGATCGAAGATAATCACATTGTTTCACAATGATTTGGGGGTGAGGGAGGACACCCTCTGGGTAGAAGGCAGATTCTGTCCAAAATATCTTTCTTAGTATACTAGTCTTGATGTATGACTCAATCGATTAATGGGTGAGTCCTGATTAATATTATTACTTTATAGCAAATTACCCATTTTCTTTGGGAATATAGTTTTCCTCCTTGCATTTCTGTTTACAGAGTGAAAACAGTAAGTAATAATGATTTCTCATTGCAGAGGTTGTTCAGATGGGATCACTGAAAGGTGCTCCACCCTGATGCTTCCCAAGCACGGTCATCACAGTATTTGCAGGTCAGCAAGCTACCATATTCTGCCACATGTAATGAGCACTTTTTTGCCCAAATTTTTGAGGGGAAAATAAGGATGCACATTATATATGGACAGTACTAATTCCATACATATATAAATGTTTTTAATTCTTTTATTTATGCATGTGTATTAAAAGTGTAACTCTAGAAAGCATTAACGATATCTGTATGCAAAATAATACCCTGGAATATGATAGTTGGTTTTGTTTCTAAATATAAATAAATAAATAATTGAATTAAAAAAGTAGAATGGAAGATGTTTTCCTGAAAGTTTGGGCCAAAAACATCAGTGCGCATAATACACAGGAGTGCACTATACATGGCAAAATACGGTATCATCAGTGAGCAATGAGCTAAGGAGCTTCTGACAGAATGAAATCAATTGTGTCACTAAACACAGTGTTTAGTTCAGGCGACCTTTTTCTCTATAGTAAAACTTTGTTAAGGAAACAGTACACTGGTTTGCCTTTTGGCATAAGCTCCTTATCTCGTTGCCAAGTTGCACCTTTTGTTGCAAAATCAAGGATCATCTGGGTTCCCTAAGTGCTGCTGAATATTTTTTTTTAATTTAAAAAAGCTTTAATTAATTTATTTATTTTTAGAAAGAGGGGAAGAGAGGGAAAGAAACATAAATGTGTGAGAGAAACATCGATTGGTTGCCTCTTGCATGGTCCAACCTCGCCCCAACCTGGGGACCTCGCCCCACAACCCAGGCATGTGCCCTGACCCTAACTGGGAATTGAACCAGCACCTTTTGATTTGTGGGACCATGCCTAACCCACTGAGCCATGCCAGTCAGGGCTGCCGAATATTTTATTGGGACTGCCAAACACATTAAAGACCGAGTAAATTTCTTAAAGTTCCAAGGTAATCTTCAGAGTTATATAGAGGAGATGATGCATTTAAAAATGAGAAAATGAAGTTTTTGAAAAAGTTTAAAAGCAACAAGGTGAAGTAGAAAGAACATGGATTTTGTAGTCAGACTTAGTTTCATATCACTGCTCTGTCACCTGCTATGTGATTTTATATTGTCTTTTTTCCCCCTCACCAGTAAGTGAGAATAATACTGTTAAATAACAAAACTTCAAATAAATTTTAAAGATCCAATCATCTTTATTGAACAATTCATGAATCAGGCAGCATCCCATCTAGCAAATAGAAAGGAGGTCTGCAGAGCTCTAGCAAAGGAAAAGTTGTTAAAGGTGCAAAGAGGGGTGTACAAAAAGTAAATTGTTAGCAAAGAAGCATTGTTTCAAGGAAAGTCATCCTTCTCAGGGGAACTGAAGGAGTCTGCTGGGCAGACTATCTCGTTAGGGCTGACCAGGTAATTCCATGTTGACTACTTAAAGGTTACATTCCTGGGAAACTGAAACTCCACTTAAGTCTTAAACCTTGGTTTGCTGATGCAGGACCTAGCACGAGTTACTCCATTTTGGGTCTGTTGTCTCCTTTTTTAATGATACCTGCTTCCTGTGGTTGTTTTAAGGTTTAAGTGACAACAGTATACATTAGAAACCTGGAACATGGCACAGCATTTTAGAAGGCACGAGGTCACTATTTACTCTCCTTTTCTCTCTCTCTCCAAAATAAATATCAGCTGCTCACTCACACTCAGGTCGACATCTGTCTATCCATAACCTTATAAAATGTCGAGTGTTGCTCTTATTGGAGCCATTTCCCCCGCCTACCCCTTCCTGACTGGTTTGTTGTGGATAGCAGATAGGAAGAAGGAACTTGTTCCAGGAGACAGAGCAAGGGAATTGAGAAGGAACACTGAGATTAAATCCGTGCACAGTGATATTAGTGTCGTTACAGAAGTGCAGTGGTGCAGTCAAATTAGATTCCTCATTACCATTGCTGTCACCGAGAATGGCACACATTCAGGAGACACTTTTTTTGTTGTTGCCTTCGTTGCTGTTTTGAGGTGGGAATTGAAACCACTTTCCTTGTACTATAAAAGTACAAGTTGTGGAACTTTCCTTTTGGTCAACAACATTTCAGAAAGTGAAAATTGAGGGCTACAACCTACAGTTGTCACTCTTCGGTGTCATGTGGATCGGTGCAGTTTCACCTTATTATAGAGTAGTTAGACTTTAGAAAAGTTTTGAATCTTCCTGAATTTGTTTTTCCTTTACTAGTTAGAAGTTCAGTTCAAGGTTGACATGTTGCTCAACTCCGGGGAGGACACTCACACAGACTGCCCAGGGAGTTAAACAACTTTGTTCAGAAACTAACAAAGACCTAAATAACAGTGGCATAAACAAGGTAGAACTTATTTACTTATGCAACTAAGTGTATACAGTCCAGGGCTGATGTATAGGCACCTTGGTGTTAGAGACTTAGCTTTTAGTGAATTCACCAGTCACTACCATCCATGATGTGTTTCTCTTATCCATGGGGTCCAAGATGAAAAGTCAACATTCAATCCAACTGAGAGAGGGAAAGCAAAGAGGAGGGCATGTTCCTCACCTTGCAGAGTATCAGCCACAAATTCCACCCCTCCATTCTGTTCATACCACCTTGCTATCTCCAGCTGTAAGGGAGGCAGGGGAACGTAAACCTTAGTTGTACAGCCGTGTGCCCACCAAAAATTCTGTTGCTTTCCGAGAATGGAAGAACGGATATTTAGGAAAAACCACTCTCTGTCTGCCTTAATTGTAAGGTTTTTATGAAAATTAAATATATAGCATACACCAGTATCCAGGATAATATTTAAATTGCCACCTAATTTTTCTAAGCATTTTGAAAAATGAACTCAGACTAAATTTCTGTCTTTCTCTGCTAAGCCACAAAACAACCTTATCTTTTTCTATTTCTATTCCTGTTTCTGCATTTTTCCTTCCTAATAATTGTTGAAATGAGAAGTGGTTTAAGTGTTTAATCCCCTGGAAGTTACACTGAAAATACTGAGAAAAAATGTAGAAGCTTTTATTATGTTATTGCAATGGGAAAGAAAAGTAATGTTATGGAAGTCCTGACCTAGGAGTAGAATTACTTACATTATCTCACTAAATCTCCTTTAGTCCTCACAACAGTGCTGCAGGCTAGGATAAGTTAATGAAGCAACAAGACTCAGTGGTGTAGTGACTTGTGCCAAATCACACAGCAGTAAGTGTAGAGCTGGAATTCAAATCCAAGATCACAGAGATTGACTTTTTTTTCTAAAATTCCCAGATGATGTTGATTCTGCTGGTCTGGGATCCACGTTTTAAGAACCACTGGACAAGACTGCTGTATTTGTCATCTAGTATCTGTAATACTGTGTTGAACATTAGGTTGGAAGCCCAGAATGTATTGGCTAGGGAACAATTCAGGTTACCACTCTTGATGCATACACACTCCTTTCTGTGCACTAAAAAAATAAATTAGCCCTGGCCAGATGACTCAGTTGGTTGGAGCATCATCCTGTACACCAGAAGGTTGTGGGTTCGATTCCCATTCTGGGCACATATCTAAGTTGTGGGTTTGAGCCCTAGCTGGGGCACATATGTGAAGCAACCAATCAATGTTTCTCTCTCATATCTATATTTCTCTCTCTTTCTCTCTCACCTTTCCTCTTTCTCTAAAATCAATAAACATATCTCAGATAAGGATAAAAAATTAAAGGAACAAAAAACACATAAGACATAGACAACAAAAATGAAAATGGCAAGTGCAGGCCCTGGCCGGGTGCTCAGTGGGTTAGAACATCATCTGATACACCAAGGTTGTGGGTCCGATCCATGGTCAGGACACATACAGGAATGAACAAATGAATCATAAATAAACGTAATATTATTCAGCCATAAAAAAGAATGGCACAATACAACAGAGATAAACCTTGTAAACAGTATCCTAAGCAAAAAAATCTGGACAGAAAAGACCATATATTGTGTGATTCCACTCATTGAAATAACCAGAGTTGCTAGATCCTTAAAGACAGAAAACAGATTAGTGGTACCCCACAGCTGAGGGGAGGGGGAAATGAGGAGAAACTATAATGGCAGGGTTTCCTTTTGGGGTGGTGAATGTGTTCAGGAACTAGATAGTGGTGATGGTTTCACAACACTGTGAGTGTACTAAGTGACTCTAATGGTAAATTTTACTTGTATTTTACCACAATAATAACAAAAAAACCCATGTACCTATTATCCAGTTTAAGAAAGAGCAAACTGACTTCAACAATAAAAATGGATTAAAAAATTTTTTAAGAAGCAGATTAGAACCTTTTCTTTCGTATGGTATGCCAGATATCAAAATATACAATTCACAGTTACTTTGGTAGGTTGTGGGGAGCCGTGGTGATATATTGAGCAGTGAAGTGGTACGATCAAAACTCTGCTTTAGGAAATCCATCTGGCATTACAAGTTTACTTAGAGATGAACCAGAGGCCAAGACCTCTTATAATATTCTAAGCCCTTTACATCCCTAAATTGGTGGGTATAGAAAGAAACATGAAAAACTTTATTTACCCTTTTGCCTGTTCTATCCACTGCACCTACAGTTTTCTGTTGTAGCAGGAGTTAGTAGACTTGAAGACCTATAGCAGTATCCTTCTAGATACGGTAATATCTAGAGCTTCCCCAGGGAAAACATCAGACCAGGAAATACTGGGCAGCCTGAAACACTTTTTGCTAAGCAAGGAGTTTATATTTGCTCCCTTATTCTATATACAACTGACATAAGATAAGAAGCAAGTGTCATTTGCTAGATAAATTATGCATATTTTCTGAAGAGCTCACTTAATCCTTTTTTACAACTCTTTGAGTTGAGTACTACTTAGGTCCATCTGTGGATGAGTAAACTGGGGTTCAGCAAGAAGGAGAAACTTACCCTTTAGTGGAAGGAGAGTTGGACTTCACACCTGATTCCACAGCCTGTGCTCTTAAGGAAAAAGGAGGGAAAAAGGTTAAAATTGAGAAGCATGATTTTTTGCTGCTCTAATCATGTCTCTATTCCAGTTGAGCTTATCATAGTTTTCTTTCAGAAGGGCTATGGTAAATGTATTACTTTCTGGAAGTTTGAACGTATTTATTTTAATCAGTCCTTTGGGACTCACAAAAAGACTTCTTTGTGTACATCTCTTCTAAGAATGCCGAGTTGTTACAATATAGCCTGAGAAGGATAAAGCCACAGAACAAGGCGGTGCTCTTGAGGTAGAGGGTGAGGGCCTTCCCCAAAGAGTGGAGCGTTTACCCTGCTACGTATCAGAGAAGAGAAGGGGTGGGAACTGAAACAAGAAACCAGAAACTAGAGGGCCAGGAGAGGGAACTTCAGGTGTTTGGCTGGGAGTCACTCTTGTTTTCTTGAGAATTCATTTTAAGGCCCTCCTAGAAGAAGAAAAAAAAAGCTGACCCCTGCAGTCTGTGGCACCAAAGCTGAAGATGAATGAGCCTTATCTTGCTTAACAAAAGATTATCTAGGTTCATGTTACTCTTTTTGTTCATTCCTCTCATTTTATCCCTAGGCCTTTTGGTAAAATCTTACTTAAATGTTTCAGATGGATTTAACTAGGCCACAGGGAGTTAAAAGAAAAAAAAAGGGGGAGCTGTGTCCAACTTAGACCAGAGGCTAAAAGATGGGAGTAGGTCCCCTTGAGACCAGCTTGTTGGTGGCGGCACTAACTGTGAGCTTCCAAAAGGAAGGTAAAACTCGGGACATCAAAGTTGGGGTTAAGCAGCCCAGCCGGTTCTCACCATTGTCCACCACGGGAAGGTCTCCTTCCATCCCCTGCCTGTTGAGGAGGAACAGAGAGGTGATTTATATATTAACGGAGCCGGGGCTCCCTTACCCATTTACCTCAGAAGAATGTTTTTCAATGTGCAGGTCGGACCCAGTGGGAGGTCATGAAATCGATTTAGTGGGTGTCAATCAGTATGTGTTTTTAAATGAAGTAAAACAAACTATCATGTATTTAGCAAGTTTGTTTTATGAACATTTGTTTCAGTTTTTAAAGACTGTGTGTGTGTGTGTGTTGGGTCACTGTGTGAATGCATTTCTTACCTTGGGTTCTGATCAGAAAAGTTCAAAAACCACTGTTATTGTATATATCTAATGAAATCACAGTTATCCAGGGGGAAAATCCTTACATTTCATGGTGTGTTTGTGTGTGTGTGTGTGCGTGTGTGTGTGTGACTTTATAATTTGTATACTCAGGGATTTTTTCCTTTAACATTTGAAAAATAACATCTGTTTAAAAAATTCCTTTGGGTGCTTTCATTCAGGAATTTTGCACTACTTGATACTTCTCAGCTCTGTCAGCACCTTTATTTGGCCTGCTAGGAATGAAGACAAATCTGCTGGTGAGTTTAGGTGCCTGGAAATAGTGACCTTTGGTGGGATTTGTACTTCCTTAACCTCTTCCAGAAGTGAAAGGTTTAGGCCTTCCCTTGTCACATCCGGGTCAGGATGCACCCATGCCTGCTGACAGGCAGGAACACGTGACTCTCACCGGAAAGACTGCCGGTTGTGCTCTGCAGGCAGCGCCCTACTGCTCATCGCCCCTTATCGCTTGGTCCCTGTAGTCTTCATTGCAATGCTAGATAAGCTCCAGTGTCATCGCATATGTCAATGTCACAGTGCTCCCTCTCACACTCCCTGCTCCCTTGAGTTCAACCATAAGTATTTATACCATTAATTCTGAACCTTAATCATACGAATTATATGTGATTAAACTGTTTCATACATGTGTGCCATAGTTAATGTGAATTTATCTCCCAGACATTTTTCGTCACTTTGGAAGTTCGGTTTACAAGGCAGGTACTCAGATATACCCATTTATCATAAAAGGATAATACCACCTCTGTTACGGATTCATGGCTTAGGGGAAGAGAGTGGGGAAGTTCTTCACCAAAACAGATTGACCAGAAGATGAACTGATACCTCTTTAGGGATATCCCTTTAGAGATATCAGTTGATAATTATAACACAATAATTTATAGGCACTTTAAGCGACAATTTAAGGGCATCCCAGCAAAAGCAAAATCTTTCTGAGTATAAAAAATTGACTGACGTTTAATCCACTTTTGATGACTAGTCTAAAGCAATCATGATTATTCTATTACGGTTACCAGTAACTGGTTCCAAATGAGTCACGTGACCAGTTGTGCCAGGGTTGTTAGAAATGCTTCCTCACTCCGAAGAGTGGTCTTCATCTCTGGATGTTGACATGTCTGAGTTATGATATCGGGAATTTCTGCTGTCGTCTTTCTGTTGCCTGTGGACGAAGTTGTTACCTGAAGGATGAAGAATGACAGAGTAAAGGGATGGAGGAACCCTGGATCCCGTGTGACATTATAATGCAACTGCATGTATCAATCCTGCCCTACCTCTGAACTTCCTTGTTACGTGACATAATAAATTTCCTTATTGTTTGAGTATTATTGGTTTTATTAATTGTTTACAGGCAAAGCATTCGAACTGATCTACTGAATGTTAGTGCCACTTGGTAACACTGATTTTCCCCAGATGCTGCTAAAATGCCTCTGTAACTCCTCCTGTATTTTCCAGTGTAATTAGAGAACCCTCTGGAGAATATACATGGATCCAAAATTTTAAAAACTCTCCCACATACCCAGCCCTCAATATCTTGTCGGCCTTAGTTTATGTCAAAAGCTGCCATCTCTTCCTTCCAGCCACTGACCTCCATTGCAGATTCAGGCCAGGTCAGAAAGTTTAATTCTTTTCTTAACAAGAAGCATACAATGTTCCAAGGTGTTAAGATCCCACTTGCCGTTGGTGCTGATGTCTGTTAAACTCTGCTTCAGTTCTGAACTTGCCTGACTAAAGTGCACGGACAGGTTTCTGACTCCATTTCGCCCTTCTTCTTGCCTGTGTTACTGACAAACTGAAGGGACCACTTTCATTAGTTTCAAGAGCTTTCTCATTGTTTAATCCTCACCTACCTACCTGAATTCTCGATCCATTCCTTCTCTGACTTTCCATGTCTTCATCTTTATTTACAGTATGATAAAAAGTATTTACAAGAAGGAAATGACTAGCCCAAAGTACATTGGAGAAGTATTTTAACAGGAGTGACCACAACGGTGGTTCATATTTCATATGCCTGTTTTCTCTCCAGAGGTAAGGAGAATTTATAAGCTGTTACCTTTGTATGCTCTGCATGAACTGTTGTAAAGTTTCAGATGCATATTGAATTTAGTTTTTTGTTTAACTACCGAAGATTCCAAAGAGAAAGGAGAAATTAACCAGAAAGATTTATTTCAAGAGCAATTTTTATTTAATTAAAATATCATTAGCAATAGTTCAGTATATAAAGGTAATAACTTCTTTAATATAGCCATTTGTCATTTATAGACAGCAGCCTATTAACCTGAGTAATCAACTCTGTTTCCCTTCAGTTTTATTTAGTCAGGTTTAAGGGTAACTACAGATTTTTCTATGGCTTGTGTTTATAAAATAGTTTCTTGCAATCTGTTTTCTATGCATTTACACATATGAAAAAAGTCAAAATACATTAGAACACCTTATTCTTATATATTAACTATGTGAAGTTTAATTTCCTACCCATCAAAATATTTTTCTTTTAATTATCAATTAGTTTCTCTTGTTCATATTTTAATATACTCCTGAATTACTTTTCTATCTGCTATAAAATTCTATGAAACTATTCATTTTGTGTTCAGAAAAATATTATTCTTGATCCACATCTCCAAAGACTTGTTCAAAAAGCAATTTATCATCAAAATTTTAAAACTTTTGTGCTTTAAATGACACTATTAAGAAAGCAAAAAGACAACTCAAAGAATGGGAAAATAGGTGTAAATCATATGTCTGATGAGGGACTTGTATCCAGAATTTATAAAGAGTTCTTACATTCAATAATAAAAAGACAAATAACCCAAGTAAAAGTGGGTGAAAGATTTAAAGAGACATTTCTCCAAAGAAGATACACAAATGACCAATAAGCATACAAAAAGATCCTCAATATTAGTCATTAATGAAATAGAGACTAAAACCACAATGAGATACCCACTGGGATGGATGGTTATAATGAAAAAGACAGACAATAACAAGTGTAGGTCAGGATTTGGAGAAATTGGAATGCTCATATATTACTGGTAGGACTGTAAAATGGTGCAGCCATGTGGGAGATCAGATTGGCAGTTTCTCAAGTAGTTAAACAGAGAGTTGTTATATGAGCTAGCAATGTCACTCCTAATTGCAACCCTAGGGGAGTGGAAAATGTGTGTCCACACAAAACTTGTACACAAGTGTTTATACTCGTGAAAAAAAAAGTGGAAATAGCCCAAATACCTGTTAACGAATGGATAAACAAAACATGGTGTATCCATGTAATGGAAAGTTACCATTGGGTCCTATTATGGACTGAATGTTTGAGAAGGTGGGGCCTTTAAGAGGTAGTCAGGTTTAGGTGAGGTCATGAGAGTGGAGCCCCCATGATGGGATTAGTGCCCTTGTAAGAAAAGGAAGGGACGCCAAAGCTTCCTCTCTCTGCCATGTGAGGACACTGAGAAGGTGGAGAGCTGTAAGCCAGGAAGAAGTCCCTCACCAAGAGCCAAATCTGCCAGCACCTTGATCTTGCTGGGGGCTGGGGGAAGACAGAAGAATGATGAGTGACTGCAAATAAGTATAGGATTTCTTTCTGGGGTGGTCAAAATGTACTAAAATTAGATAATGGTACATAATTCCTACTATATTAAAAATTACTGAATTTATGCTTTAAAGGGTAAATTGAATGTTATGTAAATTATATAGTATCTCAATATGAAAGCAATTTAATATTCTGTCTACTTAGGTCCTGTTATTTCACAAAACTCTTAGTTCTACAAATGTATTCAGAATCAAGGTAGAAATACATAGAAAAATATCAATAATCAACAATGATGAATCATATCCAAATGCACATTTTACTCTCTCAAATATTTTCCCCGTGATTTATGCACACATTTCCCCCCTGAAGTACTGTTCTCTGTATTTAAATAACAACTACCTCCAAGAGCTCTTTAAATGTCTTGAGGAGGTAAAGGAAACAATTAAAGTAATAGCCCATCTGTTGCCACTGACTGGGGGCAGAGTCAAAATTAGCACTCATCTTTATTGCTGCAACCGATATGTTTCCAGACCATCAAAGAGATTTCAAAATGAAACCAAGTGTAAGTTATCATCCAAAGACTGCAGTCTCTGCCTCTCAAGACTTTAAAAAGGGAGAGATTTTAGGAGCTTTAGGTTCCAATTAAATATGCCTATTACAAAATTTGTCACCATTCCTTAGTAGGTGTAGATGAGAATTCCACAGATGATGAGTTGTGGAAGAAGTACAAATGAATCTGTGAAAAGATGCTTAGCCTCGCCAACAGTTAAGGAAGTGTGCATTAATATAACAACAAGAGAACATTTTACTCCTTCCAGATTAGGAAAAATGTAAAAGGTAGATAATATCCAGTGCGGAAAAGAGTGTTTAGAAATAAGCACTCGTGTCGTTCTGGTTTGGATGGTAATTTTCATTGTTGATTCATTTTAAATATGTGTATCTTTTGATTCATCGAGTTCATTTCAAAGAATTGATTTTTGAGAAAAAATTTCACAAGTGTGTGAAGATAAAAGCACAAGAATAGTCACTGAAGTTTTATTTATAATGAAAATTGGAAACAAACCAAAAATCCAGTAATGGAGCAAGAGAATACCATGCAGTATTCCAAGATTCCTCATTAAATGAGAAAAGAAAGTGGTTTCATTAGGATGTATCAGATAAATAATATGCTTACACTTTTGTAAAATTAATACTCAAATGATTTTATATAATCTAAGTGCATAATAGGTACTCCTTAAATATTTAGGTTGGATTATATCTAAATACATAGATTAAAATACACATTTAGCCCTGGTTAGTGTAGCTCAGTGGGTTGAGTGCTGGCCTGCAGAACAAAGGGTCTCCAGTTCGATTCCCAGTTAGGGCACGTGCCTGAGTTGTGAGCCAGGTCCCCAGTAGGGAGCATGGGAGGCAATCACACACTGATGTTTCTCTCCATGTCTTTCTTCTTCCTTTCCCCCTCCCTAAAAATAAATAAATAAAATATTTTTTTAAATGCACATTTAAAATTTAGAGTTTTATGCAAAAAACTATCAGAGATTACTTCTGAGGATGATTATGCTAGACTTTGCTTTCCTAAATTGTATCATTCTGAAATATTTGACATTCTTGTAAAAATTATACATTTCATAATTTAAAAAAAATTTGTTCTTTTTTAGAAAGATTAATGATCTTAGGGTAGTGAAAATAGTCTATATGGTGGATATATGTCATTATGCTTTTGTTCAAACTCATAGAATGTACAATATCAAGACTAGGCCTATGGACTTTGGATTAGTATGATGTATAAATGTAGGTTAATCCTTAGTAAAAAAGTACTATTCTGGTGAGTGATGTTTATAATGGGGGAGACTATGTATTTGTGAGGGAAGGGGGTATATAGAAATTTCTGTACTTTCCTTTCAATTTTATTATCAATCTAAAACTGTTCTAAAAAAATAAATTCCTTAAAAGGAAAAAGAGGAGTGAAAATCCCCAAGTATAGCAGCAATGGACCAGGACCCAGATGCACAACTAGTTTTGGCTATGTTTTCCTTCTCTGCAATTCCTTAGAATGTTAGATTGAAATTATCAGGGAAGAGAGTGATATCTGAAAGAAACTTTGGTTCAACCACTTCGTTTTACAGACCAGTGACCAAGATACAGAGGAATCAATGACTCCTCTAGGTCACACCATAGAGGCAGTGCCACGTCCAGAGCTCAGGTCTTTTGACTCTAAATGAAATGATTCTTCCTGTTGAAAGGGGCAAGAAAAATGTGAAACCTCTTTTTCTCCCACTTATCAAAAACCTATACAATTTTATTTTGAATAGATTGAGTCAGCTCACTGGTTCCTAACTTGAAATACACTTCCTTAATTTATAGTACACATCTATGCTGCTAAAAATATCATTCAAAAAATGTTTGTTTCATATTTTGCAAAACCAATTAAAAGTGTCATTTTATTCATATTTATTTTTTTAGATTTTCTTTTCTCCATAAAAGGAAATTATTTAGAAACTAAAATAGACAAAATTTATAACACTAAATACAATTTTATATTGTTGATTTTAAAATATAATGAATTGTCTGTCTCTCTTTAGCCTAAAAATGATTGATTGTGTCATTTTTTAAAATTTGTATATTCTCTTTGTGTACTAACACTTGAATTACAAAGCAGCCAAGTATAGGATAAATCTCTAAGTGAAGACTATAATATTACTATATTTTTTAGACTATAAGGCACACCCCCCCAAATTTGGGAGGAATGATGGTTGTTAATGCTGCTGTTGAGTTCTGTTTACATTTACATTGGTGAAATATTACATTATTTATGTTATTAAGTATTTTACCACATTTTTTGCTTCAAAAAATTTTTCCCTATTTTCCTCCTCTAAAACCTAGGTGTGTCTTATGGTCTGAAAAATACAGTAACTAGTTCAGCTGGTTTAGAAAAATTAGATTTTTTTTTGTCACAAATAACAATGACTTTAAGCAACTCAAATAAATAGAAAGTAGCCCTGACTAGTATGGCTCAGTGGGGTTGGGTGTCCTACACTAAAGTGAAAGGTTGCCAATTCAATTCCCAGTCAGGGCACATGCCTGGGCTGTGGGCCAGTTGCCTGGTTGGAGGCCTGCAAGAGGCAACCGATCTATGTTTCTCTCGCTCATCAATGTTTCTCTCCCTTCCTTTTTCCCTCCCTTCCCCTCTCTCTAAAAATAAATAAAATTTATACACATAAATTTAAGGATGTTAACTGCAAAACTTGGGTACTCAGATTGAAAGGGCCATTAAAGCCCAGGCCAGGTAGCTCAGTAGGTTAGAACATCATGGTGATGCACCAAGGTTGTGAGTTCCATCCCTGTTCAGGGACATACAATTATCAACCACTGAATGCATGAAGAACTGGAACAACAAATCAGTGTCTCTTTCTCTCTCTCTCTCTCCCTCTTCCTCTCCCTCTCTCTATCAATAAGCAATTTTTTAAAAAGAAAAAAGCCCTTAAGAGACCAACACAGATATAAGTTCATTTATAGTAATCATCAATTAATTTAATAAAGAATGTTTATCAAGTTTTATAGGATATCTCTAAGGCTTAACAAGGTCTTCCATGTACTCATGGTACTGCTTTTAACGCCCTAGTTCTTAGGAGATATAGAAAAAGTTACTGAAAGTAAATTGGTCAATATCTGAAATGTTTTAACAGACTCCTTATTATCTCAATAGGTGTTTAAATTATAAGATAAAGGAGGTACTTTTAAAAAAATGTATTAGAGGCAAGTGAAAGAAAATGCCTGAGATAATTTCTGCCCCAAGGTTCAAAGGATTAAATATAAAAACAATGGCCTTGTAAAACAAACTTTTTGTGTTTTAATTGACCAGAAGCTCAACATGAACAATTGGCATAAAACCATCATGCAATCTTAGGCTGCATTTATAGAAAGACAGTGTTCACAACTGAAGTAGGCAGCTTCTAAGGTAGCCCCCCAATGCCTCCTGCCTCGTGATGTTCAATGTCTATGTCTAATCCTGTGGGCTAAACCTGGTGACTCAATTCTATCAAACAGAATATGGCAGAAGTGATGGCGATACTTCTTTTGAGACTGTACAATATTTTTTAAAAATAGTGGCTTCTCTCTCTCTCCTCCTCCCTGAGATTACTTCCTCTAGAGTGAGCAAGCTGTCATGATGCATCATGATGGAAACAGTCCTATGTGGAGAGGCCCACATGGTGTGATGAGGAACTAAGGCCCTATTCAATATTCCATGAGAAAGTTAAGCCTGCCAGCAACCACATGAATGAGTTTAAAAGAGATTCTTCGGCCCCAGTTGAATCTTGAGATGACTACAGCCCTGGTCGATGACTTTATTGCAACTTCACAAGAGACCCCAGACAGAATCATTCAGCTAAGTCTTTTCTGATTTCCTGACTCATGGAATTGTGAGTTAATAAGTATTTGATGCTGTTTTAAACTGTTAAATTTGGGAGTGATTTGTTATGCATGATAGATAACTAATACAAGGAGAATGGAATACTAGTAACATGGAACTCAGTACCCAGACTATATCTAGAACATTTATTTTCATCAGTTCTGGGTGCTGTCTTTATGCATATTGACCATCTAGAGTATATCTGGGGAAGGGTGATAAGGATTGTGGAGGAGCTAACAACTTTGTCACACAAGGAATCATTGAGTGAATTCAGGGCATTAGGGTAGGAAAAAGGTAAATTTAAGGAGAAATTTGATATCTGCTCTCATCATAAAATCCTATGGAAGAGCTACAAGAAAGCTGGACTTAAGAGCTAGAGGAGGTATTCAGTGGTCCAACATCCTCATTTTATGGATCAGAAAAGTGAGGCTCAGAGTGGTTATGATTTAACCTAACATCACATAACTGGTTACTGGTTGATCTGTGAATATAACCCTGGATATCGGAATCAAAGGCAGTTGTGCATTTTATTTTGTAGCTCCCAGGATTTATTGATAGAAGCCATAGTAAGGCCAACTTTAATTATTTGTGAGAAAGAACTTTAGCGATTAGAACTCTTCAAAAATACACGGACAGCGACATGGTGTAGTGGGCTCCCTGACACTGGAAATGGCTAAAATTAATGGCCTGGGTGCCTGCTTATGTAGACCTTAGGTCCAATCAGATAACTCCCAGGCTTTCAACCAACTCTAACATGTGATTATATATTAATTTTAAGGTTAAAAAGAATGTAAAACAGACCAGTACTCACCATGGCAGTAAACACAGAATTCTAGAAGCTTAAAAACAAAAACCGGTTAATAGAAATAAACAATATATTTCTATTAAAAATACCAGAATAAAATGCAGGTATAGTAATCATTGCTGAAATAAGAGCAAAGCCCTCAAAACAAAGAATTTTACTTTTCAAAAAAGAAAAAAGGAAGAGAAGAGCATATATTTTTAGATTTTGATTATTTGTGTAATGGAAAGGGACACTATAGTGAAATATACCCTGTGCAGTGGAGGTACATATTGTCACCCTGTTTACATCATAATGAACAGGTTCAGGAGTTACTAGTATAGGGCAGTGAGAGTCACTGTGGAAATTCTATGTATAGTTCTCTATAAATATAGTTAAAAGTCAGAAGATGGAGAGGCTAAGAGGGCATTCCTACAATTAAAGTGCTGTAGAGACAATACCAGCGTGTATCACCAGCACTTTAATGACCACAATGAGAAACAAGAACTTAAGCAGCAAAGATTGCAAGTCACATTTATCAATTTTATAAGAAGTGCTTTTTTAAAGACTAATTGTGAACCTTTTTTCATTTGCCAGATCCTCTGGAATAAAAAAGTCACCCAAATTAAGTTGCTTTTCAGTTATAAATAATTGTCTTTCACCATAAAATACCTTGATAAGTAAGGAAACATTATTTAGAAATAAATTCACAACATTCCCCTTTTCAGTAATAGCAAGTGAATTCTTCCAGTAGCTCACTTCAGAAACATCCTCAACTACTCTCTCTTTTTATTCCACACCTAAAACCCATCAGCTCTATCTTTAAAATCTACTATATTCAGAATCTGACCACTTCTCAGCACCTCCACTGCCACCACCATGGTCAAAGCTGTCATCATCTCTTGACTGGATTCTTCTAACTGGCCTTGGGCTTTTGCCCTGCCTTCAGCCTGTTCTCCATCCAGCTGCCAGAGAGACTCTTTAAACATTAGTGCCAACTGTGTCCATCCCTCTGCTCAAGACCCTTCAATGGCTTTCCTTCGCACGCCTCACACTGGCCTACATAGCCATCCACGATCTGGCCCCTTCATTTTCTGATCTCATCTACAACTATCTTCACTCCTTCCATTCCAGTGAACACTGGCCTTCTTCGCAGACACACCAGGCACACTCCCATCTCAGGGCCTTTGTGCTTGCTGTTTCCTCTACCTAAAATGCTCTTCTCCCAGATATTGTCAAGTCCCAGGCCCCTCTTACCTAACTCTTTGCTCAAATACCACTTTCTCAGTGAGGCCTTCCTCTGTTTAAGATTATAACTTTCATGACATACACGTTTCTTGCCTACTACATTTTCCTTAACATTTCTTCTGACTGTCTTACTTGCTATATAATGTACCTATTTGCCCATTAGAATATAAGCTCTATGAGGTCAGGCATTTTGTCTGTTTTATACACTGATGTATCAAAAGTACTTTGTACAGTGTGTGGCACATATGGGTACTCAATAAACTTCTGTTTAACTAGTTAGGTAATTAGGAAGAACTCACTTTTATTATTATTATTTTTAATCCTCACCTGAGGATATGTTTATTGATGAGAAAGAGTGGGGAGGGGGGAGAGAAACATCAACCTGTTGCTTCCCATACATGCCCCAACCAGGGATCGAACCTGCAGTTTAGGTATGTGCCCTGACCGGTAATTGAATCTACAACCTTTTGATGTAAGGGATGATGCTTCAACCAGCTGCACCCAGCCAGGGCAAGACCTCACTTTTTACAATAGGGAATTTTATATGGAAAGCATTTAGGCTACTGATAACTAGAACAATTGACTTATTTTTAGTTTTCAATGGACATTTGCTTTGCAATTGTAGTACATGTTAGAAAAAGTAGATGTAATTAGCATTTTTCGGGTATAAGGCAAATTGCAGTTTTCATGAGTGTTGAATCAGAAAACCCCTGGACATAGGTAAAAGTAGATATTTGCTTGAAGCAGTGTGTTCAGAGGAATATTAAATTTTTCTTAACTGTAGCTTATATTTAGTCATGCTGGAAAAATATTTGCATGTTATTTTGAACCTTTGTAAAATTCCTTTACCTGTCAGCAATAATTTAGAAATTAAGAATAAAACAAACCAAAATCCCAAACAGGGAAATCAAAAATATCTCTGTATTTCATCAGCTAGTCTCAAAACTAAAGGTAAGCAGGCTCACTTAAGATTGCCCCAATTGATTTAATAAGTAACTCTGAGTACATACTAAAGTATTTTGAAAAGGGTAAATCATTTTGAGATCAGTAAATTAGTGGCAACATTAAAATCTTCTGATTTTAATATACTTTTATTAAATTACCTAATTAAATAATGTTAATTTATTTGAATAGATTATAGAGCTGCTTATAGATTTATCACAGATATTGAGCAGATACTCCTAAATTGTTATGTTTACAATATAACTGAGTGCATTGCCAGTCAAAGGAAAAGAAAACTCAATGCAACACATGTTCCATTGTGGTTATTTGGGAGAAAATTGTTTTCTATCTTCTACATAGCAGGAATATTATATCATTTGATTTCCTTTTGGATGGAATGTTCCATGAGTATAGGAGAAATGAGGTTTTTCTTTTTCTTTTAGTTTCTTTTATTTGAAACAAATAGTTGCACCAGGAGAGATGAAGTTTTATAAGCACTTCAGATTTGATTAAGATCTGAAATCAAAGTTGGTTATAAAATAGAAGAGTTTTTTAATAAAATGCAGTTAAATAATCTAAATAAAGTGTACAAACCATGTATCTGTAGTTTTAAATGCTCACGAGAGATTTGTGTACCCACCGCCCGGGTGAGGAAACAGCAGCATCACTGGTGCTGGTGTTCTGTGTGCCCTCTCCGTCACATCCCTTTCTCCCAAGAGGCATCTGTTTCGGTTTTGTGTCCTCCATTCATTTGCTTTCCCCCCAAACCTCACCATCTGTGCGTATATCCCTAAAGAATATAGTACTTAGTTTCAAACACTAGAGTAGCAATCACAAACCTGGTTGTGTAAGGAAAAGGCAATATTGCCATTACTTGTTGAAGGCTATCAGGAAAAATACACTGAACAGAGTCTGGCTTCAGCACCTCTGAGAGTTCACAAGAGGTTTTCCCTGTCTATAGTAATTCCTGGGAAGCAGAGAGCTTATTGGAATTCACCCATCTGACATGGGTGCAGTGTGGATCCGGTACTGGTTACACAGCTGCAGTTTGGTTAGACAGAGAGCGCTGCTCTTCAGTTTCTGCTTTTATCTCCTATGGCCCATCTCTAGGTTTTAGAAGTAAGTCAAGCCAGACTCTTTTGGGGTGAAATGACTGTCGTCAGATGAAGAGGAGAGCAGAATTTCAATACATGGTCAAGACAGGCCAAACACACATAATACCCGGGTCAGGCTCACCCAGGCACTCTGTCTTCAGGCCAAACGACGATGTAATGGCAGAGCGGATCTTGGTGATGACAGTGCTGACCATGCCTGATTCCCGAGTCCTACTGCCCGACCTGGACTGTCGCCCTAAAGTGTGGGGCCAGGCCGACGTGTAGGGTTTCCTTTCCTCTCTGTTGGAGCTCTAACTCCCTGTACCGCACATCTTTATCTTTCGTGGTTTAATCTTTCTTACTGGCGAAGTACATCCTCTAGTCACTTCTTAAGAAAAGATACATGGGAAATAAATTCTTTGAGAGCTTGAATGTCTGAAAAGATCTTGGTTCAATCCTCATTTTTTAAAAAAGTTTCTTTTGCTAGTAAGTGTAGTATTTAAAAATATTTTTAATTATTTTGTAGAGAGAAGGGAAGGGAGGAAGAGAGGAAGAGAAATCATCCATGTGAGAGAGAAACATCACATTGATTGGTTGCCTCTTATACACACCCCAACTGGGGTACCAAATGTGAAACCTGGGCATGTGCCTTGACAGGGAGTCAAACCGGTGCCCTTTCGCTCTGCAGGATGACGGTTAAGCAACTGAGCCACACTGGTCAGGGCTCAATCCTCATTCTTGATTGATACTTTCTGGGGAGAGCATTCTACGTTGGAGAGCATTTTGTTCAGAATTTTTATGAATTTCTCTCGCTTCTTGAAAGCCTGTCTTCTTGCTTCTAGTGCTGCAGTTGAGAACCCCGAAACCGTTGTTCCTTTATCCTTTGTGTGCAACCGGCCTGTTTACTTTCCCCCTGAAAGCTACTAGAGTCACTTCTTTGTGCGAGTGTTCTGAAGTTTCACAACGGGTGACTTATTAAGAATCCATCTTCACTGGTTTTCCTCAGCACTTGGTGGTTCTTTTTTTTTTCTAAAATTATAGAAGAAAGTTTATTTAGAAAGTTACAGAGGCACTAAGAGCGAGCCATAAAAACCTGGGCTAAGGAAACAAGTTACAGAGGCAAAAGAAAAAAAGATTCAAGCAGGCATGCTCAGGAGGACTTGCGGGAAGGAGGAAGAGAGAAAGAGCACTTGTGAGTTCTTTTAATTGGAAACTCAAGTTCTTAAACTCTGGTAATATTGCTTGAATTATTTTACTGATTTCCATTTGTTCTACTTTTTCTGTTTCTTTGCTTTTCTAGTCTTTTAAGTATTTCTCATCTCTGTTTTTTCTGTTCCACTTTTAGGGATGCTTTCTTCAACTTTATCTTCTAACCTGTCTTTTAAGGCTTTTTTTTTCTTCTAACAAGCTTATAAATCCCAAGGACTTTTTTTGTTTTCTGAGAATTACTGTTTTATGGCATCCTGTTCGTGTTTCACAAATGCTTTTAAAAAAAATTAACTCTAAAGATACTAATGACATTTTTTTCTTTTTAAAGTTTTTTTTCTCCTTGAATAGTCTTTGATTCTTCCAAGTTGCTTTTTTTTTCTGTTTGTATTGGTCTGTATCTTTCACTTTAGAAGATTCCCTTGATAACTGGTAATCCTTGATTCTGTAACCCTACAACTAAGCATGAGGACTTAACCCCATGATTAAGCATGATGGACTAAAAAACTCATTGAATGTACTGAATACGGTGCTTATGACTTATACTTCATTGCAGGGGAAGTTGGGTGGGCAAGTTTACCTGTTGAGTTAGATTCAACAGGAAAAGGACAACTAATCTCCTGCCAGGTGGATAAGAGCCCGGTTGCTAGCATTCTCAGCACTAAGCGAGGCAAGGGAGATGGGGTTCTCTGCAATAAGTATTCAATATGCACAAAGGTGATAAATTCACTGTTTGGGGTACAACATCTATCCCCCTCAACCGTGCCATGCACTTTCATGGTCTAGTGACCTAAGTTTTACTTTCTTCAGAGCATGAATGTCTGCTCTGTCACCAACCTCGAGAAAGAGCAGTTGCTCCCCTTTTGAACAGAGATCAAACTGCTTTTATCCTAGTCTTTCTAACTGCAAGTTCCAGAAGTTCCTGCTGCTGCCACTTTCAATGTCTTTTAAAGATCCTGTAGAATAAATTGAGTTGGTTTTTAGTTTTCCTACTGTCTTGGGATTCAGGTTTTTTGGAACTAAGTCAGTTACCATTGGTCTATTTTGTTTTTAGCTTCCCAAATTTTGATGCTGCTGTCTGTTTTCCCTGTACTTCTTTAGTTTTGGTGGTGTTGGAAAGGAGAGTGAAATGAATGCCTCTGATCGATGTCATCCTAACTGAAACGTTTAGGAAATGTTTTTTTAATTTACTTAGTGTTGTTTAGTTGTAAGATCATAATATTCTTTAGATCTGAACAAAATCTTTGCTTCTTTTGTGCTGTGGGTAGAAATTTTGGGGATTTGTCTTTTAGAATCATCACTTAGAAAAACATATGTGTGAAGTTTAACTAACACTGCTAAATTTCTTTATCTCTTTCCCAACTCAAGGGAAGTTCTTTGATATTGGAACTTGTTCTAGAGAACGATGATGAGGCAGTCATCCCTGGTTATGCTGGGTCCCTACTTTGGAGTATCAAGATGTGGGCCTTTTTCTGTAGCAGAACTTTTTCTCCATAAAAACTTAGCTGTTATGTGTGCCATTTTTTCAGGACCATGGTTTCCTCTAGATGACAGGTAGTAATGAAGTCCTAGATAAAATTAACAGAGTGACTTAGCACAGTGAAAATGTTTGTGTGCTAAGAAAATTTTTAGCCCTGGCTGGTGTGGCTCAGTGGATTGAGTGCTGGCCTGTGAACTACAAGGTCAGTTCCCAGTCTGGGCACATGCCTGGGTTGCGGGCCAGGTCCCTGGCTGGGGGCGTACAACAGGAAACTGTTGATATATGTCTCACACATTGGTGTTTCTCTCCCTCTCTTTCTTCCTCCCTTCCCATCTCTCTAAAAGTAAAAATACATGAATAAATAAAAAAGGGAAAAAAAGAAAATTTTTAATGACTATTCTCGTTGACTTTTTAGGTGTGATAGAACACTGATGGGAGATGATTTTGATGCCTTATATCACCCCACTTATATGTAGGCTCAGTATGTGTTAGGATTCAATAAAATGTTCCTATGTGTCAGTGTATCACCAAATTTACAAAGAACTGAAGCTGTTTTTCTTTTATTACATTTTATCTATACATTTATAAAATTTGTTTTAAAAATCATTAGTAAATTTACTGTCATTGTATAGCATATAAAAAGAACTAGTGCCAAATGCTTTTGTCATCTGTTATGACATGAAAATTCATTATTTTTAAAAAGTGAAAGTGATTAATTTTACAAAGCTGGGCTTCTGTGATCTGTCAGAAACAGTAACTGAAATGCTAAAACGCTCTTGAAACTCCACATTTAGTGGCAAAGACAAATGCCTCTTCAAGGTGGCTTCTAAATATACATGGGACACATAGTTATTAGTGACTCTCTGAGCAAGCTCAGTTCAGCTGAAGCTAATGAGAGAAAAGGGCAAGGAGCTTTAAAGTAGAAATTTGTGCATTTCCTGTTTGAATCTTATGCGCCTATTTCTGGATCCTTCAGGAAGGGAAGCATTTTGAGATAGGACACTTTATACTCGACACACTTTAGACATGAAAAAAGATGTACTCTCTTTCTTTGATGTAATACTACCATAAAATTTCATCCCTCTCAAAATCAAATTTTAAGGCTAAGTCAATTCTACAGTTTAATAAAAGTTTTCATGAAGAGTTTCCCTTGGTTATATTTATTTCTGCCTCAGTTGTTTTTATTCTGAAAGGTAATGTATTAGGCTGAGATATTAATAAATAAAATATTACTTTATTTTTATTATATTTGGACCTAAGGAAAAATATGATTATATGAAAGCACACTTACCTCTATGTGCCAGTTGTATTTTTATAGATGATTAACAACTGAATCAAAATATAGATTTCTTTCCCCACATTTTATAAGGAAAAACTTCCTGTAACAATCAAGAAGAGTGATGTTCAAGTTATTCCAAAGAATAGAAAATTTAAAACTGAAAATAATTATTAATTATCTATAAAATTGGTCTTATTTATACTTTTTTACATTATTTTACTGTTCAAAGACATTTATGGACAGCCCTCAATAAAAGAAAATGTGTGTTAGGTGTCAAGCACAAATTTAAGTAGAGTTAGACAGTGAATTAATAAACACTTTTCCTTATTATGAGCCAGGTACTTTTCCAGGAGCTGGGAATTCATTGGGATCAAGTTAGAGACTATGACCTGCAGGAAATCCCCTTTCAGTGAGGGGAGACAGAATCCTTAGGACTCCTCCTCTCATTAATCAGAAAACCATTCACTGAACACCTCCTTAGTGTCAGGCCCCTTATGTGCCCAAGGGGTACCAAGATTGAGGATTAGTCCTTACCTTCAGGGAACTCACTTCCTTAAGGTTGAGTCAGAAACAACACAGTAGTTTAAACAGATGTGACTAAAGACCTTTATAATCTCCAGATCCTCTAGTTCTATACTAATCTGTGATTTCAACAAATTCTCCCTCTGTAACATGGGAATAATATAACCTTATTTATAGCATTGTTATGGGTGGCGAATAACATCATGTAGCAATGTGGACCCTGGGTGGTCAATCTCCTGACTGGCTCAGCGACTCCCTCTTAGCAGAAACAATCCTACTTCATGCCTGAGCAGACTGACAAACTACCACATGTCCTGGAGTTTCAGGGCCACTTGTGACATTTAAGACTTCAGATGCTAAATTGTGGGATGCAGGTCCATGTGGTAAATACTATGCTTGGGGTAAAAGCAGGTTGTCATGACAGTACATAGAAAGGACACCCTGCGTGGGGAGTGGGGTGGGTGCAGGGAATCCTGAGGTGCAGTCTGAAGCCGCTAGGCTGAGGGTGGAGAAGAGAACTGGCATTTGAGGCAGAAGAGACTGAGGAAGTAGGTGGGGGTCAGTGAGGGGAGCCTGGTGCTTTAGAGGAGTCATAGGTGTTCCAGGAGAACTTGAGCCTGTGCAGGGGTTTGAAGCCTTTGCTGTGTCACAGCCCTGTCCGTCCACCCGTAAAGCCAATGACCCCATCCAGGGAGGGATGTTTTCACAGGTATAAAGCAGAAAACAATAATTGCAGGGCAGTTATCAGGATATTTATAATACAACTGCAATTTAGGTATTTCTTTATTAATCTGTTAATAACAAGGTTCAGCAGCAGGTGTAATAACTACTATGATTTTGCTGTGGTGAAAATAAACAATATTTGAGATGTCTACAATAACTGGAAGGTATTATGAAAATACCTGATTTCTATTGGTTGTAAAGTCATGGATATTGTTAGCAGTACTGTGGTTTATTTCTACTTTTATAGCTGGAGGAATTCCTAAATTTCAATTAAATTAGAAAAAATTAAGATTTTTCTCCCCCATCTAAATTCAGTCTGCTACAGAGCCAAGTCATGTACCCTTGGTTTTAGGCTTTAGCTTGTAAACAAGGTTCCCTGTCTTCAGTAAAATCTTGCTTTTGGCCAGTGTCAGGTTTGGGAATGCACAATCTGATCAAGCCATTCCTGTCCTTAAAACTCTTCTCCTGGATAGACTCAGATGGAAAGCAGGATGACAGCTAGTTGGGGGTGGGGAGAGGTTAGAGGGTGGAGAGGCTGAGCAAAAAGGAAAAAGGACTCATGGACATGGACAACAGTGTGCTGATTACTGGGGGGGAGGGGGTGTAAGGGGACTAAAAGGTAATGGAAAAAATACAATAAATTTTTTTAAAAAAATTCTTTATCATGACTCACAAATCCCTTTAAGATGGGTCTCTCTCCATTCCTTTATTCTTATTCTCTTTCCCAGACAAACAGAACTTTTCATTCATACACAGACCTCTTTTGCCTTCCCACTCATATTTATTTTTATTTTTCTGGCAAAATCCTCTTTGACTCTACATTTCCTCTGCTTGGTAGACTCATTAGTTATCACCTCCTTCAGAAATCTAACTTACCATCTATCAGGAGTGTTCAACCTTTTGGCATCTCTGGGCCACACTGGAAGAAGAGTTGTCTTGGGCCACACATTAAATGCACAAACACTAGTGAAGACCAAAGAAAAGGTTTTAAGAACATTTATGATTTTGTGTTGGGCCGCGTTCGTAGCCATCTGGGCTGCATGCGGCCTGTGGACCGGGGGTTGGACACCCCTGAATGTGGTTTCTGGCCTCACAGGGTTACATTGGACTGCAGGAAATAATGCAACGTTCAATTAGAATACAGTGCAAGAACTGCTTTGTTTGCTTTTTTTTTTTTTAACCTCTGGGCTTACAAAGTGCCTGGACTGATACCTGCTTAGTGCCTAAGTCTCACACACTCCAGGGATGGCCAGGCTATGTGAATATTCTGTGTGAATGGCAGTTGCTGGAACTGTGTAAATACTAGCCCTGGCCTGATAGTATTTTACTGATGAATAAACAAATGAACGAGTGACTGCCTCAGGTGAGTGAGCAAGAGTGCTGCAGAGAATGAAATTTGGGCAATAATCACTCTTGGATTATGTGTACTCAGTTTTTTTAAAATTATTGATCTTGTTTTTCTTCATTTTTACTTATAGTATAGAAGAGATGAATATTTCAAGGACTTAAAAGAGCCACTTGCTCTGATTATGGAAGTAATACAGTTAATTTACAGCAAAGTTAAAATATATGGCATAATATACCAAAATAAAATTAAAGTTACCCACAAACAATTCCCTAATTGGATGGAACTATCTTGGAGTATTTTAGATCAATGATATTTGAAATTGACTATAAACCTTATTGAATATACAGGGGTGGGCAAAAGTAGGTTTGCAGTTGTGAGTACACAAAACAGTTTATTCTTATATTATTTATTATTATTATTAACCTACCTTTTACCTACTCCATATACTGGGACACTGATTTCCTGACTCCAAAAATGTAAATTGTATAAAATGTATAGAATGTATGGTCATCGCTGATGTGTGGTTTTCATTTGTTTTAGCTCTCCTTACTTTAAAAATTTCCCAAAATTTATTTTGAAAAATTTCAAACTTACAGAACAGTTAAAAAAAATAGTACAATGAACATCCATATACTCTTCACCTAGTCTTCAATTGTTAATATTTTATCACATTTGCTTAGCTTCTCTCTTTATATATGTACAGTTGTCCCTCAGTATCCATGGGGGGTTAGTTCCAGAACCCCCTCATATGTCAAACGATGAGGATTCTCAAGTCCCTTATGTAAAATGGTGTAATGGAGTATTATAAACCATTATAAACCTATGCACATCCTCTTGTGTACTTTAAATCATCTGTAGATTACTTATAATACCTAGCATAATGTAAATGCTATGTAAATAGTTATACTGTATCATTTAGGAAATAATGACAAGAAAAAAAGTCTTTATATGTTCAGTATAGACACAGCCACATTAAACCTAACTACACAGTATATGTCAACAAAACAAACTTTTTTAAATATATATTTTAAAGATTATATTTATTTGTTTTTAGAGAGAGGGGAAAGGAGGGAGAAGAGAGAAAGAAACATTAATGTGCGGTTGCCTCTCTTGTGCCCCCTACTGGGGACTTGGCCTGCAACCCAGGCATCTGCCCTGACTGGGAATCGACCCAGTGACCCTTTGGTTCGCAGGCCAGTGCTCAGTCCACTGAGCCACCCCAGCCAGGGCGTTTTTGTTTTTTTTTAATATTTTTGATCTGAGGTTGATTAAATCTTCAGATATAAAACCCATACACATGGAAGGTTAAAGGTTTATCTGTATTTTTGAAAAATAAAAGAAGAATAATGTTTTATGACATGTGAAAATTATATGAAATTCAAATTTGAGTGTTCATAAATAATGTTTTATTGGAACACAACCACTCTTACTGGTTTAGGTAGTGTCCATGGCTACTTTCCTGCTATAATGGCAGTTGAGTAGTGTGACATGGACCAAAAAGTCAAAAATATATATATATATATATTTTAAAAAGGTTTTATTTATTTATTTTTAGAAAGAGGGGAAGGAAGAAAGAGAGAGGGAGAGAAACATCAATGTGTGGTTCCCTCTTGTGCACCCCCTACTGGGGACCAGGCCCAAAACCCAGGCAAGTGTGGGGAATCGAACCAGCCACCCTTTGGTTCTCAGGCTGATGCTCAATCTACTGATCCACACCAACCAGGGCAAAATATATTTTTAAAAAATACTTATTTATTTTTTAGAGAGGGGGGAAAGGAGGGAGCAAGGAAGAAAAGCATCCATTGGTTTCTTCTCTCATGTACCCTGACCAAGGACTGTACCTGTAACCCTGGCACATGCCCCAACTGGGAATCCAGTTGGCGACCCTTCGCCATGTGGTGTGATGCTAAACCAACGGAGTCACGCTGGCCAGGGCAAAAGTCAAAAATATTTGCTGTCTGATTATTTATGGAAAACATTTGCTAACCCCCCACATTAGGTCTTAAACTCCTTGAGGGCATAGTGTTTTGCACATAGAAGGCTTTCAGCAAATGCTGTTGAGGTAGGAAACATGCAAACCTATAGAGAATCTTTATAAGAGCTTATTTGAGCTAGACTGGCAATATATCCCATGGAGCGAGATCTCAAATGTTCTGCAGAATAACAGTTTTGCAGTTTCTTTTATGAAAGTAAGAAAGATGACACGAA
>CM052545.1:17269934-17435873 GCA_028533065.1 Trachops cirrhosus | reverse complement strand
CCTGTGAACCAAGAGATCACGGTTCGATTCCCAGTCAGGGCACATGCCTGGGTTGCAGGCCAGTTCCCAGCAGGGAATGCATAGGAAGCAACCATACATTGATATTTCTCTCCCTCTCTCCTTCCCTTCCCCTCTGAAGATAAATAAATAAAAAAAAATTAAAAAAAAAAAGCCTCCCATTGCCCTGGGTGGTGTGGCTCAGTGGGCTGGGCATCATCCCATAGACTAAAGGTCACCAGTTCGATTCCCAGTCAGGGCACATGCCTAGGTTGCAGGCCTGGTCCCCAGCTGGGAGCATGCAGAGGCAACCAATAGATGTATCTCTCCCTCTTCCTCCCTCCCTTCCCCTATCTCTAAAAATTAGTAAATAAAATCTTTTTTTTTCTTTCTTTTTTTTTGTTTAAAAGAAGACTCCCTTTGTTTAATGCCTTTTTCCCTCCCTCCCTACAATGTGTTAAAGGTCAAGTGAAAATTGCCTCTCCCTGGCAGGCACACCACACTCCCCATTCCAGACTTCAGCCATTTAACCATCTGAACTACAAAACTGGGGTGTTTAGTTTTTTTCAGCAATTTAAGAATGGCAAGTTACTGATGTTGCCTCTTACCCTGGCAATGCACCAATCACTAATTCAAATCATGAGAAACACGGTTGCCTCATCTTTGGAGTATTTAAACCCACGTATGGAAACCAAATCTTTAACACACATTTGCAATCACATGAGATTTGGTGCAGCTGGATTCATTTTAGTATTTTTAAAAAGGTAACACTTTTCTATACTCTCATGCTTGTCTTTTTTCACGTTGCCTTCCTCTTCCCAAATGTCCATGTGATAGTTAAAATTCAGTTTAATTTTCAAACCCATCCCAAATAATCTTTTCTCTAGGAAGCTATTCATCCTTAAAACCAATATATGGTAATTTATTTTTCTTCTGACTCCTCCATAGTACTTCCTAACTTTTGACTCCCACTTGCTTCTCTTTCATATTAGGGAATTACCAGTATTTTACCATTATTTTTCTAAAGGCCTTATGACTTCAAAGAGTCATAAGGGTGCAAAACCACCATGGTATTTGTTTGGTTTTCACTAACGCATCAGGAAGAATGCTTTACTGTGAATTGTGGGGGTGGAGGGGAAGGACACAGATTATGATCTGTGCTGGTTTCATTCCTAATATAATTTATCTTTTAAACTAAGCTGAGGAGGCGAACCTAACTTTAACACTGGAAAATCACGAGAGCGGAGGGAGGGGGGAACCAACCCTTTGGAGAGCTGCAGGCAAAATTAACCCTGCCTCCACGCAGTTTGGAGCAGCTGTCTCAGGAATCCTCCCTTCCTATGAATGTGGGAAAGGTTTGGTGGGGCGGCAGCTGCAAAGCAAGGAATCTTTCCCATTCCTCGTGGACGCGACCCCCGCCCACCCCCTCCCAAATGGTGGCAGCTGCTGGGCATCACAGTGGAAATCTCTTTCCAAGGCTTCGCCGAACGCAGCGGGCGGGCAACAGCTGAAAGCAGTCAGCGGTGAGGACTCGGTTCCCCTTAGGCAAAGGCAGCAGCCTAGCTGGTTCCAGTGCTGCTACCTCTGTGGCTCGTAGTGATCCCTCAGGTGTCCTTCTCCAAGTCCAACAAACACCATGGCAACGTGGGGCGGGTTCCCTCGGCGCCTGGAGACCCTACGGTAACAACGTGAGTTCTGAGCGTCAGAATCACCGGTTCAGCATTAGGAAAGCACCTTCCCAGTTGGGGGAGGAGCCGGCTTTAGGAGGGAAAGGTCTTTCGTCGCTGGGCGGGGAACACACCTGGTACGCCTCAAGCACCGCGCCCACTCGGGTGCCTCAAAAGTGGTCCAGCCAGCAAGTCCGCGCCCAGCGTCCCCGCCCTACCCGGACCCCTGGGCTGCCCGCGCGTCCCCACCTCGCCGCGCGCGGTTGCCTCCGCCTTGGCTCGCGCACGCGCACGCCGCGCCGGGCAGCTTTCGGCGCTGTCATGGCGGCGCGGAGCAGCCTCAGTGGGCACCAGGACAACCGCGGGAGCCCTGGCGGGGCGAGCTGGGCCAGTAGCATCCTCACCCCCACCAGCAGCCTCAGCCCCGGCGTCCGTAGCCCCAGCCGCGGTTGTTTTTGCAAGGGCTGATCGCAGGGGTGGGGCGGACCAGGAAGCCACGGAGTTCTGTGCAGCCGCGGACTCCCGGGCAGCGGACTAGGGAAACTTGGAGGCTGCGACCAGGTGCACTGACCTCTCAAACCGTTTCTCTCCTAGCCGTCTCCGCCAGGCCTCACCACCCTTCAGGCCACAACACACCTGCCCTCCTCTCCCTGATGAACCTCAGGTGCCCGCGAGGTGCTCCACTCCTCCCCCTGGGCCGAGCGCTGAGAATAATCACCGCCCCCTTCCCCCGCCTTTTCCTGCCCCGGATCTTCGCAGCTACCTCCGTCTCGCGGCTCCCTGGCGCGGGGTGAGGACGATCCGGAGTATCTGGGTGAGGAGTAACTTTCTACCTCTATGGCAGCTTGGGGCCCCCTCCTTTCCTGGGACCCCTCCTCCCCCAGCGACAGTTTCTCTTTCCGTGCACCTGTGAGGAGAGGTTGCCCTGCGCCAAGAACCTGCGAGAGTGGGGGAGGAGTGAACCTGCTCGGGAGCCTCCTGCACCCGCCTTCACTCTGAACCCAGCTCCTGGAGCTGGGGAGGAGCGGGGGCTGGTGGTGGGGTCCCTTCAGTAACTTAGTTGACTCACCATAACTGTTACCCCTCTCTCCCTAAAGCACCTTAAAACAAAATCTAGCCTATTTAACGTTTATCTAATCTTCCAATAGGGTTTGGCGTTGTTGTCAGCCTCGGGCAGAGAGATTGGACAAGTATTCTCCAAGAGGAGGAGGGCGACGCCAAGGACTTTCCACTTCAACTGCTTTTGGGGGTTCTCTACAACTTGGAAGAGTGACCCTTTTCCTTTTGCGTTGCGTGTGCTTATTACTAGTGCAGCGATTGCTGTCCCATAGTGACTCCAGTTTTCCGTGAACTAGAAATGGCCAGTGAGGACAATAATGTCCCTTCCCCGCCACCAACAGGTGATGACGGGGGAGGTGGAGGGAAAGGAGAAGAACCCTCAGCTGAAGAGGGTGCATTGTCCCTGAAACCAGGGCTCCCCATCAGGGGCATCAGAATGAAATTTGCCGTTTTGACGGGACTGGTTGAAGTTGGAGAAGTATCCAATAGGGATATTGTGGAAACTGTCTTTAACCTGGTAAGTAGATGCCTGTTTTAAAAGCATATATTCTTTTCAATGGGTTGAGGAACAGGACGTTCAAGGAGGCGCCATGTGCCTTACTAGATTGATGATGGCTTTTTCCACGGGTAGAAACCCAAAATTCTACTGACTTAAGTGAAACAATTTCCTGTATTTGTTAGTTTCAGGGAAATTATGTAAAACTAAGATGCTCCAGCTTTTGTGAAATTGAGCAGATCACTTTTGTGCTAAGAAAATAAATGTTGCTTAATGGAAACATTTTGCGGGGTGCCAGTGGAAGAGTTTTATTCTATAAATTTTGAGGGGAGGGATGTGTAACTTTGCATTTCTTTTTGACATTTTAAGTAAATTCTTGTGATTTTTTTTTTTGGACTTAAATAATGTAAACGGTAAGGCTGCCTAACTACTCTCGAGTCTAAGTTATAGTTTGCCATATAAGTTTTGATCATAACTTTTGCTCATAGGGCTGAAGAAAGATTACTGAAAAGTTAGTGTTTTAAATTTTGACTAGTGTTACTTTAGGCATAACTAACAAATATTAAATTTTGCACTGAATTTAAGGTTATATTGTGAAAATTAAATGGCAATTTTGAAGAGAGGGTTTTGGCAGGAATAGCATAATCTTTGTTTCTTTTGTAAATTCATGTCTAGCATTTAAACATGTGGTCATTGGAAGTTGCTGGTTACACTACTATGAGCTATGAATGTTAATTTTAAAAAGATGGATATGCAGTATTTTCCTTTTGCTCTTTTCTGTTCTTAGAAATGATTATTTCTAATGGGGGCTTTTTAGATTTCTTTATTCCAAACTCTGTTGCCCATCAACTCTAAGGCCAGATTTACTTTTTATTCTTTAAGCACTTCCTCCTCTTCCACATACTCACCTGTGTTAGGGCATAACACATGGGAACAAAGTGAACGCGCAGAGGTTGTAACGACTGCTTAGCACCTTTCCTTGTTGCCTGTATGTTTTCAAGGTTAGACTCCTTTTATTCCAGGGCAGTTAATTATTTCCTCCACTAGACCTCTACTAATGGTCTGGTCACCTGCAATACAACTTCTAGAATTTAAAAGTAGCTTGATGAAATCCACTTACTTCTGGAATAAGAAAAGTTTGCTAGAGAAATGTCCTTATTGTTCAGTTTGTTGTATTGGGAGCTGGTGTATAAACACCTATAGATGCACAGGTACACCCATATATTTTTAACTATACTTTATGGAAATGTTCAAATACACACAAAGCAGAATAATATGAAGAGCTCTGTTATCTGTCATCCAACTTCAACAATTACCAGTAATTTTTTTGGATCTTGTGTATGTGGGGACTTAAGTTTGTGAGTCTCGAGGAGATAAATGGTAGATTAATGTATTCCTCTACTTCAAAATAGAGTCACTTGAAAACTTTTTTTTCCTCTTGTAAACCTCTTATAACTTGGATGATAAACACAAATCTGTGGTTGTGATACGGTCCACAGTTAGTTGTTTGTGTGTGAAATGCAACATTCCCCTGGCAGAGGGAGCATTTGAACTCCTCATGATCTTTGAGTCGCTTGCATTTTATCATTAAGGAAAATCCAAATTCTGTAGCAATAGTTCGCTTATATGCTGTCCACCACCGTAGGCCTGGTAGAGGTTTTAAGGTTATTGGTTAAGTCTTTCACATTTATATGTTTGCAGGACAATAGCTGTCCCAGTAGAGGGAGAGGGAAAATCTGTTCAGTTTAACCCACTCATCACCATCATTCTGCTGTGTAGAGAAAGTTGCTGAGAGAATTAGATTAGTTCCTCTCTCTCCATTCTCCCTTGTACTTTTCGTGCTCCTTCGTGGCTGTCTGGGGTCTTGGCTAGTCTTTAGAAAATGTGGGGAGCTAAACTGCAGTGTTGTTAATACAGGTGCACCTGTATATGTATTTCATCGTGGTGTTCATCGCAGTGTTGTTAATACAGGTGCACCTAAATATGTCCTAATTGATAGTTGCCAGCCTTAGCCTTAATTCTACTCAAGGAAGAGAATGCATTAAGCAACAGTAAGTGATTTTTTAGAAAGTTACTATTTACCAGGCAGTGGGCCAGGTGCTTTACATGATTTTTAATTCTCCCCTCAACGAGTCTAATACGTACACAGGTGTACCTCGTGTTGTTGTGCTTTGCTAGATTGAGCTTCACAGGTGTTGCACCTTTTTAAAAAAACAAATTGAAGGCAAGACCCTCCACCAGCAAAATGGTTACAACCTGCTCTGTTGTGATACTGACTTTATTGCGGTGGTCTGAACCTGTGGTGTTACCCAGGTCTGTGTCTCGTTTTGTAGATAAAACTGAGACACCGAAAGGTTAAGTAGATTGCCTACGATTTGATGATTCAGAGAATGGCAACCTTTCTAGGAACACATCTGTCTCTTGAGTTGGAGAGTTGTTGGCTCCTGTAAGCAGGTGTTTATAGTTTAGGGATAGCTTTCCCCAGTGTAAGGGCACCACTGGGTGCCCAAATCATTGGTTCTGCTAAATATTAATGGTGAAACCTCCATCAGTACAATTAATTCCTTATTTAACATTCAAATAGCTTTGGAAAAAAGCTTTAAAAAGACCTTAAAAGTAAGAAACCATTTGGTCATTTGTTTTCACTCAGAATGTGGGTGCAGAAAGTTGGTTGTTAACTTTTTTTACAGTACATTGGATAAAAATTTCTAAAATTATGAATGATAAGGTACAGACAAAAGAATATGTAACATGACTAAGTAATGAAGTACTACAAAAATATAAGCCCTGTGGACCTTCCAGCTGACCTACTCAGTACATCATTGATATTGTGAAGTATGCCTCTGTGTTCTTCCTTTACCCTGTCTGCACTGGATTTTTCTTTGGTGAATTCACACTACTATTTAAAATAATAGCTTTTGTGACTTTTTTCTATTTTTCAGGCATTTTATTAAAATAGATTATGTTCTGATTGTTTTTACTGATTACATATTAACTACTTGAAACAATAAAGTTGTCCTGTTAAAATTAAGCAACTTCCCATTCCCCAAAATTGTCTAAATTAGTGGTAGGGACATATAACTTGAGAGTTCTTTCTCTTTTATAGAGTTCTGCCTCCCAGTTTTGTTAATGTGGCCTGAATTTACTGTGCCATAAATTCCTTTGAAATTTACCACCCTTCCTGTAATTTCTTTTGCAAGTCTTTTACAGATAAATTTTGATTAATAGTACACCTGTGTATTCAAGTATTTCAAATTTCTGGCCACCTTTTACATTTTGCTGGTTGCACTTCAAAGCCACTTTTTGTCTTCATCTGTATGCTAAAGTTATTTGTCAAACTTTAGGACCCAGAATAATTAATGTATTGACATTTTCAGGAACTTGATGCTGAGTTTAAGTCTTCCATCAGGTTTTGAAGAGTATTATTCAGTTCTATTTAATTCAAGAATAGTAATTCCTATGGTCTGGTGACAAATACGTTTTCTGTTCTTTTTTTTGTTTGAAGAGTATAGGATTTTAATTAAAATGTTGAAGCTTAAAAGATAGAATATAATGTTTCATTACAGTAGTCCCCTGCTTATTCAGTTTCGCTTTCTGCAGTTTTACTTAATTGCAGTCAATCATGGCCTGAAAATAATAAATGGAAAATTCCAGAAATAAACAATTCGTAAGCTTCAACCTCCTACCCATTAGTCACTTAGTAGCTGTCTCAGTTATTAGTCGCAGTATGGCAGTGCTTGTGTTCAGGTAACCCTTATTTTCCTTAATAATGGTCCCAAAGTGCAGAAATAGTTTTAAGAGAAAAGCAGTGTAGGAAAAACTATGGTATATATAGAGTTCAGTGCTATTACTGGTTTCAGTCATCTCCTAGAGGCCTTGGAATAAGGGGGGTCCCCCCCATGAATAAGGGGGGACCGCTGTACTCATTGTATGGCATCTGAGATAGGTCCTGCTAAATATCAGTGGTGCAGCATCTCAATACCTGTAGGCGTGGAGCCCATCACACTAGGCCTCTGCCCGTATTGACTGTGCAGAGGGTGTACTTGTCGACTTAAAGGGGCAGCTGCTATTCCAGTCCAGCTGATTGCTGTCCTATAGTAACGGGGCCCAATGGTGTAATGCCTTTTGATTTGTCAGGAGTGAGAAATCTAGATTAAACAATTTTTAAATGTCATGTTAAAATAGTATTAATTATGTGGGCCATAAAGTCACATGTAATGACTTTTCAAGCTTTTATATGAACCTTAATTAAAAAAATAATCATTGAACATGTTTTTATTCTGATGTGTGCCATCAAGGGTTACAAGTAATCCCTTCTAGAAATATACTTCATGGGTCCCCCCTAAATCAATTTGTACTTCATGTTGTAAGTAGTAGAAAACTTGAAACTGGTTTTAAGCACAGTAAAAAAGATTTACAGGCTTATTTATCTGGGCGTCAAAGGTAGGGCAAGACTTACAGAAACAGAATAATATTAAAGACCAGTTTCTTTCCATTTCTGCTCTGCTTTCGTTGATGCCACCTTTGATCTGTTGATGTTTCTCTCATGGTTGCAGAATGGCTGCCAGTGGCAGTTGGGGGAGAGAGCCTCTCTGTCTGAACATTCCAAACCCAGTCCTGATTGTACCTCGGGACAGAATGACTGTGGCCACTGAAATGTGCTCATTGGCTTAAGCAAACCTGGGCCAGCTGCTATGCATGCCTAAGGGTGGGTCAGTTTTCTCTGAAGTACCGGGCTCTATGGGGAGGGTGGAGACACTAATAAAAACCTGGGTAAGACGTGGAAGGGGTGAATGGATTCTGGATAGGCAACCATGATGTCTACTAGTTTCCTTTTCAGTTGCATAACAATATAATAGGCTAGTGGTATTTGTGTAAAGAGGAAAAGAGTTTCATTACCTCAAAACTCTTGTGATCTTGAACAAGTTTTTTTTTTTTTTAATAATTTGTCTTAGTTTCCCCATCTGTACAATGGGGGAAACCACATCGTAGAGAGGATTAAAGGAATAAATACTTGCAAAGCAATGTGTGGCAGGCCTTCGCCAGGCAGCTCAGTTGGTTAGAGCATTGTCCCTATATGCCAAGGTTGTGGGTTGGATTCCTGGTCAGGGCACATACAAGAGTCAACCAATGAATGCATAGATAACTGGGACAACAAATTGATGTCTGTCTGTCTCCCTCTTTCTCTTTTTCCCTTTTCCACCCTCCCCCTCTTCAATTAAAAAGTGTGGTACATTAAATGCTGTTATAACTATTGGCTGTTTTAGGTAGTGGGTTCATTATATTTCAACCTTATGGGTTTTTTTTTGTTTGTTTGTTTCTGTATAGGTATTAGTAGCCTTATTGGCTCTGCAATATACTATGTAGTTTTTGGAATTTATGTAACAGCCATTGTGATTTTTTACAAGTGACTTGTTTTTAAACACCTTTATGGAGTTAAAACATAGCATAACTTATTTTAAGTTTACAATTCAGTGATTTTTAGTAAGTTTATAGAGTTGTGCAGGCATTACCACAATCTAATTTTAGAACATTTACATCCTGTGTTCAAGATTTTTTATAGTTTCAGCTCTTACATTTAAGCCTCTGGTCCATTTTGAATTAATTTTTGTATGCTGTGAGCGAATGCTCAGATAAGGGTCTAAATTCATCACTTTTGTGTGTAGGTATCTCCAGTTGTCTCACTGCTGTGTATTACAAAGGGTTCTCTCCTCGGCACCTTTGTCCAAGATCAGTTGACCACAAGTGTAGGGCTTTATCTGGACTCTTACTTCTTTTCTGTTGATCTATGTGTCTGTCTGTACACCACTCCCAAGCTGCCTTGATTACTGTGGCTTTGCAGTAAGTTTGGAAATAGGGATTTATGTGCTCCACGTTCTTTTTCAAAGTTTTTTTTTTTCTGTTCTAGGTGCTTTGCATTTCCATGTGAATTGTAGGATTAGCTTGTCAATTTCTATAAAAAACCCATAACAGGCTAGGATTTTAATGGGGAGGTGTTGAATCTCTAGGTCACTTTGGGGGAATATTGAGTTCTACAGTTCATGAATTTGGATCATCTTTCCATTTATGTAGGCCTTCCTTAATATCTTTCATCACAGTTCTGTAGTTTTCAGTGTATGAGGAGATTATTTTTGAGTAATTTTTTTTTTTGCTATTAAAGTGCTTCTGTAGGCATTTTGTACATTGAAATTTCCAGAACAGGAATCCATATTTCAAAGTATATGAACATTCATATAGATTATGAGTAGATATTGTAAGATTATTTATTAATGTTGATAATTGGAAGAAATTTGGGTGAATTGGTGGAGTTTGGAAACCTTATAATTTCTTAGAAGTAATGGAATTAATTGATCATTTAGGCGCCTGTGGGTATACAGTCTTGTTTCCATTTGAATTGGTTCATTTTAAACAGAAATCATTTGGGAGTTGAAAAAACAATTTTTTTTCTATTTGTGAATTAATACACAAGGAGACTAAGTAAGCTTTTTGTTTCTCATACCAACCTATCTGAACTAACCTAGTAGTGTATTTTTATATTATGAAGTATTTCTTTTTAACACATTCTTTAAAATATTTTGAATAGTTTTTGTGTACTTGAAAGGAAAAGTCCAGGACACATTTTTGTTACTTTTTTTTTTAAAGATTTATTTATTTTTAGAGAGAGGGGAAGGAAGGGAGAAAGGGAAAGAAACATTGATCGGTTGCCTCTCACATGCCTCTAACTGGACACCTAGCCTGCAACCCAGGCATGTGCCCTGACTGGGAATCAAACTGGCAACCCTCTGGTTCACAGGCCTGTGTGCTCAATCCACTGAGCTATACCAGCCATGGCTTAAGGTTCTTAAAGTCGTTTTTTCTCCTCTTATCTATTCGGTTGGCCAAAAAGCCCATTTAGTTTTTTCTGTAAAATAAAAGACACATTTTTCATTTTCATTTTTGATTTGGATATTTTGAGTATATCGGCCATCTCCTGCTATTGGCCAGTGGGTAGAGGCCAGGGCTGCTGCTGAATATCTTCCAGTGCACAAGACAGCCCCACAGCAAAGAGTTATTTGGCCAAAATGTCAATAGGACCAAGAAACTTTGGAACCACTTTTGATACATTCCATCAGTCACAGAACCTTTTCCATACACAGCACAAATCTTTTCTTGTGTTTCAGTTGTGTTTTACCTCTCTTGTAATAATAAAATATGCTGAAAATGTTGTGTATCTTCTTCCATCTTAAATATTAAAATTGCTGCCCCAAAATTCACCAATTTTGATGTTTTTCAACAAAAAAATTCACACTGATGTGACATATATCACAATACAATCTAACAAAATTGTTTAGAATGAAGTTAAGACAACTAAATGCTGCTAGAACCATCGTTTGGAAAAATATTTGGCCAACCCAATAATATTACTTCATTGGTTCTTATGTAATGGGATATGTATTCACAAACCCAAGTGTAGTAGATTCCTGGTGAGTCTTTGGTTTAAAAGCTGTGGGGACAAAATACAAAGTAAAAAAGTAAATCAAATAGTAAAAAAAAATAAAAAACTAAAAAGCTGTTAAGAGTACACAGATTCATTCTAATTTATTAGTTTTATAAAACACTCTTGGTTCTTGATTTTTTTAAAGACTTGTGTGTGTAATTATGTGTCTTTTTAAAAAAAATTTATTTTTAGATGAGGGAAGGGAGAAAAAGGGAGAGAAACATCAGTGCTCAAGACATACATTGAGTGATTGCCATCTGGCCCGCAACCCAGGCACGTGTCCTTACTAGGAATCGAACTGTCTACCTTTCTGTCCTCCTGATGGTGTACTGTCCACTGAGCCACACCAGCCAGGGCTTGTGTGTCTTTTTTGATTTCTCAAAGATTTAATTAAGTTATTCAGGATTAATATATGTGATTGAAATGTGCTTTGTGAAGTAGAGAATTTCTTGTTGCTGTAGGTTTTAGAGGCTTATATTGGGGATTTTATAGAGTGAATTTTTACTTTGGGTAGGAAATTGGACACCCATATGACTTAACTATTATTATTATAAGGTCATCTATCTAACTATCCGATGTCCCCACTCTAAGTCTCGTTGTCTCTGTTGCTCCTGGGTCTTTGCATTTGTTTCTCAGAGTTGTATTCATTACTTATCCCATCAGTTTTTTAGTAATTTATGCTCCGTAAAAATCTCAGTTTTAGAGAGAGATGTATGGATGAGTTTTCTATACATATTCTTACAGAAAGATGAAAAACTGTTGAGATCTTGATTAGCTATATTTGTTAAGAGATAAATCTTCAGAACTAAAAAAGATTTCTCCTTGCCTAATAAGATCTTTGTTCAATGAATAATGACTTCATTGGAGTGGTATTTTTATTTATAAACTATAGTACAGTCATGTGCTACATAATGATGTTTTGGTTGACACTGGACCGTATATAAGATGGTGGTCCCATAAGATTACAGTGGAGCTGAAAAATTCCTAACCCCTCTAGTGACCTTATAGCTGTCTTAAAATCATAGAGCAATGCATTATACAAATGCTTTCATTTTCTTATAGTTGAGTACCATATGCCTTATAGTAGTAACATGCTATGCGGGTTTGTAGCCTAGGAGCTGCAGGGAATGGGTTCTTAATCTATTTTCAGGGGTTTTTTTTGTGGGGGGGGGATTAGTTTTTATATTCAGTGATCGTGATATAATCTATGGCTCTTGAGGTGGGGAAAAATAAATTGATTATTTGTGTGCTTTTGAATTGAAGTTAATTCATTATTTTGAGTTGCAATATATACTAGCAATAGCTAAGATTTATTGCATGCCAGATTCTGTTTGATGTGTGTATTAACCCAATTTAATTCTCACAATTCTTACAATTACTAGGTAGGTATAGGTCTTCTGCCAAAAATGCCTTCTGTTTTGCAAAAAATAATAGGGCTAAAAATAATAGGGCTTACTGGGAAAAAATAGGATTAGGGTGGGCCATTCAAAACCTGTGGAATTTTGTAACCATAATACTAAAAGAATCAGTAATAACCATAATGAAAATACTAGCAATATTAAATGTCTACTGTTATTTTCACATAGCAACAGTCACTTTTGTGATACTAGCCCTGGAGCTTATGCTTCTTCCTTCTTTGAGATGGAGGCAGACATTTCTGTCAGTACTAAAAATCCCATCCAGGTGTGGCTTTCTTCATTACCTCATTGTTTTAATACAGGGGGAAATGTCTTTGCAGTTTCTTCATCTGTACTTGCAGATTGTCAGATGCTTAACATGGTGGAAAAGCATAGTTTTTGTAGTCATTAGACCAGGCACTACTTGCATTAAAGGAAAGCATTTCTGTAAATATTCAGGTTTCTAAAAAAGATCTTTATCTGTTGCTAAGTATTTCTCTTTAATTCTGTTGGAATAAATTACATTTGAACCGACATAATTTTCACACTATTCCTACATTATTCTCCTCTTGAATAATTCTGTAGGAGGTAATTGAAGGCAAAGAGATGTTATAGCAGAACAGACTTTACTAGTATAATATTCACTTTGTAAATGATGAAGTTGAGACACAGACAGGATAACAAGTAATATTGCTGAGATTTAAAATAGGGAATATGTAGCCTAAGCTTTTTCTTTTTTTCAGCTTAAGCCCTTAACCACTAAGCCATATATGGTTTATAATTGCAAAGAACCTTAAATGTGAAATACAGTCGACCCTTGAACAACAAGATGCCAAATCCCCCTTGTAGTTGAAAATCCATGTATAACTTTTGACACCCCAAAACTTAACTAATACCCTGCTGTTGACCTGCAGCCTTCCTGATAACATAAACAGTCGATTAACACATATTTTGTATGCTATATATATAATATACTGTATTCTTACAATAAAGTAAGCTAGAGAAGAGAAAATATTAAGAAAATCATAAGGAAGATAATATACATTTACAGTATTTATTGAAAAAAAAATCAAGGTATAAGTGGACTCACGCAATTCACACCCGGGTGGTTCAAGGGTCAACTGTAGTGGCTGATGGCATCTTTCAATCATGTTATTGATGATGGGAAGTTATCTGGATTGTTTTCAACTTGCCTAAACATAATCAAGATTTGCCTTATGGAAGGTGGATTCTCCCCCCACTTTATACAACTTAAAATGTGTACTAGGAGAAAGGAAGCTTTCATGAATGTGATATTCAACTCGAATGGAATTAATGACATAGTTAGTCATTATGCAGGGTGCTGGAGTTTGCTTCTTTACTCTCACGGTCAAGATTTAGTTGGCCTAGCTTCCAAGACTGAAATGACCTTGTCTATTGAACCTATAAGGAAGTGGAATTTTAATCATCTCTTTTGTGACTTTTATAGTGACCACATTGAGTACGTCAACAGGAAAGGATGATGCTTTTATTAATCAGTTGTAGAAGAGGCTAGAGAACAGATGTCGCCTTTAGTATTTGCCAAGGTGTGTCAGTGGGCCTCTAGTATGCAAATGGCCTGTCATTGAAATTGATTTGCTTCTATGAGAGATTTACTGAGCAAAGCTAACATATATTATTGTCTATGTATAGTTTTCAATTGATTATTTTTTTTCCTGAAGATCAGCGGTTCATACTAGAATTAGTGTTTTTCTACTCTAACTTTATATAGACAAATTGTGGAACTAGGATTTTGTCAGTTACGATGTAAGGAAGGAGAGCAGCATTTTTTTGGCGTTATTAAAAATAAAGTATTTTTTAAAAGATTTTATTTATTATTTTTAGAGGGCAAGGGAGGAAGAAAGAGTGGGAGAGAAACATAGATGTGCAAGAGAAACAGGGATCAGTTGCCTCTCATATGCCCCCAGCTGGGGACTAGCCCTCAACCCAGGCATGTGTCCAGACTGGGAATCAAACCCAGGACTTCTCTGCGGGATGACACCCAACCCACTGACCCATACCAGTCAGGGCAAGGTCCATGTACTATAAAACAATTTTCACATGTATAGAAACACTGGAGTATGGGAGCAATGTATTTGTACAGTAAATTAAAATACAGGGGTTGGCAAAAGTAGGTTTACAGTTGTTTGTATGGAAAATAACACATTCATAAATAAGAATAAACTGTGTTTTACATACAACTGTATACTTTTGCCCACCTCGTGTAAGGAGGGTCTACTAATGTCTGCTGAGTTACAAATAGCAAGTATCACTGTCAGTATGTTATGACACTTTTTCAGAGTCTTAAGTTATTCAAACTTGTGGTTAGAGAACTAAATTAAGGCTTAGGGTAATTTTGGTGTGTATGTATTTGGTTAGTAGCATGGGAGAAATAGGACTTCTTTAGGATTTGGTGTGTTGGTAGTAAAGTACTCACAGAAATGGAATAATTACAGGTTTTTAAATATAATTCTATTTTTGTATTTTTTTCTTGAATACTTGTCATTGAGTAATTTTACAAGAATTTTTTGAATTGTGGAGTTTCCTAGAAAGTGTATTTGTCCAATTTTATCTGTTGTGTATTAGTATAATGGTGTGTTTTTTGTTGTTCTGGTTGTTGTTAACCATCCTATTGCCTTCCATCCTTGTTTCCTCCCCTCTCTTTATTTTTCCCTCCCTTCCTTGGTTGTGAATTTCACTTAAGTTCCTTTATCATCTTGGGAAAGTTAACCCTTCAGATGCTCAATTTTTTAGAATGTAAAACAGGGTTGATTCTATTTCCTAGGGGCTGTTATATATTAAAATACCTAATAAGCACTTATTGCTAGTTGTTTTTTCTTATCACAATTTATAAATATGTAACAAAAACTCAATTTCTGGAATGTAGAATTTGACCTATTATGAGTCAGTAAAAATAAATTAATAAAAAGAAAAGTTTGTTATGGAAAATTTCAAACATACACAAAAGCATGAGAGAACTCTTATGTTCCCATCAACCAGCTTTGATTATTATCAACATTCTTTCATTTTTTATATATCATTTTAACTAATGTCATGTGGCTTCTGTATGTTTGTTTTCTTTAGCTGTCTATGATTTGTTTCTTGGAAATATAATACTTTAAGACTACTAACATTTGGGGAGCGATTTTGTAGGAACTTGAAGTCCGCTGTCAAAATTTATGCAGGATTGATGAGGTGGTGTCTGTGGTGTGCGTTGAATGCAATGCTCGGTAACAGGGTCCAGTGTGTGCTGTGCTGCTCTTCTGTTCCAGGGCAGTGACGTTTTGCTTCCTGTGTCTCTTCTATTGATCTTGAATTTAAATTGTCTTTATACATAGGGTTTGACTATATATTTTCTTTAGTATTGGAAATAGAAGTCTAATCTAATTTAAGATAATGCACTGATTTGGGTTTGATACTGATGGGACAGTTTTCAAGAAGGTGAGTGGACATGTTGAATTGGCTTTCATCCTAATGATAGAGATTGACATGCACACTCCTGCAAGTGCCTTGTCTTCAGTTACCTTACACAGTAGCACAGCTTCTCTGATGCCCATGCTGGTGCGTTTCTTTCTTTTTTTTTTTTTAAAGATTTTATTTATCTTCAGAGGGGAAGGGAAAGAGAGAGGGAGAGAAATATCAATGTATGGTTGCTTCCTGTGCATTCCCTGCTGGGAACTGGCCTGCAACCCAGGCATGTGCCCTGACTGGGAATCGAACCGTGATCTCTTGGTTCACAGGATCGCGCTTAATCCACTAAGCTACACCAGCCAGGGCTGCTGGTGCGTTTCTGCTTTGGCTGTTGCTATTATTGGAGTGGGGGCAAAACACCCTTCTGTGCAAATTGTAGTCCAAGGAGACCCTAACTATTGGGACGGTTACATAATTTATTCCTATCTAGAAATGTCAGTTCATTGGTATGGATGAGGGAAACCATTTCTGTATAAATTCAAAGGTAGGAAAACCTGCTGTGGAACGAAATTTTAAGAATATTTTTGCCTAAGGCAAATGAGAATGTTTTTAGCTAGCTTCTCTGCTCTCTGGCCCCACAGGGTATATTGTTAGTTGATTGGTACATCCTATTATTTTTTTCTGTCCTTTAGAGGAAGGTGGAAATTTCCACAAAGGTATGTTTTCTCTCCTTCTATCTATGGCAAGTAGAACTGTTATCTATCCCTCCCCACCCCTCTTGGACTGCCTCTTTTTTCTCCTTGAAATCTGTGTTCTGTTCTTTTCAAATTGGAAGCTTCCTTGACATTCTAGTTTAAGTAAAAAGCTTGTAAAAATCTTTCTTTGTCACTACAAGGTGAGTAAATTTCTATTTTGTTTTTTGAAATATGTTTGGTATCCTCAGTGGAGTAAAAACAGCAGCATGCTGGCTTTGGCGACTTTCACCAGTTGGCTGGGAAACAATTGCTGTGCCGGTCCACCCCTCCCCTCTATTCTGATCTTCCTACCGACTTACCAGGTCTGCTCACGTTCTGTTTCAGATCATGTTTGAGCATTCTCTGCTGGTTAAGAAGGAAGGTTTTTTTTTTTTTTTTCTTAAAAAGTCCCTTTAACATGTCTACAATACCTCAGGTCAATGTACAAGTTAGTCTTGGTCTTAGTCATGAAAAATGTCGTAGGTTAGGAAATAAAAGAATAAATTACTGGGCCCTTGGCTGGGTAGCTCAGTTGGTGAGAGCATCATCCCTGTATGCTAAGGTTGTGGGTTTGATCCCTGGTCAGGGCATGTACAAGATTCAACCACTGAATGCATGGATAAGTAGAACAACAAGTCTCTTTCTCTCTAACCAGTAAATTAAAAAAAAATTTAAAAAGACGAAACTACTGAATTAGATTTGTAATTATATGGTGTATAGCATGCAAGTTACTTAGAAAACACTGCTTTGGAAATAATTTTTCTCTAGTTTGATTTATATCTAATAAGTTGATGTTGAGAGGTTGATTTTTATGTTCAAAGAGCTTCAGTGAAAATTCAAGAACTACCAGTTTCTAATCCAGGTATTGCACTTTTGAAAACGCTTGTCTGTGACTAAGAGTCAAAGATTGCAAAACCAACATTCTTATGTTTTTTTTGGCCTCTTAGGGGTAATGTTAGGAAAAGCCAATCAACCATAAACTGGTGAAGTTGATCTGATTTGCGTGGCGGTGCGAATACATAAAACAAATTGTAGTCTTTAGATAAGTCTCAGTCTCAGTGTAGATGGAGGTGTGGTATTTTCTAAGCATGAAGTGTTATTTGGTGTTTTTAACAGTAACCACAAATACGATTTTGAAATTTCCTTTAGAGCTGCATCTTGTTTTCTAGTTAATAAAATAAAAACAAACCAAAAAAATGCTTTTCTCCTCATTGCATTTGTAGTTACTTTTGAAGCAAATTTGAAGAAGTGGAATATTTTCTTTGATATCTTTCATATTAAATTTACCCTGGTTTAGTTCTTTTTTAAAGTATGATTTTTAGATTCTGGCTGCCTGAAAGCGCTATTACCAGACTATGTTGAGTTTCACATCGTAAATAGGTACTCATGTCTGTGTGACTGTAAAAAGTGTGCTTTTATTTTAAACAAATTTTACTATCAATTTTAGAGGAAGGGGTGGGGAGGGAGGAAGGCAGGGGGAGAGAGAGAAGTATCAATTTGTTGCTGCACTTATTTATGCATATTCACTGGGAGCTTCCTGTGCGTGCTCTGACCAGAGATCCAACCCGCAACCTTGGCGTATTGGGGTGATGCTGCGACCAGCCGAGCTTCCTGGCCAGGGCAGGTGTGCTTTTATACATTCAAAATATAGTTACTTATAAAATTTATGTATTCATATGCTAGAAAGAATTTGATGTTGGTTTAGGAGTTAGTGAAGAGTCATTTGAACTTTAGCTGTCATTCTTGAGTGTCTCATTTCCTTACTTAATAAGAGAACATACACATATGTTTATTAAAATGATGTGGAATTCTCTATTTCAACATGTACTCATTAAAATTTTGTCTTGGCTAAAATGCTAAATAAAAACATTCATAGACCCAACTACCATAACATGGTTATTTTGATTTTCCTAGTTCCATCCTTGAGCTTATCTCACATCTTGGAAGTACACGTGTTTGTTTACAAAAATCCTTTAGTTTAAGACATAAGCTTTTTTTAGACTTAATGAAAAATAAGTTTACTTTCTGAAGAAAAGGTAGCTAGGTAAACAAATGAGTGTTCAAGATTTTGATGATGTTAGCAAGAATGGTTTTATAGTTTGTATATATTGTAGTTGTACCACCCCTTTCACAGTTTCATTTACTTCTTCCCTTTGCTGCTTCTCCCTTCCGCATGGAAGTGATAGCACATGAAAACCCAGAGTGTCTCTGTTTCCCTCTCAGTTACAACTCTCCCCCTCACACTTACCCACGCAATTTGAAATTTCTTTGGGAAGTCAAGGCACAGTAAAGAAGAAAATGTGCATATGAAGGAAGGTTAGGGTTTAGGGTGAAGATTTGTAGCAGATTATTGTTTTAATTTTTAAGTTGAAAAGGCCTATCAGTTAAGAAATTGCATATTTGCTTTGGAATATTAGCTATAATAGCAAATCATAACTTATGTCATTTAGATCACAACAGTTTTCTCGTTGGATTTTTAAAAATCATTATTTTTAGAGAGAGAAACATTCATTTGTTGATCGACTTATTTATGCATTCATTAGTTGATTCTTATTTTTTAATTTGATTCTATTTTATTGATTATGCTATTACAGCTGTCCCAGTTTTCCCCCCTTTGTCCCCCTCCACCCAGCATCCCCCGCTCCCTCAGGCAATCCCCCACCGTTGTTCATGTCCGTGGGTCAAGCGTATAAATTCTTTGGCTACTCCATTTCCTATACTGCACTTCACATCCCCATGGCTATTCTGTAACTACCTCTTTGTATTTCTTCATCCCCATACCCCTCCCATCTGGCAACCACCAAAACCCCCTCAGTGTCCATGATTCTATTTCTGTTCTTGTTTGCTTAGTTTTTTTAAAATTTTCAATTGTTGATAGACATGTATTTTTTGCCATTTTATTCATAGTTTTGATCATCTTTTTCTTAAAAAGTCCTTTTAACATGTCATCTCTCCACACCCAGACTCTCCAAGTGGCCCAACCCCCACAGCTGTCAGCCTGATCTCTGTCTATGAGTCTGTCTCTATTTTGTTTGTTATTTACTTTGTTCATTAGATATCACATAAGAGTGAACTCATATGGTATTTGTCTTTCTCTGACTTATTTCACTTCGTATCATGCTCTTGAGGTCCATCTGTGTTATCGCAAAGGATAAGATTTCTTTCTTTATGATCAAGTAGTATTCCATTGTCGACGGTAATTTTTATACTAACAAAATCACAAAGTGGAGGAAAATATTTTTACATTACTGCAGATTTCAACTTTTGACATCTTAGAAGAAATTTAGAGGAGATATGTAACAGTGCCGGACCAGCTTATGGTGATTGATTTGTGACTGACTTGAAGGTACTGTATATGACAACATTACTTGAGTGCTTTTTCTACATTTGATAGTTCAACATAAATACATTAGAGAAAGGATGTTCACTGGGTTCACATTTGGGGGCTGCAAGTTGGAATGGAAAATTTTAAGGAAAGTGGAAAAGTCGTGAGACTGGATAATAACTGAAATTAGTACACACTTTTTTCTTCCACTTTCCACTCTGCACCTGTCATTTGTGTAAATGCACAGGTCACAGTGTGGGTTTTCAGATTGTTTTCGAAGTTCAGTGAATTGCTTAAGCTGCTTCTGTTGCATTCATAGTTCGTGATTTACTTGGTGGTACTGATAAGCCCTGCCCTACATTCTGTGATTCTGTGTTCACCCGTAGTCGTCCTCCACAGTCATTCGTGTGACCCGTCGTAGTGATCTTACCTTTGTTCCTTGCAGAAGTAGAAATGCAGTGGCACAGAGCACAGAGATTACAAAGGAAACCTGTAATTTTAATTCTGTGGGCTTTTCTTTTTGTCAAGTACATTGTGAAATGCAGATTAAAGCAAAAATCTCCGGTAATTCTAGCATTTATCATATTTTTACGGGGATTTCTCTGACAGTTGAATTATGCTTTTACTACTTATTATATTTAAATCCCAGATTTACTGTAATCTTATATTTTTCCCACTTTTTAGTTTGTCCTTTATCGGTATTTAGTATTGGACAGTCACCTATTAATTAAGCAGTGTAACATTTTTCAGTTAAACATAGTTTGCAAGGGGCATTTTATTTTTTGAACATTTAAAGCATGTTATATATTATAAATAGCTGTGGTTTCCTCCCAAAGTATATAGTATATATATACACGGTATATATACACACAATGTATATATACTTTTATACAATATATATGTATATTACAATATATAGTATATACAGTGTATGTACACTTTTGCAATTGTGATTAAACACACAATATATACAGTGTATAAATACATTTGCAATTGTAATTAAACACACAATATATACAATGTGTATATATACTTTTACAATTGTAATTAAACACACACATTATAGAATGAGACCCAAGGAACAATTAATACCTAAAGTTCCAGTTGGTTGAAGAACAAATTGATACTATCAAGTTTCCTGTACCTCTAAGCAGTCCATTTAGTGTACATCGTGGGTGGTCTTCACTAAAAGCTTGTTAGTTGGATCAGGAGAACTTACTGAGTTATTACCTATTCACTTACCAGTTTTCATTAACACGGAGATTCTATTAACTGAAAGATGCATCATTATTTTATGTACCACCGAGAAAGAGAAAACATTATTTATTAAACTTAAAACAATGCTTTCTTATCTCCTAGACTTCTAAAAACCTTTATTGATAATTGCAAACTTAGAAGTTGCAAGAACATCTGCATATCCTTTTATTTAGATTCGTATATTCACAATCTGTCCCATCTGTTTGTCATTGCTTGCTTCTCTTTATATATGTAAAGTTTGACAGTTTTTTTCTGACATTTGAAAGTCGAACATACCTCTAAATGCCACAGAGTAAATTTCTTAAGGAGGTATCTCACATACTCAAAATACGAAGCATTACTTATTCTTTTTTATTTTTATATTTTAAAAGATTTTATTTTCAGAGAGAGGGGAAGGGAGGAAGAAAGAGAGGGATAGAACATCAATGTTTGGTTGCCTCTTGCACACCCCTTAACTGGGGACCTGGCCCGCAACCCAGGCATATGCCCTGACTGGGAATCGAACCAGCAACCCTTTGGTTTGCAGGCTGGCACTCAGTCCACTGAGCCACACCAGCCAGAGCTTATTGTCCTTAATTATTTTGATGCTCGAATTTTGATGTAGTTCTGTGCATTCTGACATAACTAAATGTTCCAGGCTAATCTTATACCTGTCTTGGAATGAAGCAATTTTCTGAGGAACTTAGGTTGCTTTGTGGGGCATGGTCTTAGAGGCCAAGATTTGGGTGCTAGGTGTTCTCATTATTCCAGAAGTATCTTCGCTTCTGTGGTCCTTAAATTGACAGAGGAAGAAACATATACACAAGTATTTGTATGTATAAATACGAATATGTGTATCTATGTACTTATACGCAGACATTCATCTTTAATTTTACATATGCTTACATATATAAACTGCATGTGTGCACACGTATACATAGACGTCTTGTAGACTTTACAAATGCACACTGATATCTCCAAGTCCAGTCCATCCTGATGGGATCTTGCCTGTGTCCTCTACTCCTTATTTGTATGTCTTCTCTACAGTGAGAACTCTGGCTTCTAAAATTATCTGTATATCTCATATACTTAGTTCTAAAGTACTTCTAATATAATTTTAGAATTGCTTTACATATACTGCCACACACATAAAAAGCCCGTCTATGAAAAAGAATCAGAATTTGTTTGCAGTTCAGCCCCTTAGTCCATCCATGACTGAAGGTATATATTCACAGTTGACCCTTGAACAACACAGGGTTGGGGCACTGACTTGCCATGAAGTTGAAAATTCACGTAAAACTTTTGTCTCTTGAAATATTTACTGATAGGCTACTGTTGACAGGAAGCCTTACCTGTAATGTAAGCAGTCTATCAATGCATATTTTGTGTGTTAGGTGTGTTATGTAATGTATTCTTACTAAGCTAGCCCATCAGTACATATTTTGTGTTATGTATATTATATAATGTATTCTTACTAAGCTAGATAAAAGAAAATGTTATTAAGGAGACCACAGGAGAGCCCTGGCTGATGTAGCTCAGTAGATTGAGTGCAGGCCTGTGAACCAAAGGGTCGCTGGTTCGACTCCCAGTCAGAGCACATGCCTGGGTTGTGGGCCAGGTCCCTGGTGAGGGGTGCACCAGAGGCAACCACACATTAATGTTTCTCTCCCTCTGTTTCTCCTTCCCCTCTTTCTAAAAATAAATAAATAAAATATTAAAAAAGAAAACCATAGGAGAAAATACATTTATAGTACTGTACTGTTTTTATTAATACCATAAGTTTGTCATCTGTTTACAAGATGAATCATCTGTCTGTCAGTACCTACATCAATATATCTTATATGATACAAAACACTCTTTGTTATGTGTGCTGTTTACACTAGACATCAAATGAAAGAGTAATGTGAAAAATTTATATTTATGGGTATAACGATTCATGCATTGATAACGAAGAAGCAGCAATATGATTGCTTTATGGTAGCCTAATGTAATCAATACAGTTGCATCATGGTAGCCTAGCCTACACACTAAGGAATGAATAGTTATAAAATTTTTATGGCACACAATACTACAGTCATATTCATAATGCAGCATTGTAAACATTGTTACATTAAAAGCCACCTGTGATGATAGCCAGTTTCTCCAATTATGAGAGAAAGGCATTCTGTACATTAATGTAATTCTTTGAAAGCAAAGTTGTAACACAGTAAGGAAAGTAATTGTTGAGCTTATGCTAAGTACCACTCACTGTACGCCTGTGTAGGGATAGTCTCTCCACTCCCGCACAGGTCTTGCACATGACGTTCTGCATGATGACTGCTTAGGCGACAGTGATGGTGACGATGACATGAAAACGTCTCACACAGTTCTTGCCATGCAGTTACTAGATTCTCACACCAAGACGTTCACACACATGCACACCAGATTAAATTGATTATCTGTGCACCATGATGCTTATTTACTGTTCGTAGAGTGGAAGTGGGTTATCGTAAAGGTCTTCATCTTTGTCATCACCATGTTGGCGCAGGGGGAGAAGAGGGGCTGGTCCTGTTCTCTCAGGGGTGGCAGAAGGGGAAGAGGTGGAGGAGATTGAAAGGGGTGAGGGAGAGGCAGACACACTTGGTGTAACTATGAAAACACATGGTAATTTCTGTCTTTTTTGCTTTTTCATTTCTCTGACAGTGTTTCTATATGGCACCAATCCTCCTCCCACTGTTTAGATTCAGTGTTCATATCAGAGAAGGGTCCGTGTCATAAAAGAAGTGAAAAACAGTCTTGAAAAATTGGACGCTTTTGCCAGGTTGTCTGATGTCATTCTGTGTTCTGGCTCTGCTTGTGTAGGTTTCTTCCTTCTTGTCTGGCAGTGGTTCTGAAGCACTCATTTGCATCAGGTTGTCCTCCGTTAGTCCCTCTGGTGAGGTGTCTGTTAGCTAGTCAATTCTCCAAGGTCCTGTCTTGAAACCCTTCACCCCCACCTTTATTGTCATATCCACAGTGTCTTATATGCTTTCCTTGATTGGTTCTGTCATAAACCCTGTGAAGTCACGCACAGCACCTGGACACCGTGTTCTCCCGTAGGTATTCGTTTGGGCCTGATAGCTTTCATGGCTTTTTCTGTAATGGCAATGGCACCTTCAGCAGTGTGATCCTTCCAGACTCTCATGATGTTCTCTCTGTGGGGATAGTCTTCATAGCGTCACAAGCCTGCCCTTAAATTACTGTGCGTGATGAGCCTTAAAGTTTCCGATGCCCCTCTGATCTAGAGCCTGAATTAGAGGTGTGTTTGGGGGCAAGTCGACCACTTCGACACCTTCGTTGTTGAACTCACAGGGTTCTGGGTGGGCAGGCGCATTGTCCAATATCAAAAGAACTTTAAAAGGCAGCCTCTTACTGGCAAGATACTTCCTGGTTTCAGGGACAAAGCGTTGATGGAACCGATCCAGAAAAAGGGCTCTCATTGTTCTCCACCTTGTTATACAACCAGAAGACTGTGAATGGCACCACATACTGTGTTGGTGTGCACACGTTTTGATTATTTGAACTTTTCATAATAGATTTATGTATATTTTATGGTAGTAAATGATAAAATGCACCAGTAACTACATACATTTTATGCTTTTATAGCATACCTAGCTTATTCTTTATTTTTTCGGTATTTCTAGGCAATGTGGTTCATCTGTGAACTTTCTGAAATTGTCGCAAATCTCCAAAATATTTTCTAGTATATTTATTGAAAAAAACCCATGTTGTGCACGGGTCAACTGCACAGTCACACACTGTGTTCATGGATTACGCAGAAGAGCTCTTCTCTCTCCTGTCTGAATGATTATGGCATTAACTTGACCTGCAGTCAAATGCATAGTTTTGATTTTAGTTTCCTCCCTTGCTATCTTTCTTGAGTTAATAAAAAAATTTATTGAATAATTGAAACATTTTTTCCTTTTATAGGTAATCTGCTTCACTGTTTTCTGATTTGTCTTTTACATGAATCTTTTACGTGTTTATTTTTGTTAAGCAAAGCAGATACATGTATTCTAATTTTCTCTTTCTTACACAAAAGGTAGCATGTGATTTTCCCTCATCATTTTTTTATTCTGGTAAAATACATACAACATAAAATTTGCCGTAACTACTTTTAAGTGTACAGTTCAGTGATTATTAAGTCTATTTATATTGTGCCACCATCACCATCTTCCATCTCCAGAACTCTTCATTTTGCAAAACCAAAACTCTGTCCCCACTGAAGGATAGCTGCACATCTCCCCCTCCCCCCTGGCCCCTGGCAACCACCATCCTACTTTCTGTCTCTGTGACTTTGACTGCTCTAAGTACCTCATTGAAGTGGAATCACACAGTACTACTTGCCTTTTTGTGACTGGCTTCTTTCACTCAGCATAATGTCCTCAAGGTTCACCTGTGCTGTTATATTGCAGGATTTCCTTCCTTTTTAAAGCTGAATAATAAGCATGGCGTGTATACACCACATTTTGCTTATCCATTCATCCATTGATATGACTCTTAGGTTGTTTCTACATTATAGCTGTTGTGAGCAATGCTGCTGTGGACGTGGGAGTACAAATATCTCTTTGAGACCTTGCTTTTAATTCTTTTGGATACATACCCAGAAGTGGATTGCTGGATCATGTAGTAACTCTAGTTTCAGTTTTTTGAGGAACTGCCATACTGGTTTCCATAGTCAGCTGTGCCATTTCCCATTCTCCCCAGTAGGGCACAAGGGTTCCAGTTTCTCCACATTCTCTCCAACACTTATTTTCTGTTTTTTTGTTTTTGTTTTGTTTTTTTTTTTGTGTGTGTGTGTGATAGTAGCCATCCCACTGGGTGTGAGCTGATATATCTTTATGCTTTTGATTCGCATTTCCCTAGTGATTAGTCACGTTGAGCATCTTCCATGTACTTGTTGACCATCTGCATATTATATGGAGAAATGTTTATTCATGTCCTTCACCTATTTTTGAATTGGGTCGTTTGTTGTTTACTTTGAAAGGTTCTCTATAAATTCTAGCTATTAATCCTTTATTAGATAGATGATTCTCAAATATTTTGTCCCATTCTGTGGGTTGCTCTCCTTAATAGTGTATTTTACTCTATTGAATGTCTTTTGATGCACAAAATTTTAAAATTTTCATGAGGTCTAGTTTGTCTATTTTTCCTTTTGTTGCCGGTGCCTTTGGTGTCATATTTAAGAATCATTGCCAAATCCAGTCCTGTGAAGCTTTCTTCCTGCATTTTCTTCTAAGAGTTTTACAATTTTAGGTCTGCCATGTAGATCTTTGATCCATTTTGAGTTAATTTTTGTATGTGGTATAAGGTAAGCGCCTACACTCACTTTTTTGTTTTTGCATGTGGGTGTCCACTTTTCCAAGCACCGTTTGTTGAAAAGACTGCTTTTCCCTTTGAATGTCTGGGTACCAGCATATGCTCTTTTGAACTTTACTATTTTCATTGAATAGTTTCTCATGGAAATCACATTGTATCGTTTCTTTGAGATCTTCCTCATTTTCTACAGCTGCATAGGTGTTTTTTTTTTCTTTTTTTAGGATTTCTTTATTGTTATTCTATTACAGTTGTCCCAATTTCCCCCCCTTTGCCTGCCTCCACCCAGCCCACCCACCACTCCCACCGTCAGTCCCCACACCATTGTCCACGTCCATGGGCCGTTCATACATGTCCTTGGACTAGTTCCTTCCCCTTCTTTGTACCATTACCCCCTCCCCCCTCCCCCCTCCCCTCTGGTCGCTGTCAGTCTGTTCCATGTTTCCATGTCTCTGGTTCTATTTTGCTTGTTTATTTTGTTCATTAGATTCCTCTTATAAGTGAGATCATACTTGCGTTTCACCAACTGGCTTATTTCACCTAGCTTTTTTTTTTTTTTTGATGTGTGCATGTGCCATTGTTTGTTCAACCAATCTGTTCTACTTGGACATTTAGATTAGATAGTTTCCAACATTTCAGAATAACTCTAATGAATAACATCATTCAAATTTGTTTTTCTGTGGTTGGAGGTGTTTCTCCAGGTTATATTCATAAAAGTAGAATAGCTAGGTAGAAGTGTAAATGCTTTTGTAGTTCTGTTAGATATTAGAAAATATTCACCTGCATGTGGGTTGAACCGTTTTGCATTCCTACTAGCATTATATGAAAGTGTCTGTTTACTCATAGTGTATATTGTTAAGCTTTTGAAGCTTCTGCTAGTCTGATGGGTGAGAAATTGTATTTCAGCATAGTTTTAATTTGTACCCATTAAGTTACTTCTTGTTCCACCTTTCCTTTAGCCCCTGGTGACCACTGATCTACTTTGTCTCTATTATTAACTCATATTTAATGTTTAATTTTTAAACTTCGTTGTCTGTTTTTCTTTCCTTAGCACATGTGAAATAATACACTAGAGAGATCTTGAGAATGATTTACACTCATTTAATGGTAGCAGAAGCGACAGCTGAGAATGTGACAGTATGGAGGATCCAGAATAAAAAAAAAAACAACAAAAACAAGAAAACCCCAACAGAATAGCAACGATATGAGTAATGAATGAATCTGTCATTAAGAAAAAGTTATATTTAGTTATTTATTTTTTAAAGATTTTATTTATTTTTAGAGAGAGGGGAAATGAGGGAGAAAGAGAGAGAAACATGGATATGAGGTTGCCTTTCACGCCCCCCGACCTGGAGACCCAGCCGGTAACCCAGGCGTGTGCCCCGACCCAGAATTGAACCTGTGACACTTCGGTGTGCAGGCCAGCACCGAATCCACTGAACCACGCCAGCCAGGGCTTATGTAGTTCTTTTTTTAAAGGGCCAGACAATTCTGCATTTCTTGTTAGAAAGCATATGGGTAAAATACTGAAAATAAAAAGGGCAAGTAAAATTAGGAAGAGTACTTTTTCTATCTCTAAAATGAAAAAAAGATGTTAATGTCTACTTTTCAGGTAAATGCCATTCTTCTTTTAGATAAACAAACATGCAATTTAACTTTATCCTTGATTTTGAAAAAGATATCCAAGCCATCTGTATAATTTTCTCTTGGAAGACAAAAATTTGGTAAAACTTGTAACTTCAAACTTAGAAATAATCATTTTGTAATAAAATATGGTAGCAACCATAGTCTCCAAAGTGGGATGCTTAAGATGACTCATTGAAGTGCACAAAGAAAGTATTAGAATGTGTATTTATTTTCTTACTGAGTAATAAGAACTGAGGAAAAATCTAGCTTTACAGTGGTGCCCCTCATTCTCTGTCAGATGGTCATTTGGATTAAAAACTTGTGTCATCCTGAGGAAGCCTAGAGCAGGTGATAATAAACTTTGCCGATGGGTTTACTTGTACCTGGGTAAATGGCTTTAAAGATATTTTAAATAAACTTTTAACACTGTCTTGTGATGAGATAAGTGATTATAAAATTTAAGAAGAGGGAGTGGGGAGAGGAAGAGAAAGACAGAAAGAGAAAGATTGGTTGATTGCTTCCCATATATGCTCCGACTGGGAATCGAACCTGAAACCTAGGTACGTGCCCTGACCGGGAATCAAACCCCCAACCTTTTGGTCTACTGTACAGGATGGTGCTCTAACCATTTAGCCACCATGACCAGGGCATAAATTTTAATAACCAAAGGTTCACTAGTTATATATGGCATGATAGATTAAATTTAAAGATGAATTAGACATTTTTCTACTACAGAGGGATCGAAACTTACCTTTTCTAGGTAACAGTCAGTGGCATTTTTATAAACATAAACTAGCCTGTCCTTTGATGTTAAAGGTAGCATTCTAGCTATGAGTGAGAAAGTAACTTTTTTTGAATAAAATGTCTTTTGGAGATGAATGGTTGGAAACATTTATTTTTTGATTTTGTTGCTGGAAAGCATGTGCCACTTATAGAAATAGTTATATTTTGAAAGACACTAGAAAAACACAGGAGCAGAATTTTCTATTCCATTTTTGAATCTTCACCCAGGGATATGTTTCTTGATTTTAGAGAGAGGAAGGGAGAGGGAGAGAAAAAAATCGATGTGAGAGAGAAACATTAATCAGTTGCCTCCAGGACCCCGACCGAGGACCAAACCTGCAGACTTGCTATGTGCCCTGACCAGGGATCGAACCCTCAACCTTCTGATGTATAGGACCTTGCTCCAACGAACACAGCCACCTGGCCAGGGCCGTCTTGCTTCTTTACTTCTGTCCTGTGCATGTGCCATTCATGGGTTGGTCTGAGACTTGATCAGTAAACTAAGCTTTAGTTTAGCTGGTTTGAGTCTGTCACATACATAGTTCAGGGGAGAGGTTGAGACTTCTGTGTGTTCATAGAGTGTTCTCTCCATGACCCCTGAAATACTCTGTAGACTATTCCGATTTATTTGGCTTAAAGCATGGGGTTTCTATTGGTGTTTTAGCTGCTGCTTTCATTGCTCTGCTGTGCAGCTCCCTCAAGGCAGAGTCAAGGCTTGCTTGTTTAAAAAAGTTGATTTTAGAGAGAAAGGAAAGGAGAGATGAGTGATGGGGCAGGGGAGAGAGAGAGAGAGAGAGAGAGAGAGAAAGAGAGAGAGAGAGAGAGCCAGACAGACGGACAGACATTGATTTGTTGTTCCACTTATTGATGCATTTGTTGGTTAATTCTTGTATGTGCCCTGACCAGGGATCCGACCTGCAGCCTTGGCATATTGGGCTTATGCTCTAACTCAGGGGTCCCCAACCCACTGGGCTGGGGGACTGGGATCACTTCCTGGCCTGTTAGGAACTGGGCCACACAGCAGAAGGTGAGCTGACCTCTTCCTCCTGTCTCCACCACCCGCCGCCCTTTCCCCCATGTCTGAGGAAAAATTGTCTTCCACGAAACCGGTCCCTGGTGCAAAAAAGGTTGGGGACTGCTGCTCTAACCAACTGAGCTACCTGGCCAGGGTAAGGCTTGCATTTAAACGTTGCTGTGGTGGATATAATGTAGCTCTTAAAATTAGTTTAATAAGACTACTAAGGTTTGATCCTTTTGCGTCTCTCCTCAAAGTCTTGAATGTTCAAGATCTGCTTTGGACAGAATTCACACTTTTCCCAGCCCTGTGAGCTGTGAGAATGTTTTAAATCTTAAGTTTATTGGGGTGACATTGGTTAATGGGGTCATATAGGTTTCAAGTGTAGATGCCTATGATACGTGATCTGTATATTGCACTGTGTGCCCAGCACCCAAAGTCAAATCATCTTCTCTCACCATACATAGGATTGAGTCATTTTTTTTTTTTTCTGTAGACTTTCTCACGGTCTGGATTATTTTCTGGAAAGTGATCAAGGCTTAATTAGATTCTGATTCAAGTTTTTGTTGTGAGGAGCCCTTATAGGCAGGCTGTGTACTTGCTATGGCACCCCATCAGAAAGCAGGGAAACCAGGGTGCCTCTTCCTGCGATGTTAGGGTCCTTGGGTGTGAGATTACTAATCCAGTGTGTTTAGGCGTTGTTAGCTTGATCCCTGCATTTTCAAGCTGCCTTGAAACTTTTACTTTTTATCAAATGGTGTTAGCAGTCATTAGTAACCTTTACTTAAATCCATTATATCACCAGGGGCTCCGAACAGTGGTTTTAAGTCTGTCCTTCTCTGCATTCATTAACTGGAATTTTCTAATATGAAGAACTGTGTTGTGTGTGAAACTTTATTTTTTATTAGAACTTCGTAAAGTCAACGATTTGGTTACTTATAGGAAAACACAGGGTAAAGGCTGGATTCTTGCTCTTGTTTTCCATTTTTCATAATAACGAATTGGTTTCTTAAAGGAAATTGAGTAATAGCTAGCTTGGCAAAAATTTACACAAATTTTCATTCAGACATCTTTTTATATTATGTTTCACTGCAAAGTTTCGAGAACACAATTATTAGAGATTTTTACTCTACATTATAAAACTACTCTACATTATTTACTCTACATTGATTTTATACATTTTGGTCCTTTTGAGATAATAATGTAGAACAAAAAGACCTGATACATTTTTTAAAATTACAATTTTTGTCCTCTGAGTTTGCCACTCCTTCCAACACTATAAGAAGACACTTGATCCAACTATTACCTTACAGTAAGTGAGTCCCTGTAATCGGAACCAAGAGACAATGTGACACTGAAGTGCTTCGGTGAGAGTACATCGCCATTGGATGAAATTTCAGGTAGGAAATAACTGCATTGTCGGGTATCAGGTGGTCCAGTTAGTATAAACCACCTGACTGCTTTCAGAAAGCGAACTTTTACTTTATACAAGGAGGCAGTGAAGCTAGCAAAAAATTGCTTTAGTCTTGAAGTACTTGCTTTTCTTTGAATAGGAAATGTCTTTTCTTTTTAAATGTATAATATTAGAGAAAATGTGAAACTTTTCTTTTTCATTTCTTATTTTTTTTAAATAGAAAATCTGTTAGTGACTACAAGAAGAGGTCAGCTTGTGTTACTTCCAGAGTTGCCAAACCTATCTAAGCTTCTGGTTCATCTTGTTAAATACTGATGTATGGTTTTATTCCACAACACCCCCCCTACGTGTTTGTGACTTTGCTTCTATTTAACTCTTCTACAGTGTTTATTTTATATTTGTCATTGCAAATCATTTCTTAGCTCTTACCTTGATTTTTGTTGAAACTATTTGAACACTTAAATGTTAGTTATGTGTATTTCAACCATTTGCTAGCTTTTTTTAGGATACATGTACAACATTTGAAATTTTAAAAGCAAGTTTTGTAATCAAGTCTTTACTAAGTAGGCTGACTTTTAAATGGATACAACTGTACTTGAACAACAATGAAAATTTAAAAAAATTTAAAGAAAAAGCTACTGCAGACTAATGTTTCTATACATATTACTCTAGATGCCCATGAGATGGCGCTCATTTGTATCACTTTTGTAATATTGATGTTTTGTAAGGTGCGCATAAGAGAATCTAGAAATATATGCTGTAAACTTCTAATTATTTTCTCAGTAGTTATAATAGTTAGGAGGTACATTATGCCAGTATGATATAAATCTGTCTGTTTTTCATGTTAGTCTAATCACATTTATGTTGGGTTGGGCAAAAAGTCTGTAGACACATTTTTCATTTTCACCAGTCACTTTACTGATTTGAATATTTTGAGTATGTCGGCTGTCTCCTGCTACTGGTATCCAGTGGGTAGAGGGCAGGGGTGCTGCTAAACATCTTCCAATGCATAAAACAGCCCAACAGCACAGAATTATTTGGCCAAAATGTCAGTAATACCAAGAAACTGTGTAAACCACTTTTGATATGTTCCATCATTCATAGCACCTTCTCCATATACTGCACAGATTTTTTTTGCGTTTTAGTTGCAGTTTTACCTTTCTTGAAATAATAAAGCATAACATACCAAAAATGTTGCTTATTTTCTTTCTTCTTCAGTATTAAAATGACTATACAAAAATTCACTAGTTTTAATAAATTTTCTTTTAAATGCACGCTGATGTGACAGCTGTCACAATACAATCTAACAAAATTGTTTGGAATGAAGTTAAAGTCAACTAAGCACTGCTGGAGCCATCGTATGGAAAAAAATCAAACGAACTTTTTGGCCAACCCAATATATTTCTTCCCTAGTCTGGTTGTTGGCTAACATAAAGCCATTGATTTGCTATGTCTTCACATGAATGATACCTTAAATGTATCTCAATTTTGACCTTCTTTAACATAAACCTCAGATTGCATTTCCGTTTTTTATAATGTTTTTTTATAATTTTCCCTTTTCTCTTTGGGTCAAGCCAGTAATGCTTATAAAATAGGAGATGAAATTTAGAGCTCTTAATTTTTTACTTGCTGTGGTTATTTGCTAAATAAATATATCTTATGATTAGAAAGAGAATGGTATTTTGTTGTATTGGTTCTCACTGAAAGCATTCTACTGGTTCTCTGACTTTTATTTTTTGGATATAGATTCTAGTAAAACCTGAGGAACCAATTGTATTTCTGGATCGTTGCCACCGTGTGCCAGCTATCCCTTTTGCGATTACTGAACTTTTATCAAGTTTGTTTTCTATTGCGTTGGGACCAGTGAATACAGCCTCGATGAGGTAGAAAGACTTGTTCAGCAGTAACATCATTGAAAGGCCCAGACGCCTGAAGTGCTCTGATTGGCCCGACTTACATCACAGCCCTGCCGTAGAAACAGTCACTGTCGCTGACAGTATGTGATATTCTGCCTGCGTAACCCGTGCCTCGTGCCCCTCTGTGAACCTGGGCACCGTGACTGAAGTCTCCTACAAGGGCTATATGAAGTAAGGAAAGAGTTCTCCAAAAGAATCGAGGAAGGGATTTGAAAGCAGTGCTTCCCTGAGAAAGGCGGTCATAACTGTAATTAACACATCACTTTTATGTGCTGCTGTAAAGGTGAAGTGAAAACAGGCTCTGTGCTGGAGAGCTTTATATAACAGTTGTGTGTGTGTGTTTTGAGGGAGATATCTTGCGTGGCGTCAGAATCTGGTAGACTTCATTTTGACTCCTACCTCAGTCACTCCTTAGGTTTGTGAGTTCAGGCAAGCTATATAATCTTATTAGTTTTCGTATGTGTAAAATGGGACTAATAGTACCAACCTGAGGGGATTGTTAGAATCTTTGAAAATGAAGTCCAATGCATATGTACAATAGTTCCTTCTACAGTTTTCTTTCTCATGAGTTTACAGTCTGATGGAGACTAGAGTCAGGTAACGATAACTAGCTGTCCAAGGCAGGTGTATGCCTTGCCGTACACACAGCTGTGATAATTCAGAGCGGGGAAGCATTTACTTCCTTTTTGGTGTTACGCAGAATCTTTTTTTGTGGAGGAGAATTGAGCTAAACTTTGAGTTTTAGGAAAAGAGAACAAAGACGAGGAAGTAGAATTTTAAAGCTTCTTCTTGGTATAATTGGACAGGTGAGAAAGGTTTGTACAGGGACAAGGAGGGAGGTGAGGCTTTTCGGGTGGTGGCCAAGGGACTGGAAGTTTACTCGGTGGTAATGAGGAGCTGTGACGGTTTTTGTAGCGGGGTTACACATGGTTAAAATGCTCTTGGGAAGCTTGATATGGTGATATTGACATGATATTCTTAACCAATTGGAATTATTTTTCAGTGAGAAAAATTTTTATGTTTTTAGTGTATTACCGATTTTAAGTTCTATTCATCCAAATATGGCTTTTACTAAAAATTGTTGTGTAGTAGATATTTTAGTTTTACTAAGTGAATATTGGATCTCAAATAACTAATAGGAGCTAGGTAAAGGCTTATGTTTCTATGTCGTTTAGCTTTCAAGGCCACGAGCTTGTGTCTGGCCTCAGCCTGGGATTTCTGATGGCAAGATACTGAGGGAGTCATTTAAATATTAATTCTTACCAAAGCTGTCTCGTTTTAACCCTGTTTTTTGTGGCTCCATTTGTTCATGCTGATAGACAACTCACAGTAATAGATGTTTTGGGAAATACAGGTTCTTTGGCTTTACTGTGCTCTTCTGGGAAAATGTAGAATTCACCTCTGCTAAGTACTTCAACTTCCAGCACTGTTTACTGTCCTGGTTTTGTACTGTGTTAAGCTATCTAGAGGAATCTTGGTTTGCTGGTTAGCCAGTTTGAACAGTTAAGACTGAAATGTCAACATAAGAGCAAGGAAAGGCTTAGCACTGCTGAAAATAAGCTACAAAAATACCACTTGGATATTTTACTTTTAATGTGTTTATTTTGTAAGAGCTGATTCATTAAATTCTCTTTCCTTGCCCGTCTTTTACGACAGTTTCCACATTGCTTTTCCCTATCTTTGGATGCAAAACACTCCACATGATGGCCAGGCAAAACAGAAAATGAAGAGGGGTCATGTGTTGAGACCATCTTCACTGATACTGACATGTTAGTTGGCTGCAGTACCTGATCCAGTGTTAGTGGTCTGTGGGATGGTATCTTTTCAGAATTTTCTGGGCTGTCAAATGTCTGACTTTTTTGTGGTGGTTTAATATTTCCCATAGATAATACACTAGCATTTTGAAAATAAGGATGAAATGATATGTCTCCCACTTCTGTCTCCCCTGTCTTCAGCATACCTTATCCCTGACAGATCGCGTCCCACCCAAAGTTAATTCAGTCACTGCTAAAGAGAACCTGAAAAATAAGTATTATTAGCATCTTCCATAGTCTGAGTTTTCCTTAGGTTTTTTATAAACAAATATGAAATATTTGTGTATTTCACTTCTTTTTAAATGTATATTTTCAAGTTTACATGTGCAGACTTGGAAAAAGTCTCAGGAATGTTTTAATGCTCAACCTATGTATGGTTATTTTTCATTTTAATTTATTTTTTAAATCTATTTTATTGTGATAAGAACACTTAATATGAGATCTACCCACATCATCTTTTTCAGTGTAAAAATCAGTATTATTAACTATAAGCAGATCTCCAGAACTTACTTTGCATAAATGAGCTTTAAGTTCATTCATTAGCAACCGCCCACTTCCCCCTCCCTCTAGTCCTTGGCGGCTCCTGTTGCATGACTTAGTCACACACTGTTTGTCTTTCTGTGACTGTCTTATTTCACTTAGCGTAGTGTCTTCAAGTTTACATCATGTTGGCAGGGATTACAGGATTTTTGTCTTTTTTTACGCCTGAATTATATTCCATTGTATTTCTGTACCACAGTTTTTTATCTCTTCTACTGATGGATATTTAGATGGTTTCCACATCTTGGCTGTTTGAGTAGCACTGAAATGAACATTGGAGTGCCAATACAGTAGTCTCCTGTCATTCATAGTGCTGCTTTCCACAGTTTCAGTTACCCGTGGGCAAGTGGGTTCTGAAAATATTAAATGGAAAGTTCCAGAAATAAACAGTATATAAGTTTTAAATTGCATGCCATTCTGAGTGTCGTGAAATCTTGTGACCTTCTCACCTGGGATGTGTGTCATGCCTTTGTCCAGCATGCCCACGTTGTATATGCTACCTGTCTGTTATTAGCCATCTTGGTCATCAGATTAACTGCGGGGGTGTTCCAGCACTTGTGTTCAAGTAGCCCTCAGCGTAGCCCAGGGCTGCGTCGTCCAGCCTGGCATTCACCTCACTTCATCTCACCTTGTAGGCATTGCATCATCTCACGTCATCACGAGAAGGAAAAGGGTGACTACAGTGCAGTAAGATGTTTTGGGAGAAACCACATTCACATAACTTTCATTACAGTGTATTGTTGTAATTGTTTTATTATGAGTTATTGTTGTGAATCTCTTGCTGTGCCTAATTTGTGACCAACTTTTTCATAGGTACGTATAGGAAAAAACATACCCAGTTGGGTACTGTCTGTTGTTTCAGGCATCCGTGGGTGTCATGGAACATACACTGTGAAAAAGGGGGACTACTGTATCCCTACTGGAATCTTATTACAATTCTTTTGGATAAATACTCATAACTCAGATTGAGAGATAATATGGTAGTTCTATTTTTAATTACAAATTTTTTTAAAAGATTTAATTTATTGTTTAGAAAGAAGGGAAGGGAGGAAGAAAGAGAGAGAAAAACATTGATGTGAAGAGAAACATTGATCGGATGCCTCTCATATGCCCCTGATCGCGGACTGAACCTGCAACCCAGACATGTACCCTGACTGGGAATCGAACCCTTGCTGTGCAGGGCAATACTTATCTAACTGGACTACACTGGTCAGGGCTGTTTTTATTTGTAGGAAACTTCTGTATCATTTTCCATAGTGGCTGCAACATTTTATATTTCCATCCACAGTGTACAGAGTTCCGGTTTTTCCATATCCTTGCCTGTACTTACTGTCTTTTTTTTTTTTTTTTTTTGGACAGTAGTATTCTTAGAGGTGTAAGGTGATACCTCTTTGTGGTTTTCACTTGCATTCCTTTGATGGTTAATGACTTGATTATCTTTTCCTATAACTGTTGACCATTTGTATGTATATCTTCTTTGGAGATAGGTCTTTTCAAGTCTTTATACTATTTTTTAAATTATATTTTATTGATTATAGTACTTCAGTTGTCCTGATTTTTTCCCCTTTGCCCCCCACCTCCACCCAGCAACCCCACTTTCTCAGCATTCCCCACACCATTGTTCATGTCCATGGGTCATGCGTATAAGTTCTTTGGCTACTCCATTTCCTATACTGTACTTTACATCCCCATGGCTATTCTGTAACTGCCTATATTTGTACTTCTTAATCCTCCCACCTCTTCACCCATTCACCCATGCCCCCTCTCATCTGGCAACCATCAAAACACTCTCCATATCCATGGTTCTGTCTCTGTTCTTGATGCTTAATTTAGTTTTTAGATTCAATTGTTGATAGATGTGGATTGTTTCCCACCCCCCCCATTGTATTGTTCATAGTTTTGATCTTTTTCTTAAAAAGTCACTTTAACATTTCATAAAATAATGGTTTGGTGATGATGAACTCTTCGTTTTTCTGGTCTGGGAAGCTTTTCAGCTGTCCTTTGATTCTAAATGGTAGCTTTCCTGGGTAGAGCAATCTTGGCTGTAGGTGCTGCTTTTCATGACTTTGAATATTTCTTGCCAATCTTAACCAGCCTGCAAAGTTTCTTTTGAGAAATCAGCTGACAGTCTTATGGGAACTCCCCTGTAGGTAACTAACTTTCTTTCTCTTGCTGCTTTTAAGATTTTCTCTTTAACATTTGGCATTTTAATTATGATGTGTCTCGGAGTGGGCCTCTTTGCATCCATCTTGTTTGGAACTCTGTGTGCTTCCTGGACTTCCATGTCTAGTTCCTTCACCACATTAGGGAATTTTTCTTTCATTATTTTTTCAAATAGATTCTCAATTTCTTGCTCTTTCTTTTCTCCTTCTGGCACCAATGTGTGAATGTTGGACCTCTTGAAATTGTCCCAGAGGCTGCTTTTACTATCCTCATTTTTTTTGATTCATTCTTTCTTTCTTATTGTTCTGATTGGGTTTTTTTTTTTTTTTTTTGCTTTCTTATGTTCCAAATCATTGATGTGATTCTCAGCTTCATCCACTCTATTGTTGTTTCCCTGTGAATTGTTCTTTATTTTAATTAGTGTATCCTTCTTTTGTGACTGGATCTTTTTTATGCTGTTGAGGTCTTCACTAAGTTCCTTTAGCATCTTTACCAGTGTTTTGAACTCTGCATTTGATAGATGGCTTATCTCCATTTCATTTACCTCTGTTTCTGGTATTTTGATCTGTTCTCTCATTTGGGCCATGTTTCTTTGTCTCTTCATTCTGGCAGCCTCCCTGTGTTTGTCTCTATGTATTAGGTAGAGCTGCTGTGACTCTGTTTTGGTAGTGTGGCCTAATGTAGTAGGTGTCCTGTAGGGTCCAGTGGCACAGCCTCCCCTCTCACCCACGCTGGGTACTTGAGGTGTACCCTTCATGTGGGCTAAGTACACCCTCCTCTTGTAGTTGAGCCTTGATTACTGTTGGTAGATCTACTTTTTAAAAAGTATATTTTATTGATTATGCTATTACAGCTGTCTAATTTTTTCTGCCCTTTATTCTCCTCCTCCTGGTACCCCTATTCCCTCCAGCATTTCCCCCCTCTCAGTTCATGCCCATGGGCCTTACGCACAAGTTCTTTGCCTTCTCCTTTTCCTATACTATTCTTGATTCCCCCATCTATTTTGTACCTACCAATAATGCTTCTTATTCTCTGTACCTTTTCTCCCATTCTCTCCCCTACCCCTCCCCGCTGATAACCCTTCATGTGATCTACATTTCTGTGATTCTGTTCCTGTTCTAGTTGTTTGCTTAGTTTTTTTTTTTTTTAGGTTCAGTTGTTGATAGTTGTGAGTTAGTTATTTTACTCTTCATAGTTTTGATCTTCTTTTTCTTAGATAAATCCCTTTAACATTTCATATAATAAGGGCTTGGTGATGATGAACTCCTTTAACTTGACCTTACATGGGAAGCACTTTATCTGCCCTTCCATTCTAAATGATAGCTTTGCTGGCTAGAGTAATCTTGGATGTAGGTCCTTGCCTTTCATGACTTTGAATACTTCTTTCCAGCCCCTTCTTGCCTGTAAGGTTTTTTTGAGAAATCAGCTGACAGTCTTATGGGTACCCCTTTGTAGGCAACTCTCTCCTTTCCTCTTTCTGCTTTTAAGATTCTTTATTTTTAATCTTGGGTAATTTAATTATGATGTGTCTTGGGGTGTTTCTCTTTGGGTCCAACTTTTTTGGAATTGCATGTTTATTTCTTTCGCTGGTTTGGAGAAGTTTTCTTTCATTTTTTTCAAATAGATGTCCATTTTCTTGCTCTTCCTCTTCTCCTTCTGGCATCCCTGTGATTCAGATGTTAGAATGTTTAAAATTGTCTCAAAGGTTCCAAAGCCTCTCCTCATTTTTTTGAATTCTTGTTTCTTCATTCTGCTCCAGTTGAATGTTTATCTTTCCTTATGTTCCAAATTGTTGATTTTAGTCCTGGTTTCCTTCCCATCACTGTTGGTTCTCTGCATATTTTTCTTTATTTTACTTTGCATAGCCTTCACTTCCTCCTCTATTTTGTGTCTGTACTCAATCATTTCTGTGAGCATCCTGATTACCAATATTTTGAACTCTGCATCTGATAGGTTGTTTATCTGCTTGTCACTTTGTTCTTTTTCTGGAGCTTTGATCTCTTCTTTCATTTGGGCCATATTTTTTTTTTTGTCTTGGCACAGCTGTTGCCTAGTAAGGGGTGGAACCTTAGGTATTTGTCATGGCGGGGCAACCCACACCACTGCGTTGTGGTGCTGTATGTGTGGGAGGACTCTGAGAGGGAGCAATGCTGCTTGCTCCTCTCTTGCCTGCTTTCAATCACTTCCTTCACAACCCAGGAGCAAATTGGGCCCTTCTAGTACTGATTCCCAGGTGGGTGGGTTTGTGTATGTTCTAGGACCCTGTGGTTCCCTCCAGTGGACTTTCCTGTGAGGCTGGGACTTTCTCTTGCCGCTGCAACCCCCACAGGTTTTTATAGCCAGAGGTTTTTTGAGGCTTTAGTTCCTGCCCTGGAACCCTGGTTTGCGTGGTCTGCCTTGCTCCCCAGTTGTTCCGGTTTATCTGTACGGGAATGTGGGACCACCTAGTTCGCCATCCTCGGACTAGTCCACCAGCCACTGCCCCACCCACCTGGTGTGCCAGCTGCTGACTTGCCACATGTGTTCTCCACCCCAGCTGCCCATCTCCGCCCCGCCTACCAGTCTGGATGAATGTTTCTTCTTTAACTCCTTGGTTGTCTGACTTCCATACAGTTCGATTTTCTGGCAGTTCTGGTTATTTTTTGTTTTAAACTTGGTTATCTTTCTTTTGGTTTTGTTATCCTTCTGTTGTTGTGAGGAAGCGAAGTATATCTACCTATGCCTCCATCTTGGCCAGAAGCTCGCCATGTATGATTGATTTGCTCGAAAAAAATACTTGATATGATTTTAGATTTCTTAAGTTTTTTAAGACTTGTTTTGTGGCCTAACTGGAGTGTTCTGCATGTGCTTGAGAAGGATGCGTATTCTGGTGCCATTGGATGGAATGTGCTGTATCTGTGTGTTAGGTACATTTTGTCTAAGGTATAGTTCAACTTTAGTGTTTTCTTATTGTTTTTTTTTGAACTTTGTTTTATTTGGAACTTTACCAATAATTAAGAATGATGTCTAGTTTGAATACAATAGTATATGCGTATCCAATACACTTCTTAATCTGTGTGCTTTGCTATTGGCACATATGTTCATATAGATTCTTTATGTAGGTGGTCATTTACAGGGATTTATACATTGAAAAACATATTTTAAATTATTTTTGTTCTTTATTTTGGTTAGAGCACTATGTTCCCTTTTTAAAAACTTTTAATTGAATTTATTGGCATGACATTGGTTAACAAAATTATGTAGGTTTCAGGTGTACAGTTCTATAATACACCATTACTCTAGCTTTTTTTTGTGTGTTGTTTCTTGGTCAGTCTTATTATCTGTTGCATTTTATAACATCTAAGATGTCATCAGTTGTACCTTTGACATTATTTCATTCAATATTAGGGAAAAACCTGCCAACTTAAATTTATGATGCCATTGATTGTAAGACATATTCTCACTTTTGAGGCTTTTTTTAAAGAGTCGATGAAATTCAGTTTACAAATTTTATTCAGGTAGTATAGGGGTGTAACAAACTATTTTTAATAAAAAGGCATTAGATCTAATGCAGTAATATTGTTGATAGGGAAGTATGAATGAAAATAAAAAACTTCATTAAAAATGGCTGCATTATATGCAATTTTACATATGTGTCCCAGTTCAGCTAACTTCCTATATTTGAAATTAGTCTGGACTTCCTGGTTGTAAGAGGTGGAACTTACATCAAACTAGCTTAAGTTTCAGGGGGTTGATTGGTCTGTAGGACCAGGGTAGATTGTTGACTGAAAATACGAGAACTAGGGTACTCTGGAAGCAGGTGCTGGAAGTAGAGAGTTGACGCCACCAGAATAGGCTTTCTCCATTTATACTGTAGATTGGTTTCTCTGTGCACATACCAGGGAAGATGCCTGCTGTAAGCTACCAATGTGGGCACCATTAAGCCCTTCTTTTTCTCCTTCCAGTTAAAAACAATCTTTGTAATGACTTCTTTCAGTCTGATTTAGGTTACATTTTTCACCTTTGGATTGTTCACTGTGACCTGAATGTGCCAGGCCTTACGTGTCCTCTCCATGGCCTGCGTGTGAGTTACTGTGATTTTACTGCCTGAAGAATACTAGGAATGGAAGGGGATTAGAGGAACAGTGAGTACAGTACAGACAAAAACAGATGTCTGTTACAGTGGGCATTTAGGTCGTTCCCAGTTTGTTATCATTGTTAACACAGTTTCTTTTTCTTTTTAAAAAGATTTTATTTATTCATTTTTAGAGAGAGGGGAAGGGAGGGAGAGAGGGAAACATCAGTGTGTGGTTGCTTTTTGAGTGCCCCCTACTGGTGACCTTGCTTGCAACCCAGGTATGTGCTGTGATTGGGAATGGGTCCAGCAACCCTTTGGTTTGCAGGCTGGCACTCGGTGTGCTGAGCCACACCAGTCAGGGCGCAGTTTCTTTTTTATATCTGATAATCCTCCTTCCATAAGTATATTGGTATAAAATTAAAGAATATTGGTGTGAAATTATTATGAAGATCTAAAAGTCCATCTTTTGTGGAGGAAAGTTAATAATACAGATCTTTCTTTGATATATTCTAAATTTTGCAGTTCCTCAAAATACGATTTATAAAGTCTTCAAATTATAAACTGAAATTTAACAATGTATTTTAACATAGTTTGGAAGCGTTGAGGTTGTGAAAGTAATAAGGGTTCTTAAAGTGTATGTGATTCTATAAACAGTTATATGTAAACGCATAATCAAACTCAAGTATTGTAATAATTGATTCAGTTGTGGAATGCCTGACATTTTGCTATCTCTTTTATATCCTGTGATGTTTCGATTCTGAGTAATGTAAGTTCAGTGGACTTCTGACTGGTTGTCACACAGTGACAGATTTCTGATTTTTAAAATATGTCATTGCTATAAATCATTGGTTTGCTAGATTGAACTAGCAAGCTATTAAAGAACATGGCAGTATTTACTGTAGATAAATGCAAATTTAAAAAGGTTCTGTGTATGAAGGTTTAAATGATTTATTAGCCTTCAGTGCACACATGAATTTGAAGTTATGTAATGGATTTAGAAAATTTCATTTCCTGTTCGAAGGTTTGAATTTGCATATTTATTCTAGAATGCAAGGATTTGATCTGAGTCAATAGGATACACAGTTAAACTTTGCGATATCAATATGTGCTTAATCATTTTTTTGGTATCTTATATGGCAAACCTTTCTTTAGGTATAGGGTAAGTGATTAAATACACCTGATTTTTTTTTCCCTGTCTGGCTTGGGTGGGGAAGGAGGGAGAATTGAAGAAATTGGGACTTGTGCGTCTTTAGATGGCTCAGAAATGGTGCTCAGGAGTATGTCCTTGCCCTTTAATTTCACTTTTATTTCCTGCCAATGAGAGATTCACCTAGATTAATGTAGTTTTCTTTTCAGTGGGAAATAATCAGTAGAATAATTAAATCCACGAACAAAGTCACAACTCACATCAGTTACTTATTTTTTTAAATTAAACTTTTTATTTTGAGACAATTGCAGATTCACATGCAGTTGTAAGAGATAATACAGAGATCCCTCGTGCCCTTTTCTCAGTTTCCCGTAGTAGGAAAATCTTACAGACTATAATACAGTATTGACATTGATACAATCAAGATACAGAACGTTTTATCATATAAGGAGCCCTGCTGTCGACCTTTAATATTCACATCCACTTTCCTCCTCCTGCATCTCCCTTTTACCCTGACCACCTCCAGTATGTTCTCCAGCCCTATAATTTTGCTAGTTCAAGAGCTTTATGTAAATGGAATCATGAGCTATATCACCATTTGTTTTGTTTTGTTTTGGCACAGTTCTCTTGAGATGCATCTAGATTGTTGTATCAGTAGTTTGTTTCTTTTTATTGCCGAGTTGTATTCCATGGTATGAATATACCAGTTAATTTAACCACTTACCTGCTGGATAGCTGGGTTGTTTCCATTTTTTGGCAATGACGAATAAAGCTGCTATAAACATCTGCATACAGGTTTTTGTGTGAACAGAAGTTTTCATTTTTCTGGGAGGAGTGCCAGAAGTGCACTTGCTAGGTCATGTAGTAGTTGCATATTTAGTTGTTTCACAACACTGTCAAACTTTTCCAGAGTCACTGTGTCATCTTACATTGCTGCTAACAGCATGTGAGTGATTCAGTTTCCTGCATCCTTGCTAGCATTTGGTGGTGTCACTTTTTTTTAGCCATTCTGATAGATCTGTAAGGACATCCGATTGTGGTTTTAATTTGCATTTCTGTAAAGGCTAATGGTATCTTTTTATGTGTTTATTTGTCGTCTGTATATTCTCTTATGTGAAATGGTTGTTCTTTTGACCATTGGATATTTTTGTTCTATAATTGGATTTTTTTTTTTTTGCTTTTGGATTTTGAAACTTATTTTAGATATTTTCCTTTGTCAGATATGTGCTTTGCAAATACTTTTTTCTGGGCTGTAGCTTGTCACTTTATTCTCTTTAACAGTATCTTTTGGAGAGTAAATTTTAAAATTTTAATAAGGTCCAGTTTACCAGTTTTTCCTTGTATCAGTCTTGCTTATGATGTCAAGTCTAAGAACTCTGCCTAACTCTAAATCCTGAAGATTTTCCTCTGTGTTTTTCTAAAAAGTTTTGTGTTTTTACATTTAAACCATTATCTGTATTGAGTTAATTTTTATGTAAGGTATGATACTTAGATAAAGGTTCATTGTTCATTGTTCATCCATGGCAGTGATTTTTAACCTTTTTCATCTCATGGCAAACATAAGCTAATTACTAAAATTCTGCAGCACACCAAAAATATATTTTTTGCTTTTCTGACAAGAATAGGTATAATTTTGATTGACTTACAGAAAAAGAATACTGGTAATTACCTACCCTTTTTGCTCCAAAGTGACTTTTAAAAAATCAGGTGTCGCCCTGGCTGGTGTAGCTTAGTGGATTAAGCGCGATCCTGTGAACCAAGAAATCACGGTTCGATTCCCAGTCAGGGCACATGCCTGGGTTGCAGGCCAGTTCCCAGCAGGGAATGCACAGGAAGCAACCATACATTAATATTTCTCTCCCTCTCTCCTTCCCTTCCCCTCTGAAGATAAATAAATAAAATCTTTAAAAAAAAAATAAATTAAAAATCAGGTGTCTATATTTACATATAAGGATTTCTGGTACCAAGAATTAACCAATTAGATGCAACCTAATTATGCGACATGCCCAATAAGATGCACCTTTCTTATATGACCTATATATTTGACAGACGTCTGGTGCATTCACACCGGATGGCTGTTGTTGTCTTGGCTGTTGTCATTTTTTAAATTTGACAGTCTAAGGGGAAAGAGGTCAGTGCCCTTGACTAAATAGTCAGGTACTGCGTATTTTAAAATTCTTATGCCACACTGGTTGAAAATTGCCAATCTATGGATATCTAATGGAGCTAATTGTTCTAGCACCATTTGTTGAATTTTCCATGGAATTGCTTTCATGCCTTTGTCAAAACTCAGGCGTATTTGCGAGGGTCTGCTTCTGTGTTCTGTTGGCGTACGTGTCTGTCCCTCTGGCAGTACGTCATAGTGTTGGAGTACTGTAGCAAATCCGGAAATTGGGTAGACTGCTTCTTCCCACTTTATCTTTCTTTTTCAAGATTATTTTGCTATGCTGGGTCCTTTGCTTTTTCATACACATTTTAGAATAATCTTTATATATCTGAAAGTCTTGCTGAGATTAAGAAAGGAATTGTGTTAAATTTAAATTATCACTGGGGAAAACTGACGTCTGTATTATGAATGCAGTATATCTCTACATTAATTTAAATCTTTTGTTTCTTTAATCATCATTTTATTGTTTTTAGTATCAAAGTCCTGCAAATGTTTTGTTGGATACATCTTTAGTATTTCAGAGCTTTTGAGCAATTGTTAATAGTACTGCATTTTTAACTTCATTGCCAGTCCTTCTGGCCTGCAGTTTCTGTTGAGAATCACTCTTATGGGAGCTCCCTTGTAGGTAACTATTTTTCTCTTTCTGCTTTTAAGATTCCTTGCCTTTAATCTTCTCCATTATAATTATGATGTATCTTGGTATGGGCCTCTTTGGGTTCATCTTTTTAAAAAATATATATATATTTATTTTTAGAGAGGGGGCAGGAAGGGGGAATGGGAGAGAAACATTGATGTGCGAGATAAACAGTGATCGGCTATCTCTCACATGTCCCCAACCTGGGCCCTGGCCCGCAGCCCAGGCATGTGCCCTGACTGGGAATTGAGGGAGGGAGGGAGCCTGAGTAAGTCCATCCATGTGCCCTTTAAGAGAAGCAGCCTAGGACTTCAGAAGCCCTCTATCTCCCTCAGCCACAGTCCCCACTGATCTTTACAGCCCAAAGTTATGGGGACTTCTCTTCTTGACACCAGGATCCTGGGCTGCTGGGGGGCCTTGTGTGGGGCTCTGAGCCCTCGCTCCTCAGGGGGGATTTGCAGCCAAGACATCCCTCCTGGTTTATCTTTCAAGAAAACCATGACCAGTAGTCTGGTGCATAGTCTTCAGGTATTTTCTATAGAAATACTGTCATATATAATGTATAAATATGTGTGTGTTAGAGGCATTGTATATAAAATAGACCTTTGTCTGTTGAGGAAAATTCTTATGAGGTGAAACCAAATAGTACCATCTTAGAAGGAACTTCTGAGGTACAAGAATATGTGTAAAATCTTATTGAAAATTTTAATTCTTATTGAAATTTTATTGTTGAACAGTATAGTGAATTATTGCACATTTCATATTCTAATTGAGAGAGTGCTTTCTTGGCACTGTTAACTTCTGTACTACATTGCTCTTATGGTCACTGGATGGCACATTCGAGAGCCTGACTAGCCTGTCTTTCAGTGGGTGTTGGTCCAGGAGTACGGTATTTTGGCCAACTCCCTCAGTAGAGGGTTGGTGCAAAGTAGAGGCTGATGCTTGCGTTACCACCTAAGTTCTTTCTTCTGTACTAGTAATTGACTAAGGCAAAGTCTTGCTGCATTTTGTTTCATGTCAGGGATGATCTTAAAAGATATGTGCACTAATGATATAACATTCAATCACTTACTGTTCTGTGTTTTATTATTTATATATAGTGAATCGCTGCAGTAATAAGACATGTGGAGTCAATAAAAATTAAGTTGTGTGACATTCAGGATTGAGCTCCTTCTCTCTCTAAGCCTACCACGGCACACCGCTGTCTCTTAAGAGTAGTAGGTCAAGACAGACACTGGTGGGGAGCTAACATCTGCTATGGTGTGAGAGGTGGGGATGAGGAAATGTCATTTGATAAAGTTATAAATATATATATTTTTTCAATTTCTGAGAAAATGCAACTAATAGCATTAGCATCTATGTCAGGCGGATGCCATAGAGAGGCTCCAAACGACAGTGGCTTAAGCATGGCAGAAGTGTATTTGTCCTTCAGGTGAAAGTCTGGTAGTTCCGTGGTCCCGGGCCGCTGAGACAGTCTGTAGTCATCAGGGTCTGTAGATCTTGCCACCCTGTTACCTTCAACGGGAGAGTTACCGCAGGGATTCCTAGGCGGCTACTCTGACTCTGGCCATTATGTCAGCATCGGATGTAAGAGGAAGAAGGATTGTTGCAAAGAGAAATCATGTTCCCTTCCTTTGAAGAGTTATACCCACAAGTAGCACATAATACTCTCCTTCTTGGTCAGAGCCTGGTCACATGGCTGGAAACTTGAGGGAGAGCTGGGAAGTGAGATCTTTTGCCTGGACCCCATGTACCAAATTAGAAACTCTTTATTATTATGGAAGAAGAAGCAAATGTCAATTGGGAGTCATTATAGTCCATGATGCAGCATTGCAATTTTTCCTCGACTTCTCCCTGTTGATAAGCTTCTAGTGACTGCCAGTGTGTATAGGGTCACTTTCACTAAGGAATGGATTCCTTGGGATAAATTCGATACCTTGAGATTGGCACTTTTAAAAAGTAGTTACATTTTTAAAGGATGCAGGTAAATAAAAGAAGCTTACTCTTCATTTTACAAAAGGAGTGGACAGATCCAGAGAAAAAAGTGGTTTGTCACAAGAGACTGAGAGTATCTAGTTAGGAGCATAAGCTGTTGATGTACTTGTCCAGGTTTTCTGTTACACCTTGTCTGTCTCACATCTTTGAGGAAAAATTTAGCAAGTTTCCATGAAAACATTGCTTTACTTTGAAGTATGAGAATTTTCTATGTTTGAAGTCTTTCAGTTTTATAAATCTTCCGAAGAGAGTATTATTTTTGGTCTATTTGTGTTTCTCGATTTTCTGAAATGACAAGTGACTTAGGTTTAATTACTAATTTCAGCTTAAATCACTTTATTAATATAATCATTGAAAAAATAATCATCATGCCCAATTTAAGTTCTAATACAAAACTTGTGAAGGTTTATTTTAATTCTTTGAATAATATGCTTTAAAATTTCTATAATCTTGTACATTAAACTGCAACTGTAGAAAGCATGCTATGCCACCCTGAAGGTTGCTATAAAAATTGTTTATGAAGTTCAGGCCAAGACTAAAACATGTTGAAATAGAGAGTTTTGAAAAATGTTCTATGTAGCAAAGGAGATCAAATCATGCTAAAATGCAGAAAAAGACTATCCATCAGTTTTCAGGCTACATTATTCAAAAAAAATACAACCATAAAAAAGTAATAAGATTACATTTTCACATTTCATGGCTAGTAAAGTGCATTAGGCTTGCTCAGATATTCATAACTTACAGTGACATTTGGGAAGATTACATTTTGTAGTGCGGAGCCATTACTGCAGCTCAGATAATAACTAGCCAATGCCTGGACTTAGATTATGATCCCTGTCATTGGAAAGAAATTTGTGTTTCGAAGGTTGATCAGTTTCAAATAACCATTAGAAAGGGTTAACACGACATGCTCCAGACCCCTGTGTGTGGTTTTCAGGTGTGATACATATGCATACATACAGTATATCAAATACGCCACACGTCTGCATGGAGCCGTTTCTGCCATCAGTTTTCTCCTTGAAAGGCATATTTTATAACATTTAAAGCAATAGAGGAATATTTAAAACACCTGTCTGGATACTGCTTTCACAATATAAACTCAATTTAAAAGCTGGTGAAATATTTGTGTGTTTTTTTGAAATTACTTTTAAAAATTCTATAGCTTCTTGAAAGGGTGGTTACTGATAGTAATAAACAGATCAAAATGAAAGATTGATAAGTAATATTAAGGTGAAGCTAAGGTCTCTTAAGTTAGTTAGCTGCAACTAGGTTTTTTTTTTTTTTAAAGATTTTATTTATTCATTTCTAGAGAGGGGAAGGGAGGGAGAGAAACAGAATTGTTGTGAGAGAAACATTGATCGGTTGCCTCTCCCATACCCCAAACTGGGCACCTGGCCCACAACTCTGGCATGTGCCTCGCCCAGGAAATTGAACTGGCAACCAGCCTTTCAGTTCACAGGCTGGCACTTAGTTCACTGAGCCACACCAGCCAGGTCACAGCTAGGTTTCGACCTATTTAGAGCTCTGTGGAGGAAGTCCCAAAGTGTATATACAAAAACTCTCCCTTTGCCCTCTTTCCCCAAACTTATCTTTTCAGAGGCAATTACTGTTTAGTTTCTAGTGCATAATTCTTAGGTATATGTCTATGTTTTACCTTTAAATAGTAGCCTACTATTCATGCTTTTCCACTTTGCTTTTCTCACTTAATATATTTTAGAGATCTTTACATGTCAAATGGAGCTGCCTCATTCTTTTCAATGGCTTATATTCCATTATGTAGTTACACACAACTTGACTCACCATTGCCTTATAGTGTTTTCTTTGAGGGGTTGTTTCTTCTAATTTCTACTCAAAAATGCTAACATGAAATTTTTATATCTAACATCATTACCTAAATGCTCTACAGACATATCTTTTGAGATTGGTTCACATTGTTAACCGTATCACTAGTTCCATTACCAAATACTTTTTTACAACATAGTAATTTTTCAGTTGAAGTTCTTTGTTTTTCCAGGTATAGATTATATCATCTGAAAATAATTGTAATTTTAATCTCCCCACTCATGTGTGTACATGTTGCTGCCTTTTGACTAAATGTGACTTCTGTATCTCTAGAATAATACCAAGTGATAGTGACGGTACTGGATCCTAGTCTTGTTTCTCACCTTCATGAGAATTATTTCAGTTTTCCTGTGTGCGAGAATGATGCAGGCTTTTCAGGCGTGATTGACGTATTTTGTTATTGAAGAAGGTCTTTTCTATTAATAAATTTAGGAAGGATGATGGAAATGTAAAATCACTATTTAGCAGTGCCACAGTAATAACAGTTACAGGTAACTGTAGATTCTTAAAAATATAAGAAACAAAATATTTGTATAGTCTGAAAGTATTCTCCCCAAGATGCTTAAATTTTTTTTAATGAAAGTAACTTTAAAGTGGAAAAAAATCTGACAGTCACCACCTTACGCAGGTTAATCCAAGCTAATGTCAGCAAATGTTGAGTCGTGCTGACCTCAGGTACCGTCTGAAATGATACACTGAGAAGGACACACATCACTTCCGGGGAATTATTTTTTTAACCAAAAAATGCGTAACCTGAACTTAAACATGAAGGAAACATTCAGATTGGAAGACAGTCCATCAAGTGCCTGGCAAATACAGTTCTGTCGTTCCAAATCATGGAGTCGAGAATGCCTGTGCAGCTGTCTTAGTTTGGAGAAGACCGCAGGATGCTGATCCTGGGTCGGAAAAAGGACATTAGCGTGACAGGCGGCAACATTTGCTAGTAGCTGTAGATGCGTTAATGGTATTGTATCAACATTTATTTCCTGGTTCTAATGATGGCAGTATGATTATAAAATATATGCACATTCAGGCAATCTGGGTAAAGGTTATGTAGGAACTGTACTATTTTGCAACTTTTTGAACCTTTGATATTTCAGAATAAAAAAAGACAAACCAAGCAAAAATATTCACAAAACAAAAATAAGCCTGTATTAGCGTTCTTGTGTAGCTCGCAGAATTTTGGGTGGCCTAGGGGATCACATAGCCAGAACAATGCAGCTAGGAGAATTGGCCCAATCACACCACGGGACTCTTTTAGCAGAAACCCAGCTGTCCTCTCCTTCTGCTGCTTGTTACTGATGATGCAAGAATTGTACACTGAAGTCTCTGCCAGAGCTTTCCTAGAAGAACCAAATGCCTTTACCACTATGCTTGCCAGGAATTCTTATCTCCCTGCATGCAGGCACTGCCTTATGTTGTTCATTTTTCTGGGTTTTCTGTCTCATGCCAGTGTATATCTTTGGCAGAACCTGAGACACATGTTGATCCCTGGCTGCCAGGAGTTTTAATTGATTTCCCAATTCTGAACCTTCCTAGCTTTTCTGGAGTAAACTCTATTTGGTTACGTCTGTTCCTGTTTTATGAGCTGTTGTATTTTGTTTTGTAAAGTGGACTTTCTCCCAATTGTTGCCCACTTTTTGGGTTTAGGAACATATAATGAAGAAGTGTTCAGAAGGATAAGGGTATTGGTGAACTTTGAGAAATCCGGTTTAAAAGGATAGCTCTGCAAAAGTAATTGTAAAAGCGCTTTAATTCTTTTAAACAGTTGGGATTTGTTAAAATTTAAAAAGTCTCTGTCAGAGGCTGCTGATGAAATGGCAAGGTGGGGCTGGACAGGTAGGTCAGTACTGCTTTCTCCGGATGGATTTTCTGATAGTCGTATCAGTGAAATAAGTCCCCTTGATTACTGGCTTTGGGTATGTGACTAAAAGTAATCCTGATTATTGGTAGGGAAGGAGAGGGGTCAAAATGCATAGGTATTGTTGAACCAGGAATTTGACAAAGATACCCTCCAAGTTTTGTGTTCGCTCTGAGCCATTTTCAGTTTTTCACTTTAAATGAAATACTGAATTAGAAGCAGTTACAGAGCTAAGTTAGATCTTTATTCATAGCAGGGCGATAGGTAGTGATTTACTTAAGACATTCCGTGTTTGTTTTTGTTGAAAAATATTTCCATTTCTATATTCTACATCTCGCTTAACTTTGTGCTATCTTGAAGATTTCTTAGAGATTTTTAGAGCTGTGTTTTTTGGGGGGGTTGGTTTTTTAAATAAAGACCCTTTTCATGTTGTAGGGAGTGGGTAGAGAAGAATATACAGGTAGTTATTGCCAGTCTAAAGCTTAGGAGCATGCTTGAGTTACATTGAGTGAAGAAGTATTGATGTGTATAATTTTTTTTGGAAGTTGGTAGGAGGCCAGTTTGACTTGGAAATGAATTTCATTATCCAAGAAGGTGAGAGTATCATCTGCATGGTGGACCTGCTGGAAAAATGTGACACCACTTGCCAAGCAGAAGTTTGGAGCATGTTTACAGCCATTCTGAAGAAGAGCATACGGAACCTTCAAGTCTGCACTGAAGTAGGCCTCGTTGAAAAAGTGCTTGGGAAAATCGAAAACGTCGACAGCATGATAGCAGGTATGACTTCCTCTATCGTACAGTGGATGTGAAGAAAGAGTGTGATTCTTGAGTACTGTCTTTTTCTTATTTAGTACTACTTATTTGAGAAACATTTGAGCTTCTGACATGTACTAGGAACTTTAGTGTCTGAACTCTTAAGCACGGTATATTTTAATCGTTCAAGAAATGTAAGTATTTTAAACACTTTATTGTTTTCTTTGTTTTCAGATCTTTTAGTTGACATGTTGGGAGTGCTGGCTAGCTATAATTTGACAGTTCGAGAACTGAAGCTATTCTTCAGTAAACTTCAAGGAGATAAAGGACAATGGGTAAAAAACAAACCTGAATACTATTTTTTCTTTCAAAGTATACAGAGGGGTCAGATGTCATAGTTTTAAGATTTTGTCACTGATTTTCAACAATTTTCATTTTTTCATATGGTTTCTTTGTGTTTATCCTGGTTAAAGTTCTTGGATCTGTGGGTTATAATATAATTGTCATCAAATTGGGAAATGTTTTGGTCATTATTCACATTTTTCTGCCCCTTCCTCCCCCTTCTGGTGCTCCGGTTACATGCAACCCTCTTGACAGTGTCCCAGAGTCACTGAGGTCTGTTCACCTTTCTCCCCAGTCTTTTCTCTTTATCCTTCACTTTAGAGTGCTTTCATTACACTCTATATTTTTACGAGAACTAATCTTCTGTACTGTTTTTTCCATCCTTTAACAATTTCAGATTATTATTTCTGTAAATTTTAGATTTCAGATATTTATTGTAAACTTGGTTCTTTTTAATATCTTCCATTTCACCTTGTTATGTTCATTCGTGTTTTCCTTTTAATCTTTGGGAATATGCAGCATATTTTAATAGTTGCATTAATGTCTTTACATGTGGAAGTAGTATATCAGCGGGCAGGAACATTTAAAAAATCCTTGAGACCCGAGCACTAGGTTGCGGTGTGAAAGGCTGTCCCAGGGCACAGTGCCTCGGCACGGGGTCTGGGGGCATGCGCTTACCCCATTGTGTTGTTTTGTTGATTGGTTCATACACAAGGGGATTTTGAGGAATGATTTCTCTAAACGATTGCTAAATACTGTATTTTTATTTTAGATGCAGAGTTATTTTTCACCATTTTGTTTTGGAGTCTGTTTTAAAAAATCAGTGTGATTGTAGTTACTTGTTATTACATTGTTATGATAAGCAGTGCGATTAATTGAAAATTTCTTGATCACTTAAAAGTGAAGATTCCCACTCTTTTGGACAGTTTGTAATGACTTAGAGCAGCTACCAAGTAAGATGAAGGGACGCCAGTGACTTCACTTGTAGTTAAACATGGTTTTGAACTTTTAACAAAGGGGGGACTGCATTATACTTTGTCTTATTTGCTGGTAAAGTGGTTAAAATGATAACGTATATCTGATTGTTCTTGGCTTTTCCTTGTAAATGTAGATGAGTTTCATTTTAGCTGTTGGTTATTTAATGTGTTAGTGGAAATTATGAGTCAAAGAGGCATTCATCAAATAAATGCAATGTTACAACTTTTATAACATGCTGTATAGTAGGGGTATGTTGTAGAATGAAATACTATAGGGCCGTTTGATCCAGTCTCAGAGGTCAGGGGAGTCTGACCTCTGGAAGCGAGCCCTAAGATGAGCTCTGAAGGATGGGTAAGATTTGCTTAGGTACAGGGATGGGAAGTTGAATTAGTGAGAACATTTCTAGCACAAGGAGTAGCTTGTGCTCAGGCTCTGCTATGGGAAGGAGACAGAGAAGGCATTGTGGATGGAGCGCCGAGACAGTGGGACATGGAGATGCAAAATGGGGCTAATGAGGTAGGTAGAGGTACTGTAGGTAAAGTGTCTTGCAGGCCATGCTTGGGGTGTTGGTCTTTGTTTTAAAGGCAGTAGGAAGCTACATGGAAGAGATAGTATTGAGGCGAAAGTGTCGTGGTTAAAAGCACGGATCTGGAGTCAGACTAAGTTCTGATCCCACCCTCGTCACCTGTGTGACCTTGGACACATTCCTCTGCCTCAGATTCCTTCTTCGTAAAGTGGGCTAATAATTCCTAGTGTGGTTATAAGGTTACTCTATTTTATTTTTAAAGTGCCCTTAAAGGTAGAACACAGTCAACATTATTTATTGATGAAAACAGTGTTTTAAAGAGGGATGGGTGGTGGGTTGATTTCCTTTGTAAGGGTAAAAGATCATCTTTACTACAGTGTAGAGAAGAGTTTCAAGTGTCACATGACATTGAATCATATTTACTGACCACCTCATACTTACAGCATTTCAAAAAAATGTAGAGTGTTGCTTATTTTTTTAAGATAGTTGAAAATAACCTTTCTGTGGTTATTTTACACATTTTAGCTCATAGCATTATTTGGTTATTCTTGGATACATCCGAGTCTGATTATAGGAAAGACAGATATTTTTGTTTTACGGTGAATCACATGGTGAATGAATTGTTGCTTATTTTCATAGCCTCCACATGCCGGGAAGTTGCTGTCTGTGTTAAAGCACGTGCCTCAGAAGTATGGGCCCGATGCCTTCTTCAACTTTCCGGGGAAGAGTGCTGCAGTAAGTAAATCGTAGGAAATCACTCGGAGTTCCCGCAAAGTACCGCCCAGTAAACCCCTCTGACAGGTTCCGTATTAGGTAGAGAATTCTTTGCACCATCTTAAATCCTCACACAATTGTGTATGTTATTTTTACTAGCAGTTTAGAGGTGAAGAAATAGAGGCTCAAAAACTTACGAAAGCTGCCAACTCACATCTTGGGGCAGCAATGGAATAACAGCCCAATTCTTTCCAACATAGTCCGTGGTGTCTTACGGATTTCTTCCTGCATTTCAGATACTTCTTTGTAACACTTTCACTTTTGTCTTTATTTAGTGTTACAGTTCCCTGTTTCTGTTTCTTTTACATCTGGTGTGTGGAATGAGAGTAACTCTTTGAAACTTTCTAGCCAAGTTTTCCTGACTTCTGAGTTTCCATAGTGTATCAGTCTTAGCATTCTTATAAGCCATTGATAAGTTTATAAATAAGATAATTATGTATGCTAATAACATCTGTAATGTTTCAAAATATTATAGGATATATTATGTAATATATTTGTTATTTATGGAAGCTTTTCTTTTTAACCTCATTATGTTGCTCTGCCTAATATAAGCAAACATTTTTTTTTAAATGTTTCTACCTGTTCTTTTTCTGAGCTTACCTTTTATTCATTTTTAACTTTGGTTCTCTCAGTACTTTACTTGTTTGTTAGATTCTACGGAAAGTGTTTTCAAAGAGTAACATTTGAATGTTTTATATACAGTACACAGCTTTCTTTGGACATTTTTATTGCTCATATGGTTTTTTCTTTATATTTCCTCAATAAGCATTTAAGATTTGAAGCTTTCCAGAATAATTTGACTCTGTTGGCATTGAATTTATCATTTGTTCTGAACATAAAAAATGTATACCCATGAGATTAACCTTTTTTAATGCATGTTGTAGTTTTATTATTTATAATTCTCTGAGACTATAATGTGTCCATTCCATTTCCTTGTATGTATCTTGAAAGTTGAGCAGTTAATCTAAAAAGTTATTGGAACTAACAGAGAATAGATTTTCTTTTTAATCAAGCCTGAGGATATATTCACTGATTTTTAGAGAGAGGAGAGGGAAGGGAGGCGGGGGAGAGAGAGAGAAACATTGATCTATTGCCTCCTGTGTGTGCCTTGACTGGGGATCGAACCCATAACCTAGGTATGTGCTCTGACTGGGAATTGAACCCACAGCCTTTTGGTGTATGGGATGACTCTCCAACCAACTGAGCCACCTGGCCAAGGTGAGAATAGATGTTTTAAATGTATTCAGTTACTCATCTCTTTCCTTAAACATAGCTTTTAAAGGGAAGTTAATGCCCAGGCTGATACGATTCAGTGGCTTGAGCACCAGCCTGCGAGCCTAAAGGTCACCAGTTTAATGTCCCGGTGAGGGAACAGGCCTGGGTTGCAGGCCAGGTCCCCAGTTGGGGGTGTGCGAGAGGCAACCTGTTGATGTTTCTCTCCCTCTCTCCCTTCCCTCTAAAAAATAAACGAATAAGTAAATAAAAATATTTTAAAAAGTGGAAGTTAAAGTATTCACAGATAAATTATTTTTACAAAACTTTCACATCTTTTTTTTAAACTTTCACATCTTCTACCCCTCCCCTTTTCTTCCTTTTGGTGAGATAACATGTGTATATACTGAATATGTATTCTTTTATTTTTTCCTTACTGCAGCATTCATTTTAAATCAGCTTCTTGAAATCTCAGTAGTATTATTACATAAATTTGGCTCTGTCATGTTTTCATGTTTTATGGAATTCCTTATACATGTAAAAGAGTATGTGTGTATATGATATATATAGATATAAGTTGTGTATGTGATAAACACAAAGGCTTATGTAGCACGATCTTTTTTAAGTGGTTTTATTGAGTTGTAATTGACATACCATATAATTCGCTGATTTGAAGTGCACAGTTAAATGGCTTAGTGGGCTCACGGAGTTGTGCCGCCATCATTACAGTCGACTTTGGGACATTTTGTCATGCCCCAAAGAAAACCTGTATTCGTAAACAGTCACTGCCCGTTTTCTCCCAGACTCCCAGGCCTCGGCACCCACTACTGTACTTTGTCTCTATGGATTTTTCTATTCTGGACAATTCATACCGATGGAATCATACAATATCTTTGTAATTTGTTTTTTTTCACTTAGGTTACTGTTTTCAGGGTTCATCTGTGTTGTAGGATGTAACAGTGCCTTCTTCCTTTTTGTGACTAATATTCTAATATAAGAATATAACACGTTTTGTTAAGTCACTCATTAGTTGGAGGAACTTTGAGTTTATTTCACTTTTTTTGAAATGCTGCATGGGCTTTTGTGTACGAGGTTTTGTGTGGGCATACTTATTTCTTTTGTGTGTGTACCCAGGAGTGGAATTTCTGCATCATACTGTGTATATTTAACCATTTGAGGGACTTCCAGATTGTTTTCCAAAGTGGCAGGCTCATTGTAAAATCCCAGCAGCAATTTAGGAGGGTTCCAGTTTCCTCATGTGCTTGTCAACACTTATTAATGTCTGTCTTTTTCATTCTAGCCATCATAGTGGATGTGAACTGGTATCTTACTGTGGTTTTGATTTGCATTTTCTTAATGGCTAATGATACTGAGCATCTTTATATGTCTTTATTGGCCATTTGCATATCTTCTTTCGAGACATGCCTATAGATCTTTTGCCCATTTTAAAATTTCGTCTTTTTATTGTTGAATTGTGGGAGTTTTTATGCTATATTTGGGTGCGTGTTCCTTATCTGATACATGATTTGCAAATATTTTTCTTTGTTAAATTTGCCTTGTCTTCTCAGTTTCTTGATGGTATCTTTTTAAGTACAGAAGTTTTAAATTTTGATGAAGTCCAGTTCATATATTTCCTCTTCTGTTGCTTGTGCTTTTGGTGGCATAATTAAGAATTTGCCTAACCCAGTGTCATGGAGATTTACCTTTTTTTTTTTTTAATGAGAGTATTGGTCAGCTTCATACTTTGCTTGTAGATATGAAGTTATCCCAGCACATTTGTTTAAAAAACTGTTCTTATTGATTTGTCTGGTTGAAAATCAATGGACCGCGTATGATAAGGTTTATTTCTGGGCTCTCAGTTCTGCTCCGTTGGTCCCTGTGTCCCTCCTTACGCCGTCCCCACACAGTCTTCGCTGCGGAAGCTTGTGTGGCAGGCTTTGAGCTTGGTGGTGTGAGTCCTCTGGCCGTCTTCTTTTTCAAGGTTGTTTTGGCTATTCTGGGTCCCTTGCATTATCAAGATCTTTTAAATAAAAATTTAAATCAAATGGTAGAGTAATTTATATAGTAACTTTTGAATATAGTTTAAAAATGTTGCAAAAAACGTTATGAACTAATTCCCTTCGACTTTATATTTGCTGTTAAAAATATCATATTCTAAGCTTTTTTTCTTTCCTTTTTTGTCCACCTTTCTCCATTCTGTTACCTTAACATTTTAACAAGAGTTCCAATTTGATATCACTACCTTCCTCTTTTAGTTGGGATCTCTTTGCTATGTCATCGTATGAAATAAGGCAAACAATTCAGTGTGCCTAGCAGGTCATGTGGAATGTTTCTGTTGTTTAATTAAATAGCATAGTTGTATATTTTGGAATATGTAGAATTCCAGGTAGAGACTTCTTCTAGATATTTTAATCATGATATAGAATTGTATGAAGCTTTGTGAAATCTCATTTTCACGACTTCACTAGTAAAGTTTCCCACGTGTGTCAGTAACTCAGAGTTTCTTCCTTCAGGCTATTGCTCTACCTCCCATAGCCAAATGGCCATACCAGAATGGTTTTACGTTTCACACCTGGCTCAGAATGGATCCTGTAAATAACATCAATGTGGACAAGGATAAACCATATTTGTATTGGTGTGTATTTCTGTTCCTTATGTTATAATCTTACTTTGAAAATGAGAAGAATATTTAGAGGTAAAATGAAACCTATTCTCTATAGTTTCAGAACCAGCAAAGGTCTTGGCTATTCTGCTCACTTTGTCGGGGGCTGTTTGATTATAACCTCAATAAAGTCGAAAGGAAAAGGCTTTCAACATTGTGTGAAATTTGATTTCAAGCCACAAAAGGTATGTGACCTTACTGAGTTATAGTATGTTAATAAGCTATGCTAGCTTTCAAGATGCATTGTTTTAGTGTTATTGACATGATCTGGGGTAACTCACAACTTATAGATTGATTAATGGTTGAACAACAAACTGTATATATACCCACACAGATAGGTGGGTATGTAGATAGATAAAACAAATATGACAAAATGTTGACAGTTGTGGAATCTAGGTGGTGAGAAAGAGGGTGTTTGTACTAAACTTTAAACTTTTTTGTGGTTTGTTTGAAAATTTCTATAATAAAATATTGGAAAATAATTTCATGATTAAGTTTTTTACCTGTTGAGAGCTCCCTTCAATATATATTGTTCCAGAGGCTGAATATTGAATTTAACAAAGTAAACCATTTTATTTTTAATTGTAATTTATTAATTTTTACTTGTTTTATCGATGTAGTTGAGTTATTGGAAGGTCACTCTCCTCTCTCTCTTCCTAACTGTTCTCACGTATCCAGTGGTACATGGTAACTATAGTGCACATTTATAACCGATGGAAGAACAGTGAGCTTCGGTGTTATGTGAATGGCGAGCTGGCTTCCTATGGAGAGATAACGTGGTTTGTCAACACCAGCGATGTAAGTAGTTTGAAAATGTTAAAATGAAAAAACTATTTTAAAAGCATGACTTTTCAAATAAGAAAAGGTATTTTACACTGAATATATATTTTGGAATACCACAGTGGTGTGTTTTCATAATCATAGTTTGTCTAGCATGTTGATATATTAATAGAATAGAATTGTGTTAATATGTCACGTGGCTATTACTCTGTCCTTTTTTACAAAATTAATATGGACAGGGTAGCAGTAAGGATTTAAATAGGTAACAGTGGGTTTATCTTGGAAGTGTGTCATTGGTCCACTGATCAAATTGAACTTGTGAGGTCTACAGGGTTCTGATCATTTTTATGAATGAGTTAAGGTGATGCATGCTTACAGACTTTTTATATAAATTGTAACTTAATAATTTATGTTACAATGTTTTCAGGATTCAAAAAAAATCCACAGACTAGAATTAAATTTGAATATTCTTTCCCCCCTCAGTTATATTTTCAAGAGAAAGCTGAAAAAGCACACATCAGGAAAATGAATGCAAACCGAATCACCCATTCACCGTTAACTCCTTCTGTGCACGTGCTGTGCTGTGTGCATTTACACACTGTGCAGTGCCGATCTTTGGAGCTCAGGTTGTTGCAGCAGACAGATTGGGTTTGGATATCAGCTCTTTGAGTATCTGTCACTTAATGACTATATGACCTTACTTAATCTATTAGGCTTAAATTTTCTTTACCTAAAAATGGGTATAAAATAATACCTGTCTCAGAAGGTTAATGTGATGAGTAAATGAGATACTGTTCAAAAATCCAGATATTGTTTAGTTTTTGTAATCTGTTTTTTCCTTAAATTAACCTTTATTCAGTGCTTCTTGTATTCCAGGCATTGTAATAATACCTTTATTTTCTGAAAGTCCTAATCTTGCAAGATAAGTACTATTGTAACCTCCACTTTACAGATGAGACTGAAACACTAAGAGGCTAAGTAACTCGCCGAGGTCAGCAGCATGTGATACACTGAGTTGACCTAGTGGTTTGTCTTTATAACCCAAGTGTTAACTCTTCTCAATGTTCCCTATTATCAATGTATATGTTCAACATCCTTCCTAATGGTTTCTAGGTATAAAATGACACTTTCAAAGAGATGTGAAGAACTTCTTTCCCTCTCCATTGTACACATGGGATTTTGAAATGTTATCTTTGCAACCTGGATGTTATTAAAATAATTTTTTTTATGTTAGAAGAATAACATACAACTGCTTTTCTGGATTTATACATTGCTTTTGAGGGATTGCAACTCTCTCATGACTTACTCATCATCTATACTTGATGTCCAAAAATCTGTCTTTACAATTTTATTATTAAGAATATACGTAAAATCAATATCCTATATATAAATTAGCCTCCCCTCAATGAGAATCTTGGGATTTTTCTTGTGTTAGAACACTAATGTGGGGCAAAGCTTTGGGTTTTGTTAAAAAAATAATAAAACCACAATTATTTAGTGCAAAAAAGATCTATCTTTGCAGTTTGAACTTCTCACCAAACTCATGGGGCCTGTTGGCAGTGGCTTCTCTGTCCACGTGAGCTCATAGCAAAGGCAGATTCATATGCTCCAAACTTAGGGTTTTCCTCCTCGCTCCAAAGCCTGCTCTTCTGTCTGTTTCTTGGGTTGCCCAGTTATGAACCTTTAGGATCCATAATGATTTCTTTGACTCTGCTTCCTACATTTACTTTTTCATCAAGTTTTGTTTTTTTTCTGTGATATCTTTCCTGATCACTACAACACATGGGAATGAGTGAAGTGTAATGGCTAAATGAAATGTTTTAATCTACTCAGATTATAGTTTAGCATGGACAGAACATTTATACCACAAAAATCTTCTGTTTTCTTTCACAGACCTTTGACAAATGTTTCCTGGGCTCGTCAGAAACAGCGGATGCTAATAGGGTATTCTGTGGTCAGATGACTGCAGTTTACCTTTTCAGTGAAGCTCTTAATGCAGCTCAGATTTTTGCTATTTATCAGCTGGGCCTAGGATACAAGGTACTTTACAGTGCTGTTCCCTGGTTACGCAGTGCTGGTTGAGCTTGATTTGAAGGCGGTGATGCATGGGGCAACTTACCTGGGTTACAGACTGTATGTCAGAATAATCAGGGGTACCACAGGGAATTCACATGAGTCCAGAGAGTCCTTTAGTTTTTTGAGGGAAATACAGTATACTTGTCAAATGTGAGATAGTAGCTCAAGTTTTTAGAGAGAGGGCGAGGGAGAAAGAAAGGGACAGAGACATCAGTGTGTGCCTGCCTCTTGTGCGCCCTCTACTGTTGACCTGGCCCACAGTCCAGGCATGTGCCCTGACTGGGAATCGAACTGGCGACACTTTGGTTTGCAGGCTGGCACTCAGCCCACTGAACCACACCAGCTGGGGCTTGCACAGCTAAGTTTTCAATAGTTGCTGTGATAAAAAAAAAAAAAAACAAATACCATGGGAAAATCAGTCTGAAACAGGAAATGAGGATGAAGTATGAAATCTGATTCCAAAGTTGCAGTGACAAGATGCATATACATCCCATTAATAATTAATTTAATGAAGGAAACATGTTTTTTTCCATCTTGTACCATAGTTTTTTCAAATGGATACTAAATTGTTAAGATCTGAAGTTGTTTGGATCAAGCTACTTAATAAACAAAAATGTTTAATATTTATTTTGGTCTAGAGTGCTATAAAAATTACTGAGATGCTAAGAATGTCATGAAGCAAGAAAATTTGGGGAAATTAGGTTAAGCTGTTGGTCTGCTTTGGTTTTAGGGACGCATTTAATGTTTGCTGTGTTCTTTTCGAAACAATCAACTTTGAGTTGATTTACTTATAATTACAGTTAATAAAGTATACATATATAAAATTACCATATGATTGAGCACTTGTCTGTGTATATATCCAAAATAATTGAAAGCAGGATCTGGAAGAGATATTTGTGCTATCCAGGTTCATTGCAGCATTATTTATGATAGCTAAGAAGTTGAAACAACCTAACTGTACATGGACAGATGAGTAAAGAGAATGTGGCATATACAATGGAATATTATATTCCTCTTTAAAAAAGAAGGAGATTTGTCACATGTAGCAGCACGGGTGAATCTTAAGGTCATTATACCAGTCACAAAAAGACAAACACTCTGGTTCCACGTAAATGCATTACAGGAAGCAGTGTAACTCATAGAATCAGAAAGTAGAATGTGGTTGCCAGGGAATGGGGGGAGGTGGAGATGAGATGTTCAGTGGGTATTGAGTTTCAGCTTGGCAAGATGTAAAAGGTCTAGAGATTTGTTGTTCAGTGTACATATAGTTAACACTATTGTACTGTACACTTAAAATATTTAAGATGGTAAATTTTATGTCCTTTTTACCACAATGTAAGTAAAGAAACAATAAAGACAAAAATTCAGTGAAAAAAGAGACGATATACTCTGTGGGGAAGACGTTAACTTTTACATTTTTTGAATGCAGGATTTTAATGTCAAGTTGATTTGTTTTCCATTATATTTTAAACATGAATTCAGCCCACTTCAGAAGTAATTAAATGTGTATAGTTGATAGTGTTAGGAATGTGACTAGTGGTCTGTCTCCTAAAATTTTTATATCTGTGATGATTTGTATTAGATTTTCTTTTCGTGGTGTTCTGTGTTAACTGTTCTCCTTTTTATTCTTAGGGTACATTTAAATTCAAAGCAGAAAGTGACCTGTTCCTTGCTGAGCATCACAAACTTTTACTGTACGATGGCAAACTCTCTAGTGCCATTGCATTCACATACAATCCACGTGCTACCGATGCCCAGCTTTGTCTCGAATCATCCCCTAAGGACAACCCTTCGATTTTCGTTCATTCACCCCATGCACTCATGCTCCAGGTACTGGCCAGAATCTTTTAAGAATACTTTTAATGGTAAATTCTGATGTATTATTGATGTGTAGTTGGTAGCTTCTGTTATGTGCATGCAATATAACATTTTATTGTTAGGCTTTATTTTTAATTGTTTTGAAAAAGAAATCACTGGAATCTTTATGGTGTCTTCTATTTTATAAGGATGTCAAGGCAGTTTTGACACATTCCATCCAAAGTGCTATGCACTCAATTGGAGGAGTGCAAGTGCTGTTTCCGCTTTTTGCACAGCTGGATTATAGGCAGCACTTATCTGAGGAGGTTGACCTGACTATATGGTGAGTGCCTTTCCTTCTACCTTTAATTCGACACGAGCTATTGTCATCATCACTGAGCTGCACAGTAATTTAAAGAACTTTGTGAACTGCAAATGTTGTTATAAATCCATATCAAAAATAATAGTATGAATTTAAATTCTTTATCAGTAGGAAATATAGAAGCTCTAAAAGTTTTTTTATAGAGGTAGAAATAGTGAATTTACCAGAAATACATTTTTGTCTAACATTCTAATTAAAACATTTAAAATTGTTATTTGGCAGTGATTATGGGAATTGAGCTTTTCATATTTATTTTTTTAATATATTTTATTGATTATGCATTACAGTTGCCCTGTTTTCCCCCCTTTATTCCCCTTTGCCCTGCACACCCCCTCCCACCCACATTTTGCATCCCCTTAGTTCATGTCCCTGGGTTGTACATATAAGTTCTTTGGCTTCTACATTTCCTATACTGTTCTTAACCTCCCCCTGTCTATTTTCTCCCTACCATTTATGCTTCTTATGCCCTGTACCTTTTTCCTCATTCCCCTCATTCCCCTCCTCCCCTCCTCCCCCTCCTCCCCTTCCCTGCTGATAACCATCCATGTGATCTCTATTTCTGTGATTCTGTTCCTGTTCTAGTTGTTTGCTTAGTTTTTGTTTTTTTAGGGTTGGTTGTTGATAGTTGTGCACTAGTCTTTTTACTGTTCATATTTTTTATCTTTTTCTTAGATAAGTTCCTTTAACATTTCATATAAGGGCTTGGTGATGATGAACTCCTTTAACTTGACCTTACATTGGAAGCACCTTATCTGCCCTTCCATTGTAAACGATAGCTTTGCTGGCTAGAGTAATCTTGGATGTAGATCCTTGCCTTTCATGACTTTGAATACTTGTTTCCAGCATCTTGTTGTCTGCAGGGTTTCTTTTGAGAAATCAGCTGACAGTCTTATGGGAACTCCTTTGTAGGTAACTGTCTCCTTTCCTCTTGCTGCTTTTAAGATTCTCTCCTTATCTTTAAACTTGGGTAGTGTGATTATGAGGTGTCTTGGTGTGTGCTTCCTTGGGTCCAACTTCTTTGGGACTATGAGCTTCCTGGACTTCCTGGAAGTCTATTTCCTTTGCTAGATTGAGGAAGTTCTCCTTCATTATGTTTTCAAATAAGTTTTCAATTTCTTGCTCTTCCTCTTCTCCTTCTGGCACCCCTATGATTGGGATATTGGAATGTTTAAAGTTGTCCTGGAGGTTCCTAAACCTCTCATTTTTTGAATTCTTGTTTCTTCATTCTGTTGTGGTTGAATGTTTATTTCTTCTGTTTAGTTCAAACTGTTGATTTTAGTCCTAGTTTCCTTCCCGTCACTGTTGGTTCCCTGTTCATTTTCCTTTATTTCACTTTTCATAGCCTTCTCTTTTTCCTCTATTTTGTGACCACACTCAACCAATTCTGTGAGCATTCTGATTACCAGTGTTTTGAACTGCGCATCTCATAGGTTGGCTATCTCTTCGTTGCTTAGTTGTATTTTTTCTGGAGCTTTGATCTGTTCTTTCATTTGGGCCATTTTCTTTGTTTCTGTGCATCTGTTACGTAGTAAGGGGTAGAGCCTTAGGTGTTTGCCAGGGCGGGCAACCCATGTCACTGTGTTATGGCGCTGTATGTGGGGGAGGGGTCTGAGAGGGAACAATGCCATTTGTTCAGTTCTCTGTTGGCTTTCAGTCACTTCCCCCAGTACCTACAATCAAACAGGGCCCTTCTGGTGCTGATTTCCGGGTGAGTGGGTTTGTGTACATTTTAGGACCCTGTAGGTCTCACCAACGAACTTTCCTGTGAGTCTGGGAGTTTCTCCTGCTGCCGCCTCAACCCCCACAGGTGTTTTCAGTCACAGGTTTGAGGCTTATTTCCCCTCGCTGGAACTCTGCATTGTTCTGTCTGTCTCCCTCCCCAGTTGTTCCTCCTGGTTTATCCGTAGGCAAATGTGGGACTTCCTGGTCCACCAGCTGCTGCCTCACCTGGAGTCCTCTCTGCCCCGCTGTCTGACTCCACCCGTCCTACCGGTCTGGATGAATGTTTCTTCTTTTTAACTCCTTGGTTGTTGGACTTCTATACAGTTTGATTTTCTGTCATTTCTGGTTGTTTTTTGTGTTTAAATTTGTTGTTGTCCTTCTTTTGGTTGTGTGAAGAGGCACAGTGTATCTACCTATGCCTCTATCTTGACCCTCATATTTGTTGATTGCATGTAATTGAAGTCTAAAAATTTTGATGATGTTATATAATAGGTGATTTAATCTTTTTGTTAGATTGTATATTTGGCACATTTTTCTCTGTTGTAGTGTTGAGTCTAAAAAAGAGACTTAGGTATCTAGGGCAAGTTATAAAACTTTGGAGAGGATGTCTAAATGAAATTTTCATGGCTCTATTTTGAAACCATTTATAGTAAAAGAATTACATTTAATTTATTCCTTGAGTAATTTAAAGGAGTTTTTCATTCTCCAATTTTGAAAATATTTCTCAGATTTCTGTTTTGATATATAGCTTGAAGTCTACTACCAGTCTATATATTTGATAATGTAATAATTTTTTCCAGATTATTTTTAGAGAATAAAGTGAGTTTTTAAAGTAATAAAATATCACATCTCAGTTTTATTGACTTTAAAAATTGAAACTGATCCTTGACACATATTACTAACTTCATGAAGTTTTCTTTGTATTGTGGTCTGAAATCTTTGTTACATGGCTTAGTTATTTTTTTTCCCTTAGTTACTGTTTTTTTAACTTTTCCACATCTTTATTGGAATCTCTGATAGTTAAAGGCAGTTTTGACTGCCAGTCCTGTTTTCTCTTTCTTTGTGGGAACTCTCAGAGCCTTTGAGAAGGAGGTGACAGGTGACCTTATTTCATTCCATTTCCGGTATCTCTAGCAGAAGTTGTGAGGATGGAAGCGTGGCTGTTCACTTTGAAGGGTCTTCTCGACCGACTGTTGAATTCTGATTTTCCTATTGGGATAATGAACACAATTCTTAACTTCGTGTTTGAGGATTTCACTTTATCTTCAACTTTACTCTCTTATCTTCCTCTTTACAAACCCCTTTCTCCCTTCAAAGTAGGCCACTTGGAACCCTAACACATTTTTAGAACTTCTAGCTTAGTCTCTGTGCTCCACTTACCTTTTTCCTCTGTTTGGTCTCTGATTCTTCAAAGTTGAATACGCTGGCTGATCTAAGTTTGATCAGTTCTTTAGAGCCTTTATATGTTTATGTTAGCCATTTTACTACTTGTTTTTGGTTGTTGCCTATTCTTCTCTATTTGTGCATGTTTGTAATATTGTTTCTAAGTAATTCACTTACTAATATGTTTGTGATAAAGTCCAGGAAGTAAATATTTGAGTAAATCCTAACCTTACAATAAAATTCTAGGTTGGAGTAATGCTGAGGCAATTTTAACAGAACTACAATTTCCTTGAAATGGAGAACTTTTATTAAGATAAAGGATAGACTTCATCTATCTTACTTTTTTTTAATAACATACTTTTTTTTGTTTTAAACCATAGTCTTTTTTTTCTTATTCCAGTTCAACTTTGCTGGCTTTTATCATGGAGTTGTTGAAGAATTCAATTGCCATGCAGGAGCAGATGCTCGCCTGCAAGGGCTTTTTGGTAATAGGATATAGTCTTGAAAAGGTAAAGTATGAAATGCTTTTTACATGTTTGATTTTCAATTTGCAGGCCATGGACTTGATCTCCTAAGTGGCTGAGAAATTCTGTCTGTAAGTGTCTCCTTGGTGATGTAAAATCACCTAAATTAAAATAACCTCCTGTTGTTTTTTCTTGCCCCCATTGCTTTACTAGAGAAAAGTGGTTAAGTCTTTTGGCATCTTTAACTTTGAGCATAGCCTGTGGGCCAACATTTTTCTGATACTGACAACCTTTAATTTACTTACCCTGCTGAGTGATGTTAGTGACCTCTGAAATACCTTTCTTTGCAGTCTTCCAAATCCCATGTCAGCAGAGCCGTGCTTGAACTTTGCCTCGCGTTTTCCAAATATCTGAGTAACCTGCAGAATGGGCTGCCCCTGCTCAAGCAGCTGTGTGATCACATTCTTCTCAACCCGGCCATATGGATTCACACCCCAGCCAAGGTAATATGGGTGTCGATTTTGTTTTAGGTGTCTTCAAGTTTTTGTGCTTGAGTGACAATTGAGGATTTTTTTATCCTGTAAGATTTCAGCAGATCGCATTTTTTGGCTAAGCATATATTTTAGGTAAATTTGCAAGTCTTTTGTTTCTTTTTTTGTAAAGCAGTATAAGTATTTTTTAAAAAGAGCTGTAGTCTTTATTTTCTGCTGTTATATTAAATACAATTTTATTTCAGAGAGACTTTGATTTACTAAATACAAATCGAAGCTGGACAGTTCCAGTGTAAATGGAATGTTTCTGTAACTGTAGTTCTGTTCTATTGCAAATTCACATATATATGTGAATGTTTTCATTCCTTAACTCACTGAACTCGTTCCCTCTTTACAAGCATATAACTCCCGCCAACATGATGAATTCCTGAGTTTAATTCCTAAGAACAGCTGAAATGCCACCCTTTCTTGAAGACTTCCATGATATACTGGTCTCATTTAATCATTTTAATTTCACATTAATTCAAACTCTAAAATAGAATTATATTTGTACACAATTTGTTTAGTACTGTAACAATAAACCAGTTACTTCTAAGTGAACATTTGTGTTTGTGATAAAGTATATAAATAAAACCTTTGATAAAACCTAATGTATTAAATTTTCCTAAATGTGTTAATAGTGGTATTGTTAAGGAGAACTTGAAACAGAAATTTTTGTTAAATTACATAATTGCATCTGCATTATCTGCAGTTTTTATTAGAAGTTGTATTACTTCAAACCCATTAATTTCCTCTCTGTTCCCTCCCTCCCTTTGGTCCACTTGCCATGTTTCTCATTGTTTAGAATAGCACATACTTATTCTAGTTGTCAGAAAAAAATGTCTACAGACTTTTTGTGTTTCTAGAGTCATAGTATCTTATTTTCAGCTGGTCTTTTCAAATGTTAAAGAGAAAAACAGCTGCTGACTCTGATTGCCATTTGGAAATAATCAAAGGAGACAGCTGGAGGTTGTAGCTTTTTATCTGCGGGTTCAAATTTGACCTCTTTCTTTTCTATGACCCTCAGTCTTATTTCTTTTCAAGGATTGTTTCAAGTTACTTTTTAAACCTTTTACTAGACACTTCTTTGTCTTACTAAACAGCATATTTGTAAGGCTTGGGGTCTCTTTTGATGTGGTCTAAAGGCTCTTATTAATACGTAGTTGTAGGGAAATGTTTTTAAAATTTTATTATATCATTTCCTTTAGGCCCTGGTATTATTACACTCAATTTCTTACCTTTTCCTTGTTAATAATTTTCTTTAATTTCCTCTTTCGAATTTGCAGTTGATTTAGTAATATTAAACTTTCCTTCTATTTTAACTGTCTGCTTTGTATATCTCTGAGGAGTTGTATCTATTTTTATCTTATTAAAAGGTAGTTATAACAAAGGGCAGATCCAAAATTTGTTCAATTCGAAGGTCATGCAATTTTGGGAGGGAGGAGCTTTTTAAGAAAAAGAATATGACAAAATGCTTACAAAATTGGGGTTGGGGTCTTGAAGGAACCCGTATGGATGAGTGTGCATAAAGTTTGAGCTTCATTAGTTTTTGGTAAATTCACCTCTGTTTACCAAAGTTGAGGATATGGATGTATGAATCAAACTTTGCTTTTGGAAAAGTGCTCACAGTGCTTTAGAATACGCATTTATCTTGATCTGCACAGCTACAGTCCTTCTGATAACCTCACAAGAGAGGTGCGTTGTCTGGTGTGCAGCAGTCCTGCACTTTAGCGGCTGCTTCCTGCTGGGCATGTGGAATCAGTGGGGAACAAGAGAGATCTACATCCTGCCCTCCCAGTGTTTCAGGTCTAATGGGAAAGACAGTTGTCAACACGACTTTTTGTGGTTATTAGATCACACAATGTGTGAATGAGGAAAGGTTTATTCATCATTAGTACATGAATAATCTTGAGGTCTCCATTCTTATCTCAATATGCTGCTATTAATTCCTATCCAGTTTTCCATATTTTTATCACTTTTTGGCCAGAATTACTCTGTGTTTAACGTTTTATTCTCATCAGATCATTTCTGAGCCTTTAGACTTGTAATGGTTTTCCACTGTTTTCAGTATAAAGTAATCCCTTTTCCAGCATTAAGTTTTCATGCTAATTCTCCTTTGTAGGCCTTTTCACTCAAAAAGTCAGTTACCTTCAAAGCCTGGGCAGATACCAGAAGGTGATCCCAGAGCAGTGGTTCTCAACCTTGGCTGTTGGTAGAATCAAGAGAGGTTTTAAAAATCAAAACCAAAAGCAGAACCCATCCCCTCCACCCCAGATTCTGATTTAATTGGTGGGGACAGGGCCTAGGCGTCAGTGTTTTTAGTGTATGTGCTGCCGAAGTGAGCACCGGATGTCAGTGTTTTTAAAGAATGCTTTTCAGGTATTTGAATGCACAGTCAGGAATGATGACCATTGTTCTGGATCTAGGGAAGCCTTTTGTACCATTATTTTCTGTTTGAAATTTCCCCTTTTGTTCTGTCTACCTATCCTACTACCTAGCTTCAAAGCCTACCTTAATACCTATGCTATTAGTGAAGATTTCCCTGACTATTTTAGCTTATCCTATAATAGTTTCTCTAGTCTCTGAATTCATAGTATTAAATAACTCTGTGCTACTCATTTTGCACTTAATTGCATATTACTTCATAAACTTCCTTATTTCAGTAGCTGTCTTTATCACTTTTAGTTTTTTCACTTAAATTTGTGTGTATTTTTTAAACTCTTAACTGGCTTTCAGCTACTGAGGGACAGTGTGTATACTGCTCTATTTCTGTAATAGAGTGCTGTATATAGAGGTGGATGTAAGTATTTTCCGGACAACTGAAATAGCATGGTTAAGAATTTGAACCATGGCACATAAAGTGTTAAATAACCTCAATGAAAAGGAAACTGGGCCTATTCATTTGAACAGCAGTAGCTATATCAAAATAATGTTCTCTTCAGCAAGTCACTGGATTACAGTGTGTATATGTGTAGTTTTCTAAACTATAATCATCTTCTAAGCCTCCATTTTAAGTGGTTCAGAATCTACCATTCTTTACCATTTATGGTTAGTGATTGACTCCCTAGGTTATTCAGCCCTGATTGTTTATTTTTCAAGCAACTGGATGAGAAGCACTTAATTTTCGCTCTCTAAAGAAATCACCAGGTATTTTGCAGGGTTAAAAATGAAAATGCCCTCCATGTCCAGGGAAGGTAACATAAATGCTCAGTTGTAAATGGTCAGGAATAGTTTGGCCTTTGGCCACGGGAGTACATATGTTCTACTTTTAAAGTTGTTCGCTTTACAAAGTATGTCCACTACCCATGAAATGAAAAGTTCTTGATTTTGACATTAAAGTAGAGCAGGGATTTTCAACCAGGGTGCCACAAGAACTTTGCAAGTATGCAGTACCTGACTATTTAGTTCGGGTCACTGACCTCTTTTCCCTTTGACTGTTAAATTGAAAAAATGACAACAGCCAACACAACAATAGCCATCTGATGTGAATGAACCAAAATTATACCTATTTTTTGTCAGGTCGGCAAAAACTGTGATACATTTTCTTAATGTGCCACAGAACTAGAGTAATTAGTTTATGTGCGCCATGAGAGGAAAAAAGTTGAAAATCACTGGAGTAGACCAAAAGCACTCTCTATGTTGTTCTGTTATAAATAGTACAGTTTTAGAGCCATACTTTGGCTGAACTTTTGTGTTCAGAGGAAACGTACAGTCGGGTGGGGCACCACTTAATATTCTTCTTTGTCTCACATATTAAGAGCTTCTGTTTTGAAGTTAATAAGTTCTTGTGTGTTTATTTAGATTATTTACTTAGAAATTAAGGTTAGTAGAGTCCTTAATTGGAGGAGAGGGCTGATAAATATGCTTACAGACTGTAATGCTAGGCTTACAATCTTTATAGTAATAAATAGTTATAATAGAATTGTATTTTGTATAGTAAATATTTATTATGGTAGGCTTTACATGTTTCTGTATGGGTTTGTTTCTTTTGAGTTAGTTTTACTTTTTTTTTTCAGCTATGGCCACTTTTCTTTTTGGGGGGTTTTCCTAGCTTCTAATTTTCTCCAAAACAAGAAAAATTTCTAAAACTACCATGCATAGCATTAGTAATTTTATAAGGTTACACATGTTCAGGAATAGTTGCTAATTGCTGAATAAGAATCAAACAGTTTTTCCCATAGCATACTAGTGCTGCAAAAATTTGATATACTTAGGCATGTTTGTTTTATAATGCTTCTGTAAAAGAAGACTTTACCTGGTTTTAATTTGTAAGGAGTGTGTTTTTGTGTGGGTTTCAGTTCATATGTGTTACTTATTAACGTGGAAGTTATTATCAAGCTCACCATCTTACTTTTTGGAACAAACTCAGTTCAAGTGAAGGAGCCGAGGGTATTACTGGAGATGGGTGAAATGCCGGTCTGCTCCTTTGATTTAAGCTCCTCATTTGGGTTCTCTAGGTGCAGTTGACACTTTATACTTACCTGTCCACTGAATTCATCGGGACTGTCAACATATACAATGCCATCCGGAGGGTCGGGACGGTGCTTCTCATCATGCACACCCTGAAGTACTATTACTGGGCGGCGAATCCTCAGGATCGCAGTGGCATCACCCCGAAAGGGTTAGGTATGTCTCCTGTGTCAGTGTATTATGTTATATGTATGGCGAACTAGGATTTTCTTTCTTTTTTTTTTTAACCAATACTGTTACAGTATGATGCAACTTTTGTAAATTTCATCATGGCAAAATTTTCTTTTAATCTATTTATTATATTGACGTTTGTCTTAAATCATGATCACTAAAGGTTAATAACTTGCTACTTTTATTTTAAAAAATGCTACTTTTGCTGGTGTGAGTTGTTTTGGGAGCAGCTATGACCAGAATGATCGTTTTAAGTCACTGAAAAAGAGAAGAAAGTCTACGTAGCAACTGGCGTTGATGCTGGTGCCAGTTGTCACAGTGAGATCATTGAAAGCAGTGTTTTTGGGGAGATGGAGTTTTCTTGCAGAAGTAGGGAATATCTGCTTCTAATAAATAGTATCATGAAATCACAACATTTCAGTAATTATTTTCCTGTGTAATCAGGAAACTAAATGACTTGCAGTATAATGTTCATTTGTAGTGTCAGGAGTTCATTGGAAGGGGTCAAAATAAAAATTTTGGCAGTTGGTGGCTCTTTTGATTGTAAGTATTGCAAAACCTGCTTCAAACCGCCTTACGTCATGAAAGGGAGTTAGTTTGTATAATCTGGCCGTTTCAGTAAAACTTGGTGCGGGGCTCAGAATATGGCCCTTGGCAACAGTTTGTCTCTTTTCATCTCCGGCTCTTCTCTGTGGGCTTTTTCATGTGTTCTCTCCCTTTGTCGTACCAAGCAGCCACTTCACCTTCACATTTTCACAACTTCGAATCCAGCAAAAGACCATCTGCCTGTATTGAGCATTTCCAGAAAAAGTCTGTTTAGTGTTCTCCTTGCTCATCGGCTCTGATGGCGTTATGTGCCCATCTGTGTGTGTGGCGGGTATTCATCAGCTTGCCCAGGCACCGAGTCCCTTCCCACCTCCGAAACGCATGATCTGAGAGTGAGGATGGGTTCGGTCCCTTGGTAAAAATTGTGAGCCGTTGCTTGAAATTGGGAACCGGATGCTGGAGAGTCAGACAACACCCATTCTGATTGTACTCAAAGGCTTTGGCTGTTCAGTGATACAGAAAGATAAGGTTTCGTATTTGTACAGTACTTTTTTTATCCTTTTCAAAATAAGCTTGATTTATTCTCAGAGAATGTGCTGTCTACAATTTAGAAAGCTGTGAGGACACACACTAGTAATATGATCTCTTTGAGCTGGCAAGCTTGTGGTGGATCTAGAACGAGGTAATAATTTCCTGACGACTATTTCATGGTGCCGTCAGTGTATCATGTATTGCCCTGGGCATTGGTGTTTTATTCCGCCCTTGATTTTGTAATAGATCAGTGACATTGGGAAAGTCTTAGACTTCAAGTGAGAGAGATGGACCAACTTTATGATTCTATTGTAACTCTGTAACCTATTCTTTGTCTAGGAATTGTCATGTGGAACAGATTTTAAACAATTTTCTTGCACTTTTAATTGATCTGTTCAAGGTCATGGTGGTCTTATGCTTTGGTGGTCTAGGAGCTAGTTGTAAATAATGATTACTGGGGGAAAAATTGCAGAAAACAGGTACTCACTTAGGATCTTAGAACAATGGGTGTTTGGTTTCAAAGCTTTCTGGGAATTATATGTTTGAGACATGAAAATTGACTTTAATGTGAGCCATGTGTGACCAAGGACTTGCTCGAGAAGAGAAGTCAGAGGTAGTCAACATAATGTTTCACTTCTTCATGAGTGATACTGTGTTGAGTTGTGCTTTTGAGATTTTTGGATTAGCTTACAACAATGGTAACAGTAGAGAAAAAGGTTTTTTCCTACTAAACTCACACAGAAGTTTAGATTTTTCTTTTTCTGATAAACTTTTGTTGCCATAGTATCATTCTGAGAATATTTTAAAACAAAATGTAAGTGCCTATTATTATTGAATACGGATTTTGTTCCCTCACTTTTATGTTTTGAAATTCCTTTGATATTATTTAAAGACTTCTTCAGGGCAGTTTGAGCAGAGCCGATTTTGTGTAACTGTAGCATCATGTATACAATTGTGTCTGCGACTGAATGCCGGTCTTTTAGAGCATAAGGCTCTTGAGGATACTGACCTTTATATTCTTATAAATAAGTGGAAAAACTATTGGGAATGCAAATTTTATACTTAGCTTTGTGGTCTTTGAAATACTAAGTATGTGTATATATATGTATTTTTTTTTAAAGATGGACCACGGCCTACTCAAAAAGAAATACTTTCTCTAAGAGCATTCTTATTGATGTTCATTAAGCAATTAGTGATGAGGGTGAGTTCATCTCTATTATCCTAAAGCATGTGTGTATTGTAACTTGTAATTCCAGGTAAAATACAATCTTGGTTTATTTGCTCTTGTTACCCAGGGTTACACATTGAAAAATACTTTGAAAGATACTCATTATCACGTTTGTTCTTTGATAATTATGATAGGTGTTATATGAAAGTCTGTAGCAGTTCAGGTGTGCTTATTCTTTCAATAAGCAGGTATTTGCTGTTTCTGTTCTGTCCCTGGCACTGCTTGATGCAGCAGTCAGCAGTGCTGCTCAAGGAGGTTTTAGTTTAGGGAGCCCCTTATACCTGACATTCCTGTTCGGAGGAATAATTTTCCTGTATAAATATACCAGATAGCTGTGTCAGCCTTTAGAAATGACTGTGGCGTGTCTAATTTCATTCTACTATAGATAGAGTAAAATTCAGAATTATTTTTAAGGAAGGTGTTTTTGTTTATATTATAAGATGGCAATACATAAATGTATTTGTTGCCAATGTTTTACTCAGTATTTTTTTAAAGATTTTATTTATTTTTAGAGAGGGGAAGGGAGGGAGAGAAACATAAATGTGTGCTTGCCTCTCAAGCACCCACCACTGGAGGCCTGGCCCATGACCTAGGCATGTGCCCTGACTGGGAATCTAACCTGTGGTTCTCAATCTGGTGCTCAATCCACTGAGCTGCACCAGGCAGGGCTTATTCAGTATTTTTATAACATTTTATTTCTTATTCTTTACAATTTAATGCTTTATTAGCTGTTACATAATGTTATAGTAAGTTGATTTAACTTTTAGTGTATATTGCTGACTCAGATACATTTATTTAAAGGTTTATCTTTTAAATTGACTTTATTGTGTGTTTTTTGTTTGTTTCTTAATTATCTTATTGTTCTTTTTTGAAAGTGCACCTTCGTTTTATGGTTAATAATTGATAGACTAGGTTGAAAATTTCATACTGCATTCATTTAGAAATCCACTCTTTTTCCCAGTAAAATTACATCTTAATTTTTAATGCCTAACCAATACCAATTTTAACTTGGTAATTTTAGAAACTTTATTTTACTTTCTAAATTTAATAGAAAAGATTAATAGAAAAGCTGTCTTCTGTATTTAGAGGAGTGGTGGGTATGGATACTACTCTTTATCATTAATTACTATTTTTGGCTTGCTCACTTCAGGATTCGGTAGCTTTGTTAGATAGGTTGTCATATTATATAAGGCACCAAAACCAGGACACTGATATCAGACCTCTGATATCAGTGGTCTGCAGTCTTGAAAACTGTGTGTCTTTAGTGCATCCCTCAGTTTTTATTTTAAATTTAGTTTCTATATTACATTTTCTTTTTGTATATAATTATGGTATCTGACCATGTTGACAAATCTTATGTGTATAATTTCTATTAAAAAGTTTTTTACTCTGCAAATTTAAGATACTTGTTAATGTTTTTAAAGGATTCTGGAGTGAAGGAAGATGAACTACAGGCCATTCTTAACTACCTGCTCACTATGCATGAGGTAACATTTCAATTTTATATTTTGGGATTTCTTTTTTCTTCAGGCTGTATTGTAGGCTTTATTTTCAAGTTAAAAAGTTGTCTTTCATTAATGATATACCTTTAATGGGGAACAAATGTATCTTGGAACTAAATGTTAGCAACCTTCATATAAATATCTTTTATTAACACAAGAGGGCTCAGAAATATCATGAAAGGCTTTAAAAATGTTAACATTAGACCTTAACTAAACTAACTATGAAGTGTATCAAAGAATACTTTTAGTGTATTTCCAGGAACCAGTGTAACAAATGGAAAAACAGGTCCCAAAAATGACTGAAAGTAATTGGATTTTAAAATTCGCAAGACACGGTCTTCCTGTTGATTTTGCGTGACTGTTCAGTGAAACAACTCATTGTAATGGGGCTTAAAATTATGTGGTTGATGAGCAGGTTGATATGTATGGGTTTTTTCCTTTATTTTTTAGTACTGGGGAAATGTAACATATGCAAGATGCAGTCTAACCAAATAATTTAATTAAATGTTTTAAATAAGTAAATTTTGGAAATTGGAATTTCATATAAAACACACATTTTCAATAATTTACCTTCTTATGTTATAATTCATGTTTTGTTAGTTAATAAATGTCTGTTGCAGTATGAAATAATGCCTTCTTTATAATTAATAAATGAGAGAGATTGTTGGGACCCATCTTTGTTAATTGGGGCAGAAAAGATTAAATTTCTTTATGGGATTATATTTGGCTCAGACATTGATGATTGTGATTTCTTTTTACTGTTGAGTTGAGCATTCTGTTTTTAGATTTTCTTGATCCAGTCTAACAGTTGAAGATTTTCAGTTGCACCTCCTTGTAATCTGCTGTTGTATGTGATTTTGATTTTTATTAACCTTAAGGGACAAAAGTAGTTCATAAAAGAGAAACTGGAAGTCACAGTGACCTTGTCTTTTCTGTGAATCTATTCAGGGGTCTTTCAGTTCCTTCAAATACCACTTTTCCAAAGTCTCAGTGCCCCAGCTGTAGATGAGTTAGTTAGCACATAGAGGATCAGGTCCTCAAGTAGCTGGCGTAAGTGAAAGTTCAAAAGCAGTGACTGGTACCTAGACGCAGGGCAGCAGAGATAGCCAACTGCTGCTTCCCTTACCTCTGTGGTCAGTGTTGCCCAGGTTGGCCCACTGATGGGCATACATACTGAAATATTCAGCAACAGTTGTGAAGAATTTCCTTGAATTTTTTTAAACTCCAAAGTTCATACATGATCCTTTGCTATTCTGTAAATGTTAGCAAGGTACACAACACACAGTTGTGTGCTAACTCAGTGAACATGCATTGATATCTGTATCTTTAATGCTGAAAGTAGATAGTATGTGAGAACCATTCAGTCACCATTTCCCCAGACGCTGTCTTTTGGAAATAGTGTCTTGAGAGGTTCAGTGAGCAAAGCGGTTCGGGTCAGTTTTAGGATGCGGTACATCATGTGTTGCCCCCACACTGCTGCCAGAGTCACCGCATCTGTTATCTGTTGAAAACTCTGCCTTCTTGCTGTAATTAAAAGAACAACGTAGTTCCCCCAATTTCTTGGTGTATAAATCTTCCTTTAAAAAATCCTGTTAAGTCAGGCTAATATCTATAGAATATGTTTTAGGAAATCTTGATATAGTGTAAGACAGGGCTGTCAAACACATTTTCACCGGGGGCCACATCAGCCTTGCGGTTGCCTTCAAAGGGCCAAATGTAATTTTGGGACTGTATAGGTGTAACTACTCCTTTACCAGGGGCAAGGAGCTGGGCACTGCCGTTGGGTAGAAACAAGGTGCCGGGCCGGATAAAACAAGGTGGAGGGCCGGATTTGACCCACGGGCCTTATGTTTGCCACCTGTGGTATAAGAGGCATTTTATTTCTTTATTAAGAAATTATTTGACTATTTGGTTTTGTGTACTTTTAGTTGTAAAGATGAACATTTATATGTAAAGAACCAATTTGTTAAAACAAGTATACATTATATACGTCTATTTATTTTTTGAAGTTGAAATTTCTGTTTTAGAAGTATTGAGTGTTCAAATAAGTTATTTTTTTCTATCTTTAAAAATTTTTTCTGCAATGATTTTAGGATGACAATCTAATGGATGTCCTGCAGCTGCTTGTTGCGTTAATGTCAGAGCATCCTAACTCTATGATACCTGCTTTTGACCAAAGGAATGGGTTACGGTAAGAGTTCAGTGTATCAAGTCTTTCCACATGTTTAATATCAGTGATTCCTTGGAAGATGACAGAGTCTTAGAAATGCAAAGTATTACTGGATCTTTTTTTAAACTTAGTTATGAAATATCGAAATCTTTACATAGAAGCATATTTGAAGTCTTAACATTTTAAGATAATCATGTTTCTGATTTTTTTTCTAAGTGTTTATGAGGGAGGAACAGCTATAATGAATTTATTGAACTTTGCTTATCCTCAAATTTGGTATTATACTCAAATTTTGTTATGCTTTGCTACATTGAAATCTATAGACTGGCTGAATGACCTCAGATTTTTTTAAAGAGTTAGATTACTTTGTAATTTTTGAGACTTGAATATGAAATTTACTTTCACATTCATTTGTCTTTTAAATCTTTTTTACTTTTGTAAAATGTTTTATTTTTGACTATCATTCATTGTCTGTTATCATTGTCATTCATTTTCTTGTTTTCATGATGATGATATTTCACAAATATAAATATGTGCTACCGTTAAACAATGATTTATTTGTACTGATGTACAAAATGTTGGTATTCTCCAAAGACCACTAATAAGCCTGTAATTCTCTCAGAGCCAGCTTTATGCTTTACAATTTGCATGTGTATATGCATGGAAAAGTTGCCATAGTTTCTCAATATTCCAAATTGTTCTCATTCTTGGTTTCCAGTAAAAGGAACAATAACTAGCATGAGACAGAAAAGTTCTTTTGTAATACTTTACTTTTTAGAGCAGTTTTATATTCACAATAAAACTGAGAGGGAGGTGCTGAGATTTCTCATCTACCTCCTACTCCCACAGAGGTGTAGCTACCCACCCCTGTCATTGTGAATGTCCCCAACCAGAGGGGGACTGTTAATGAACCTGCATTGACACATCACAGTCACACAGAGTGGTGGGAGGGGGCATCTTTGTTTGGTACCTGATCTTACTGGGAAAGTTTCAGCTTTCTTCCCTTTAAGTGTACGTTATCTGTAGGTTTTTTTGTAGATAAGTCAATATTAAGTTCCCTGTTTTTCTGGTTTAGAGTTTTTAACATGAATGGGTATAGGATTTTAGCACATGGTTTTTCTACATCTACTGATAGGATCAGTAATTTTTCTTACCTGTTCACATAATGGATTACATTAATTAATTTTCAAATGTTGACCTAGCCTTGCATACCTGGTATAATAAATATCACTTAGTCATGGAATATAATTCTTTTAATACTTTTTTTTAGATTTGAATATTTTTTGAGGATTTTTTCATCTTTTGAGAGATACTGGTCTGTAGTTTTCCTGCAATGCCTTTTTTTGGTAATGGTGCCTCATAGAATGTTAGGGTTAGGAAGTATTTCTTCTGTTTCTGTTCTGTGAAGGGTATTGTAGAGAATCAGTTTAAGTTCTTTCTTAAATGTTTGGTAGAATTTATCACTGAATCCGTCTGGCTTGGTTCTTTCCATTTTGGACCAGTACTTATTATTTATTCAATATCTTTGGTAGATACAAGCCTATCCAGAGCATCTTTTTTTCTTCTGTGAGTTTTGGCGGATTGCATGTTTCAAGGAATTGGTCTCTTTCATCTAGATTACAGAATTTGTGGGCATAGAGTTGTTTGTAGTGTTTTAAAATTATCCTTTATATGTCCATGGGATCTGTAGTGATAGCTCCTCTTTCATTTCTGATGTTAATAAATTGTGTCCTCTGCCTTTTTTTCTTAAGCTGACTGGAAGCTTATTGATTATATCACTGTTTTAAAGAACCACCTTTTGGTGGTGTTGATTTATTCTGTTGATTTACTGTTTTCAGTTTTGTTGATTTGTAGTCTATTACTTATTACTTATTTACTTCTACTTACTTTGGATTCAGTTTTACCCACATTTTCTAGTTCCCTAGGGGGGATTACTGATTTAAGTTCTTCCTTTCTAGTATGTGCTTTCAGTGATAGAAGTTTTCCTGTAAAGCATAGCGTTTGCTGTGTGGACTTTTATAAGTTGTGTTTTTGTTTTAATTTAGTTGAAAATAGTTTTAATATTTCTTGATTTCTTCTTTGACCTACGTTTTATTTAGCAGTGTATTGTTTAGACTCCAGGTATTTTGGAATTTTGCAGCTGTGTTTCTGTTGCTGACTTCTAATTTAATTCTACTGTGGTCTGAGAGCAAACAGTATATAATTTCTAGTCTTTACATTTGTTTAGGTGTGTTTTATGGCCCCAAATGTGGTCTCCTTGGTGAATGTTCCATGTGAGCTTGAGAAAAATGTATACACTGCTGTTGTATGAAGTAGTCTATAGGTAGCAGTTACATCCAATTGATTGATGGTATTGTTGAATTCACGGACATCCTTACTGATTTTCTGCCTGCTGGGGCCTGTCCATTTCTGAGAAACGGATGTCAAAGTCTCTAACTGTGAGAGTGAATTCACCTACTTCTCATGTACTTTTACACTTTATTGTTAGGCACACGCATGTTAAGGATTTTCATTTCTTTTTGGATAATTGCCACCTTTATCATTACTTAATTCCCTTCCTTATCCCTGATAACTTTACTAATTTTGAAGCCTTCTGTGTCTGAAATTAATGTAGCTATTTTTGCTTTCTTTTGGTAAGCATTAGCATGGTATATTTTTCTCCATTCACTTTTAATTTATAAATTTCTTTGTATCTAAAGTAGGTTTTTTCTTAAACAATGATTTTTTTTAAAGATTTTATTTTTAGAGAGAGGGGAAGGGAAGGAGAAAGAGAGGGAGAGAAACATTGATGTTTGAGAGAAACATCAATTGCTTACTTCTTGCATGCCCCAGTGGGGAACTTGGCCTGCAACCCAGGCATGTACTCTGACTGGGAATTGAACTGGCGATGTTTAGGTTCGCAGGCCGGCACTCAGTCCACTGAGCCACACCAGCCAGGGCTAAACTGGGTTTTTGAAGACAACCTATAGTGGGGAAGTGTTTTAAAATATTATAAGTATATGTTAAATTCATCCATATCTTTCTTGAAATTAGATTTATAATATATGACTATGAAAAAATTTACATATATTTGAAATGCTTTCTTTTGAATAATGTACTTGGAGTAATTTGTTCTTTAATTCATTCAGCGTTATCTATAAACTTCTGGCATCAACAAGTGAAGGAATCAGAGTGCAAGCTCTCAAGGCAATGGGCTATTTTTTAAAACACCTGGCCCCAAAGTGAGTATGCATGAAATCTGAAAGGAACTGTAGTTACATTACTTACTTGTTTTGCACTAAGTAGTCTCTCTTTATTTTTATTCAGAAAATGCTATATAAATTTAATCTCAGTTCTACACATTAAAGATAAAGTGGGAACAACGATATGGTATTTTTAATGAAAATTGTTTAAATTTTCTATTTGCTTTTGTTCAATATGGGAACACATCTGTATAAATTGAATTCTAGATACAATGGAGACTTCATTTCAGGTGACTTGTTCCTCATTTCCTTTCTCTGAACTATAAAAACTACCGTATTAACTTGGATGTTTGTCCCGTAAAGTGTTCTGCTATACGTATATTTAAAAACTAAAACTTCCACTCTTTTCTCTCAGCTGGATGCAGACATTCATATCTTACCTGTTGTTCCTTGTACCAGGGTTGGTTTGTTCTGAAAATAACCATTTTGGTGGTAGAAAAATGTTGTTACACTGTGGTATTTCTGTCAGATACCTGGCTGCCTGTAAATACAGTTTTATTCTAACACAGGCACAGTGACTTCCTTGGTTACTGTCTGTCACAGTTTCCACATGACAGCAACAGTGTTGAATTGTTGCTGCAGAGACCATATGGTCTCTGAAGCTGAAAAGGTTACTATCCAACCTTTTGCACCCCCCCCCACAAAAAAAAATTGACAAGCCAGGTGTAGAATTAAATTTTATAATTCTTCAGTTTCTACATTCTTGCTTGGAAGTTTAGTTTTAGTATATTTATCTTCATGGTATTCATTTTCTTAATTTCTTATATTTCTTTTGCCTTTTTCTCTGCATTGTTTTTCTTTAACCACTTAACTAGGCTTTAGATTATAATCCATAGCAGAGCTTAGCTCAGTGCTGACAAAGAGTAGCAACTAGTTAATATATAGTCGCTCTGAAGATTTTGGTGAAGATTTTTGGTGTGTTGTGGCATAGCTAGTCTTATACTTTTCTTTTTAAATTTTAGCTGTGCTTATTTGTATTTCTCTCCTTAAAGATTTTGTGGCCTTATAAGTCCTAGGTCAACAAAAGTTGGGAGAGTTACTGAGTTGGAATTTATTGGTAATGTGAAAAACATTTTTGTGTCTCCATCATTCATACAAAATAGTGCATACTAAGACTATGCATTTGATTCTTTCTATGTTGTCACAGAAGAAAAGCTGAAGTTATGCTTGGACATGGATTGTTCTCCCTGTTAGCGGAGAGACTCATGCTTCACACAAATTTAATCACCATGACCACATACAATGTCCTGTTTGAGGTAGGAATAGTTAGAATTTGATTTCACTAATTTCTTATGGAAATGCCTATATAATTAAGTTGATGGTATATAGATGAAATAAGATCATTTAGGTTTGAAGTACAATTTTGAAATTAATCATATAAATGATATGTGGCTGCATCTTGATCTATTAATGTATGAATTATTAAGCAAGTGGTATCTTTAAGTATTTCCTCCATTGTATTGACTATTTGATGTCTCATTTTGTAGTTCAGTAAAAACAGTTGAAATGTTGAAATCATTTAATACGATGTGGAGGATATTTAGTGTGATAATATTGGACTGTATAAATTAATGTTGATTGCTATTGTACTTAAAGTTCTTTAACGGTGATGGCAGTACAGTGATTGTGATAATATAGTCTATTGTCTTACATCTGTAGATTCTTATAGAACAGATTTGTACGCAAGTGATCCACAAACAGCATCCAGATCCTGATTCTTCAGTAAAGATACAGAATCCTCGTATGTATTTAAATACTTTTTTTAATTTTTGTTTTTCCTTATTGAGATATTGTGTAAGTTTAAGGTCTTTAACCTCATGATTTAGTATATGAATATATTATAAAATATGTACCACAATAAGGCTAGTTAACACATTGGTCCCTTCACTGTTGAAATTGTGTGTATGTGTGGTGAAAACTTTTTAAGATTATTCTCTTAAAAACCTTCAAGTGTACAGCCCAGTTAACTGTGGTCACCACATGTATATGACATCTTCAGAATGTCACCCAGTAACTGGACGTTCGTACCCTGTGAGTGCGCACCTTCCCTTGTTGCTCCCAGCCCTCCTTTTCATGCTTACACTGTGAAAAACCTTAGGTTGGTGGTGTTGAAAACACATTGAAGAATATTTCATTACAGGTAGTGATACAATGTTAGTTTTATTGGTGTTTGATGTTGGATTTAACTTGAGATTGACTTTAGGCTATGTGGAAATGTTTATATATAGAGATTTTGAAGAATTACATGCATAAGATCTTGATTTAATGTATGTTCAGATGATCAGTAAGTTTTCATTGCACTGTTTAGTAATGTCAGGCTAAATTAGGTGAACCATGGGGGTAGCTCCCATCTTGAATTACTGTCAATTTAAGAACACCAAGTTCGAAATTGAAAGCTACCTACTTTGTTGTTTATGAACTTAGTATGCTTAATAGTTTAACTTAGAATTCTAAAGAACTTGTACAAAGTGTACATTTTCCATCTTGCTTTTTAAGATTACTGACATTAAAATGAATGGTTTGTAGAGTTTTGAAATTTAATTACTTTTTGTATGGTGAGTTGTGTTTGTGGAACTCTATTTCAGTATTAGATTTAGAAACACATACATGTGTCTGAAGTTTAATTTCTCTGAAGAGAAAGAGAGGGAGAGAAACACGGATGTGCAGTTGGCTGCCTCTCACAGGCCCCCAGCTGGGGACCTGCAGCCCAGGCATGTGCCCTGAGGCGGCCTTTTGGTTTGCAGGACAGTGCTCAACCCCTGAGCCAGGGCACCTGTATTTTCTTAGACAGAACCTCATAGTAGTAATAGCCTAAAAATTAGTGGCCATGATGATCATCATCATTATTATGATGATCACCATCATTGTAATTGTTGTTCAGGTAGAGAAAATTTGGATTTTCATTAGAAGAATTAAGAAATTGCTCCCCAAATATCATTAATTGTATGGTAAAGTATGTACATGCTTGCTCTTTTGAACTTACTGCTTCAGAATCACCAAAAACTTTGGCAAAGGCTGGCTTAGAATTTCTAAATTTTTATTGACTGATTGATTTTAGGGAGAGAGGAAGGGGGAGAGGGAGGGAGGGAGGAAGAGAGAGAGAGAATATTTGTTTTTCCACCTATTTATGCATTCGTTGGTTGACTCTTGTATGTGTCCTGATCAGGGATCAAACCTGCAATCTTGGCATGTTGGGACAATGCTCCAACCAATGGGGCTACCTGGCCATGGAGAATTTCTAATTGAAGGGCAGATAAAGAGCTTCCCAGACAAGAATAAAGAAGTTAATCATCACCAAACCATTATTATATGAACAGTTAAAGGGACTTATTTAAGAAAAAGATCAAAACTATGAACAATAAAATGGCAATAAATACATATCTATCAATAATTGAATCTAAAAAAAACAAAGCAAACAAGAAGAACAGAGACAAAATCATGGATATGGAGAGTGTGTGATGGTTGCCAGATGGCAGGGGGCTGTGGGGGAATGGATGAGGAGGTGAGGGGGTTAAGAAGTACAAACTGGTAGTTACAGAATAGCCATGAGGGTGTAAAGTGCAGCATAGGAAATGGAGCAGCTGAAGAACTTATATGCCTGACATAGGGATCTGAGCAGTGGTGTGGGGATTGCCTGAGGGAGTAGGGGGTGCTGGGTGGAGGGGGAAAAAGGGGAAAGATTGGGGCAATTGTAATAGCATAATCAATAAAATATAATTAAAAATAAATTTTTAATTGTGTAAAAATTTGTATTTAATTTTAAATTCAGAGTTATAACTCTTGTTTCTTTTTTAAAGTATTTAAGTACATATTTTAAAGAATTTCTTTTTTAAAGTTCAGAATAAGAAAGTTAAGGCACCGATGTTACTCCAATAAATTCAGTAAAAATTAAAAATGGTTATTTTTTAAAAAAAGAAATTTAGCATTATATTTAAGACCATTATAATAGTAATTTTATTTGTATTATTTCAGAGTATTGAATAGTTAATTTCCTTTGGGCATTTTGATATCTAATTTTACTTTTAAAAGTATGGAAGAAAATCTTGACATATTTTAAAATTCATGATGAGCCCTGGCAGGTGTGGCTCAGTTGGTTGGAACATTCTCTAGTAACCAAAAGGTTGCAGGTTCAGTTCCCAGTCAGGGTGCATACCTAGGTTATGGGGCCCAGGGCACGGGCAATCCCTAGTCCAGGTGTGTCTGGGAGGCAACCAAATGATCACCTGCTCTTTTATCGATGTGTTTCTCTCATCCCCTCTTTTTGCCCTTCCCCTTTCTCTACAAGCAATGAAAAACTGACCTTAGGTGAGGATAAAAAAAATTGTTTTTTAAATTCATGATGGTAAAGAAAAGGGTAGGTGCATATCATAAATTTTGTTGAAGTTGTGAATTTAATCTTTTTTCCTGATATTTTTGATTATAGTGTTTTTAAAAAAGATCAGCAGTACTAATGGGCAGAGAGTAGGGAGAGTTGTTAGTATTTTTACCGCCATTTAATTTGTTCATAATTTAACTTGATTTATTATAACCTTTTAAAATTCATCTTTTAACATCCTAATGGTACAATTAAAAAAATTCTTGTTTGTGGATGCTTCCTAATGAATGTGTTGTCATTCTTTTTGGCATATGACGATTTTCTTTTAATAACACAAAAGAGGATGTTTTTAGTGCACATTTATGTCGGGGGGATGAAACAAATTGCAATATATTTGATGATCTTCCATCATGAAATGTTCGTAGTGTTCTGGTTTTTTACTAATTTATGGATTGTCTTTCAGAGATACTAAAAGTAATTGCAACCCTACTTCGAAATTCCCCGCAGTGCCCGGAGAGCATGGAAGTACGCAGAGCCTTTCTCTCTGACATGATTAAACTTTTTAATAACAGTAGAGAAAACAGAAGGTGAGCATATGAGAAAGCATTTATTTGCAATATTGAGGTCCAGGTTTGAATAAGCCCATTTGTCTAACAAAAATTGCTTTAAAAAAACACTGTGAAATGAATTTTCCATATGCTTTTTTCATTAAGGGTATATGAGTAGTGTACCATATAGTTAAATTGAGTTTTCATTACCGCATTCTTTAATTGTTTCAATGCATAGATGAAGGTGGGTGTTGCGTTTATTTTGTTTTGAACTTTCACTGTTTAGAATTCTTTCAGATGATTTAAGTAATTGAGTATCCTTTTGTAATTTTTAGGAGCTTGCTACAGTGTTCTGTGTGGCAAGAGTGGATGCTTTCTCTCTGCTTCTTTAATCCTAAAAATTCTGATGAGCAAAAGATAACGGAAATGGTGTATGCCATATTCAGAATCCTCCTTTACCATGCAGTCAAGTATGAGTGGGGTGGCTGGCGTGTGTGGGTAGACACCTTATCAATTACGCATTCGAAGGTAAGTTTCTTTATGAAAGTGTTGTTAGCATTTTAAATGTTTAAATGTCTATAATTTTGAGTTTTACTCATTTGAACACTTTATATATTTAAAGTTGAGGAAAAAAAGGCAGGTTATTCTCTGAAAGCCAAATGAACAATTATAACAGGAAATAACTAAAAAGAAATATAAAGTATTTCCAATTTGTTCTGAAACAATTTGTTTTTCAAATGTCATTTTTTTGAGTGCTTAACTTAAAGTGAAACCTCACAAAACGGGGTATTACTGAGTAGACATGTTCAGGTGTAGTGGTGTGAAGCTTTGGACACAAGGTGGCGCAGTATATTCAAAGATGAGCAGTTGCTTCCGAATGAGAAGTGGTTCAGGTCGGGAAACCGAACTGCTGTGGCTGAGGTTTGCCCTATGATGCTGTTTCAGCCAGTTAAAAATCACTTTGGAAGAGTCTCCTAATCTGTCTTTTTTTTAAAACTAAAGCCACTGTAAGTCATTTATGTATAACTTTTGTTTAAAATTTTTAATGAAATATTCTAGACATACATACAGGTTTGAGCAGTAATATACTTACCACTGTTTATGAAGTTAGGTTCCTTATTCCGATTGCTTTGTCTACCCTTGTTAGCCTCCCTCTTCCTCTTCTAACCTGGATTTGGCATTTTTTTTTGTTTCTATGTTGCATGTATATTTTTGACAACATATGTGTAACTCTAAAAAATGAAGAATTCTATTTTGAATGTTTATACTTAACATAAGTGATATATTAAATGCATGTTTTGGTCACTTCTTGTTTTCACTTGTCTGAGATTCGTTCACATCAGCCCACGTGTGGGTCATGTGAACACGTGCTCGTGTTTTTCTCCTTTGCACCGTGTTCCGTGGTGCGACTTTGCCCATTTCCCAGAGGATGAGCATTTGTGGTAGATTTTGTATGTATTTGGAAGTTTCTCTGTCTATATATTCCTAGAAGTGGAATTCAGTAATCTTTTAAGATGTAGATGTTGAACACTATAAGGTAATTGAAATTCTTTTCCAAACCGATGTATCAGTTCTCATTGTTTCATATTATCTCATCACTTGGTATGGCTGGAGTTTGAACAGTTTGCTAATTGGATACATTTTAAATGCTATACCACCATAATACTAATTTGCATTTTTCTTGTTGTTTTGTGGGAGTTCTTTATATATGCTTGGTCTTAATCATTTATTAGTTATGTTGTTTATGAATGTCTTCTGCCAGTTTGTGGCTTATCCATTTCAGGAGTTTTATGGCATTTGTCTTCTAAGGAAATTTTATACTTCAAATAATGTAGTGAAATTTCTTCCTTTTATGGTTTATGCTTTTGGTATTTTATTTAAGAACTCTTTCTATATTCAGAAGGAATATAAATATACAATTATATCATAAATTGAGTAGAGGGAACTGAAATGATACATTTGGTATGTCTTTAAATGTTTCATTTTATTGACTATTATAGGTATTACTCTGGAGTATTTTGCCATTGTATTGGAATACATTGTCAATTCTTAAACATACGGTTTTTATGTGTTTGAATAAGTTTTACGTATTTGAACGTACCTAAGATTATTCACTCTGCCATTTTACTCCTCAGTGAGAGGAAGGTGCACCACTAGCATAAGGTGTTACAAAGAGAGCTTAGATGGGAAATACTACCCTAAAAACTTATGTTTGAGGACAGTTCAGTGCTAAATAAGAAGAAAATGTGATTTTATAAAATCACATGTAGTGGTTTTGTTTTAGCCACTACATTTTTGAACTGACTTGTTTAGACTAAGGCGGGGTCCAGCCAAATATGGTGTGAAATCAGCCAAATTTGGCCTGACCTGTTTCTGAAAATAACGTTTCATTGAAACACAGCTACTCCCATTTATTCATATGTATTCTATGGCTGCTTTCATGCTACAAATGTTGAGTATTTGCAAGAGAAACTATATGGCTCCCAAGCCTGAAATATTCACTGTTTGGTACTCCGCAGAAACTGTGTGCCACCTCTTGTCCGACTTTATTTAGTTTGCGCTGATGCCCAGTATTCTGGTTTCCGTTGTAGTGGGCTGCTGGGAGCTGGACCGATGTTTCTGTTAGGACCGTTTTCCCTTTATAAACACCCATGGGAAAAACAGGTTGAGTTTGGGCCTCGTGTACATTTGGATTGGATTTCAGATTTATCTCGGGGTGGGGGTTGTAGGTTAGGGAAGTGCCAGTATAAATTAGATTTTTCAGATTTTTCTAAACAGTGGATGTTGATTCAGTACTTTTGCAGACGCTGTAATTGTCTGTTCAAGTCCTTAGGATGGATAGTGAGGGGAATGCAACCTTTCGAGAAGGAATCCTTAATGTGTAGCCTGAAGACCGTGGGAGCCCAGGAGACCTTTTCAGGGAGCGTGTGAGGCCCTCCTTTCCTTAGCTGCAGATCTGTTTGAGGGTGGATTTCTTACAATACTTCCATCAAAACAATGCAATCCACTAGACTGATACAAAAGTAGATATTAGAATGCAACAGTCTTCTATTAAGCAATAATTTAAAGAGATACAAAAAATGTGAAATAACACTTTTCTGATTATTTTGAAAAACTAATTTTTCAGAAATATTTTTTATTACCATAGGGGTATTTAGGGCCAGTACTGTGGTCTTTTTGAATTCCCATCTACAAATAAAGGGGTTGGACTAGGAGATGTCTGAGGTGCTTTTGAGCAGTTTCGACTAAATATTTATACCTAGTTACCAGTTTATTTGTGCAAGTGATGAAGAGATCATGGAGACAGGATAGTTCTGGGTTTAAATTCTGATTTATAATAATTTTTAGTTGTGTAAACTTAGGCAACTTTCTCAACTTTTCTTAACAATCAAGGTCTAATCTAAAAATGGTAAGCATATATCTATATGTGTGATTGAGGTTCAGAGTTAATAAGTGAAATTACAAAAATAGAATTAAATACTCAATGACGTTTCCTTTGTTATAGCTCTGTCCTTTATCTTATTAACCCTTTTGTTGCCCTTCTTCCTGCTAGCACACTGGTTCATGCCCCAGTCCCTTCATGTGTTATATGGATACAACCTTTAAAATACTCAATTACAGCCACGGTAATATGTGTAGCATATATGTTACTAAGCAACGATTTTCAATCTTTTTCATCTCCTGGCACACACAAACTACTGAAATTCTGCGGTACACCAAAAAATAGATCCTTTGCCGATCTGATAAAAAATAGGTATAATTTTGATTCATTCACACTGGACGACTGTCGTTGTGTTGGCTGCTGTTGTTTCTTACTGACAATCTAGGGGAAAGAGGCCAGTGCTCCTAATAGTTAGGCATAGTTGCACAGTGACTGGTTGGAAGTCGCTGCCGAGGAAGTGTTGTGAAGGAGGAATGCGACTGTCCCCCCCCTCCCCCTGAGAATGTGCCGCATGGTTCCCTTATCCACCCCCATCCCTACTCCGTTCAAACCGAATCCGTACTTTGGATTTTGTGTGTATCATTTCCTTCTTTAAAAAGTTAAAACTATATTTCTAAATAATGTTATTTATTGTTGCCTATTATGTTTTATGAAAATGTCATCATACTGTTGAAGTCTTCTGTGACAGTCTTTTTCTGTCAAACCTTATGTTTTTAGGGTTTTTCAAAATTGTTACATATAGCTTTGGTTCATTCATTTTCAATGTCATGAATAACTCAGGTGCTCAAAGGCAACGGTTTTAATAGAGCTATCATTTTTGGAGTTTTTGTAACTGTGGCTCACAGTAAATTCATTGTGAACAGGTATGGATGTACACACACACCCCTGTCCCTCCACAAACCTGAAACAGGTTTCATGATACAGTGTTTACCCTTATTAAACGTAGTGGTGCACTCTTCTTTTTTTGTTTAAAATTGCTGCTGACACCCCAGTAAGAGATTCCATGCTTTGCTAACGGAATTACCCTCAGGTTGAAAAAGCACTGCTGTAGGATATATAAGTAGGAGTAGAATTGTTACTCTCTAACCCTTGATAGTGTTAGATTTCTTATTTTTGTAAAGTTTTTTTTTTATCTACTTCAAATTTTTTAAAAATGATTTTTAATTCTTCATACATGTCCACATCACTTCTATTCTGGATATTTCTAATGGTTAGTAACCTTAGGTATTATTTTCCTCTAGATTTATTAAGCTAAAAGTAACTTATATAATGTTATCTCCATAAACACTTTATTCTTATCTTCTTAGAAAAAAATAAGATTTTTTTTTGCAAAATAATTTCTACCTGATCTTTGACTTGAGAAGTTTCCCTTGAAAAAAGCGCATTTCCTATCTAACCTACTATTTCACTTGACCAAAATCTCCTGTCTGACTGTATTGGTTCTAGTCTTTCTAACATGTATCATACTTTGTTAAATCTTTTTTTTTGTTCATTCACAGCTTACACTTTTTGTTCCTTTGTGCTTATCCAACTCCTTTATATTTTTCAGGACTTTGCTAGTTAAAGCACTTCTATGTGACAGTTTTTGGTATGCTAGGTTGATGTCATTCTCTATGAATTCACAATACTTAATTTTCTCTTGCTGTCTCTTTGTCGCTCCTGTCCTCACCGCAGTACCTTCCTTCCACCTTCTTCTTTCCCTTCTTTTCTCCTACCTCCTCTCTTTCCCAACCTGACTAATCAGTCTTCCACACCCCTTTCCCTGGCTGTTGGCACTGACTGTGGCCGCTCTCTGTCACTGCCTAGCTGGCGCTCTCCTTCTTTGCTTGTTCTCTTTCTCTTCTTTTTAGCCACTATTTCCCTCTTTCCTGTTGCTCTATGTCTTTTTCTCCGATTTTCCCTCCAACGTCCCTTCATCCATTCCATACCCCTTGCCATATCCCTTCCCCCAACATACTTCTTTTTTCCTGTTTGTTCTGTGCTTAGTAAATCTGCGTGTTTTGTCTCTGGTTTCCTTCCCCCTCCTTGGTTGGTCAAACATGCTGTGGACTCTCTAATTTACTTTCACACTGTTTCTAGTTGCCCACCTCTTTTTTCCCTTTTCTATCTTTACCTTTCCTCTTTATCTTCCTTTCCACTTCTCTCTTTTCTTCTTAGGATTAAGTGTGTCATGTTCATGAAGAAGAACAGTGATGAATAATATAGAAAAGGCAAACTAGCATTCAATCATGTATGATTCTGTAATCCCTCTCATACTACATATTACTAGTTAAAAGTGATTTCTTATTTTTATATTGTTAGTTCCCATTAGCAGGGGTGACAGATTTTATGCTTCTTCATATCTCCCATAGAACTGTGCATAGTGCTGAGTAGTTGGCAGCTGCTCATTAAATATTTGTTGCAGGAAGGAGAAGGAAGAACCACATCATCATCGTTTGGGGCTGTTTGGTTCAACTGTCAAGTGGCACCGTGCCACCCCATGTGTGCCTTTGTGTCTCATTCTTCTCTTGCCAGTGGTCCATGAAACAGCTGCAGAAGCTGTCTTTAAAAATTTTTATTTTTAGAGAGAGGGGAGGGGAGGAAGAAAGAGAGGGAGAGAAACATCAATGTGTGGTTGCCTCTTGAGCGCCCCCTACTGGGGACCTTGCCCACAACCCAGGCATGTGCCCTGACTGGGAACTGAACTGGAGACCCTTTGGTTCGAAGGCTGGCACTCAATCCACTGAGCCAGGGCAGAAAAATTAGAAGTTACTCGTAAGTTGATTGTTATGATTTTTATCTTTAATTTTAATGTTTAATAAGTGTCCTCTAGTTTTATTTCTGTGTGAATTTCCTTTATGAACTAAAAGCCTTTCTGTTTCATAAGGTATATATGAAGTAATTTATTTGAATGTTGTTATTTTTTTTGGAATTTTAATATCTTGACATTTATTTTTAAGATAAAATGGACAGCTTATACATTAAGACTCTTCAGATCAATATTTAATGAAGTTTAGGATAGAGTGAAGTGATTCAGTAATTAGGCAAACAGTTTGTAGCATGCTGTTAAAATTCTGAACTTATGGAATCAGATTTTTACTTCTGAAAATATTAATTTTAAAGCTTTATAAATATTTTCATGAATGTGATACTGAAATGACTGAAATGTGAGGTTATTTTTTCCTTTTTGCAGCCATTTTAAATCTCAGTTTCTGAAAGTTATAACATGGTTTTGATAAAGAACTGGTGTGTAAAAAACTAATGTTGCAGAATTAGATAGCTTTTGCAGAGTTACACTGAGATACATTCAGCTGCTATAAAAAGCCAAAGAAACTCAATTGCGATTTTATTGTCCACTTTGATAGATTTCCTGCCACCTTTGTAGCAGGGAAGCTGTTTGTCACTGTGTCTCCCTCCTCCAGCAGCTGAGCTGGGCTTTGTAAGCAGTGGCAGGCTCTTCTGGGGTAGCCGCACTGTTGGTGACTTTGGTCACTGGGCTTCAAATGTGTACCTCTTAAAAGTAGTCTTTTAATCCCTTTATTTTCTGGTGTTCTTTAGGTTTTCAATATTTATATTTTTCTTTCTTTTTTTATGCTACAAGTGGAACATCAAGTTGAGTAATTAAATAATACTGTTTTCACTTGGTCTGTTAACATGCTTCTACTCTTTAATTAAAACTTAAGTCATTTTATATATTCTAAATTAGAACTGTCCAAAAATTTTTTTTCTAAACAAATAAAACTAAAAACTTCAGATACTGGATTTAAAATAATCAAGTAAAAGTTATTCTCACTTGAGTTAAATATACAGTATGATTTATATTTTTCCCTATAGGATCAGTTTGGGTAAGATACTTAATTATTTCAGATTATTTGAAATATCTGAAGATTTTACCTGCTGTTAACAATGTGATGAAATGGCTTAAACATAAATGTCAGTCATTTTATATCAGAAGAAAATACAGTTTAGGTTGGATAAAAAGCAGGTGGAGCTCTGAACAGCGTGACTTGGTTGGGTATCGTCCCACAAAGCGAAATGTTGCTGGTTCAGTTCCTGGTCAGGGCACATGCCTGGGTTGTAGGTTTGTCCCCTATGGGGGCCTGTATGAGAGGCAACCAACAGATCTTTCTCTCTCCTGTTGTTTCTCTCCCTCTCTTTTGCCTTCCCTTTGCCCCTCCCTAAAAATAAATAATATATATATATATACATACACACACACAAATTGTATATATATATGTTTAAAAAACAGTTGGAAATCAATTTTGTTTAGAATTTTCTAAGTGGTTTCTTAAAAGTATTAAAAAATCACAAGCCATAACCTGGCATATATAAATACACGTGTATTTGTATCTTTATGGTGGCTATACAATAATATTAAAGCTATATCTTTTTCAAGTAAATTTCAAGAGTTATAAAAAATGTTCACATTTCATGAATTGTCCCCACTTTCTACTTAATTGCTAAAGTATTCTTTAGCTTTAAGTTTTTTAAACAAATATTGTTAATCATTTTTTACATCTGTAAATGACGTGGGCTCACTGTAGGAACATCGGAACCTAGTACAACTGTATGCACATGCACGTTGAGAACCACCCGCCATCCGCTCACCTGTGCGTGGCTTAATGTTAACGTTTGGGTGCAGAACTTTTCAGTCTTCTCTTATGTGCATAAATATACACATACATACATACATACAGTTATTTCTCACAAAAACTGTGATCATATTTGTGATACTGTACAGTGATTTCACTGAATGATAAGCTTCTGACATGCATTTTATTTCATTTTTATGTTTTGTGTGTTTTAATAAAGCTTTATTGACAACAACAGGCTGCGGCTGGATTTAGCGTGCTGCTGCAGTTTCCCGCCCCTGTTCTGGAATGCTGCTGGGGAAATCCGTGCGCCCACGGAGCTATTGTCCAGGCCGCAGCCACCGTGAGGTAGTAGAAACAGGCTTTGGACTCAGGCAGTCTGGGTTCAACTTCCTGTGGAAGGACTTGGGCATGTTATTAAACTTCTCTGACTCTTAATTCAGTCATCAGAAAAGGCAAATGAAAGAGTGATGAGTGCACTGTGCCTCACTCAGTACCTGGAAAATAGAGGAATTGGTGAAATAGTTGCTTGTTTCTTTTCTCATTTCCCTTGTTCCTTCTTAGCTTAGTGTCCAAGGTGTGAAGGTGTTCTGATATTTTTGTCGCATTTGGTAGGCACTGCCACATTGCTTCCTAGAACTTGCTGCCCCAGTATGCTGCTACCAGTCGTGTGTACCTGTTTCCCCCAAAGCTTACTAGCGTTGGTAGTTCAATTCTTAAAATACATTAATTTTTATCTAAGTATACTTGGTACACTTAGTATGACATGCTAACCACTTATTATATTAGTTTCAGCTTTATAATGTAGTGATTTGACATTTATATACCTTACAGTATGATCATCACACTAATTCTATCACGGTGCAAACTTATCATGGTATTATTGACTATATTCCCATTCACATTTTTCTTTTTAATTTCAAAACCAATATTACTTTATTTTTCAAGTATATTAAGTAATAAAACCTCAACATTTTCAGTCTTTTTGACTACCTCCCACCCACTTCCCTTCTGGCAACATTTGTTTGATCTCTATTTGTGAGTCTGATCTCTTTGTTTTTGTTTTTTATTTTGTTGTTTCCTTACAGGAATTTTAATGGCTGCACATTATTAGGGGTATATGTAGTGTATCATTATGGAGAAGTGAAGTTAAAAGTGAAAGCTGTAGCTTTGCTGTAATTAATGTCGGATGCTTTCAGACCACTTGTAATTCTAGGAAGGAGTGATTGGATAAGTGATTTAAGTTTTCTTTTGATATTGTGGCATTCTCCAACGTTTTATTTGGAAAAAATGGTTGTGGAGATATTTCTTTAAATCTGTGACCTGCTTCAGGGGAGGATGGAGAGGTCTGAGTCCTTCCTGTACCTGCTGTTTCTCAAATTCCTTCATCTTAAATTATTCAGTACACCAACATGCTGATTTGGGGTGCTGTCTTCCGGACCCCATCAAAATATATTACCTGTTCAAAAAGTGTTAAGTTTATGACATGATGAACGTACACGCTTACTATGTGTATGACTTGTTTTCTTCGTGGGATTTTTTTCCCTTTGATCCTGAACTTACAGCTATTTTCCTAACTAATGCTCTTAGGTAGTTTTCTTTGTATAGCTTAGGCTTCATTCTGATTTTCCTCTAGTCTGGATGTATTAGGGTAGTGTTTAAGATGTTGGGTTTGAACTACAGCATTTATATGTATAAACAAGGCACTTTGCATAAAACAGATCAGTAAATTTTTAAAAACAAATATTTATAATTTGATTGCAACTATTGTATCTGTGATCTTATACCATTGTCCTACAAGGTATTAGATCAGTGTCTTTGTAAAAATGTGTTGTGTGGTGGTAATCATTTCCAGCTATGCTTATGGATACCACCCCATCAGGGAAGATTCTGCTGTTTTTAAAGATGTGTCTCATTTATCAACTGTGGGAAGGTTGGCAACCTAAGAATTAGAAGTTAGCATGTCACAGTCAGCTTGTGTTTTTATAGGAAAATAAAATACAGTGAAAAAGATGCATTTGCTTAAAAAGGAAAGCCTGTTCCTAAACATTGCCTAACATTTAAAAGTCTAAATTTTCATAGGTTAAAAAAATTGTAAATATATCATTAAAATGTTAATTTCTTGATGTATTGTCCTCATCTTATATCTCTTAATTTGTAAATTTGAGTGCTAAATAAGTTGAAAGTAATGGCAAAAGAAATGTCATTGTTACTCGTTCACCAGTATCTATACCTAGTAGTTTGTAGAAGTGCTTTCCAAACATTGCAAACAGCTATAGATTAGCTATCAAATGATTGTGAAGATTAATGACCAGTCTTTTAGCTGGGTAATTTAGAACAATATCTGGTAATTAATTAGGAATTATCAGTCACAAATACCATTAGGAAAACAGTATCAAAAAGATAACAGCAGTGATAATTGCTTATTTGCCATTTTGTTTTTAGGCTATTGGAGTACTTGAAGGGGAAATTAAAAAATCAACTTCAGCATTTTAAAAGCTATTTTAATATTCATATGTACAGAAGAATCCGTAAACAAGTTGGTATGCTTAGGAAAGGCAAAGCACTGCTTAGAACAAACTTGACTGCAAATGGGAGGAATGTACAATCCATTATATATATTTACTGGTTTTATCCAAAAGAAAAATTAATATTCTTGTACATTTTTGACATCTTGAGTCAAAAATCTAGGCTTTTAAATTTGTACAGAGATGGTTCCAAAGCCCCCCAGGCAACGCATCCCTGGGAGGCAGAACTAGCAAGAGATTGATTGATAAATTTTATAATAAAAAATTTTAAAAATCCTTCATTTGAATAAAGTACTAGCAAATGATTACTGACAACTGAATTCATTCTAAAACCCCGGCTATTGTAGAAATAAATGATCTGTTATCAGAGTCACTGTGTGGGGTAGTTATGTGACTTGTGTTCCTTAGATGAGTACAGAATGTAAGAGACTGCACTCGAGATTCTGAATTTTATTCTGAGTGAGTGGACACCATTAGAGAATTGTGAGTAAGAGGGAGACATGATCTGATTTCTTAAAGTATCAGTTTCTCTGGGAAACTGATTTTCGGGAGATCATTTCTGCGTTGATACAAGTATCACCTAAGGATCACAAGTCACATAAATACCAGCTGCACAGTGCATTATAACTTTTTAAGGCATTTCTCATTGAAACACCAATGACAATCACATAATGGTTGGCTGTAAGATAACTTGAAAAGATGGACAGTAGAAACCCTTTGACATTAAAAATCACAGCACTCTCTTTTATGCTTTTCCTCTAACCAGTTTGTTTTCCAGTTAGTTGTGTAAAGGGCTAAGCGCAACATGGGGATGTTCACAGTGTTGAGTACATGGCAGTCACTCATATACACGGGGCATGATGAGGTGCAGGGGTGGATTAACGGGAACTTTCAGACTCTTCATGACCAGTTCAGACTTTGAAAATTATGCTTGACCTTTAGGGAAGCATTGAATTTTATCTTCACTGCTGAAAGAATTCATATTTTTAGCTGAGTGAGAAATTTTAGTAGCTTAATATATGGAGAGCTTCTCTAGTTGTGAACATAATTAATTGATAGTTTTTAATAACTGCTGAGGATAAATCACAGGGAAACAAGTTTCCATTGCTGTTGAAACAATGTATTATCTAGTTCACCAAGCGCTTCCCAATGGTACATACTTAGATCCTGGCACAAGTTAATAGAGGCCAGTAGAATAGTGTTTTCCTTTCCTACGCATCTTTAAAGATAGTCTAAATAGCTACGTTCTTATTGTGTTTTGATGCCATGCTACCTATTAGCATCAAGATTATTTTTTGACTGTTTAGAAATTTGGGATTTACTTATCATTGTATAAGAATGTTACAGGAAAATTGTTTTATTGCTTTATATTAACAGTGTATTTGAAAACATTTTATATACATTTTATGTTTTTCATGCTTTGTTTAGTTTTGCGTATTTTGACTGAGTATATGTCTTTCATCTAGGTCACCTTTGAAATACACAAAGAGAACCTTGCTAATATATTTAGAGAACACCAGCGAAACATGGGCGAAGACATAGGGCAGTGCTCTTCAGGTTCAGTTCAAGCAGTCTCTGGCATTGGTGGGGATGTCAGTGTTTCTGGAGGATCCCCACAGTCAGATACGAAGGGTTCTCCAGTGTCTCCTCGTGTCATCAGAAATAATGATGGAAACTCAAGTACTGAAAAGACAAGTTCAGCAGACTCTGCGTCCAACATTGAACTGCAAGCTCCTACATCGAATGAAGGAAGGGAGACTGGGCAAGCAAGTCAGGAGTTACTGGATGAGGTTCCTTTAGAGGAAACATTGATAAGTGAAACAAATAATGCTGCTGACTCAGAATTACCTTCTGACATAATAGAAGCAGGTACTGTTTCCTCTGATACTTTGAAAACCATGGGCAAAGATACGACTGTCAGTGAAGTAACCGCTTCAGTGAGTTCTCCTTCAGAAGAGGATGCTTCGGAGGCGCCAGAATTACTGGATAAGTCGATAGTAGAGGAAGAAGATGACGATGATTATGTAGAACTGAAGGTAGACTCTAGTCCTACTGAGGGAGCCAGTCTACCCACAGAGCTTCAAGAGAATTGTTTGTCTCCAGGAGCAACGGAAGCTGGGGAAAGACTGGACACGTTTAGTAATGACCAAAAATTAGTATTGCCAGAGGAGGAAACTGTAAGTAAGAAGCAAACTGATACTGAAACTCAGGATTCTAAAGATTCTGGGATCTTGACTATGACAGCATCAGGGTCCTCAGCTACCTCCCCAGACACTGCTACTTCCCAGGCAGCTCTGCAGTCAGACCCTGATCAGGTGCTGGAGGAAGGGAAGAAAATGGCTAGCTTGGCTAGGGAAACCAAAGTGGTTAACAATGCTCATGGTAATACCTGTGAGTCTCCTACTACTTATGAGCAAAGGATTGCCAAGTTGGATGTTTCCAGTGTTGCCACAGATACTGAGAGACTGGAATTGAAGGCCAGCACCAATGTGGAGGCATCTCAGCCTCTGCAGCCTGTGCCTGAGGTGATTATATTGTCTTCTTGAAATGTATTTGCATGAGTTAAAGTAGAGCAAGTGTCAATACTTACATTTTATTTTATGTTGTATTTAGTTGTATCCAATTTGCAATTACATAAATGTGATGGAGGTAAAGATTGTATTTCTTTAGCCCAGCATTTGGCTTTTTGTATTGGTTCATTTAATGGCAGCTTTTATTATTTTCACCACAGCATCACCAAAAGGATTGGCATAATTTTAGTTTATAAAGCAGACATGGGTAATGCTTGCCTTTTGCCCTTTATTTGATAACCCACACACAATGTGCACATTAGTTTGTTTTGTTTTTGTTTTTGTTTTTTTACAAAATCTAGGATTACATTCCTGCAGAACTACCTGCTAGTGTATAGTTTTTATACAAAGTATGTTGGTTTAAAATTATTCCATGATGTCTGTTTACTTTGTAAGTGGGAGGCACTTTTGTGAGATCAGGGAGTCCCAGCTTTCTCCTTTACCAGTATCTCAAGAGTATTCATGAGACAGTGGTTGGTTGCATATTCATTTTCCACTTCATTCTAAACTCTTTTTCTCTCTCCCTCCTTCCTATTTCATTGATTTATTCTTTATTCTGCTGTCTTGTTTGTTTGTTCTCAATTCCAGCCAGTTTATAAACCCGATACTGCTTTCTTTCATGCTAATATTTATTCAAAACGAAGAACTCTGTGAATTTCATTATAAAATGCTACATTAGCTGGTGGTAATACTAACGTGGTTCCAAGCTAATTAATTTGAATTGTGGTAGTTTAGTACATTTGATAACTGCTTTAACTGTATTACGGTATTGTTATTTCTCATTAATAATTTTCTCTAATTTGGTTCCTTGGTATCTTAAAATGTATTTGTTAGATGAATTGCATAGAAGTTGTTAAATTACTTATTAATGCCATCCTTTGAAATGGAATTAAAATGTTACTCTTTTTAATTTTCTGTATTAGGCATCAAGACAACAGGAGCAGTCCGGGCAAGGAGTGGCACCCGATGCTGTTAGCGGGCAGAGGAGGGATTCAAGATCCGCTGTGTTTCGTATTCCCGAGTTCAGATGGTCTCAAATGCACCAGCGTTTGCTCACTGATCTGTTATTTTCAATAGAAACAGACATACAGATGTGGAGAAGGTTCGTCCATATGTTTGTTATAGAAGATGTGTGTGAACTTCAGCCTGTATTTTCAAAGAAGTTTTATAGTTAACATTTTGCAATTAATTTCAGGTATTTAGTTAAAAAGTAGAATATAAATTCTTTGTATGGTAAGGTTTTACTGAATTAACTTTTGTTTTCCATTATAAAAATGAGTTACCCTATCTGGATTACAAAAACTTGAAAATCAGATTTTTCTTTTAAGAAAATTTGGTGAACATATATTTTCTGTAGCATATTTTACAGCATATAATTCACCTGGGGGTAGATCTACCAAGTGGGTTTATTTTTAGAAGTACTAAAAAATTTGGGATTTAAGAATAACATTCACTTCTACAGTGAATATTTGGTATAAAAAATTCTGTTTTTCAGATTATCCTTGATTGTATGATTTAGGGTTTTAAAAGAGCCTAATTTGTTTATTGTTAAGTGTATACTACTTTTATTCTGTTTAAAAGCATTTTATGGCATCATCTAAGAAAATGTTAGTAGAAAATTCATTTTCATTAGCACATTTAGCACCATTACCTCTTAATTTTTGCCACATGGCTTCTGAGTTTTGTCCCCAGTTAGGGATAATTTAGTTCAACTTTTTATATCAAGTGTCAGATGAATAGTATTTATGTTTCAGCACTGAAAAAGGGCTTGGATAGTGACTGCTGGCATGGAATGGTCTGCACCTTCTGAGGAAGTATACACCCCCATATGCCTGCTGCGTCATTATCTTACTCAGCTTTCAAGAGGAAGCAAAAGCACCTTCTTATCCTCCCTCCCCTCAAGTAGGCAAATTGTGATTTCCTTTCTTTAGCTTTATCAGTAAACATCATTTATCTTTGGACAGCCATTCAACAAAGACAGTTATGGACTTCGTGAATAGCAGTGATAATGTCATCTTTGTACACAACACAATTCATCTCATCTCTCAAGTGATGGACAATATGGTCATGGCTTGTGGGGGGATACTGCCATTGCTTTCAGCTGCTACATCGGCTACAGTAAGGACTTAACTACTATATAAAATTGGTGTGAAACATGACTTTTATGCATCTTTGTTGATTAAAACTTGAATGTGGTGGTTACTGTGCATTCTAGGTGCTGTAAATCAAAAGCGATAGGAATGAAAGGACTAAAAGGAATGTTGATTTCTGAGGGATGTGTCAGCTAGTGCATATAACATGATTGACATGTTTCACCTGTATGTCCCCTTTGCCTTTTTTAGATGAAATGATAAGGAAATCACTCTGTGGTACTAGATTTCTGAAAGCCTGGCTTTTTATAAAATTTAGAGCTTTAGGGGATGTATCTAATAAAAATTAGATTTTTATCAGAATATAGAGGTAATTGTCATACTTTATTCCCTGCAGCATGAGCTGGAGAATATTGAACCTACTCAGGGCCTCTCAATAGAGGCCTCTGTGACATTTTTGCAGAGGCTGATCAGCCTTGTGGATGTGCTCATATTTGCAAGTTCTCTTGGCTTTACTGAAATAGAAGCTGAAAAAAATATGTCATCTGGAGGAATTTTGCGGCAGTGTCTCCGACTAGGTGAGCTGTTAAAACCCAGTAGTTAGGAATTTGCTCAAAAAAATTTCAGTGATCCAGCTAGAGTAAATTGAATATTATCTCTCTCCTCTTGTTGGGCAAATGTGTGGTAGTCATTTTGTCACTTGCTACCTTTTTAACTTGTAGAGAGTGAAGGACTCTGTGTATGTATTATGCTGTAGTAGTAGTTTGACAAGTTGGATAGAAGATGGAAAGACATGTTTTGAAAAATCTACTACGTGAATTCTGGTCAACATTGCCTCTCCTTCCCTAATTATTTTTTGTTCTAATCTAGTACTTCTGAAATTTAAAAAATAAGGTTACTTATACATACAAATCATCAGAGAAGATCTTGTTAAAATGCAGGTTAGATTACATAGGCCTGGGATGAGGCCTCAAATTGTCTTTCCAACAAGTCCCAGGTAATGTGCAAACTGCCAGTAGAAAGACCGTCACGGGGACGTGGGGCACCACATGGAGTATATAGTCAGCAATATTGTAATAACTGTGCATGATGTCAGGTAGGCACTAGACTTACAGGGGGGATTGCTTCTCAAGTTATCTCAGTGTCTAATCACTGTGGTGTACACCTGAAACTAATATTGTTTGTCAACTGTAATTGAAAAATACAAAGTTACTTAAAGAAAAGATAATCCATACATATGAATCACCAGGGAGGATCTTGTTAAAATGCAGATTAGCTTATATGGGTCTGGGATGTGGCTTAAACTTGTCTAAGAAGTCCAGGTGATGTTGATGTTGCTTCTCTTACCAATACACTTGATTGAGTAGGAAGGTTGTAAACTGGCATCATGCAAGTACAGCCTTTATTCGAATAGGCTGTGGTGATTTGTTAAAACAAGTAATTAAATTATTAAATCCCTGTTCTTCTCCTGGAGGCAGTTTCCCTTAGGGGAAAGATGAAATGCATGAGAAGAATTTATAGTGTGAAGGGCTTTGTTAGGTGAACAAAAAATTGTTTTTCTTCACACAGAAGGTTTCTCATATCCAGTTGTAAGTACTGAGACTTGGTTCATGATTTGCTTATTAAATGGGGAGAAGTCGGTGGAGAGGGGGGGCCAGAAATGGAAGCAAAACCATTACACGTATGGCTTATGAACATAGATCGGAAATAAGGCACCTGTGAAAATATAATGTTACGAGTGGAAAGTCTAATTAAAGGAGTATTTTCCCATATTTAGTAAGAATGTATTACATAAACTGAGATACACTTGTACTTAGTCTTTTTTGGTACAATTAGTCTTACTCAAAATGCTATTCAGAGTACTTTTCAGCTTAGCATGTTCTAATGAACTTGGTGTAAATTTTTAGGAAGCTTTAAAGTTTTAAGTAAGATTCGAATGGTGAGCACAAGAAAGCAAGCTACCATTTACTGACTGCTGTAGTTGTCATTATTGCTGATTTTCACAGCGAGTCAGCATTCTTTCTTTTTTTTCATGAGGACAGTCAAGATCAGAGAAAATAGTAAACTTACCGAAATTCAAAATGCCTATTGGTGAAGTTGGAATGTGAATATAGAAGTTCGTTTCTACTCTTTCTCTGTTACAGTATACTTCCTTCAAGTTTTTATTGGTAATATAATTAAAATATTTAGGCTCCATTGCTTTTGTTAATTCCAGTTAAAAAATCTTTACACTTTCCTAAAAAGAGTACGTTTCTAGACGTGACAATAAATACAAGGATACACTGGCAGGGCTCTGCTATGCTCGAGAAGCTTCGGATTCGGAAGCTAGGGAATATTGTATTGCCCTCGTTTTCAGAGCTATAGAAAAAAAATAAAGAGAAATTCAGTTTCCCTCAGCACCACCTTTTCTTATGTATGTGGCCATGAAACTCAGAAAGGAGCTTGTCCAAGATCACTCAGTAGAGTGTGGTGAGCTCAGGATCCCTTGTCTTGTTCCCCTTCTTCCCTGAGGTTGGGGGAGGGAGGGTCAGGGGGCAGCACTGAAAGGAGCCTGCACTCCTGAGGCCAGCTGAGCTGGGAGAGGCAGCCCTGTGTGAACTGGGATTGGCAAACACCGTGATGCAGACCCAGACTTGATTTCGCGTCACCTGTGACAAAAGCGGCTCTAAAGTCCCTTTCCTGGGCCTGGTTCCAAATTTGACAGTTGTATTCCATATTCTTCCCCCTTTTCTCTCTCCCCTCCTTTTCTCCAGTTTTTGGTGCTCATTTTTGGAATCTTTCTGAATTCCACTCTTTCTCAGTTTTGTGTCTGTAGCCATATGGTCGTGGTAGTACTTAAAGTGCCCACTTAAGTTTACTGTTTTGTTCCTAGTTTGCTCTCCCACTCTCGTTCTGATCAGATTCCTTGAGTGCTACTGATCTAGTTGGAAATTGAGGTGATTACATGATGTCAACAACTAACAGTCAGTTGTGCATTACCTAATTCATCATTTAAAATTCAAAATGAATTTCTAAATAACTTAAGTAGCTGCCCGTTGGTGAGATAATAGAGAAGTAATTTTGGACTACATAGTAATTACAGTCTTTTATGTTTCTCACTCTTTAAGCAGTTTTAATGAAAGCCAGTAAAATGTAGACGCTGTAAATGTTCCTTATATATGCTATACTCTGTTGCTGTATTAATATCATGCTGTAGTAATACATTATAAGAAAAACACACAAGTTTCCAGTTTAACCGTTTAACTTTAATGAAGGTAATAGGTTATGGTCCTAGACTAGTTCATGCAATTAGATTTGCTTTTTCTACAATCCTCACCTGAGGACATGCTTATTGATTTTAGAGAGAGAGGAAGGGATGGAGAGAGAGAGGAAGAGAATGTTGATTGGTTGACTCCTGTAGGCATCCTGACTGGGGACCCAACCCACAGCCTAGGCAGGAACTCTGACCAGGAATTGAACCCATGACCTTCCGGTTTATGGATGATGTTCCAACTGACTGAGCCATACCAGCCAGGACCGTGCTTTCTGTTTTCTTGTGCATCTCTTTCAGTGCTCTTTTCCCCTATCTTTTTCTTAATAAAAGATCATTGCAAGTAGTTTAGGTGAGATCTAAGAAACAGCAGCTTGTTAAGATTCTTGAACTGATTTCCCTCTTAGCAGTGGCCCCTAACAGAGTTGCTCCCAAAGTCGGAAAACAAACAGTAGGCGAGAAAGTCCAGGGGCATTTTAGGACTTTGCTGAAGGTAATCTCTTTTAAATAACATGTTACGTAAATCGTATTGGGTAGGTGATTTTTATCAGTTCCATAATCTTAAATACAATTTTCTTTTCTTTCCCATTCTTTTTCTTAAAATAAATAACAGTGTGTGCAGTGGCAGTCAGGAATTGCTTAGAGTGTCAGCAACACTCACAAATGAAAATGAGAGGAGAGGCAGCCAAGGGCCAGAAAACAGTGCACAGCCTGATTCCCATGGGGAAATCTGCGGCAAAGGTAAGCATGCAGAATCATTAATGAAGTAAAGAAACGTGCTCTTATTTTATGATTAAGGTCTTACATTTATTTGTTCATTTCACTGTACAGTTAAATAAATCTGACAGAGGTCCTAAAATAGTTATTTTAGTCTATGGGCATAACATTCAAATATTTGTATTTAAATATACAGTAAAGATTTGCTTATACTTAATCTTGTCTGCTTTTCCAAATGTTTACTTTTCTTGTGTCTCCGATACCTTTTTCCTTCAAATATGTCAATTTGTATTTCATGTAGTTGGTGAGTTAGCATGAAGTTTGTTTTTTCCTGTATAGCTTCCTTCTGTACCCCCACCTCTAACCCAGCATCCCCAAAAAAAAGAGAGAAAGAAGGAGGAAAAACAAGTAGTTATATCCTTGTTTTTCTGGTTCCTGGAATGCCATGGTTTTTTTTTCATTTGTGTAATGTATATATATGTTTTTTGTCTTAGAGTCCAGTGGATATTGTAACCGGTGGTATATCTCCAGTGAGAGATTTTGACAGGCTCTTACAAGACATGGATATTAACCGGCTTAGGGCGGTTGTCTTCAGAGACATAGTAAGTTACAGTGTTTCTTTCACATAATCTCTTAGCCAAAGTGTATTTCCTTCCAGGCCCAAAGTATTGAGAATGAAAACTCCTTGTGATATGAAATAGTTGAGTAGAGAGAAGGCCTAGAAACCAGTTTGACAATGATTTCAGAATCATAGAATGTTGGAAAGTTTTATCTATATAAATGGAGCTAATATATCAGAGTAGTGATACTAAAAAGAAGAACATATTATTATAGTTGTGTGCTTTTGTAATTTCCGATTTATAAATGATGAATCTGAGGCATGGAGAGCTTGAATAGTTGGGTCAAGCAACTGGAGCTAGGAAACGGTAGGATTCAGACCCAGCTGTCTGAACTGTGAGTCCATGCTCTGAGAGAGATGCAATGCTCAAAGTCCGAATGGCTTGTATTTTACTGAATATTGGTTTTTTTTCCCCCTTGAAGGAATGTAAATTTGATGTAATGGTACATAGTAAATTGCTGTTTGTGGTGGTTTTAATTTTTTAAAGATGAAAATGTTTTATTTTAGCTGATTTTGATATATAATATGGTCAAGTTTCATATAGAAATTATTCAATCATATGAGAAAGTATAAATATGAAAATAAAAACCATTCATGACCCTACTCATCAAAATTTGAGTATAGTCATTAGTTAATATTCATCGAACAGTTACTGTGTGTTAAGTACTAGATGCTCTTATTACATACATTTTTTGTAAACTTTGTAACTTCAGTTTTTAGTTTTCTCCCTTCTGGGGTTTTAGTCCTCTCGAGTTCTTCACTAAGTTTTATACACCTATATAATTTGTTAATAGTGTAGCTAATAGTTACTGAACACTTATTGTGTATTAAGCACAGAACCGGATGCTCTGTATGTATTATCTCACTTAATGTACCCAGTAATCCTATGAAAAAGATAACAGTGTGAGGTTAAAAAATCTGTTTAGGATTACATAAGTAATAAAAGATGGAAGGCAGTCAAAGACCTAGGGAATCTGATTCTTGAAATTTTGATCTTAACCATTTGATTATACTGCCTCCCTAGATTTCATTGTTTGTTTTTTTCTTTTTGGTAGCCGCTGTTATTCCTTGAATTAAGAAACCGTCAAATTTTGTTTCTTCAGAACCCACTGACTGGTTCATTTTGGAACCAAATATTGCTGCTTCCTTCTTTTCCCATTCTCTTTTCTTTCTTTTCTTTTTCAATATTTTTATTTGTTTTTATAGACAGGGAGGGAGAAAGAGAGGGAGGGAAACATCAGTGTGTGGTTGCTTGTTGTGTGCCCCCTACTGGGGCCCTGGCCTGCAACCCAGGCGTGTGTCCTGACTGGGGATCAAACCGGTGATCTTTGGGTTTGCAGGCCCGCACTCAATTCACTGAGCTACACCAGCCAGGCCCCATTCTCTTAAGCAGGTATTAAGTCTCTTGCCCCATAATTTCATATTTCCTAGAGTAATCTTTAAAAATTTAGACTTGATGATATAACTCTTTTGCTTTAAAAATTCTGTAATGTCTTCTCATAGGACTTAACATAAAATCAAAACTCCTCACTCTGGCTCTGTATGATATGACTCTTTGGAACTTGCTAACAAGTTATTATACCATGATATTTGGACAGAGAATTAGACTATTTCCTATCTATGTTGTTATTTCTTAAAGTTATAAAGATTTAACGTTTTTTGTAATTATAAGAGATATATAATTACATCTTTATGTAATTAAAGATATAATTACATCTTTTATGTAATTACATCTTTCTAAAACTTTAGAAAGTTTTCTAAAAATTTTCTCTTTAGAAAAGAGAAAAGTTCATAGTCCCTGAACCTTATCTCAGAGCCTCTTCTAGCAAAAGCAAACTTTGATGATGAAGAAAGAAATGACCTAAGATTGAGGATATAAAGAAATTATTGCCCCAAGGTTAAGAGCTAAGGTATTTAATCACTCGAATCCGAGTTTACATATGCTTTTTCACTTGCTGTATAGTTTAAGAAAATTCCTTCTTTAGTCCTTAATTTGTTCAGATGGGCTAAGGAATGTATATGAAATACATAGCATGGTGCCTGGCTCCCAGTAAATGTTCAATAAAAGACAGCTACAGTTTATTTCAGGGATTTAGTTGCTAAACATTGGGCATATTAAGGGGCTAAATAAGGGTTTAGGTGGGCATAAATAATTTATAACAGATTACGAAGTTACGACCAAGTAAGTTATTTGTCTACATTGTTAACATTGACATCATTAGCAGTAGTTGTAATAGACGACCGGATGGCGTGGCTGTGGACCTCAGGCATGTCTATAGAAAAGGGATGGTTGATAATAGAGGGGAAACTACATTTATCTTTTTGATCAAATTAATAAATTCTTACATAAGAACTTCAGAAGTGCCATAGATTCTTGTCAGATTACAAATATGTCATTGTATCAAGTGGATGTGTTCAGGTAGAGCCTGATACCTTATTTTTTCCTTGAAATTAATTGTATCCAAAACTTTGACACTAGTTACTAATTTTTAGTTTCATTTGTACCATTTGTTTCCATTTATTTATCTGCTGGGCATCAGTATTCTTTGTTTCCCTTATCCTAACATTCTCTGCTACTCAAAATACTGTTAATTTTCAGGATTTGGTGGACAAGTGTGAGTTTTTCTTTTAAATTAATTTTTTGAAAAGTTATGAAATAATGATGTGTTGAAGGGACCTTCGAAGATGGGGAATTTGGAGAGAGAGGTTGTTGATGTATAGATGTGTAGGTGACTCGATCTTTAGGATGAAGGCTGGAACTCTTTCTGAGGTTAATTTAGTTTTCCCTTTTTTGCATACACTGTATTTTCAGTCTGATACTTGGTCATTTCTACTAGTTAACATACTCCTAATTCCTTTGGCATCCTGTTCTGTGTTTGACAACCTTACCTTTTTTCTCTTAAATGTTCGTCTTTCAGGAAAACTATTATTTTATTAATTTTAATTTTTATGATTAGAAGTAAAAATATTTATTCATATATAATGAAAATCACTTTTTGATTACTCTTATAAAGTATGTTAAACATGTCTCTTCAGGGTGAGTTACTTTTAAAAAAAGCCGCTTTTCTCTTTGCAGGTTTCACAAGCAAAAACCTCTTGTTTATGGGGATTTTCCCAGAATACTTTGTCTGATTTTTGTTCAGTTGAATTTATTATTTTCTGCACATATTAAAATATTTATTCACATGTTTTTACTTAAATATTGTCATGTAAAATAAAATTGACAGGTTATTTAATAGTGGTATGATCAAATACTTTATTTTTCCCCAGGAGGATAGCAAACAAGCTCAGTTTTTAGCCTTGGCGGTAGTATACTTTATCTCTGTTCTGATGGTCTCGAAGTACAGAGACATTTTGGAACCTCAGAATGAAAGGCGTAGCCAGCCATTTAAAGAATCTGGTAGTGAAAGTGGAACTTTATCACTGCCTGGTAAGTTTCTGTATTTTATTTCCTGATATCCAAAATACAAGTGAAATGTTACCTACTTACAGTGCTAAAATATTGATTCTGGAATTGAAATCCATTTATACAGAAAGTGAGAGGATACACTTATTTTTGTTAATGACTTAATAGTTTACTTTAAATACCATGTAGTTAGTTGCAATTGGGAGATCACTTCTATTCTTTAAACGAGCTATTTGACTAAAAGGTGAGAAGATGTTATCTGCAATTTAGGTAATAATTGGAGTTATGGAAGTAGCTGCCAGTTACAATGTGTAGTTAGAAAAGCAACTATTGAATGTAGAAATGCCTGCTGCCCAATGGAGGCTATTTATTTATTTAATAAATATTCATTGGGTACTTGGTATATTCATGACCAAAAGAGAAAAAGTCTGTCTTCATGGAGCTTATATTCTTGTGAGAGGAGATAGAGAATAAGTACGTGTAATAAATACATTGTGTGGTACTTTAGAAGGTGGTTAGGATTAAGACAAGTCAAACACAAAATATCACGACTATCACCAGGAGAAATGGGGCTGGATATTTACTCTGAGGGGAATGGGGAATTACTGCAGGGTTTTGAGTATAGGAGTTACAAATGACTTCTGTCTTTAGTATGTTTTTATAAGTTACACTCAGGGTTCTGTGTTCAGAATGCACCCTGGAGGCAAGGAAAGCCCCGTGTTTTAGTTATGTCCCGCTGTGTAACACATCACACTGAAGCTTAGTGGCTGGAACCTGCACGCTTTCAGTCTTGTCTCATGATTCTGTGGATTTCGTTTGGACAGGGTACTGTTGGGATGACTCATCCCTGCTCCAGATGACACTTGCTGGCGTTGGAAAGTCTGAGATGGTTTTTCTGCGAACCTCTTTAGTGCCTCAGCTGGGATGGCTCTGCGAGCTGAGGCTGATTGACTGAAATGGCTCGGCTGGGGGACTTGTCTGGGGCCTTGACACCTGTTCTCAGCTGAAGTCCTTGGTTTCCTTCTTTGGTTTGGAGGGCCTCTGTCTCTTCAAATGGTCTGTCTACATGTCCTCTCCAGAGATATTCAGGAATTCCTAGAATGCGCCTGCTGCCAGACCTTATTAAAGCCTGGGCACAGAAATGGTTGATTGTTACTTCTGCCTCATTCTGTTGGTTAAAGTGAGTCAGGCCCAGCCCAGATTCAAGGACGTCTCAAGGGGGTAAATACCAGGAGGCATGGGCAGGAGGATCATTAATGTAACAGTCTTCCATGTGCACTTATCAGGATATTGCAGTAATCTAGGCAAGAGGTGACTGAGGCTGTAGAGCTAGTGAGTAGTGGTCAGATTCTGGATGCATTTTGATGGCAGAGAAAACAGGATGTTAATATATTAGGTGTGAATATGTGAAAGACGGAAGGCAGTAAAGAATGATTATAAGGCACCATTGGATAGATTGGAGGTGGAGCATGTTCAGGCAAAGATAAATTCACTTTTCCAATGTTGATGGCTTTAGACATAGAAAATGTAGAGTAGGCAGTTATAGATAACAGCCTGAGTGTTTTGTTTTCCTTGTTTTTTTTTTTTTTTTTTTTTTTTTGATATTTCAAGCTTTGAGAGTAAATGAGTCCATTATGGGAGTTCACTGTTGCAAGAGAAGAGGACTAAGAACTGAGTACTAAGTCCCCCCAACTTAAGAAATTAGAAAAAGCAGTGAAGGAAATTAAGGAGGACCAGTGAAGTAGTAGATGAAAAATGGAAGGTAGACGATTACACACGGTGTGTGTAAGTCAAGTGAAAAGTACTGTCGTGTTGGAGGGAGTAATCAGTTGCTGCTGCTTTGCCAAGTGCTATTGGACTGAGAACTGACCACTGGATTTAGCAAGATGGAGGTTTTTGGTGACCATTGGCAAAATGGAGCATTTTTGTTGGAATAGACTGAATGCCTGATTGGAGGGAATGAAAATCGAACAGTGAGGCAGGGTGATGCTCTTTCTTGAACTAGATTTTAAGGATCGTTTGGTTATTCATATATACAGGAGATTAACCAGTTTTTTAGCAGTGTTGCAGAAACCATGTTTGAGGTCGAGGTCTTGAGGTTACTGTTCAAAGACATGGCAATCTATAAAGGCATAGAAGCCGAAAACCTTGTCCCCTGTTGAGCAAATTGCAGGTAATTTGGCGATTAGGACTGAATGTACCTTTTTCAAATTGGCTCTAAATTGAAAGTATGATGTGTGATGGCACGAGTAGCAGGAGATAATTTTGGAAATGACTAGTCATCTGCATCGTGTTTATTGACCCTCTACTGCTTCCCAGGCATTGTGTGAGCCCAGGCATTATGACAGGTGCTGGGGAGGAAGGGATAGAGACGACAAGTTCCCCGCCCTGGTGACGTTTACTTTTTCGTGGACCCATGTTATTGAAGAGCATTGTACTTTATCCTAGGGATTTTGGACTTTTTCTTGTAGGCCAGTGGCTTTCAACCTTGTGTTGCTCTCCACTGGTATGTCGTGTTCAGTTTGGAGGGTTTTCTCTGGGATTTTGTTATTATTATTTATTGTTTTTATTGTATTGTATCATCTAATTTGATTATAGTGCATTAACTCAGTACATTTTGTAGATTATGTAATTTATTTTTGCCTTTGAGAAGATGCCATAGATTTCATAATTTGAAATAATAGATGGCTCTAGAACTGAATGTACCTTTTTAAAATTGGTTCTAAATATTTTTTATTTGTACTTTTTTCTGTTTCTGGGTAAGATGTAGAAAACACAACAGCAGCATCCAGCCCATTAACTCCAGCATCAGTGGAAGAATCTGAAAGCACATCCTCTGCTCGAAGGAGGGACTCCGGCATCGGGGAGGAGACAGCTGCTGGCGTGGGAAGCAGTATGGACGTAGCGTCTTCTGTGGCACCTCCGAGTGTCAGTGCAGGCCCAGATGCAATCAGTGAGGTGCTGTGCACTCTTTCTTTAGAAGTCAATAAATCTCAGGAAAACAGAAATGATGGAGGAAATGAGTTGGATAACAAGGCTGCACCATCAGTTCCAGTTTCAAAAAATGTCAACGTGAAGGACATTCTGCGCAGCTTGGTTAACATGCCAGCAGATGGAGTCGCAGTGGACCCTGCCCTCCTGCCACCGCCCTGCCTCGGAGCGCTTGGCGATCTGTCTGCCGAGCAGCCTGTGCAGTTCAGATCTTTTGACAGGTACTGTACATAGTTTTTGGCTTTTGTGTGCATATATTTACAAATTGTCAAGACTTAAAGGGTAAACAGGACTTTAACTCTGCAGAGTTTATAGCTTCAACACTAGAAATGGATGTTTGTAAAAATTACAAGGATGTTTTTGTTTTATAGTTTGTTTACCATTTCAAATTTTCATTTAGCAACACTATCATAAGATGATTTAAAAATAATTTTAAAATTACATTGGCAAGTTGTATGTTAAATATATTTTGTTTGCTGCAACGTAGAAGTCACCTGTACTTAAAGGTGGCTGTCTTTCACACTCGTGCTGTTAGCGCTGCGCCAGCCTTTGAGGACAGCGTGTCTGTCCGCGGATCCCAGCAGCTCGAATCCAGCCAGCTCCTCCGAGTCCTGACAGCTGGGCAAAGCCAACTATGGGCTTCTGACTTGACTGGTTCTGCCGGCCTACGGAACCTTGGCTAATTTGCCTGACATTTTTCTTTATATATTAATAAATTTTCTGAAATTCTGCCTACAAGACATGTATGTATTAGTTATTAAACACATTTTTTTCAAAATCAATATTTTTATCTGGAAAGAAGCTCTAACTTAAACAGAGGTTGCCAGTTAAAAGAACTTTTATTTTTCTTGGGTCATTTTGAAAATAAGTTTGTATAATACTCCATCCTCTTTGAGTACTTTATTGTATGTTTTGTATATAACCACAATACATTCATCAAAATAAGGAAATTAACACCGATAAAACACTACCTTCTAATCTTCCAATACCCTTCAAGGTTTCTAATTATCTCAATAATGCCCTCTATAGAGGGATCCAGTTCCGAATAATGTGTTGTGTTTCGTTGTGTCTCTTTGTTTTTCTTTGGTCTGGAAGAACAGTTCCTTAGTCTTCCCTTGAATTTAATGATCTTGCTGCTTTAGAAGATGACAGCACTGATGTTGGGTAGACTGTCCCTCAGTCTACAGTTTAGATCTGGGTAATGTTCCCTCAGGATTAGATTCAAGTTAATGCGTCTTTTTGGCAGGAGTATCATGAAAGTGGCACTGTGTGTTGCGTTCCATCATGTGGCATGTGGTTTTATCTCATTACTGATGATATTCATCCTGAATAGTTATTGAAATGGTATTCTGTAGGTTTCTGTACTCTTAAGGCACTCCTTGTGGAGAGGTGGTACTGCTGCGAAACTCTTATCCACATCAAACACGTTCAGTTCATTGTATGGCCCTGTGGTTTCCGGTTTTATTTAGTGGGTTATAATTTGTTGTTGATATTATTTATGTTGATGCTCAAGTTGTCTTCGATTTGTCCAGTGGGATTCCCTTCCAGTGGGCTTCTATTTTCTTTTGATATGTTCTGGTCATAATGTCCCTCTGTCTGGGTGTTTATTTCTTTGTGTCTCCTGTTCTCTTTATTCCTTCTCATCTTCTGGTTTTCTGCTTCAGATTTGCTGCGTGTTGTCCATGGGATATCCAAATGGGTTGAAAGTATTTGTGGTAATTACGATGTTCTGAAAGAACACAAAAGAACTAAAATTTTAGCAGAGAACGTTTGCCATCATCCTTTGTCATTTTATCCCCTCTGCCACCGTTGAAAGTGTTAGGTCAATGTCCTGGAGTGATGAGACTGATAAAGTCTAATGTCCAGAGAAATAGAACATCGGTATGTCACATGTTTGCTAGATTTCAGTGTATTTTTCATTTTTGTAAAAATAGGCTTTATAATGCAGGGATTACAATGCTGACTTTAGTAATAAGACAAAACTGAGTTTGAGTTCTGGCTGTATTGCTTATTAGTAAATTTGGACCTGTTACCTCATCCTCCTGAGCCTCAGTTTCTTTATCCCTAAATAGGTATTGTGTAATACTATATACCTATTAATGAGGAAAAAAAGGCAGAACAATATGTGTGGGTATGAAGTGATATTGAAGATAGATTATTCTGTAGCACTCAGCACATAGAAATCACTCAGTAAATAAAAACTGAGCTGTCCTGTCTGATGAGCCATTCAGTCACTGCTGCTTCCTGTTGTGTGTGTGTGTTTGACTGTGGGCACTGAGTATCTGAGATACACGTTACAGGTAAAAGGGCTGCACTCTCAGTACGCACATACAATGCAAATCAGTCAGTACAATGATAAATCATATGTCAATAAAATGACTTACCTGCTAAAAAAATTGACAAATGACAGGAACAGGTAGTTCATGCAAGAAGAAAAATACTGTTAATATGCAAATATGTACAGGTGATCTATATTGCTAATAAGGAAATATTAAAATAACCAGATGATAGCAGGTGATAAATCTTTGCAGAGATTTAAAAGATGATACCTAGAGTTAATGAGGTTATAAAGAAACATTTTAATATTGTAAAAGGGCACATTGGTGTAATATAACTTATTTGAGGGACAAATGGCAGTTAAATAAAATTTAAAATATGTAAGCTTAACACACCTCTAGAAGTTTATACAAAAGGTATACAAATGTTTTTTCTGCAAGTGGAATTTCATAATTAAGCTAAGACCTATTGAGCTTTTACTCTGTGAAGTTCTATTCAAAATGCATTTTGTAGTTAGGTACATAGATAGATACTGTTTTTATCCGTACTTTACAGATCAAGAAACTGGGGCAAGAGGACATTAAGGCATCAGCACTCGTGCTGATCAGTGGTGGAGCTAAGACTTGAACCAGGGGGGATTCACTCTGGACCCTGTTGTCAGGCTGTGCAGCACAAGCATTCTTGCTAATCTACCAGGAATCGATCGACAACGTGTTTTATTGGCTGTACATATAGTAAATAGTATGCAGCCCCTGCAGAGAGAAAAGAACGCCATGCGTTGATGTAAAATGATATTGCAGATACATTGTTAATGAACGAAGCAGTGTACAAAATAGTTTGGAATTTATGATCTTTTAAAAAACAAACGTGTTCATATATATTATTCCTCAAAAAGTATACATGAAACTGTTAATAACAGTGGCTATATATGAGAGTTGAAAAAGGTGTAAATGATCAGATTTTTTAAATATCCTCAATTTTTATAATTTGTTTCAATTTGTGTTAATGTTAGCTTGAGCACTCAGACATGATTGAGAGTAGATTTTAAAATTTATCTTGCTAATATAGTCAAAGAAAGTTGTTTTCTTGTAAATGTCCCAAATTTCATATATTTTGACATTTATATCTTTTTAAAATAGTGTAGAAATTCAACTATGCCTTAGTGATGCCTTCTGTGTTGAGGCTATGCACTTATTTAGGAAACCATGCCTAAGTAATGCATATTAACGGGTTTGTTGAAAACAGGAAAAAGGACTCATGGATGTGGACAGCAGTGTGGTGATTTCGGGGGAGGGAGTTATAAGGGGGTTAAATGGTAATGGAAAAAATACAAAAAAAAAGAAAACTAAGGGGAATTTTGGTGATGGCATTTTTCAGGATGTTATTTGGAACATACATGTCTGGTATGCATTTAACGTATTGTCTGATGGCAAGCCAGCTGCTCTATGTCTCCCCCTTCTTTTTCTTAGCAAGAGACACCTTTTGAAAACTCTTTTCATGCAGCTGTAGACCAGTGGAGTATCTTTGGGAATTTCAAAGCATCCCTCTGATCATGTATTTATCTCTGGAATGCTTTGTCAGAAATCACAACTCTCCTCATATCTTAAGATTTATCAACTCTCAAGCAATAGCTGGAAAATTTAGAGTAACAGCTACATGAGTGGAACCTTGCTGAAAGGCTGCCAGGTTGTGGGCCTTTTTGGATGGCAAGGTGTTTGTGTTCATTCCCATGCCAAAATTCTTGCTCTTATCTAATTTGAAGATCCTCTCTGGTGATTAGTGGATACCAGGGATTTATCTTGATAAAGTTCAAGGGCTTGTCTGGCTTTTCAACTAGATCCTTAGGGACTAAAGTGCTAGGTTTAAAATGCTCTTTTCTCTTTTACTGAACTATTTGCATGTTAAATAAAATAGCATTTATGTGAAAGTTTGTGATATTTGAAACTGATGTGATTCTGAAATGGAACTTCTCAACCTTAGTGATCTGGAAGATGTTGTTGCTCTTTGTCTGTTGTTAATAAGCATAAAGAAACTTTCTAAAAAAGTCTCTCTAGCTCGTGTAAAAAAAAAGAGTCAACAGTGTTTACTCTTTCTTTCTATGTGGACTTGGAGGGAAATTACTTTTTTCATCATTAAAATGGGGATAATATGTGGCCCTTAACTCATGGGTGGTTGACTATACATGATAGTCTATTATGTCCTTAGCATAGTACCTCACAAATCTTACTCTTAAAATTAGTGAGTACGTAAAGAAAAAAGGTATCGTAAGTAACATTTTATACTTTAACATACGGTTTTGAATTGACAGTTTTGGAACACTAGCTTGCATAACTAAAAAACATATTTGTCTTCCAAATTCTCTATGCCAAAGAGTTTGAAGTGCTTTTTGTTAAAATTGGTGGCACATATTAAAAATTCAGTTATTTGTATTTTAAATTTTAACAAGGATTTCAATTTGCTTCTTACATGGAAACTTAAGATGTAGCTTGAGAATGATGTTAGAAATATTTCTGCACATCGCCTGCCTACCTAGCATATAGGCTCTCAAAGTTGTGGAAATTGTATGTTTTATTTTGTGTTTTCCAAAGTGTTTGGTAAAAGTATGAAATGCTTAGTCCTTGCATGAGTAATTTTGAGTAGTGGTGAATTTAAATTTCCAGATTGTTTTTTAAACAATAAGAGCATGGTTTACTAGTTTAGATTTATACTGATGTACATGATACATATGACAGCTGAAAATCTCCTCTGTTGAAAATTTTAGTCTTTTACATGGAAACTTTATAATATTGAAAATATTGGTAAAGGGAATGAAAATATGAAATCTGCCTACTGCTTTATTTCCTTTTATTTGGATTATTATGACTTTGATTTTTTTTTTACATGGCTCAAAGCTGAAGCATTATTGTTATTTCCTCAGAAATGACTTGAATCAGTCAATGAATTTGGAAGTTGATTAACTTCATTTTTCTATATATTACTAAACATTTATTTTACTAAGTATATAGCTGTGCTAACATATGCAACTTTTTCCATTTGTGAGCAGATATATTTTTGTCTGTTAGTAGTAGTATATACATAATTTTATATTCTGGAAAACTGTTACGATTGCTAATAATTGATTATAATATAGAATATATTTCAATGTAAATGTGATTGTGGTGATGGTTGTGTGGCTCTGTGAACATACTAAAAACTAAATACTTACAGTTAGTAAATTATGTGGTGTGTGAATTGCATCTCGGTACAACTTTAAAAAAGGTCAACAGGAGGAAGCAGTTTAAATTAGAGGCCCTTGCTGAGACGAACCGTGAATTGTAGAGTAGTTCTGCCATTTACTTTCATAAGTTAATTTACATTTCTGGAGTTTCCTTTTGAATTTTTACAATGGAAGTCATGTATGTTAGACTTGTTTTGAGAATTGAGTAATAAATAATTCTTGACATGTCAGTGCTTAATCATAGCTATTAATAATTTGTAAGTGTATATCATAAGATCGTTTGGGAGCACAAAGAATAGTGGATCACGAACTTTGACTTGGAGAGTCTGGGGAGGCTTACCTTTGAGCGAGGTTTTGAAAGGAGAGAAGGAAGTTTGCTGGTGTGAAGGACTAAGAAGAAGGCATCTCAGCAGAGGAAAAGCGTATTCAAAGGGTGGGAGTTGGAATATAATATACATGCTCAGGAACCATAATCGCATACAGCAGAAGCACGTGAGAAACGCTGGGTTAAATGTAGGAAGCCACACTTGAGATATGTCGGGAATGAAAATATGTGGGAAATCTTGGACAATCAGTATTTAGTGAACTGAAATAAAGAATTGGTATTGTTCATGACGGAAAGCATTATTAGTGTCAGTAGTTTAAAGGATTGGAGATGAGGTCAAATTCTTTTGTTGTCTTTATTTTAAGTTATTGAATCCTGGGTTTATTTTTTAAAAGGATTTTATTGAATTTATTGGGGTGATCTTTTGTTATCTTTAATCATGCCACCTTGGATAAGTAGAGATTGTGCGTTTTATGGAACATCTGTAGTAATTTTTTTGTCACCAGTTTTCCAACATTTCATTATAAAAATGTTCAAATATCTAGAGAAGTTGAAAGAATTATAGAGTGAACACCTATAGACCCATCCCTTAGATTCCACAATTAGCCTTTAACTCTGTTTGCTTTATCATATAATTCTCTATGCAAATATCCTTCTATCCATCAGTCAACCTTATTTTTTGATGCATTTCAAAGTCAGCTGCAGACATGAGTTCATCCTCAATCTAACATCTCAGCATGCAGATCCCTAACTAAAGATCAATACAGTTTAAGGTAAAATGCACGTACAATGAAAGGCACCAATCTTAAGTGCACCATTTGATGAGCCTTGACAAATCTATACCCCTGTGTTAACCCAAATCCTCAATCAAGACGAATCTTAAAAGTTCCTTCATGCATCTTTCCAGCCAATCCCCATCCTCATTCTTCAGAGGCAATTATTATTCCATTGGTTTTTGTACTGTAGATTAGTTTTGCCTTTTTTAGAACTTCATGTAAAAGGAAGTACAAAGTTTGCATTATGTTGTTTAAGGTTTCCTTCACTTAACATAATGCTCTTGAGGTTCATCCATGCCTTGTTTATCAGTAGTTTGTCTCTTTTCATTGCTGAGCATTGTTCCATTGTACAAGCATACTGCCATATTTTTAAAAAATTTATTGATTTTAGAGAGAGGAAGGGGGTGGAGAGAGACAGACATGGACATCAATTTGTTGTTCCACTTATTTATGCATTCATTTTTTGATATTTTTATGCGCCCTGCTGGGGGATTGAACCCACAACCATGGCACATTGGGACAATGCTCCAACCAACTGAGCTACAAGACCAAGGCCCATCTCACCATATTTTTATGCATCTTTCTGCTTAAAGGATTCTAGACTATTGCCAGTTTTTGGCTGTTAACAATAGAGCCTCTTAGAACATTTTTGAGCACACTTTTTTTGTGGACATAAGCTATATTGAGGGAATTGCTAAGAGAAGAATTGCTGGTGAATAGGGCAGGTTTATGTCTTAAATGTAATTATAAAAAAATTTCACTTTTTAAAATGCTATGTTCTGTCGCTTCTATGAGTACCAGTACTTATCTGTTATATGAGTAAAATAGATGTTGCTTGTTCTTTGTTTTGTGAATGAATGTGAAAGTAAATTGTCCATATTTCTTCTCTCTTTCTCTCCCAAAAATAGGTTGCTAGGAAATAGGTAGCTAGAGATTTTCTTGAACAATGCATTCCTGCCTAGAGTAGCACAAATTAGATTTTGTATTGTTTCCTGACTGTACCATCAGCACACATGTATGCACACACACACAGGGGTCATGTTTATTCCCCCTAAAGTCAATAATCTTCATCTGATATAAGCTACCGTGATTTAAGTGCACCATTTTGGATTGAGGGCTCAGGTGGCTGTTGCTTCTATTTTTTAGTGTATAGTTAACATTGGCAGTCACCCTTATAATGATGTGACACCAGCTACCCCCAAGTACATTGAATAAGCCATGCCTAGCACAAGAGAACTTGATTTAATTGGCAACAGTGTTTGCTGTCACATGGTAGGCACTGAAGTAAAACGGAACCTATTTCGCTTTGTATTATCTCTTTCTGATATAACGACAAAAACAAAATGTATTTTTAAAGTACTGGAATTAGGTAATTTCCACTTTTGAATTTATGGGGATCAAGTACCTAAGTAACTTTATTTAGAAACTGAATACTTTAAAGGTGTTAAGGGAATACTTGAAGCTTGCAGTTACAATATTGTCAACAGAAGATGTGATTAAATAAATTGAATGTTGAAGACTTTAGGCTTATGGTTAACACCAGGTAATTAAAAGTAAGCGCTGCTGTGGGAGTGCATTATATATCAGCTGTCCTCTTTACCTCATTAACTGGGTTCTTGCATGTTTATGGGGCTAACTTCAATTAAAAATGCCTTTAAAGTTGTGCCTAGTAAGGTCTTTTAGTTATTATTTTGGTATAAAGTATTACACTTTAATTGAAATTGGTATATCATAAATACCTGGGTTGGAATAATATATAAGGTGAACAAATTTGATTTGGTATTTTTGCATCTAGCATTTATATCTATGCATTGTTTTATATATAGTAGTATTTAAACACAGTCTTGGGGATTTAAAAAACTGGGTTGTTAAAAATAGTTTATATCTGCATTTTTTAACCTTATAAAATTCCTAAGGTTTTTATGACTTTAAATTAGCAGTGCTTTAAAATCCTTGTTTGAAACACGTTGTTTTCTGCTTCAATTCTGAGGTTAAGAAAAAGTTAATTACTTTTCCACTTGAGTGCCAAAATTCCTTTCTTATATACCTTTGGTTATATTTTAAGTTAGATAGTTAAAGATGATCCTAAATGTACAGAATATTATATAGTAAATCTAAGTTTAAATGTTAAATTATATTTCCACAGAACATCATCTTGATTCAAAAATAATTGAGAGGCAATAAATATGAACACCATTGAACTTTATTGATAGAATATTCTTAATTGTATATCAAAATAGAGAAGAAAAAACTAGAAAAAGAGTTTAAAACTAGTGAAAAAGAGGTTCCTGTTTTTTATTTTGAAATTTATGTAATTAACTTGAGTTAACCTTCTGTATTTTAAAACCTGTTTTCTGTTTTACTGCAGAAGTGTCATCATTGCAACAAAAAAATCATCAGTCTTACCTCCCACGCTTACTGCACACACGCCTGCCGATGCTGTCAGTGTGGTTTCTCCCGCGGAGCCTGCCCGAGCCGCAGATACGGGAGGAGAATCTCCTGGTGAGTTTGTTACCAGTGATTTCAACAGAAAAGGTTTTCAATCCTATCGTAGCAGAGCTTAGGATTTTTGATAAAGTTTAGGCATGTTATAACTCATTACGCTTTTATGAGGTCTGTCCAGAAAAATCCAGCCATTGTTAGTGTGAGGAGAGCAGTTTAAGCAACAACACCAATGTAACCTGGCAGCCAAGGATGGTGGACTGGAATGCGCGTGTGCGAACAATGACGGCCTCACTGTTCTAGTCAGTGGGGGCAGTAGACACTGTTGAGTGAGCATGTGTACTGTGTGGCTGTCACATTCAAAATGACTGAGTGAGTAGAGCAATGAATCTGCATCAAGTGTTGCATTGAGCTTGAACATTTCTCCGTGGAAATTATTCAGATGATTCAGAAGGCCACAGCTATGGGCAGTCGGTGACTGGCAGCTTCATCACGACAACATGCCCGCTCATACATCACATCTTGTGCAGAGTTTTTTGGCAAAACATCAAATCACCCAGCTGATTCATCCCCACTTACAGCCGAGATTGGACACCCTGAGACTTCTGGCTTTTCCCAAAACTAAAATCACCTTTGAAAGGGAAGAGATTTCAGACCATCAGTGAGATTCGGGAAAATAGGATGGGGAAACTGATGGCGATTAGAACTGTGTGAGGTCCCAAGGTGCTTACTTTGAAGGGGACTGTGGCATCATTGACCTGTGTACAGTGTTTCTCGTATATTGTATCTTCTTCAATAAAAGTCTCCATTTTTCATATTACATGGCTGGATAGCTTCTGGACAGACCTCATATAACTGTTGATTCCTTAATAATTTTCTGAATAATTTGAGTAATATCAAATGAATTCAATTAAGGATTTCAATATTTTCTCCACACTGTATGACCGATTGGATACTGCTGGTTTGAAATACTCTTTTCCTTTCCCTGCCCTTGAGATTTGTATAGATAGTAGTTTGTGTAAGAAAGTTTTCGTGACATGTGGTCTTTTAATCTGGTTATGTATTATCAAATGTTTATGTAGTATCCAGTACTTTTTCTCTTGAATATTTTTCTGAATTAGAGACTTGGAGTGCTGCCCGGAAGTATACCATCATTCTAGCATTAGCCATAGTAGTTTAATAACACTTACTGCAATTTTTAAAAGATATTGAAGTTATTGGGTTGATACTGGCTAATAAGATTACATAGGTTTTAAGTGTACAGTTCTATGATATATCATCTGTATATTGCATTGTGTGTCCACCAGCCAAATTGTATTTTTACCCACCTCTCTCTACTCCTTCCAAGTGTGAAAGCCTTTGGGTGCATGTATATGGTATAAGATCAAATCCCTCGATGTTGACTGGAAGCTTGGTGTTAATACCAGATAAACTTGAAAACTATGTGATACTAAAATGAGTAAGTTAGGGCAAAGGGGATATTATTTTGTATAAATAGTATTTTTCTAAATGTTGTGCTTTTTTATAAAAAAATTAACAACTAGATTGCATATACTCAAAAGGATTCATTCTTGTCACTGTAGAATGAGATTAATGAAAAATGTTGAAGGAATGACTAGGTGGATTACATTGAATCAGAAACAATGTTTTTAGCTCATTTTTTCAGACATCTCAGGCCTCCTATCAGCTGTTCTACCCTTTTAAGTAAAATAGTGTATTTGATAACTAAATAGTGTATTTGTTAGTGCGTTTGATAAAATAGTGTACCTCAGAGAGCTTTGCTCCTAACTCGAATGGAAAGTAGAGTTCCCATATAACTTGTGAGCAGCACCCCCTTCCCATTGTCCTATCATGAATATCTTGCAGTAGTGCGGTACATGGGTTACTTTTCTTCATCGTTGTCTTAGTGAAAAAATATAAAAGAAGATTTTTCTTTTTTATTGTTCCATTATACTGTGATGCTTCTTTTTTACTTTGAAGGGGAAACAATTTGGTAATCTGTTTTGGGCTGATCTTCCGCCCCCATCCAAAGCTGTTTAAAAAAATGAACTGTGATTTTTCTGGACCAGTCCCCATTGGGAAACAAGGCAGAAGCTACTAATATCTATGAAACTGTGCTGCCTTTTAAATTTAGTAATAGTGAATTCCTTAAGTTCAGAGGTTCACAGTACACTGAGTAAAATATGTTACCATATTTTGAATGCATTGCCCTTGAATTTCAATTTATGGGACAAAGGAATACAATCCTATGATTGCTTTTAAATATATTTTTCAAAATTTAAATCATGTACTTTTCAGAAGAGATAAGAAACAGAAAGCTGAGATATATGGACGATATTTGATTACAACAGTATAATAAATTTCTTTCTGAAGCCGGTGTATTTTTTCCAATAAATCCCTTATAACACAGGGCGAGGTAAAAGTAATTTTATAGTTATTTGTATGGAAAATAATATAATAAGTAATACAAGAATAAACCCTGTTTTGTGTTCTCACAACTGTGAGCCTACATTGGTTCTACCCTGTGTTACTCACCCAGAAGAACCATGTGCCGAATTGGAAACTCTTGCTTTTATTGGCAAAACCCCACAAAATCTTCCATCTAGTTCATGCCCCCTCCTTCCATCTAGTTCATGGCACAGCCATTATTAAAATTTTGTATAAGTTGTGATGGTGACGTTTCTCAAATAGTTGCAAGGTTTTTCTGTTGTGGGCTAGGATTTTTAGCTCTTTCTTCTTCCTCCTATCTCCCCTTATTTGTTTAAAAGTATTTCATTTATTTTTAAGTCATTACAAATGTTCTTTGGTGGTCTTTCTTTTTATCATTTGTTTGGTTTCCATACCCGATTCTCCCTTTTCTCTCTCTCTCATCAGTATGCTCCTGTTGTCCCTGTTCCGTGGTTTTTTAGTTTATTACTTCTGTTCCATTCCACTCATGGCTGCTATGAGCAGCGATGCCTTGATAAGAAGAATTTAACCCAGTTTGGTGTTTTCGGTCATCCTACTTCTTACTCTCCTGTGCCCCACTGTACATGCTTTTGCCTGCTATACTTGCTTTTTTACCCTGTTCTCTTTTCACCTGGAATCGAAACCCCACTGATAAGATTATCTGTCTGACTTTAGTATTTTTAACTGATAGATTTTTGTTTTCTTTTTGGTGGGTCTCTTGATTTAAGTTACTTGCCATTAAAAAAATAGACCATATTGAAATTTATTTTTCTTCTGGTTCAGGCAGGATTTGGGAATAAAAGATTTGTGGATGAATTGGTTGTTGTTGTAATTGCATGCTGAGCTGGGCAGTTTATTCTCACAGATCAGGGTAAGTTAGGTATTAGTCTTGGTTTGATCTTGGATTGTTTTCTCTGTATGAAGGCACAGTTAATATCTGTCCCCATGGGCCTTAAACCTATGTGCCTCGGAAAGACTGCAGTTTGAGTGAGTAGCAACAAAAAACGAACTGCCCAAATTCAGTAATAGATTATTGGTTAGTAAAAAATCTACCGGTAGTATAGGGTTCATTAACAAAAATGGGAATTTACCTGGAAGAAACCATGTGAATACAAAACATAAAATACGAGTTTTGTAGCAGAAAAGTTAGAATTATTTTGAAATTTTGATGTCAAAATGGGATTTCTAAAATTTACATGTAGTACACTTAAAGAGAAACCAGGGCTGGTTAGAACTGTATCCCAGAAAAAGATTTAGAGCTTTTCAACTCTGTGCGAGGTCAAAGATTCTCACCCAGATAATTTTATAATTTTGTAAAAAGTTGAGGATTTGCATATGTATACTTTAAAACAGTGTATATTAAAACTATGGTTAATGAACAAATATTGAATATCATACAAATTTCAGATTTTAGTTTGAATAATATTCATTGGCTTCTGTAGCATTTTTTAGCAATAATGATGGCAAATCCAGCCTAACTAGTGGTAAGGGAGTTATCAGAAAACAAGGTATGCTTTTGTATTGCATATTTTTATTTTTTGTATATGCATATTTTAAAGGAAACTAAAAGAAAAAAACAGTTGTTAGTAAGTATATCAAAATTTGGAAATTCTTAAGTTTCTCATCAGCAAAGTTTTCTTTTCCCAGAATCCAGTATGTGTTAAGATGCTGTTACTCTCTTTTCAAATGTACTGAGGTGGTTGTCTAACGCGATGCATAGCATCAATGAATAAAAACAATAAAGGAACTGAGCAGGCTGTTCTTTGGCAATTTACATGCTGGGTGTTTGCTAATTTGCAAAATGTAATAGTTATACAACTTACTAGAATATTAGGCCATGCATGTATTAATTAGTATGTTTATAGTTAATGTTGAAAGAAATATTTGGTTCTTTGTCTTGTATAATATTAGATCCTAGAGGCTTATCTTTACTCATTCAATAAAAAGTTTATTTTTTATTTAATGAAGAGTTTTTCTTGGGCATATAGCCTTTTCCCTTCCTGTACTGGCCCAGAATGGATGAGGGGAGAGAGGGGGAAAATGAGAGACAAAGGGAAATTTAAAAATACATTATTTAAGAGTTAAATATTGACATTTGTTTAATGATACTGTATTGCAAAGGCCCTTATTTATTTAGATCCTTAAGGGCCTTGAATAAACAATTGGCTATTCCCTGGATAGATGTTAGATGGATGATCTGTTTGCATTTTCCTTTTTGTTCGTTTGGATGTCTGGAGAACTGTTAGTTTGAAGGAGCCTGTTTATCAGCACAAGGGTAAGGGAAAGATAAGTCAGTATCATTCCACACGCCAGAAGTAGCCTCTGCGTTTACATAGGTGATCGTCTGTTGGAAATGTTTAATGTTAAATTAACTTAACAATAAATTTATGATTTTTATTTTTATCTGAGTTGAAAATATGCAGGATGTATTTGGAAATTACATTTTCTCTCTGGCAGGAATGAAAGACAACTTTGCATGAAATTACTGATCTGTTTATTTTTTCACGTGACTTTATTTTTCTTACAGCTATTGCTAATTGATACATTTATCTTAGTTAGTAAAGTGTTTTTATGACTTAAAAAGACCACTTTGTATAAATCCCTTTCTGCTGTAGTGTCTTTAGGTTTGAAAATCGGTGCTAATTGTAGGGTCGTGTCAGGAGGGCTTTGTGTTACTACTGGTTCTTCAGAGCCACCATTGTCCTTGGTCTTTTCAGATTTTTAATGAGCATTTCAGCTCATTAAAATTAGGGTCAGTTAGCACTTTAAACACTAATTTTGTTTTACATATATGGCCTAAAGCCTCATGCAAACACTTTGAGATTTATTACTTCTATCTTTTAAGTAAGTGGTACCTTATGTGTTCATTTTTTATCAACTTCAGAAAAAATTCAAGGAAAACCACCAATAGTTCTCCTAGAGAAAATGTCAGATATAGTCTAAATAGATGATTTTTAAGAACTACCACCAATTAGAAAAATAAATCTCAGAAATATTTAGTTAATCACTGGTAATAAGAGTCAGTGGCCAACCCTGGTTCCATGATACTGTGGCCATCAGGGTTGAGGAAATTGCAGGTGTCATTAACTGAGTGTAATAAAGCTATTTGGTCTCTGAAGTACTTTACTGAGTGATGGTAGCCATAGGATGGGACCTGACTCTTAGAAGTGCCTGGAACTGCAGAGTAAAAAGCTTGTTTTACTGCACCTTGTTTCTTCCTCTAGTTTGAATTTTTATTGTGAAAAATGCAAACATACAGATCTGTTGATGGTGAAATGGGAATTCATATATGCATCTTAAAAAGTTGTCAGTATGAAGAAATGTGTACTTCATTTTAAAGTTAATCCTATGTGTTAGGATAGGAGCCATTCATTTTCTTAGGATTTTACAGTTAGCTCTCTGTTGAGCAGAATGGTGAAAATGGAGGGAAGGTCAACAGTAAGCAAAAATCCCAGTAAAAAGAAAAGTGAACTCGGAAGGAGAAGGACACGGAAGAGAGATTCACCATGGATAACTTCATCTTGGAGGAATAGGCTCACTCTTAGAGGCTGGCTTAGTAATCATCCTGAGACTGATCGTGGAAGATTGCTGTCAGGTCCTCTTCCCAAAGGAACCAAGCCTGTGGGCCATCTGCCAGTCCAGTGTCTGGATTCTTCTGTTTGTCTGAGACCTGGTAATCAGACCTGCTGGTTATGGATGAAGGTCTGCCTTAAGACCAACCGTGATTCAAGGAAGGTCAAGTTCTCCCAGATCCTTGCTATTTTTAGTTAAATCTATGAAACCCTGATTAAAGAGCCTGGCTGTGCTTATCTACTTATCAAGTTAATTCCCAGAATTAACTTGATTTGCCTTACCTAACTAAAAGAGAAAGTTGACTCTAAAGGCACTGATACAATGGAATTGAGCCTGAGGAAATTCTGGGAGTTAGATGAGAGAGTGACAGGCTTTTAATAAAAGCATTTTTAATAAAATACTTTTAATAAAAGTATTTTCTTATAGAGGACAGTGGCTATGTTTTGTTTTCTATTTATTGATCTGGTAAATGGAATTGTTAGAAATCCACTTGTTTTATCTGTTAAATCTAGGATTCATTTTTTTACAGTTTCTTGACTTTTCAACAGAATTTTACCTTTGGTTTCTTAAGCTTTTATAGTGAATTTTCTAAAGATACTTTATAAACTTCATCTCATTTAAGTTACCTATACTTAATGTCACTTGAATAATCGTTGAAGAATTTGGGTGCCTTTTTAACCTGAAGTACAGACTGAAAGGGAAACATGGTAACTTTAAAAAATTTTTGAAAATTAAATTTAGTTGGTAACGTTATATAATTTTCAGATCGGAAAGCTTATAATTGACATCCGGGTACTCCATTGTGTGTTCCCCACCCGAGGTCTGGTTTCCCTCCATTATGGTTATTTGACCTCCTTTACCCAGTTTGCACTCGCCCACGCCCCGCCCTTTGGTCACCACTGTTCTGTTCTCTGTGAGTTTTTGTTGTTGTTGGTAGTTTGCTCCTTTTTGTTTTCTGTCTCACAGGAGTGAAATCATACTGTTTTTCTTTTCTGCTTGATTATTTCACTTAACATAATACTTTAAAGATCCACCCATGTTGTCACAAATGGCAATAGTTCATCTTTTTTGTGGCTTGTAGTATTCCATTTTGTGTGTGTGTTTATATAAAACTTTTAAAAGATATTTTAAAGACAGAGTAGAAGGGTAGGAAAGGAAGCTATCATTCATTGTGTGTTTTCTGTGGTCCAGGCTCAAAGTACTTTAATTTATACTCAAAATAGTTCTGTGATGTAGGTGCCACTGTTGATTTTTTAAAAAGATTTATTTATTTATTTTTAGAGAGAGGGGAAGGGAGGGAGAGAAACATCAATGTGTGGTTGCCTCTCACGTGGCCCACACTGGGGACCCGGCCTGCAACCCAGGCATGTGCCCTGACTGGGAATCGAACTGGCGACCCTTTGGTTCGCAGCCCATGCTCAATCCACTGAGCTACATCAGCCAGGGCCCACTATTGATTTTATAAATGAGGAAAATAAGGCACAGAGAGCTTACGTAACTTTGCCCAAGGTCACAGAGTTTTAATAATAAGTATCAGAGACCTTACTGCTTCCCCAAACATTTAAATCACATAACAACCCCTAAGGGTAGTTATTATCAAAGAAATTGGCCTAATATTGATAGAGGTAGGACCCAGTTTGAAAACGGTTTTGTTGGTGGTGGCTGGTGAGGAAGTATTTTCTGCCAGTGTAGAATATCTTTTCTAAAAAAATCGATAATGGAAATTATGTGAGATTGATGATTGAGATGGCTTGAGAGGTTAGTGGGATTTCCTTCAGATGTGAAGCAGTAAGGCTCCGAGCTTGGTTGACCTGACATTTCTCTGTGGAAGGGAAATGAGTTTCAGGCTGAGAAGAGTGGAGCAAGTTTTATATTTATTATGGGAATTTAATGAGAAAGTAATATATAGAACACTCGAATAAAAATGGGTAGCATGAATCATGAATGTATGATAAGTCATTTAGAAGAGCTCTAGACTTTTCCTCTGGAATGTCTTGCAGAAATGTGGTATTTCTGTTTTCTGTATCATGCTGGTACAGATGGTTTAAAGGTAGGGTTCTAGAATTCTGCATGGCAAAAGTCACTACAAACTTGAAAAGTATTTGTAATGGTTCATCAGATATAAATCTCATTAATTTTATATAATGCATAATTACAAACCATAAAGAAAAAGATTCCAATAAAAATGCTCAAAGGGTCAGAATAGTCATTTATGTTTCCTATTTTCTTTCCAGTAAATTGAGAGAATACCTTCAGTTTCACTAGTAATCATAGAGGTGTAAATTGTTTGTTCTTTTGTTGAGGCAATTTGGCAGTGTTTATCAGAATTTAAAGTATGGGTTTATTGACTCATAAGAAGTTATCTCAAGAAAAGAAGTGCACATTTATGTAAGCACATACAAAACATTCTTTTATATGGTAAAAACTTGGGAGCAATTCAAATGAACGTCCCTGAATTTGAGTTGGATTGATATTTTGTCATGATTAGAAACAGATTACACTCGTTTGGTAGAAAAATTACGGGACAGATAGAAAAGAAAGTCGCAGCACCTGAAGCACACTTTGTCACAGTTCTGTCGGTGCCCTTTCGTCCTTGGTCTGGGCGTAACTGTCAGGTGCTTTCTATGGTGTACAGTCACTCTTTGCCTTTTGTGATTTTTAAATGTTTTGTGGGAGGTACTTTGAAATTACTTAAATATCCTATTCCTCAGATGATTAATCATTCGTGTCAGTGTGGCCTGATGACTCCCTATTTTGTTGGATGGGTATAATCAGTTACTATCATTATTTTGATGCTCATATTGTCTCTGGCTTAGTCAATGGGAATCCCATCAAACTGGCTTCTCTATTCTTGTGACATATCCTGTCATTCCTGGGGTATATCCTTGCTTTTTTAAAAAACAAAACTGCTGTTGTATACTCATTTTGTACTTTTCTTTCACAGATCTTAAAGTAGCCATTTCTCTCTTAGTGGAGAATAGAAACCAAGATCAGCACAGGAGTTGTTAGGTCTGGCTGCTCCCAGGTCCTCTAAGGGACAGAGCTAGGGACTACCTATTGTTTATAAAGGTTTCTATGTGAATGAGGGTATGCATTTAAATATATGTTTATATATCACTATATTAGTGAAGCCATGATAACACACACAGGTACTCTGAATTTCAAGCCATTACTTCTAAGTTCTTTTTAGTTTTATTTAGTACTTCAGTGTCCTCCTCACATTGTTTGGGCCCCTGTACCTTGCCTCTGGGTCAGTGTAGCCCCACCCTGATGCACTGCTTTCCTTCTGTACTCCAGCTAACTGCCTTCAGTCTGACTATTTAGAAGTTTTGGGAAAGAGGGTCCTTTGGCTCCTTAAATCACAGAGATTTTTATGTTGTGGTCATAATAGGAAAAAACCCTGATTATACTTGTAATACAAGATTACAGATGCTCAGATAAGAGCTTTAAACTTTTCAACCTGACTGCATTTACTGCTACATTTGGAGCCCTTTAGTAGTAAAGGGGGGTGATGGAGATAGTGTACTATGTCTTAGACCTTTGGAGCCAAGCTACAGTAGGGCCTTCAGTTTGTGGGTATGCGTCTCCACCGCAAGCAAGTCATTGTACTTAGTATGTGTAGATTATACAACTTTTTTTTCTCTAGTTTATGTAATCTTGAGGTTGTAGACTGGCAAAATAAAGATTTGAAATAGTTACACAGTGCTTCCTTATTTAGCCTTTTACGAAATCTCAGATTTGATTGTATTGCCTTCTTGGTTTTATTCACAATTAGGCCTCAACATCTGACTGACTATAATTGTTAAGATGCCTTTGATTGTAAAATGCATTGATTTGAGAGATGATACCATGTGTAAAAATTTGCATCTTATCATGATAAAATAGGTTGTTATAGAAAAGAATTCTTAGTGATTTCTTTAATTTTTTTTTAAAAATGAGCTCATGATTGATGTCTTTCTCTGTCTGATTTCATCTCAAGTTTCTGTCAGTGTCCACCAACTAATCCTACAACATATTAGGATTTGGGATGTTTGATCATCTTTGTCATTTTGATGGAGTTCATGTGTTTGTCTGTTGGGACATGATTATAGAGTGGTATTGTTTAATGTTGATTTGTCATGGTCCTGGCATGGCTTTGTCTAATGTTGATGTTTTATGAAATTGTTTATAGTCGATGGGAGAATACTAAGACCTAACTTGGGTTCTGAGCCAGCTCCTAGCAATACCAGGATTGGTGGACATACTTGATTTTACCAGGCGAGCTCCCAGATGTCAGCGCCTGCTTTGCTACCTTTTCATCTGTTCCACCCATCTTTGTTTGTGTAGCCTATGTGAACGTATCTTCTGTCTCTCTTTGATCTGTCTTTTGTACACACCACTTTGGCTCCTTTAAGTGCTTCCAGGATACCCATGTCTGGAGTTTGGAAAACAGATCAAAGCATCAGACCTCTGATAGTGCAAGGATTCCAGGATCCCTCGAGCCCCACTTCCCTCCTTGTTTATCAGCTTCGCATGTTCTTTGTTTCCTTTGCTTCAACATGTTTGCTCTCTTTCTTGGTCTGTCCCTCTATAGAATTGTGATGGGATTTCAGTCTGTATTTACCCCAATACTAGCTTGGTACCCTTTTAGGACATGGCTCTCAGAAAGTGAAGTTGCACTTCCTGTACTGCAGCTGCAAGCAGGATGTGCACGACTGTACCTGCATACTCCAGGTTGTTAGGGCGCCAGCCCAGTTAGAGTCCAGGGATTCTGTGGTCCCAGTGTCGTCCACGGGCATCTGATACTACTTATATGTGTGCGTTCATTCTTTTCACTTCTCCCTAATATTGGCCCCATGAAGAAAATGACTCTTCCTGTCTTTTTCCAGGTCCTACTTCTACCTTAAATTTAATAATGTTCAATCCTGGATATTCTGATGCTTAAATAGGAGCTTTATTTTTCCTCTACTTCTTGTTAGAACTCTTCAAGCCTCAGTAAATTATTCTCCATATTAGTCTTCTAGACTCACTCTTTCAAGACTTGGCCATTATGTGTGTTATCTCTGACAGAGGTAAAGAATGGGTAGTTAATTTCCTGGTGATTATTTTTCTCTTGCCAAGTAAAAATTATAAGCCCAGTTATTTGTTTAAAGCAGAAAGACAATGACTCTTACACAGGACAGAACTGTTTGAATGATTCATACTATAAGAGGGGGAATGGGCCATTCAACAATATGGTTATACAAGAGTGTTTTTGGGGTATCTGATAGTGTTCATTGGAGAGGGAATAAGAAGAGCAGGGAAGAAGACAGTGACATAAAGCAGTAGGGAATAGAGAAGGGCGTGCATACCAGGTGGGAAGATTGACCTGCCGAAGTACGGGAGATGGGAATGATTAAGATGGGAATGGTTAATGAAAATAACCTCTGCGATGGACTTACTTTGAGGACCTTCTATTGTGTCAAGTTCCCGAGGCTCTAGAGTTAGGTGGGTGAAAAGTGAGGTCTCTGCTTTCCAAAAAAATCAGTAGAAGGGCAGTTAAAAACTCAGCTGACTCACAGTGTGACAAATGCAACAACAGGGTACATACTAATTACAGTGAGGGTACACATGAGGGAATGTAAATTCTGCATGAATCGTTTAAGAAAGGTTTCTCAGGTGTTCATGGGGCTGTGTTTGCTAGACTAGACTCAGAAGCAGTCGGGGTATGGTAGAAGTTGTTTGGGGACTGAATAAGGACAATTTTCTTGGTAATAAAGGAAATACCTGTTTAATGCTGAATTTGGAATTGTTTCTGTTTTTTGTTTCAATTAAAAGTTTTTATTTGTAAATCTCAGTTGCTACTTGGTATTGAATACAAAGAATTGTGACCCCAACTAAGTCATAATTCACTTTTCTGCTAATACAATGGATAGATGAAGGATTGGTTGGAGTATAATTGAACTTATAACTGAGGTTTATATGTTTAAATGATTCTAGAAAAACCTTGTTAATCAGTAGGTTTCAATGTTATCCAAATTAGAATGGGCATTTAAAAATGCATTATGATATATTTTTTGTTGACTTGGTATAAAGATATTTTTTGTTTGTTGAACCCTTGTATCTAAAAACAGAAAATTCCTAAAAATGGTTATTTTCTTTTAAAGGTGGAAGATCATCTAATGCAAAATTGCCCTCAGTTCCAGCAGTCGGTTCCGTTCCACAAGACCAAGTCTCAAATATGAGGTATTTCAGCTACTGATTTGGATGTTTGTGATTTATTCCTTTTGATCACTCTTTAAACTGTCTAGATACAGTGATTCTTAAAAATTCTTGTTTCTATTTTTAAAAACTTCCATGGCATTTAGAAACTTGGGGATATTTTAGGGTTTCTTTTTAAAGATTATGAAATGTAAAAGTTTTTTGAGAAGTGGCTCTTTGTAATTAATAAATGCTATATGCATAGCAACAGTTTAAGTACACAGATAGGTAGTAGCATGTGACTGGGGATTGAAAGTTTAAAATTTGCCGTTCCTCTTCCGTAAATAAATTGCTGAAAAAAAAGTTGTAGCCAGTCAACCCAAGCCACAGTGGTGCTGAGTTGTAGATGGACCTTTTTCCTTAAACAGTCACATTCCCGCCAGTAGAGCCCTTGTGGCCAGTTCTCTACCCTCCGCACCACGGCCGGACCGTCACAGCACCCCAGCAACACGGGCACGTAGGGGCCGCACGTGTAGACGTGGAGCTGTGGTATGGTCCAGGGCTGAGAGGCTCTCCGAGATAAGTGCAGCGGGCTAGTCCTGAGACTCCTCCTTGGAAAGAAGTGGGTATTTGGCAGCACAAGTTGCCAGCAGCACACCAGCTGATCTGGTTGGCAGTATGAATATGAAGTAGTTCTTATGTAAGTAGGGGCTGTTCGCGCATGTGTTCGGTTTACACGTTAGAAACTAAGGCACTGGGTACCTCTGGATCTCTGGAAATGCAGGGGGCTTTAAAAAATTCACTAAATATGTGTATGTGTGTGTGTTCATGTGCGTATGCATGTACACACATGTATAGTAAAAAAGACAAGTATTAATGTGTAAATTGGAATCATTATAAATGTCAATCAGTACACTGTTTTCAATTGGAAACTTGTTCATATTGCCTTAGAAACAAATAGTTAGAGATAGGCATCAACGAAAAAGAACACAAACTGATTCTTTCAGTTTGTAAACGTTTATTGAATCTCTGCTCTATGCTGCAGTTGAAAACTTGGAAGTGAAGACATAGTTTTTGAACTGGAGGTGTTGATGATTTGGTGGTTAATAGGCACATTTGATAAGGACTTGATATATCAAGTTTGTTTAGGGTATAGGGGCTAAAATCAAGTGCTCTGACCTGGCTAACTGTAAGACTTCCAGCCCTGGCTGGTGTGGCTCAGTGGATTGAGCGCGGGCTGTGAACCAAAGGGTCGCCGGCTCAATTCCCAGTCAGGGCACATGCCTGGGTTGCAGGCCAGGTCCCTGGTGGTGAGTGTGTGAGAGGCAACCACACATTAATGTTTTTTTCCCTTTCTTTCTCCCTCCCTTCCTCTCTCTCTAAAAATAAATGAATAAAATCTTAAAAAACAAAACAAAACAAAGAGAGGCTTCTGCTAGGGCCGATGGTTGGAGTGCTTGTTACCAGGTCGTTTGTCAGGGCTGGGGGTGGCCGAATAAAACAAGGGCAGTCCATGCAGAGGCGGTGCTGTGCATCACAGTAATGAGTCTTCAGGTAGTACCTAATTTTTCATGTAGTTTACATTGCTATGAGAACTCACTTAAAAACTAGAGAATTGGCAAATTCTACTGAATGAATCAGTTAATTCAACATCTTTACATTAGTATTACAGAGAGGCTTGAACATGCTTTGGAAAAGGCAGCTCCTCTTCTGCGAGAGATTTTTGTGGATTTTGCACCTTTTCTTTCTCGGACACTTTTGGGTAGCCACGGACAAGAACTGCTTATAGAAGGAACAAGTAAGTGGTTTTTCTTTATTTCATTTTATATAAATATATATTTAAATTTCAAGGTAAAAAACTTAAATGGATAATAAATGCATGGGCTTTCACTGTTAAAATGTTTTCAACTTTTGACAAGGGTTCTCATAGAATCTAGAGATAATAGTATACTGTACTGTATCTTGCTTATATCATACATAGATGACCGGGTCTTTTCTACGTAAGATACTTTGAAATTGTGTCAGCCTAGACAGCATGCAGAAGTAGGTTGCTGAGTGGATTGGAAAGCATGCTGTTTGTGGAAAGGGTAAGACTATTGGGTCATTTAAAACTTTTATTTTACATAGGGCACTTGCCATGTAGCGAGTGTCTTCAAATACTAAAGAGGGTAACTCAACCAAGTGAAGGTAGACGTGCGCTGAATGTCCTCAGACAGCAGGTATCAGTGCAACGGGGAGCAAGGACCTCTGTTTAAGAGCTCAGCACGGACCGACTTCAGAATACCACTCTTCACTCTGTAACTAGAATTCTTTCTGAAGGAGAACCTCGAGGACTTTCATCGGTGATAATGTAGAATTGATTTTTGCATTCAAATGTGTTTGGACTAGAAGTTTGCTAAATCTGGCTTATATGTGTCCATGGTTAGTGGTTTAAGGTTAGACACTGCGGTTCCCCTGAAGCTGAAAAATCATGGAAAGCGTAATTATCTGAATTTCAGTATCTTTAAAGATCAACTTACAGCTTTAGTTACCACAGATTTTTGTTGGGTAGACTTATTAGGTGATCTCCTAAGACATTTCTTAAAACTTGTGAAAAAGTCCCTTTTTTTGGTAGAAATAAGGATATAAGGGAAATGCAAGGCATAACAGTTATGTGTATCTATGTGTTATCTATAGGATATTAGTACTTTATGTGACCCTTAAAATATTTGTTTATAAGTAATAAACTTTAGCTAAAACAGGTGTTTCATTATCATCTCTGCTGCAGATGTACACGGAGTTGGTGCTGAGTGGTTCATTTCCATAGAGTCAAATGATAGCATTGAATTTATTTGAAAAAGAAAGTTCAGAATTTAGAAATACTTAATTAAATTTGGGGTAAAAATTTATTTTATCTACTGCAAGATATAATTTATCTGTGGACTATTTGATCTAATGATATAATAAAATTTTAGAGAATTGAATGAAAAATAGAAGGACTTTTCCCTAACTTATATTTCACTTATCAAACAATTATTTTTTAAAGTGATGTGACAACTTACATGTTTTATTTCATTACTGTAAAATGAATGCATTAATTATAGCTTCTTGGTATAGGAAGACATTTTTGATTTTTATTATTTATTTATTTAGAGTGGGAATGAGAAAGAGAGGAACAGAAACATCGATGTGCAGAGAAACATTAATCTGTTGCCTCTTGTATGTCCCCAACCGGGGATCTGGCCTACAACCCAGGCATGTGCCCTGACTGGGAATTGAACCAGTGACCACTCAGTTCGCAGGCTGCGCTCAATCCACTGAGCCATACCAGCCAGGGAAAGACATTGTTGCTTTTTAGTTGGTCTTTGAATTTTATAATAAATCCAACAAAACAGGAGCACTTTAGATACTCAGAAGTAGTAAACTTGCCAATTCACAATCCCTGAACAAAATTTGAAGTCAATTTTTTTACTGCTAAATTCTGATAAAATGATAAGGGAGATGATGCCTTATCAGATGACTGTTGCTCAACTGTAAGCTTGAGCAGTGTCTACTCATTGCACTGTGTTCAGAAAAACAGCAAATAGATGTAAGAATATTTATGCAACTTACATATGTATTTTAAGTTGCAATTCTTTGGGTGGTGGTCTGCGTTATAAAACAGAGCAGTTTGGAGTAGAGGCGACCGCAGCAGGCGTGGTGCAGCAGGAAAAGAAGTGGAGTGAACAGCAAGAGGCCTTGGTTTTAATTCTGTGCTTGCCAGTGACGAGCCGTGAGAACGGGCACTGGAAAAGTTATTACCTTTAAATTATTAAAATGATTTCTTAATTAAAAAATTTTAAATGAATATTTTAAATATTTATAAAGTAAGAAATGCAATTTCAATGAATTTATTATTACCAACTACCCAAATTGTCTTTGTTTTGCCATAATTGTTTGTTATACTCACCTCCCTTATTTTGCTTTAGTATTTAAAACAACTCCAGATATTATGTTGATTCACCCCTAAATAATTCATAAATCCTATAAAAAAGACATTTTCTTATATAACTGTAATTGCTGCTTTTATGCCTAAATATATTAACAATAGTCCATGATGTCATGTAATACTCAGCTCATATTCATCTTTATTTAAAAGATACATTTTTATAATTTCTTTTTTTCTAATTAGGATCTAAACAAAGTCAATTTATTACATTTGGTTATGCCTTTTATGTCCTTGTTAATGTCAAATAGTTTACCCCTGATTTCCCTTTGCTTTCGTGCCATTGGCCTGTTGAAGAAATCTGGTTGGCTGTTCTGTGGAATGTTACGTGGTTTGGTACTCTGTGTCTGTTGCTTCTTGGTGATGTCATTGAGTGGTTTCTCTACGCCGTGTATTTTTTAATGACTCAAAACTAGATTTAAAAGTGTAATCAGATGTAATACTTCATATTACATCATGCCTAGAATCATGTTTTCTAATTGTCTAAATTTTAGTGATATTAACTGTCATTTTGAAGTACCCTTTGTAAGATTGAATTTTATTTTATTTTCTTAAACAGGTCTTCAAAAACCAAGAAAAAATTACTTTTAAAAAGTTTTATTCTACAATTATGTGTGCATTGATTGGATACTTTTTATAGATCTAAGATTCATTATGGGGTCTTTGTGATCTTAATTTTGCTACATCTTAAAACATTTTTCTATTTCATCATTATTCATTAATTATTCCTAACTACACTAAAGACTAAGATAATATGAAAACAAGAATACTGGAATTGACCCTAGAATAAATAATGGTGCCAGAGGAAAACAAATTGTCATTCTTAGATCACCCACAGTTTTCTTAATGGCGTTGCATCATATTTTAAGAGAGAAATTCATTTTCTTAAGGGGAGCAAAACCAGGTGTTTGGGGAGGGCAAAAATACATACATATTTTTAAATATATATAAATTTATATATAAATATATGTAAGTACATACATACATAAAACCATATATACAGTGGTTTATGAGCTATCAGTGGGCCATAGTATGCTTATACAGTATATCTTTAGTATTAAAATTTCATGGGGGCAGAATAAGAAAAACATGTTCTGAAATGGTTCCTTAGTGGAGAGTGATAATGAAAACAGTGTGAGGAATATTGGTATAAAACAAGTCTGTGGCTACCATCTTTGTGGTCTTATATTCAGCTGTAATAGAATATAGTTAAGAATTCAGAATTTTTCCATTTCTGCTCATAATGGTAAGGTGAATAAAATTGACAGAAGGAAACATTTTACAATTATTAGACCATCTGAGGATGAATTTAAAGAGACAGAGAGCAGCGCTCATGAATTTTACCAAACTCAGGAATTTATTACTGCATAGCATGTATCTGTAGACAAAAAGGAAATTGGTTTTCTCAGCAGGCCATTCAACAGGAAGGAATTCATTCTATAAAATGTATATGATACTTGGTGACAGAAACCTGAAACATTTTGTTTTACTAAAAAGGCATGGTACAGTATTCTTCCGTTGTTTGTGACCATTTTGCACTGCAATTTGCTTGGTACCTTTTCTAGGAGAACAAGAGCTAAAGGCTGGTAGGTGCATACACTAAGATGACTAGAAGGAAAAGTTCATGCAGAAATGAAAAAAATTCAGTGGATTGATCATTCCAAGTGGTGTTTGTAAATCTAAAGAAGATAATATGTTTTAGTTGTAAAGCAAAGAAGATGGGTAGCTTCTCTTCAACAAAATATTTGAATGATCCAACTTTTCCACAGTAGTGCATGTAATGATGTGAGTTCAAGCAGGAGGGCCAGAATTAATGATAAGCTGGAACCTATTAGAAATTTATTGGGAATGTAGAATTAGTGTTCACAAGATGGGTATCATGTTTACAGATTCATGAGGAACAATAGTTGATATCCAAAGGACATTTCTCATTCAGGAGATACACAAATACCTTCAAAACCAGGAAAATATGGAAAAAGAATTTGAATGTATTGTGCTTACATTCTTACTAAAATGACTAGTAATGTTTATCATCATCCCTTTCTTTCTGTAAATTATTTAAGGTGACTTAAAATACATGTTTTATTTTTAAAAGGTCTGTTTTGTTCCACATGGTAAATGGTTGTGACTGTTTTTCATGGTGTACTTGAGAGATTCGGTAGATCAGTGGGTTCAGGTGTTGCTAGCATACTATCTAGTAAGTCACTTAATATTTCTGAGTTTAGTACCAAGGGAAAGCAGTGGTCTTAGAGGTAGGAGAAGTAATCTCTGGCGAAGAAATTCTAGTGGTCTCTGATCATGAAACTCCAGAAGATTATAAAGCTCTTGACTTAGCAACTTGGGTTTATCTTTTTTGAAGAGACTAAAATTCCATATTTTTGAAAAATCAACCAAAAATGAAACCAACCAAACTGAACCCAACTATTGTGGGAACCTTTTAGGGAGGAGATTATGGGGCCCGCTCGTGTGTCTGAGCCTACAGTGACCTGCCCCCTCTCTGCTAATTGGGGCAGTAGTTGGGTGTGTGTGTGTTTAGAATGAAAGTCGGTACTTCTGCAACAACTTACAATTTGACTGTGGATGTTCTTTTATGGCCTTCCTCTGGATAATTCTTAGAGTCTAATGTAAATATGAAGACAGATTTCCTGGTTTAGAATTCATTTATTGCATTTTCATACATGCAGCCACTGTCATCCAAAAGCAAAAATTTAGGTCAAAAATAGAGATGTGATTAAGCCGTACCATCTCATACAAAGTCCTTTATTGGGATTATGTCCTGTTTATACACTCCCGAGCTTATATTATTTATACATTTGTGCTTACAGCGTCTGCCTGTTCAGCAGGGGCAGGAAGCTTAACATTAGAAGTCTAATATGAGGTGTCTTTTGTCTTCTGAAGCTCTTATTTAAAACTTAACATACTATGTCCATCCTGGCCCCACTCCCACCCTTCCCAAATATATAAAACCCAACTCCAGAAACCCATAGGTTGTTCTAATCAAATTACGAAATGTTATTTGACATTTTACTGTCAACAACTTGCTGAGCAGTGCATACACTCATTCCTGGATCTTCACATCCTATCAACTGCATAGCATCAACCTTCTGGCTTGCTAACCTTTATTATTGAGAAATAAGACTGCAGTGTATAATTTTTTAAGTCTATAAGTATTGAAGTAGTCTATGATATTTTGTAAAGGGGACAAAAGATCACCTATAAATCTTTCCAACTTTGGATGCCCCAAGACTGTTTTTATTATAATTGTTGATTATCCAAGTGGATACAGAAGGCTGAACCAGATCAGGGCCCAAATGCTTTGCCATAAAAGGGAAGTTGGTGGGGATTCTGGTAACAGTAGAATAGACCTAGTTGTAGAAGGAAGTGGTGGCTTTTGAAGTTGAAGTATGTGGAACCTCCTGTATTGGGTTATATTTTATGAAAAGTGATGAGGTTTCAGACCAGCAGAGGGCTACACCAGCAATGGGAGGTAGTTGCCATGCCCTCTCACACAGCCTTGGCATTGGTCTGAGGAGGTATGCTCATCTTAGCACTACGGGAACCACAATTCAGTTAGTGACCTGCTTGCTTAATGAAACAGTGATACATTGAGAAAAATGGTTCTGACTTTTCTAAAAGGTGAAGGGGTGTGAACAACCTGTTTGACTTGAAAGCTATTTGTGGGGCTAAAGTACAGCAGCCTGTGCCATCAGTAGTTATGAGCATCGTGACTAAAAGGGGAGAAAGAACACAGCGTGGAGATTAAAGGAAGGGAGTAAGATGGGATAGGATGCTGCAGGAGCCTCAACCTGGAGAAAGAAAGGAGGTAATTCTGTCAAGTGTGTGAGGGCCACCAGTAATTATTTTGGTTTTGACACACTGGAACCTAAACTTGTGTTTGCCTAGAAAAATAGAGAATAAAAGTTACAATTTTTCTGATCATTAATAACGTTATTTAGTGTGATTTAGTAATTTAGTGCTTTTAATTATTGGCATTGCTTTTTTAAGATGCTGGTTATACAATGTTCTTTGAATGAACTCCTTTAGATTTCATTGGTAATCAAAACTGAAGAGTTCTTTAGGTAATTGTATAGCAATTCCTTGCTGAGATAGTTTTGGTGAACCCAAACGAAACATAAAAGAAAATGTAAATGAATTTACTTATAAGAAATCAAGAATGTATAACAGACAACGGCTTGCACTTCTGTTAAGGTTTAGTGTGAGGTCACAGGTCAAGGTACTAATAAGAGTGTTTGGGATGTCTGCTGCCATGAAACAAAATGGAAACTTGATTGATAGCTGGAGGGTTGAAGGGAGAGAGTGTGGTGGAGAAAGCAAAGGTCAGGGAGCCATTTCCCTTCTCTGCATGTAGAACAATCAGCTCTCTCCAAACAAAATGTAGACGATATGGATCAATATGGCATATGTTGTGCACATTTCTATGAGTATTGTGAAATGTCATTATACATGAAGTTGTAATAAATGTTTTAGTAGTTTGAAAGCCGAAAAGAAATAGTTTGTAAAAAAATTATGGTAGGTTTGATGCCAAGTTTAAAGTAATTACAAAGTACCTTATTTACTCATATGATCAAATGTGTACGTTTTTGTTTCTTAGCCAGATATGTTAAATTTTATTTTAAAGCCCACTTTGGGCAAAGTTGTATAGCAAATAAATCCCTCATATTTGTTTTTTACTTTGTAATTTTATTTTTAAATTCTCTTTGAAATAGGTCTGGTTTGCATGAAGTCTAGTAGTTCAGTTGTGGAGTTGGTTATGCTACTGTGTTCACAGGTGAGTGACACGAATAATGTTGAATTCAAGAATGACATGAATTACTTTGCAAGGAAGTTTTAATTGTTTTATGAGAAATTTTTGCTATCGAGTTTTGAGTTTGCAGTTTTAAAATGTTATTTGTATTGCAAAAGGATTACTCCTTGCCTTTGATATGAGCTGATAATTTTGAAATTAAAGGTGAGATAAATTGGTTAGATGAAATAGAAACAGCTTTCTAAGGTCACATTAAAAATGTGCAGATTAAATGAACTTGAGATGGCTACATTTTTTCCTGTGTGTATTAAAGTTATAGAAACGGATTTATTTGTACACCTCATGGAGTGCCACTTTTGATTCCCCTGGGAATAATGGGTTTACTTCCCTTTTGTGCAGAGGCTATAAAAGGAGTGATAAATAATTTTGAATTCTTGTCATTGCTAATTATTTTTGACATGTAGAGTAGATTTGGGAAAACATCAACAAACTCCGGCAGCCCTCATAAGATGTAGTAAATAAATTCCTAAAAGCAAAATTACTTTCAGTGTTCAGAAACCCTATACCTCCTCATGTGGTAAACTTTAATGATTTTTTTAAAACTTACATAAAAACAATGTATCCTGGGATGTTTTCTGTTTTGCAATTAAATAGATGAATGTTTTTATTGAGAGTTTTCTTTGTAGTCTTTTAAAAATGATATCTGGCTGGTAGTAAATTCCCCTACTTAAAACTTTAAAATAGCCTTTTTTAATAGGAAGGGTATTGGTCTAGAGGTCAAGGGTTCTGACCCATTTCAAAACCTTTGACCTTCATTTACAACTCTCATGGTTTACTTGCCTGACGAATAAGGATAATACAAAATTAATGTTTCTTTGCATCGATTTATTCATTTTAGTGCCTATATTGCCAAATTTATTTAGACTGTGCTGATGGACATTTCATGAATACAAATTAAAGAATCATAGAAGGTGTGAAAAATCAATACTATGCATTGTCAGTAAAATGCAGTAAGAACAATTACTTCTAGAGATTACACCTAATGGATTTTTATAATGAACTTGTGAGGAGTAGTTATGTTTCTAGTGGGCTTATTATTCTTAGATTTAGTGAGATTCATGTATTTCTAATTTAATCTTTTAAAGAGAACTCCATTTATTTAAAAGCTAACTGAATAAAATTTCTTATTAAGTAATTTGAATTGAAATAATTGCATGATTATTTTTTGGAGGGAAATTACTATTTGCCATTCTTACAGTGACATGAAATTCCCTTTACTTTTAAGAAGGATGCACTTACAGTTTTGGATGTTTTTCACAGGAGAATGGATTTTGATCATGAAGTTTCACTTTCTAGTGCAGAAGAATTGAGTATGTTCTTGACACAGGAAAGCTACTTCAGATGTATATTAAATAGTTGAATGTAGTTGCTGAAAAGATAATGATATATTTTAATATACCTGTTTGTCATGGATATCACAGTGCTGTTTAATAATAATCCAATCAGATGCAATATGAAGCTCACTTAGAAGAGTAAGTTGCAAAAGTCAGTCTCAAGGTTTTTGTTGGAATAAAATACATTATTGGTTATTTGAAGTCGTTCACATTTTTTATGAGTTCTTCAAAAGTTCCATGGCATCTCTCTAAGATGTAGCACAGTGTGAAAAATGATGTGAAAAATGAAGCCAGAATTAGCTCCAGATGTATACAGATTGTTCCAGGGTGATAATTACATTTTTCACTTTGAATTTTCCTAATTCAAAGAGGTCAGATTGGCAATCACAGAAGTGATTTATTTTGTTAAGAAGTGAACTATCTTTTTCCACATGAAAGCTTAAGAGATATGAAATTGAATTTGAAGTCGACATTTTGCAGATACTGGGTGGGGATGCCTTGAGTTTGATTGATAATTTTTCTTAGTCTGAGATAGGGTGGGAAGTGAAAAGCTAGCATCATGCTAAAATTTTAATTAATTTTTTAAGAGGAGATGGAGAGGATCGAGTGCCAAAGATCGAAAGATCAGGTCAAAAACTCTTTTTTTAATCACATAAATAATGGGATATGCTTATGAACTTAACATCTGCAAATTTGATTTAAAACTTTACAAATTGGTTGGTGTTAATTTCATGACAATCAGCCATCTTCTGATTCTTTTTCTTGAATTCATTCAAAACTTATTTTTTGCTTTCTTTTAAACAAGGTGCTAAAATTATCCACATTTTATTAAAAAAAGAGAGTATAGAGTCTAAATTTAAGAAATGAGGAAATGATCATATTTGCTTTGCCTTCATTAAGACTAAACAGGTCACTATATATTTTCTTAAAGCTTCAACTAGGTTGTATTTTTCAGTATCCACTCATTCATTAATAGGTTGATTGGAAACCATTTCATATTCTATCTCATTTAAGTTTTAATATTAAGGCAAAATGTTATTATTTAGATTTGAGGAGCTTTCTTAAAATACTTTTGAGGAAAGATATACACACATAAACACACATTAAGGCTTATTAAATTTGGTTTATTCATATATTGAATTCCATATAAAATAATTGAGGAAATACTTAAGCTCCAGCACATGATTTATTTCTTCTTTACAGTGAGACAGTATACATTTTTTAGGAAACTGTCTACTGCTTTCTGATGCACAGAAAAAAATTGAACAACTTCTCAATTATATTTCAGATTCAGTTTTTCACAAGCATGTAACGTATTCGTGCCTGGTATTTCTTATGTATGTGTATAAACTTCATAGAAATCTATATGCATTTAAAGAAAATGTTAAATAGTTCAAGTAATATTACTCTAGTGTTGTGTAAAGTGTTTGTATCTTGCTCATTTGACATTAATATCATTTTTGAAAGAATTGACATTGCATTCAAGGCCACTTTATAAAAGCGTTGCGTTGCTCATCCTAATTCAGTCTGACATACATTCCAATAACACTACCTCCCTTCTTGGGTTTAAAGCTAAATTTATGACTGTGCATTGTGAAGTGCATCATTTAAAAATGGTTTCAACCCAAAACATCTAATAAATAAATAATGTGTATGGCTACTCAGTAGTAGACTTTCTAGACTAGAAATCATTCCATCGGATACTCAACAGTCCACTATCGGAGAGGGCTGTCAGATAAATCTTATGGTAGCTGCATTCATGTCCTGTAAATCACATATTATTGTCTGAGCCTTCTGCCAGGTCATCTATTCTTTTCCCATTTATCAGAAATGCGTAGAGTATACAGAAAAACTAGAAGTACCATGTAGTCTGGCCTGGCATCCTGTCTGAGTAATTAATCAACAACAAATGTTAATTTAAAATACTATATTAGTCTGATTTTTCTTTAAACATTTCTTTCATCAAAACATGTAGATTGTTGTTATTTGAGGAATATTTCTTTTACGTGAAGGTAATGATATAAGGCTTGGTCATTTTTGATATAAGGATTTCTTTCTATACCTCTGAATTATGAATTTAAAAATGATAATATTCATAAGAACCAGATATCACTGTCCTTATGATTCCTTTGTTTCAGTTTTATGTTTGAATTTTTTTGAATTGAATTTTTCCTTTTTGAATCTTTGTAGAAATGTTTCTCTCTTTCTCCACTCTCCTATAATTTCTCTAATTCCAATTTCCTTCTCCTTTTTGAATTTATCCCTTCTAAATATGTGACATTAACATAATTGCTCTTGGCTTTTTATTTCACGATCTTTTCCTTTTATGGTTGTGATGGATATTTTGAGAAACGTAGATAATTTCACTAACCAAGGTACTGTGGCACAAAGGTATCATACATTATTTAGGGACCTTTACTGTGTGGACCCATTTCTTACCATGTTTCTATATCCATTCTCAAACTGCACTTAACTGTTTAAGGTCACCTAGATGTGCCACCATATTTTTATGTATTGGTAGATGCTTTTTCATTCCCTAAAATCTCCCTTCTTCAAATTTGGTGACTCTAATTGTTGGCTTCTTCTCATCATTGAGAACTCAGCTTAATTATTCTCTTCTCAGATTACCATATATGTAGTTGAAGCCTTTTTACAGGTCTTCATTTCACTGCTCATCATAGAGTATACCACAGAGTTGAAGTATACATGGGCTAGTTTATTATTTTCTTAGTTGTATCTTCTTTGTACTCTAGGACTATGAACATAAGAGGTGTTTCTATTTCCCCTATTAGAGTATACCTAGTACCCAGCGTGGTCCCTGCCCAATGACTCTGGAATAACAACTCACCTCCCGGATAGCTTGCAGTCTCTCCTGGAAAGGTTTTTGACCCCCTCTCTTTCTCACACCTCTAAGCCTAAGTGAGGTCTTCATCCAAGGGATTCACTGGCCCATATTATAGTAATTTCATTCTTTATTTAAATTGCCTGTGATTTTTATTTCTCTTCCATTAGATTAGAAGTTTCTTGAACTGTATTTTGTTTTCTATTGTGTCTCCAGCATCCAGCATAATTACTATTCAACCAAATATCTATATAATTGTATAAGTATTATTTTAAATTAAATTTATTGGGGTTACATGGATTAATAAGATCATACAGATTTCAAGTGCACATTACTAAACCTGATCTGTATATTGCTTTGTGCGCCCACCACCCAAAGTCAGATCATCTTCTGTCACCATATATTTGACCCTTTACTATACCCCACCCCCTTTTCTCTGGTAACCACCATACTGTTTTCTGAGTCTGTGAGTTTCAGTTATATATGCCATGTATGAGTGAAATCATATGGTTCTCAGCTTTTTCTCACTGACTTATCTTGCTTAGTATAATATTCTAAAGGCCCATCCATTTTGTCAAAAATGTAGTATTTGGTCCTTTCTTAAGAATGAATAGTATTCCACAGTATATATGTACCTCAGCTTCTTTATCCAAATCTCATCAAAGTACACTTTGGTTGTTTTTGTGCCTTGGCCACCGTGAATAATGCCACAGTAAAAATTGGGGGGGAACATATATTTTTGTGAATAAATGTTTCTGAGTTTTCGGGTGAGCAACCCAGAAGAAGGGTTGCTCGGTCATATGTTAACTCTGTTCTTAAGCTTTTGCAGTAGCGCCGAACTGTTTTCCATAGTGGCTGTACCAGTCTACATTCCCACCAGCAGTGAATGAGGGTTCCTTTTATTCCACAGTCTTTTCAGTACTTGTTATTATTTGTCCAGTTGATAACGGTCATTGTGTAGGTTGTGAGGTGGTATCTCACTTTAGTTTTCCTAGGAGCTAGTGCAGTTGAACATCTTTTCAGGTATCTGTTGGCCATTTGTGTGTCTTCTTGGGAGAGGTGTCCCTTCAGGTCCTTTCCCCTTTTTTAATTGCATTGTTTCTTTGTTTGGTGTTGAGTTGTACCAGTTCTATGTATATTTTGGATATTGACCCATTGTCAGAGCTGTTGTTTGCAAACACCAACTCCCATTTAGTTGGTTGCCTTTTTGTTTTGTCGTTTGTTTTGTTTCCTAAGGCTCTGCAGAAGCTTTTTAGATTGATATAGGTAGCCCTATTCATTTATTTTTGCCTTTACTTCCCTTGCCTTTGGGGTTAAATTCTTTTTGGTTTCTTTTTAAGATTTAAAAAAATTTATTTTTAGAGAGAGGGGAAGGGAGGGGGAGAAACATTAACATGTGAGAGAAACATAGATTGGTTGCCTCTTGCATGCACCCCAACTGGGGACCAGCCCACAACCCAGGCATGTGCCCTGACCAGGCACTGAACCGGTGACCATTCGCTTTGCTGGATGATGCTCAACCAGCTGAGCCATGCCAGTCAGGGATGGGGTCAAGTCAATAAAATGTTCTTTACAACCAGGGTTCATAAAACTAGTACCTGTGTTTTTCCCTGTGTATTTTATTGTTTTAGATCTTATATTTAGGCCATTGATCCATTTTGAATTAATTTTTGTAGATGGGGACAAACTTTCATTCTTTTGCTGTTGACTTTTTAATTTTCCCAGCACAATTTATTGAAGTCTTTCTTATCTCCATTGTGTGGTTTTGGCTTCTTTTTTGAAAATTATTTGCCTGTATATATGTGATTTTATTTCTGGACTCTCAGTTCTGTTACGTTGGTCTGTGGGTCTGTTGTTCTGCCAAGTCCATGCTATTTTTACTATTGTAACTCTGCATTATAGTTTGAAATCAAGTAGTGTGATGCCTCCAGCCGCCGCCCCCTTTCAGGATTGCTTTGGCTAGTTGGGGTCTTTTGTGCTTTTACACAAAGCTGATTATTTTTGTCTATTTTTTAAAATGATATTGGGATTTTGATGATGATTGCTCAAAATCTGTATATTTCTTTGGGTAATATGGACATTTTAACTATATTCTTCCAATCCATGAACATGGAGTATCTTTCCATTTCATTGTATCTTCTTCAATCTGTTTTAATAATGTTTTATAGTTTTTAGTAAATAGGTCTTCCACATCCTTTGTTAAGTTTATTCCTAGGTATTTTATTTTTTGTTGCAATTACAAAGGGAATTTTTTTCTTTTCATTTCTTTTCTGAAACTTCATTGTTAGTATTTAGGAAAGCAGTGGATTTTTGTACATTGGTTTTGTGTCCTGTGACGTTACTGTGTTTGTTTATTGTTTCTAATAGTTTCTGGGTGGAGTCTTTAGGGTTTTCTATGTACAGAAACACGTCATCTGCAAATGTGACACATTTACTTCTTCTTTCCCAGTTTAGATGCCTTTTATTTCTTTCTCTTGCCTAATTGCTCTGATTAGGACTCCAGAACTGTGTTGAGTGAGCGGTGAGAGTGGACATCTTTGTCTTGTCCCTGATTTGAGAGGGAAAGCTTTCAGCTGTTTCACCATTGAGTACGGCATTAGCCGGGAGTTTGTCATGTACGGCCTTTATTATGTTGAGCTGTTTTCCTTTTATACCCACTTTATTGAGTATTTTAATCTTAAGTGGATGTTGTATCTTCTCATACTTTTTTCTGCATGTATTGATAAGATCATATGACTTTCATCCTTTGTTTTGTTAATGTGGTATATTAATCAATTTCCATATTTTGAACCATCCTTGTGCCCCTGGAATAATGATGAATTATTTTTTAATGTATTGTTGTATTTGATTTGCTAGTATTTTGTATAGGATTTTTGCATTTGTTTATCAGAAATGTTGGTTTGTAGTTTTCTTTATTTGTGTTATCTTTGCCAGATTTTGGTATCAGGGTAATACTGGCTTCATAAAATATGTTGGGGCCCTGGCTGGTGTTGGTTAGTGGATTGAGTCCTGGCCTGTGAACCAGAAGGTCACTGGTTTGATGCCAGGTCAGGGCACATGCCTGGGTTGCGGACCAGGTCTCCCGTGGGAGGTGTGTGAGAGGCAACCACACACTGATGTTTCTCTCCCTCTCTTTCTCCCTCCCTTCCCTCTCTCTGAAAATAAATAAATAAAATGGTAAAAAATGTGTTAGGCAATATTTCCTCTTTTTCAATTTTTTGGAAGAGTTTGAGAGGGGTAGGTATCAAATCTTCTTTGAACATTTACTGGAATTTACTGTTGAAGCTGTATAGTCCTGGACTTTTCTTTTTTGGGAGGTTTTTGATGGTTGTTTCAATTTCCTCACTGTCAATTGGAATATTTAGACTTTCTAGTTCTTTCCAATCCAGTCTAAGAACTTCTAGGAACTGACCCATTTGTTCTAGATTATTAACTTTGGTGGCATGTGGGCTTTCACAGTATTCTAGCGTGATCCTTGTGTATCTGTGATGTCAGTGGTAACTTCTCTCTCACTTCTGATTTCGTTTGAGTCTTTTCTCTTTTTTCCATAGTGAGTCTAGCCACGGATTTGTCAGTTTTATTAATCTTTTCAAAGAGCCAGCTCTTTGTTATATTAACTTTTTCCTATAGTCTTTTTGTTCTCTTTCATTTAATTCTGTTCTAATTTATATTAGTTCCTCTTTTTCTGCTGACTTTGGTTTGCTTTTGTTCTTCTAGTTCTTTAAGATATAATGTTAGATTGTTTATATAAATTGTATAAATATTAAATGAATGGTAACATTAGGCAAAAATCACCGTATATTGGGCTTTTGCTTTTTGGTCTTTCTCATTATGAAATACCACTATACTTTTGTGTCATTAAGTGTGTATTAAGTGTTCATTTTTATTAAGTCATTTATTATTACTATATACTGTAGTCATGTTCATTTATTAATAAGGTCATATTTTTCAATTTTCCTCTGACTTTGTAAGATATACCTATTAAAAAAAACCTCAGTACAGCATAATTTATGTACTATATAGGTACACATTTTAAGTGTAGAGTTTGATGAATTTTGACATATACACTACCATCTAATAACGATTTCAATCCAGGAAGTTTCCTGTGCCTCTTAATCTCCACTCCTGTCACTCAAGTTTCCACTGATTTTATTTCTGCTGTTGTGGATGAATTTTGCTTATTGGAGAACTTAATGTAAATGGAGATACACTTCTTTTATTGTGTCACTTAGATACTCAGTGTGCTGTATTAGGGTACACGTCAACCTTTTTAAATGAAACTCACTAATAGTATTAAGAAAATGCTATGGTTTGTTGAAATAATTGAAGAAATAAAGGGTTATCTTTTTTCCAACCACAAGATAGGAATTTTAGTATGAATTGTTTATTAGAAATATCAAAAAGTCTTCTTAACTTCCTGATGCATTTTTTTAACCTATCAGGAAATCCTGTAGTATCAGTCTGTTACACAGCAGTATGATGAGGCTATTACCTTACTTTTAAAATTATTTTTGTTTGTACTATCTGTCAGGCTTAGTGTAAATCGCTCTCTCCTCTACAGAGGTTTGTGAGTTCATCTGCCCCCCAGTTCTCTTTGTGCTTGCTCATTTTGTTTGTTTGCATTTATTGTTTGGAAGGCATGTGTTGAATACTTTGAAGATGAGCCCTCCTTTTAAGGATCTAGGGAGAGAGACAAATACTTGTACTACAGCATAGAATTTTATAAGGACTTAAGAACGCAGGGGCTAGTTATAGTTGAGTACGAAAAAGTTCTATGAGTTCCTATTTAATCCTTCTTTTCCTTTTTATGAATACATCATTTCAGACTCCTTTGATTTTCAGTGTTAATTTTTTCCAGGTTCCTCCTATATTTTGATAATTTCATTGGCATTTATAGATTCTAAAGGTCCTAAAGCATTTTCTCCACTCTTTCTAGTACCTCTAATTGTCCGTGGATGGATTTGTGGTGGCTGGGTCTTGTTTGATCAGTTCTCACTCTCCAGATTCCCCAGTACAGCAAGTTCCAGCGTGTGTAGTGTGTGATGATAATGGACGTTGTGTGGAAAAAAGCTTACAGCCATATAAATAAGTGCAGAAAATGTTCCTTCAAATTTAATTAGGTTTCTTTCCTGTAAAACCCCTCAAGGCCTTTAGTAAATATCTGTGTGTATAAATACTTTTATAATAATGTGTACTGTTGAATCTATAATGGGAATAAAATTAGTATATTTGATCACACAGTCCTTTTTATGGCGATAGTATGTGTGGAAGATTTTTGTAAAACATAATTTGGGAAAAGCTTCTGATATATCAGAAGTGAGACAGTGAATAACGTAGGAAATCCTCTTTTTTAGTGTCCTGCTTCTGGTGTTCCCCGCTTCTCTCACCACAGCGATTAAAGAAAATCAATAGATATGCAAAATTATAGCTACTATTTTCTTTATAAAACAGTGATTGTTTTTCCTTCATTCAGAAGAAATTATTTCAGTTACTTGTTCTCATTTCTTTCTAAGTTAATTTGCACATAAATCCCAATGTATATGTCTTTCTGAAGGGATAGATCTTTAGAACTGACTATAGTGGTATTTTTTCAGAGCAACTTAAATTTAACCAGGCATGTTGCTGTGTGTCTCTGTATGTGTATATTTTACAGTATTTATGCAGCTCTAACCCTAAATTTAAGAATAAATTCAAATATTTTGACATCAATTGATTATATAGCTATTTCCTGCAATGGTTAAGGGAAAATCTTACTATTTTCTTTGTGAGCTAAAAGGAGCTTGCATGGCAGCAGTCTGCAAAGTCCGTGAGACGCTGAAACCTGTGCTTTGGTATGTTGTATATAAAACATTTCATTTTCTTTGTAACCAGCCTTACCTTTTCCATTGTAACTAGGACTTTGGCGGCAGGTGGCTTCTTTGAGACCAGTTTTATGTGGTATGATCCCACTAGGATCAATATAATTTAATACTTCAACCTTGTCATAATGTTATCCCTCCTTATGTTTTGGATGTGTTTATAGCTCATCCTTAGAATGTACTTACAGAGTTAGTGAATGTAGATTGATTGTATCTGAACTTTGTTATTGTCAGTGCTTATGACCTTTTGATTGTGAATGGATGAGAATCAATAGGGTAGTGATTAACATCAGGATAAAAAATAGGTTTCTAGTACAGTCACCTAGTTTTGCCTTAGAGCTGCTGAATGCTTTATCCTTATAATGGAGAAAATCTATGAGCATAGGTGCATAGGTGTTTTATATTGAAACGCTTAGAATTACCTTAATTTTGAGTATAATAGAAAGTTGACCGTGTTGTAAGGAACTAGATGCCTTTGAAGCGTGACAGGAAGTTCATGGAAGTTGGAGAGGGTAGTTCAAGGTCAAGGTATATTAACTGATCAAGAAAAATCTTAAATGCACTAAAAATTTTAAAGTATCTGAAATCAGTTTAATAACTGTATGCTAATATTATAAAATATTTATGGTTTTGATTCAAAATGTATAACAGATAACGTGTTTTTATAAAATAGATTTTTTTGTCTTTTAAACAGCAAAACCATTAAAAACAAAATAAAGTTCTTTTAAAAAATGAAATATTTAAGTTGAGGAGTTAGTGAACATCAGTTGGTTTTTATTTGAATCTGAATGCAGACCTTTCCAATATTAAGTTAAATTGCTTTGTTACAACCAAAGAGAAGCATAATTTAACTTTAGATGCAGGATTTACTCTGAAATACAGGCATCCTGTTGATTCACTGGCACACTAGGATTTAGAAAGCACAACCTTTCAAGGTGAATTTTGTGTAACTGGTGCTACACCCTGTGGCTTGGCAGTCTAGTCAGAAGGATGATACCATGCTGACTATATAACTAGATCTTTGAACAGTATTCTCAAGGGTGGTAAATGCAAAACAAAGTAATATCAACTGGCACTTAATTCTGCAAGTTTCCTGCTGATTGGGGTATTCAGTGAAATGGAACTCTTCCTGACAGGAAGTCAGCCTATGAGTATGGAGACATCTGAAAATAAAGTGTGCTTTAATTTGGCACCCTACGGTTTTACAACTGGTCTTTTAAATTTGGGATTAGAGAGTTAGCAAAAAGGAGGAATACAAGAATGGAGATGTTCTAAGCATACCATTTCCCTTGGGTTTTTCAGGTAGTTCTCTCTGTTTCTCAGCTACAACTATGTGGTTTTACTTAGTCCTTTCTTTTTTTCTGTTACTTCAAATCAATCTACTGAAGTTCTATACTATTATAGAAAGGTTAGGTTAAAAGTGCAAAGCGTGGAATTGTTTTTGTTTAATATCAAACTCTGATAATTCTGGGAAGGCGCAGCTGTGTTCTCATCCATATATTTTTCTTAAATAGTATATAATCTAATGGATTTCAGTCAGAGTAATCAGGGTTGTTAGGATCCAGATTTAAATTTTTCTGTTGAAAGTGCTTATACTGTTTGCCTTAGTTGGCTGAGATCAAATAGTTATGTAGAAATTTAGTGCCCTGATATGTACAGTTAATATGTAATAGCATAAATTTAGGAAGGGGCATTCATTATGTGTCAGTAACTGCACACACAGTCCATCTTCTGTGTGCCACTGAGTCGGACAGGTCTTGTAAGTCAGGCTGCCGTTGCATCACACGAACTCCCAGAAGCACGTGTGTAGGGCTAACAAAACCTAAGGTTTGCACCCTGAAGGTTATGTATTTGTTTTTTTGGTAGTAAATTCCTCAGATGCTGGAGTTGGACTCTGTTGTCTCCATGAGTAACAAAAAAAAAAAGATGCCTTGCATAGGATCTTAAGAAGTGGCTTAGGCCAGGAAAATGCTGTGATGATAGATTTTTGAATCTTAAGAAATGTTTTTCTCTCTGCTGCTTACTAACTTGCTAACTGTGAGCAAATTACTTCACTTGCTTGAAACTCACTGTCTTATTGAGTGAAATGGATATGATAAAGGTTGTATTGGATAATATATGTAAATATATGTAGAACAGTCCAATTGAGCAAAGTAGGTTATAAATTAAAATTATTAGATTCTGACTCTAAGTGTTTTCATAGCACACAAAAATCTCTTTAGTATTTTCAATATTGTTTTCTTTTTATGAAATTAATTTGTTTAGATTTTTGACTTACAAATTCAGTCCAGGATTATTTTCTAGTGTCTTTGTCATTATTTTCTATTTTTTGTGCGGTTATATGCCCAGTTCAGTCCATTTTCATCTTGAACATAGAATATTAGAGCTAGAAAAGGGATCTAAGATTAGCAGGTTTGGCGCCTTTCCCATGTGGACAAGGTTAATGGGTTAACATTCTTATCTTCCATGGGCTTCCAAAGGCATGGCTCCTCTATTCTCTGGGCCGCTGTGGTGGCAGCTGTTTTGGAAAGTCGGTCAGGTATACCTGGATACAAGTGAGATTGATGTCATTATGGAGTGTTAACTACTATTACCATCGTCTTAAGCGCCTCTTTTGTACACTGTAAACCCTTTTATTTTTACTGCATTACTTTCAGCAGTCCTCTAGTGTTAGTGTTACCACAGTTGAGAAATACTGTATGTTTATAAGTTAGTGTAGTTTACTGATTATCAACTTTTCTTTCTATTGCCAAATACATCATTATCAGTGAAGTTCCTTATGACTTGAGTCCTGTCAGAGTCGGGGAGACAGGAAGGCACAAAAGGAAGCATCGTTTGAAACATTCCTCTTGTAAGGAATCACTGATTTGGCCGTGGCTGGTGTGGCTCAGTGGATTGATTGCGGGCCTGGGAACCAAAGGGTCACTGGTTTAATCCCCAGTCAGGGCACATGCCTGGGTTGTGGGTCAGATCCCCAGTAGGGGGCGCACAAGAGGCAACCACACTCTTTCTCCTTCCCCTCTCTCTGAAAAATAAATAAAATCTTTAAAAAATCACTGTTTCAGCTTATTCCTGGATTAGTGGATTGACCTTTTTCTTTCTGTTGACTTTACCTCTTTCAGTACATACTGACAAGTTTAATTTCCTTTCTAAGAGGAGCTGTAGTTTACTACCTTGTTCAATTAAAACTCCTCTTCCTTATTTTCAAGGTTCCTAACAGAGATTTTAATTTACTGTATAGTTATTCCTATGCTGCCTTGTAAATAGTATTCAGATATTTGACATAAGCATTATGTATTTTTGCCAATTTCTGGGTAGTTTACCTAAAAACCCAAATCTCCTAACCTTATACCCGTTCTCTCCATTCACCTTACACTTTCTTTTGTACAATGTGATTTTACGTATAGTGAGTATAAAGATGCTTCATAATGTCCTAAATACTGGGTGCACAGTGCATCCTTTTTGATAGTGGTTACATATTTTTGAAAGTTATTTATTTGGAAGACAGAATAACAGATAGTCTTTTTGGGTCAATTGGTTTGTCAGGTTATTCTTGTTATCAGATACTCCATAAATGGGGGCAAATTTATTTTTGGTGTCTTATTGTTCCTTTTTATGGGGAAAGGTGATCTCTTTCTTTATTCAAGAAAGCTTATACAGTCGCTTCATATTGTAGAGTTGTCTCACACTTACATGCATTGCAAAGATTCCCGGTTGTTGTTTTGAAGCGCTAGTCAAATTTGTGAGAATAGGATTCCATTCGATACAAATGTAATCTAAAGAAGAAAATAGAGGGTTTGTCAGTGGCAGTGAGAAACTCATGGGGGAGAATCTTTTTCTTTTTGAATCTTTGTTTCTGATCAGCCCCCTCGCCGTGTGGGGACTGCTGCCTTACGTATTTGGGCATCGCAGTGTGGCCATTGCCTGTCAGCGGATCGCTAGCAGCTGCTCTTCGTGATACCCGCTTGTTACCACCAGCGCAGCTGTGCAGTTTTCAGTTTCTTGGAGCGGGATAGGCTTCATACATAGCAAATTAACCGGGTTTCTGAATCTGAAAATGAAACCAGTCACAAGTCAATCACAATGAGAACCGACACTTGGAGCAGAAGTTGACTTGCTTGAAAATGTTTCCGGCTCTTGACATAATATACTAATTTTTAAAAATGTTTTCATTTCTTTTGAATCTTTAGAATTTTTTTGAACTTGATAGTAAAGTTTACTTTTCTTCAACCTACTGTTTCTGTTGCTTTAATTTGGATTCTCTAGTGCAGGGGAGTCAAACTTACTTTCACCAGGGGCCGCATCAGCCTCACGGTTGCATTCAAAGAGTCAAGTGTAATTTTAGGACTGTAGAAATGTAACTACTCCTTAACAGTTAAGCGAGAGCTTGGCGCTGCTGCCAGGCAGAAACAAGGTGCCGGGCTGGGTAAAACAAGGTGGAGGGCCGGATTCTGCCTGTGGTCCTTGTGTTTGCCACCTGTGCTTTAGTGTGATAGGCTGAAATACGGCTACCCCCAAAATACCCTTGTCACAAGCCTGGAACCCGTGAATGTTACTTTGTGTAGAAAAAAGGGTCTTTGTGTGATTAAGGATTTTTAGATGAGGACTCCTGAATTACCTGGGCGGGCCCTTAATGCCATCATATGAATCCTTCAAGAGACAGACGGAGATCAGAGAGGGGCACACAGAAGGTGGCAGTGTGAAGATGAGCAGGGTCATGTGGCCACAAGTCAGGGAGTGCCCGCAGGCACCAGCAGCTGGAAGAGGCGAGGGGCAGATTCTCCCCTAGAGCCTCCGGGAGCACAACTTTGCTGACACCTTGATTTTTGACTCAGTGAAACCAATTTTAAATTTCTTGTCTCCAGCACTGTGAGAGAACAGACTTCTAGTATTTTAATGCGCCAAATTTGTGGCAGTTTGTTATAGCACACAGGAAACTCATCTAGTAATGTTTTTGAAGATCTCTGAGTGTTCCCCCCTTCACCAATGCTGTTAAATTATTACTTTAACAAGCATTTGAATGTTTGTTATAGGGAAAATTGAATCAGGCACTGTTAAGAACTCAAAGTGGAGATCCCTACCTGTAAAGTGTTACTCCACAGTTAAGGAGACAAATTGCAATTTGTGAAGTTATTGACTCGGGGAAAACAAAAAGCAAAATAAACTGATAGTGCATGTATATTTAATGGAGATGAAATTAATAGGGATAGGAGATGGCCAGAGAGATGCACTCTTGGTTGGTTGTTTAATCAGTCCTAATTCATTTGTGCAGCAAAACTGGCCGATCAAGTGTGTTGTCATGTCACTGCTGTAGGTTGAAGAATGGCCTACATGATGAAATTTATCCGTAACATGTCTTAGGATTTCTGCATTGTACTTACAGTTGATACCAGCTAATATCTTGCTACACACACGGATACATATTTGAAAGAGTTATGGAAACATTCTGGAATGAAGGGCCCTGTCCAGGAAAGTCATCAAGCTCACTGATTGGCTGCAGGCTGTGGCTGTTGACGACCGTACCGTGTTGCTGTGGTCTGCAGGGTGTGTGTTTCAGACAGTATTTTCTTAAAATCAGGACCAAAGCTGCATGAAAGCCAGAGGCAGTGTGAGGTTTGGAAAACTTGAATTCTGAAGATATCATCATTTCACAGTATAAACATAAAAGATAAGTTCAATAAAAAATTAAAAAGATAACTTATTTGCTCCTGTTAAGGGCTGAAATGAATGTGATGCTGTTTCATAATTATTTATTTTTTATTTGATGTAAAGCTTTGAACACTGAAATTGAAGTCTCACTTTATGTTAACATTAAGAATTTACTCAATGAATACATGGTATCAGTTTACAGGCATCACTGTTCAGAGTGGAAGACCCCAAATGGTTAAACAGCAGGAGAGTTTTTCTGCTTTTAGTTAAAAACTGCTGTTTTCTATATGCCTTATTTACTACTTGTTTAATTCTTAATGTTGTGTGCGGTGGGATTGGGCATGCAGAAGTCAGCAGAAGGAGTTCTGGTTTTTACATCTAGAGCTATTACGTGCTGTACAATAATAAAGGCACTATTTTATTGGGTTACTTGTAATTAACTTCAGCACTAGGCATTCATATAAATCATTCGTGATCTGTTTTCTTTAGATTTTTATTCTTTTAAACTGGTTTAACGTACTTGCTTTCTGTTATCTTTTTACATATGAATTGAGGTTGTAATTGCTTTTTGGAATTAGGCTGTCAGAAACCAACATATATGTGAATTCAAGAAATGATTGAGGCAAACTAATGAACTTCATATAATATTTTATGGAGATTTGTTACTGAAATAAAATTCCATAGTGGTATTGTTTTGTTGTGAAACTTAATAAATAACTGTTCTCTGAAGTTAAAAAGTTCTCCTGTGCAAAATATTAAAATGGCAACTATTATTAATTAGAAAATATTTATACTTTTTATGTTTTTCAAAATCCTGAGAAAATAAAGACATGAGACTTCTTTGCTCTCTTGTCAACTTCTTGAATTGACAAGACATTCTTTTAGTTTTAAACATTTGAATCTACATATATTTTCAATAATATCTGATAAATGCTATTCATAGGTTTTCTAGTAACATAATATATTTTACTTGTAACAGTGAAATGATTTTTATTTTAAAGTGGACTAAAAATGAAATAGAGGTAGACTTTTGGATAACAAAAGATGCATCTAAAAATACATATGTACTTGAGATTAGCTACATTATATTCAAACTAGATTTTAGGAAACAAAACTTTGTCTCTAAAAATACCTTCATTTTGTGAATGTTTACAGTGATCTGTAGAAAGAAGTTAGAGGTATAAGATAATTTGATTCTCTCCCATGATACAAAGATCTGGACTTGATGATGCTTATAAAATGAGTGTTAGGTGTATTGAGGGGCGGGTGGGAGGCATGAAGAAAGCTGTTGGCACTCATGTCCTGAAAGCAGTGCTTTTAAAAATAATTCCGTTGGTAAATACTTTTTATTGAAGCTCAGTACATCAGATGGTTTAAAAATCTTTTAAAAATAATTAGCTGTTTTATATAGTTTTAATGGAAGTCTTTCATGTTTCCTCCCCAGCAGTCTCTAATGAACACTCCTTGTAATTTCAGTGCAGGCTTTGAGATTCCCTAAAGACTTGACTTCAGACCTCAAAGGGCAGCAATTGCCATATGTCTGGAGAGCTGGAGTTGCCAAACAGACTGACCATGTCCTAATAGGACACATTTATGTAGCTCCCGAATGTGAAGCCCTGATATAAACTTAATGATGATCATCTGTTGAGAGATTGTGGCTGCAAAGGGCTACGGCAACTTTTGTCACTGTTTTTGAAATCAGCTTTCTGTGCTGATTAGTGAGAGATCTTGACAAAATTGACACCAGTTTGGAATTTATTTAAGGGTCATTATTGACTGGAGATTGTTTTTCCTGAAAATGTTTAAAAATATTTTCAAAGGTGCTTGCAAGTATATTAATTTTAATGTATGCTTAAACACAAGAGTAAGAGGATTATTGTTTTTGATTATAAATTTAAAGCTATATTTATAGTAATTGCATAATTGATTTTATGGTTATCTCAAGTTTTTTTATTTTTAAAAATGTGCATTCTTTATTATGTAAATCCAGTAGTTTCTCAATATTCAATTCTTTGCACATAGTACACATTAATGATATTTGTTATCATTAACAAGATATTTGTTAAATAAGCAATTATAAAACTACCATTTGCAAATTCAACTTTATAAGTTTTCTTTTATCTCTTCTCTTTGTAGTTATCTGTATATGCAGTAGTTTCATTTACAAGCTGAGCCATAATATTTGTACAAATAAAATGTACATTTAGAAGAATGTGTGTACAAAAATCATTGATACCAAAAGTTTCCAAGTGGCAGTATTTTATTTTGCTATTTCACGTAAGGATTTGTTCTCCCCTCTAAAGAGACAGTGGAGCAAGACCTGTGCTTCAGTGTTACAGCACATCCCCCTGGAATGAGGCTCCTGGGCTTGTGTGGGATCTGCTGCTGAGAGAGTGCTGACACAAAGTGCAAACACTGTTGAAAAGTTCTTGATAGTTTACTTTGCGCTCTTAAGATTACTGTATCTTGAACATGAGCAAGTTTTCTCTGGTTTTGACCTTTGGTCCCGTGTATAATGTGGTTCTCAATTTTGTGTTAATACATTCTTTTCCTCGTTTGAGCTTTCCTCTGTGCTCTCCTCCCTGGACCCCTAATAGGCTTCTGTCATCTGTTTAGGTAAAAGGAGCTGCATCCAATGAATTGCATTTATTTTACAAAGGCATATGTAAACGTAGCGTCTTAAAGTATTAATGATTTTATATTTTTATTGAAGAGCACGAGCCTTTAATTTTCATATTTTTAAATAAGAAAAACTGAAATAGTTCAATATGAGTTTAGGTTTTTGTTAACAAATTATCCTTCATTGCTTTCTTTAATTTAAATTATGTTTGGATTCTTAGATTAGTATTTACCAAAAAAAGGAGAATATTTTATTGGCAATAGCAGTGAACTTAATTTCATTTGGTAGAATGTAGAATACTGACTTTAAGAAAATTCTCGGTAGTTTATGATACATTTATATTTTTGTAGGTTTAATATCAGTATTTGTGAAAATTGAATGCTTATGCTGCTGTTGAAAGATATTTCAGAATAATTTTTGGTAGATACCTATTGCCCAGTGAGAAAAAAATGTGTATTTTAATTTTCTGTTTACTGTTCTTCATTGAGAGCATGTGATTTATAGTATAAATTTTATGATGTATCAAGTAAAACATGTAAATCATTTCACAAATCTAATAATAGTATAATACTTAAACTGAAAAACAATAGTCCCCTGCCTACTTCTTCTTTCCCCCTTGATTCTATTTCCTGAAAGGAACCATATTCAAATCTCTCAGTTGTTGACTCTGCTACTTACCTTTATGTTGATAAATGATACAACAGCTATTTCTTGATTTTTCTATTTAAGACATTGTCTAGTATCTTCTATGGGGAAGATGACCATTGAGGACTTAACATTGCTCTCCCTTTCTGTTTCCCACTGACATCATTCCCAGTACAGTTACAGCATGATACTTAGTTAAAACCATAGCTAGCATTTACATTATTGTGATAGTGTAAGTAAATATTTATATGGCAGAACTACAAAATATACCATGATTACCCTTCCTCCCTCCCTGCACTTCTCCCTCCCTCCCTCCCTCCCTTCCTTCCTTCCTTCCACTTGCTTGTCTTTTTCTTTCATTCTTTATGTTAATGTTAATAATATCTACCTTTGGTTTAATTTTTTTACATCCTCCACAGATTTATTTCTAAATTTTACTGGACCTATAAAACTTCTACCAGTGTGATCAAACACAGCCTTGTGCCTGTTGGTTCAGTTGTTTTTCTTGGAGGCATAGTTCCTGGAGTTGTCTGCTTTCCTCTTTAAATCTGGGTTGGTTGCTCTTCGGGTCTGTAGAAAGCTGTTATCTGGAGGCTTCTTTTACCATCAACCCGGAATTTTTTTCTTATCTTTTTTAATGCTCTAATCTCATGTCTCCCTCCTGTGTCCCATAATGGCCTTCTTTTTAAAAAGTACACTGAGTCAGTATTTATTGATCACTTGCTGTGGATGCATTGATTATTGTTCTGGCACTGGGAATGTAGTAGAGAGTAAAGCAAAGGTAAAGACAGAAGATCTGGTGGTAACAAGTGTGCCTTGGACAATTAAGTGGAATAGCGGTGGAGGATGATGTTTGGGTGTCTGTTTAATCTTGGTGAGGCACATCCTTTGTGATTTCTTGAGAAAGAATGCATAAGGGGTGGAATTTTTTAGATTTTGCTTATGTGAAAATGTCTTTTATTTAACTTTTATATTCGATAGCTTGTTTGGATATAAGTATTAGTGGCTGAAACTTAAAATCGCTACAAATTTTTTTCTCCTCATCAACTTTTAGTATTTTCACTGTTTTAAAAGTTGTTTATGTCATTAACTGGATTGTGCCTTGGTGTGTGTATTTGAGAACTCACTGTGTTTGGTATTTTATGTACACCTTTTCAGTCTGAAAAAGTATATACATGTGTTCAGAAAAATTTTCTTGGATTATTTCTATGAGAATTTCTTTTTCTGTTTTTCTTATTTCTGGATTTTCTAATTTTCATATCCATCATTCTCATGTATTTTTCCTCTCATTTGATTTTTTTTGAAGTGGTTTCTTCATCTTCCACTAATAAGCTATCAAATTTTAATTTGATATTATACTTTTAATTTTTAAGAGCACTCTCTGGTTTTCTGAATTTTATGGGGGAGGGAGGGAACAAACTTGGATGGTTAATTTTGTGTGTCAACTTGGCTGAGCCATGGAGATGTGCAGACAGAGAGTCAAACGTTATTCTGGGGTTTCCCTTGAGGCTCTTTCTGGATGAGATAAACATTTAAATCAGATCTTACTCTGCTGAGTAAAGCCGGGTGCTCTCCTAATGAGCATGGGCCTCACCCGGTCAGCTGAAGACCTGACTAGAACAAAAAGGTTGGTTGTCCTCTCAGTGAGAGAGGGCTCCACCTGATGAATGCCTTGGAACTGAGACACTGGCTCTTTCCTGCCTTTGGACTCCACAGGAACGTGAGCTCTTTCTGGGTTTTGAGCCTGTTGGTTTTCAGTCTGGAGCTAGACCATAGGTTTTCCAGACTCTTATGCTTTTGGACTTGGAGTAGAACTGTACCATTGGCTCTTCAGCTAGCCGGCTCACCCTGCAGGTCTTGGAACTTTTCACCCTCCATAGTTCTGTGAGCCAGTTCCTTACAACAAATAAAATATGTTTCTCCATCCTGTTGGTTTTGTTTCTGTAGAGAACTCTGATGTGGGAGCAGAGCGATACCAGGGAATAAAGCAAAATCCCTGCCCTGATTTTTTTACATGAAAAATTTAATCTCTATGATGGTATTAATTATACTTTTCTTTAGTCTTTCTTTACCATGTTAACAGTACTCTCTATTTTTTATGAGGTTTTCCTTTTCTTTTTCCAGTTTATTTGCTTGGTGTATGTCATTCACCTAAGAGTCTTTCCTCTAATGACTAGTGACACTTTGCTATCTGGTCATATTTAAATGTACTGCATAAAAAAACCAAAACCTATGTGTCTTTGAGAGTTGTCCACTGGTGATGAATAACCTATCTTTGCCATTGATGGACACTTAAGTTTTATTATGGCTTCTCACTATTCTTAGAAAAAACTACTTTAATCTTGCATAGAGTTTCATAGTTCAGTAAGTATACTTTCAAATTACTGTATTTTTTTAAACTAAGGCTTTTTAGGGTATCTAGATGTTTACCCTCTGGAAAGTAAACTTTCAGTCTTGTACCGTGCTGGCAATGGCCATGCATTATGGGGAAGAGGATGTGGGACTCTTCTCTTTCTATACCAGCTTTTATTCATTTAAAGTGTTTTCATCCCTGTCCCTGAGCCATCCTCAGATGTACTCAGTGCTTCTGATCTTGGCCTTGGGAGGGTTTTGCAGCAAGCATTGGTTTGCTTCCTCGAGATGATTTCCCTCCAGGTTGCAGAGAAATTTTTTACTCTTTCTTACACTGTTGTCTCCTTTTTATTATTACCTTTGTTCTTGTTTTTTGCTATGTTTAACCTGAAGTTACTTATTATATTCCTTTTTTTTAAGACTAAAATATAGTTTAGTGACTATCTAGCCCACTGGAATATAAATTGATACTGCAGTTACTGTCAACATTTATGTCTTGAACCCCACCTCCAAAACAAAAGGTGACGGAATGGAGTAATATGTAGTCTTAGTCATTCTGGCTTTATTTAAAGCCAATAAAACACTGGGAATTACTTTTAAATTTTAGGTAAATTCATGTAGTGCCTTCAGTACACTAAAATATATTGTAAGAGATTATTGAGTTTATAGAAAAGTGTCAAGTTCACTTTAAAGACGTTAGAATTAAATATAAATATAAGTAATGTAAGTTAATATATAGCACTTTAATTTGTACCCTTTTCTCTATTTGTTTGGTGATGGTGGGGAAATAGACTTAATTTTGTTAATGAAGATTTTTTCATTTTCCCTCCAACCAACAAAACAGACTTTTACCACCAAATGTACATATTTGAAATTCGGTGGAACTTTGTTTATTTAATAATGTTACTAATATATACTATCATGTTGTTGTATGACTTAAGAGCATTAGTAACTAAGAGTATATTTTAGTAAAAATTGACTAGTCAACAATTATGGCCATGGGGAGTGATAGTCAATTAAATACAGCTTAGAAAATGTATGAAATTATTGACTCAGTTGCTGTGTTTTGAGTCCTTCCTCTCTGAAGTGCTGAAATGTGTTTTGAAATTACTTAGTTGCATTAGTGGTTAGATTTGAGGCTTTTAACGTGTTTTTCCTCAGTACCTCTGGGATGAGAATAACCAAGACCTTCAAATGTACTATGCATTTTGCATCACTATGTAATTGTAAATACTGTGATGAAATATCGAAATGATCATGAAAAACGATAACCATTAAGATTTTCTTTCAACTATTAAAACTCACTAAAGGTTATATTGAACAGTGGTTTATAAAATTGTTTAGACTAACGCCTTGTTTGATAATTATCTCAGAAGTGGAGAAAATGCATTAGGATAGCACGATTAATGAGTCATTTTTCTAGTTTTGGCAACTTCCTTAGGATTGTAGATAGTGTTTTAGTATGGAGAAAGCTTGGCTTTGACTAATGGCTAGGCTTATTTAAAAAATTAATTTTCTATTCTCTTGGGCTTCACTTTCTTTTAATCTGGGTTATTCTTATCAGCATGTATTTATGTACCTGATATATATTTTATTGTATGTTTTTTTATTTTTATTTTTTCAATATATTTTATTGATTATGCTATTACAGTTGTCCTATTATCCCCCCTTCATTCCCCTCCACCCTGAACACCCTCTCCCACCCACATTCCCCCCCTTTAGTTCATGTCCATGTGTCATTTTATTATATGTTAATAATTTATAATTAGGAATGGATTATAGATAAATTAAAACTTACTGATATCTTTGAGAACTGAGATTTTTGTAACAGTACCCAAAAGTGTAACTAAGATTTATATAGTCACTTCATATCTCATTTTGTTTAATGTTTTTTTAACTAGTGAAAAGTTTTATCCTAGGTGATTAGATAGCAGTTACTGTAAGTTAACAGATATGGATTTATAGATAATGCTGGGAGAACAAGAAGCCTAATGCATTGGTAGTAATAAATTGTTTCTGAGCTTTTTTTTTTTAAAGATTTTATTTATTTATCTTCAGAGGGGAAGGGAAGGAGAGAGGGAGAGAAATATCAATGTATGGTTGCTTCCTGTGCATTCCCTGCTGGGAACTGGCCTGCAACCCAGGCATGTGCCCTGACTGGGAATCGAACCGTGATCTCTTGGTTCACAGGCCTGCGCTTAATCCACTAAGCTACACCAG
>CM052545.1:17220307-17269834 GCA_028533065.1 Trachops cirrhosus | reverse complement strand
GTTTCTGAGCTTTTATAAGTATTGGACTCTTCTTCTTTTATATGTCCCTTCATGTTTAATTTGTTTTTAAGTTAAACAAAATGTTTTGTGTGACATACAAAGTTAAGTTTAGGTCATAAAAATTTTTGTATTGCAAATTTTTTAAAGTTACACAAACTTTTACTAGTTTTATATCTGTTCTAACCATGCTGTTTCAAATTTTTGTGAAATTTAAATGCTACACTTCCTGATTTTACATTATAAATAAAAGTCAGTTTGTACACATAAATGACAATAAAATCAAACTGATGTTTACCTATTAAATTTTAGTCTTTCCACTGTTATCTATTTTATCCATGTAGAGTTTTGAATTTTATGTGATTTATATAATAAAGATCCTTACCTGTTGGAGTTTTAGATCAGACAAAAGTTATTTGAGAAAAATAATACTAGCAAATGTTTTAAGAATAAGATGTATGATCTAAAGAACTATATATGGGATATCCTTTTGCCTTTTTCCTGATTTCTTTTTTTTTCTATCAAGAACAGTAACTTTTCGTTTTATTAAACTTGGTTTCCATTTTGAGATTTTTCTCATCTAAGTGATGTAAATGAAAACTCAGTCAATTTAAGGTCTCACCTCTTCATAATCTGGTGCTGTATCAGATTTCCAAGTCACTTGCTCAGAGTGCTATGTCTGGTGTCAGAGCTGAGGAGTATCTGCTTGTGTTCCCTGACTGTGGTGTCCTTCGAGCTGTCACTGTCCCTTCTGAGTCCCTGCTGTCTGTCAACAAAGGTAATGGGTGTGTTCTCCTCATGCCCTCCAAGCCTCCGCCTCTTGTATATCTTTCTAGAATTGTTTTCTGACTCTTCCAAGGGCATGTCTGTTTTAGGTCCGTTTCTGTCCTATTCCTTGCATTGCTATGTTTAGGGCAACTTTTTGAGATTCTTTGTCTCCCTGTGCTCTGCCTGGGAAATGAAGTGTGGGATCTTCTGCACCAGCATCCAAAACTGTACCTTTGGTCTCTGCTTTTTCCTCACTCCCTCCTTTTCCTAACAAAAGTGGAGGGCGTGACTCATGCTCTTCTCTTGGGGATGTGCTCCTTCATGGAACTTGATTGCTTTCTTTTTCTACCATCTGTCTATTTTATTTTGCTAGAAGGAAAAGGATTTTTAAATTAGGTATTTCTATTTGTTCTTGACTTACCTCAGAAATACAAGATCTCTATTTTATTGTTTCAGTTAGTTGGCAGTTGTGAATTTTGAGAGTATATATTATAAACCTTGTGAGTCACTAATTTCTAGATATTTCTAAGTTACTGAGTCATAAAATAAGAGCTGAAGAAAATTTTAAGGGAGTATCTAAGACAAAAACATGTAAAGTGAATGCATCCATGGACATACTCTCTTAGTGGCCGAATCAGTTTGAGAACATAGATCTCATGCCTTTGTGTTTAGTGCTCTTTCTTCAACAACAGATTGATTTATTTCCTCTCCTAGGTGTAGCCAATTACAACTCTCAGTTGTTTGACTGACTTTATATCTAATTTCCATTCTACTGTGTATGTTCTGTTAGTATGCTGGTACACCGTTCATGAACTAGAATCCTACAACAAAGTTATAGCATATAGCCATTTGACCCCCGCCTCTGGTTTTCAAAACATAATAGAAAGTAATGCAAAATTGGATATAAAAAAAGAGAAGGTAGAAGAGAAAGGATAAGCGCCCCCCCCAAAAAAAAAAGGAATTTGGCATGAGGGAGAACACTCATCAGGGGTGGAATTGCATGGAATTTAAAACTGTTAAAGGTGTTACATTCAGAAAGTGTGAATGCAGTATATGGTTGCAGTGGTAAGTAGCCCAACAGTGTCTTTTGTTTTGAGCTTTATAAAAGAACAGAAAAAGATCAGTTGAGGAAAATCACGTAGGTAGATTATAAGGGTCTTCTTGTTTTAAGGAGCTTAAAGATTTTGTATGTTTTTCCAATTCTTGAAAAAAATACATTTGCGCGCGCACACACACACATTATCATTTCTCAAATCTAGCTATATGTCAATTCAGCTGGGCCTACCCTGGTTGTAGTAACACTTATTTTATGTATATTTTGATATGAAAATTTTAAAAAATGATTTGTACGTAGTCTACTGGTTGATCCCCCCAGCTTTTAATGGATAATCTATTCGTAAAGAATATAGCTAATATATTTATATTATCTTTTGCTAATTTATAGGCTAGTGAACTATAGTTTTCTAGGTCAATGTTGTCTAGCCAAATTCATTAATTTTTCTTGTCTCTTAGTCATTAATCATCAATTTTTATGGTAGAATATGCACTATTTATTATGTTTATTTACTAACTATTTGTTCCCTTCACTTGGGGTTATGTATCTCCTTTTCTAAAGTCCACAATTTAATTTAATGCTATATAATGTTATAGAACAAAAAGGACAAGATAAATGTAGATAGGCTTATTTAGTTTCTGTAGAATCAAGTTGTTGCCAGTTGTCTAGTTCACTTTCAGTATCAGCCATTCATGTGTTCATGGGCTGCGCTGGGTAGGCAGCATGTTTAACACAACTTTTACTTTTAAAAACAGGAATGAAATTGAAATGTGTGATTTTTTAAATAATTGTTGTCTTAAAGAAATAAGTTACTAAGTGAAAATTGTTCAGCTATTTTCTGCTATTTTTTAGGAGTGGCAGAATTCTATTCAGAAGAATGCAGGCCTTGCTTTTATTGAACTTGTCAATGAAGGAAGGTAATCTATTTTATATCCATTCTATGTTACTTTAAAATCTACTGTAGTTTTGCCATTAAAACTGATAAGTTTTGGTAGTATATTTATTGTTTTTGTAGTCAGTAATGTAGAAGATAGTGATTTTTACAAATAGGTCAATATTTGATCATCATATGGCTTTCTTTATGGGTACCTGCTTAATGATAAAGTTCTAGTCTTATTTTTCAGTAAGTGAAGCTGAAGTTAGCAAAAGTAAATTGATGATTCTATTAGCATATAATAAGGAAAACTGATACTTATTTCAACTTCCTATTAAGTTCTGTTATACAAAATTTGCAAAGCCAATAATTAGACTAAGATGTTTATATTATCTCTTATGTCATGTCCTGGTCATAAGGGAGAGAGGGATCAAGTTTTTGTTTTGTGATGTGATGAGAAAGTGGAGAGAGTGGGACACTTGGTAGGGTTTCATGTAAAGAGTAGAGATAGGAGACTTTAAGGAAAAAAAAAGTAGTAGGAAATTAAAATGAAGAAAGTACAGAGATGAAAAGAAAGATACAGGGAGAAAATAGATTTAAGAGAGTGAGAGAATGAAAAGCTAAAAGTAAATTTAGGGAAATGATGAATAGACTGTGTCTTTTGTGGCAGCTGATTTTGAATTAATTGAACTGAAGACCTAAGGTGTAGATTAAAAGGTGTGATGGCTGCTATTAGAAGTAGCATCCTGAGCAAAATCATTTAGGAATGTTTCTTTATAGTGTTCTGACTAGTGTGGAGAGACTGATGCCATGACTATAGGGACTGTTTGAGTTGTAATTAGGAATCTTGTTAGTGTTGCAAAAAAGGGGAAAAGGGTGCTATTAACTTTATTTGAAATTAAATACTACTAAAAATCTTCCATTCAGCAAATAATTACAGTTGCTCACAGACTATTTTTGGAACTACATAAATAAGCCTGCAATAATAATGCTTTATGATAAATTCTGTGTTAGAAGTAATTAAGTACACATTACTAAGGTAGTAATGAGAAAAAAAAGACCATTTAGGGTGGAAGAATTAGGTCAAACTTACCCAGGGAACATGATTCTAGAGATGTCTTTGCAGGGATGAGTAGGCTTAATGCTGCAGATATTTGAAAGTGGAGATTAGGGCTAAATCGGAGGATGGGTATGTGCAAAGCATTCCAAATGGAGGGAATACATTATCTGAATACACTGTGATGTGGGGAGGTATGTAGAATAGTCAAGTGTGTCTCTGAGAGATATGTGTGTCTGTGCCTGTGTGTGTGTGTGTGTGTGTGTGTGTGTGTGTGTGTGAGAATGTTGGAATAGAATTGAGAATGTTTGGATGCTGAAAGGCCTAATGTAACATATTTGGACTTTCATCTAAAGGTGATGGGAAGTCTTAGGAAATTTTAAGCAAAGGAATATATTTGCCATAGCTTGGTTTTGGAAAGGTAAGTGGCAGAACTGTTTGGGATGGATGAAGGAGAGGAAAGCTGATTGGAATCCAAAACGACAGTATCAGGTCTGTTACAGTGATCCAGGTGAGAAGCAGGGTGACACTGTAATCTGGAGTCTGGCAAGTGGTAGGAAATCGATAAATAGTTCTCAATGAATGAATGACTAATAATTTTGTATTACTTTTAGCAAAAATTTCAAAGTGCTTAGTCATCAAAAACATAGTTCTCTGGCTGAATTTCAACACTGAGGTGTCAGATGCTTTTAAAGTTTATATGTAGGAAAAGAGATGGAGAGAGCTGTGGATGGAACAGCGTGTACTTGCTCTGCTTAATGCAGAACGCTGATCGACAGATTTTCTATAGTTTATAGGGCTCATTTGTTTAAAGAAAATTCTTGATTCTTTTTTTAAAAGAAAACTTGTTATAAAAGTTGATTTTGATTAGTAGAGGATCCAAATGTAAATACCCTCAGTTATGCAAGTTACTGTTACATTTAATAGATAAGGCAGCATAGCATTGTGATTAACAGCATTGGCCTTGAATTAGCCCTTTGATATTCGAAAAGTGCTTTTACTTCTGTGAGCCTCCATTTTCTTACTTTTCATTCAGCCAGTATTTTTCAGGCACTGTGTACAGTGGATTATCTTTGATGCTGGGGATACAGCAATAAACAAAATAGATAAAGATCTTTGTTTTTTTGTAGATCTTACATGCGAACAGTCATTGAGAGACTTTAAACAGTAAATGATATAGGTGGGTTATACAATATGTGAAAGATGGTAAGCACTATCAAAAGAGATAATGTGGAACAGGTTGAGGGGAATGGAGATTTTTGAAGGAAGTATGAAGGGGTGTCATGCTTTGCAGTTTAAATAGAATGGTCAGATTACTGAGCTTACTGAGAAAGTGACATTTAAACAAGTGCTTGAAGGATGCCAAGTAGTTAACTGTGGTGCGTGTAGGGGAAAAGCTTTCCAGGTGTAGGGAACAGTCAGCGTACAGGGGAGAGCTTCCTGGTGTATTTGAGAAATGTGCCCAATACAGTGATAAAAACATGATGAAAGTGGAAAGAAGTAGGAACTGAGGTCAGAGGGATTATTAACATGGGGCGAGGTTTTGTGTGGAGCCTTTGCAGTTTACGAGAAATGGTAACCTTCGTAGGATTGTGAGTAGAGGAGGGAGATGATCTGTTTGATGTATTACAGATCACTCTAAAAGATCACTCTGGCTAATGCCTATGGGACTTGAAGAATAGAAGTGAAGGGATGAATTAGGGAGCTGTTGTAGTACCCTAATCCTTGTTAACTAGGATGCTGACCAGGTCTAGTCTAGGGTCGTAGCAGTAGAGGAGGTAAGAATCAGGATTTTGAAATATTGAGCCAGCTTTGCATAACTGGGATAATTCCTCCTTGGTCATAGTGTATCATTTTTTAAAAATAATTATTAGACTTGGTTTTGTTTGTTGATTTTTAAGTTACTTGCTTGGGCTTAATTTGCATGATTTGTCTCATTTGTGGTATACTGCTATTAATGTTGCTGTTTAGCTGTTTCAAGGTTCTTTTTATTTTTTCCTCTGGCTTTTCAGGGGCTGCCCCTTTCTCTGTAGCTTAGAGGTCAGCGAATGGTCAGAAGTTTCACTGAAGCCTTTGGCCACGTACAGCTGGTAGACCTGTTTTGTTTGACAACAACTTTTGGGGTAGCTTTGACTTCTGTCATTTTTTTCCTGTATATGTACTGTATATGTGTGAAATTCCAATTTTCAGGATATACCTCTTGAGTTTCTGGTTCTACTATCTCCTGCTCACCCTAACTGCAAATATAATCTCAGTCTAGGACAGCTGTGGGCTTTTCCTGTTTTCAGTTTGTGCATTTTCTGCCCTGCCTTCCAAATCAAGTCAGGTCTCTCTGTCAGTGAAGTTGCTGATGTCCATGAGTAGCCACAGTCTGTGGTGGCTGAGCAGGACATTCCCAGAAAAGGTTGCCACAGACTCTACTTGTTCTTACTCAGTGTGTGGCAGACTTCCGTGAGTAAAATTATTACAGGTTTTAAGAACCCTGAAATGATTTAGTCTTCAGTTCCACTCTTGTTTTTCTGGGGGAGGATTTGTTGCCCTCCTTCTTCTACCACAGTCAGCAGATGCACCCCCAGACCTCCTCTTGTCTGGTTTCTTCTCATTGGACTCCTCGTTCAGATACCTGTCACCTGCTCAGAGAGGGCTTTGCTGAAACCTGCTGCCAGGTTACTTTTACCTCATTTCTTAAAATGTCTTTTTCTTACTCTCCTTTCATGTTTATCTTTATTGTCTTTCTCCTCCTGTGATGTGTGCATCATGTTCTGGAAGGGCAATCCCTTTGTTTCTGGTTTATGGATGTGTCCCTGACTCCAGGGGACGTGCCCTGCAAATTAAGTAAATGTGTTTAATTGACGATATTGTCTCTGCAGCTACATTGTATGTACAGTTTTGATTTCAATTATTTTCATGTAAACAACATTCTTTCTTAAACATAAATTTATTTTATACAGAAAATCTTGACAGTAGCTATGATATTCCTTTGAAGATTTTTATCAAGAGAAAGGAAAATTATATATATGTATATATAAATATACAAAAGTATATACTTATACTTTTAAATATATAAATATATGAAAGTATAATAAAACATTTCTATATTTTGTGAAGAAATGAATTCTTTTAAGGTATTCTCAAATGTCCTTACCCAGAATAGCTGGTTCTTATTATTTCTGATTGGGGGAAACAGTTATTTTAATAATCTGTTTTTATATCATCTGTGATCATAGGTTTTCTAATACCCTTTTTCTGTCTTCTTGCCTAAGATTCTCTTAGTTTGTATGAATTTGTTATCCTTCTGTGGTTAGAAACTGTCTTTTTAGTCCTTAGCCTATAGAGAGTATTAAGCCTTGTCTTTTAAGCAAATGGAAGCAATAAGCAGTGGTGGAAAGACAGCTAATATCCATGAATGAAATAGTGGATGTAATATCTGAAATTTTTATTATCTCTTTAGAGGTTAGAATATATTTTAAAGGAACAATTTAGGGTCTTTTTAAACAACAGTGGATTGGGCTTGCCTTTTATAAATAATCCAATACATTGAGGTTAAGTGAGTTTACATAGTGATGGATATATATTAGTGAAGTAGTATCCAGTGTTCAGCTACTAGACTTAGTCCCAGGGGCTAAAAGAATAAGTAATAAGGTTTTTCTTTTCACTGGAGAGACCAACCTTTTTTTTTTTCTTATTATGTAAGTCTGACCTGCCTTGACCTCATTTATAGAGTAGCTGCTATAAATTTGGTCCTTGATTAATGTTTTATTAGTGTAAATAACACGAAGACCTTTATAGTCTGAAACTACAGCATAAGGTTTAACGGACTTGATGGGTATCATTAGCAAATCAATTACTTAGGTCAGACATAAATAACTGTTGTTTAGTAGAAATGCCTCTCTTAACTCTCACCTGTTTAATTGATAAGATACTTTCTCTGTAAATACATTGGTTTGATATTTTTGAGTCTAATGTTTGATATTCTTGTGTAAACATTATGTACAGAAATAAAATAATCACTACCAGTGACATAATCATGTAATATTCTTGTGACAGTTTTTACCAAGACAGAAGAAAATACTTATGCATGTAATAAAGGATTTAAGTTACAAAATTGTATTTCCACATTTTTGAGCAGGAACATTGTATTCCTGATTCATAATTTTGTTTTATGGTATATCAAATCTTTATCCTCACTATCATCTCTACTTTGTTTTAAATAAGCAAATAATTGTCCTGGCTGGATCGCTCAGTTGGTTAGAGGATCATTCTGATAGTTCCAGGTTGTGAGTTCGATCCCTAGTTAGGGCACCTACCAGAATCAACCAGTGGATGCATAAATTAGTGGAACAACAAATCCATGTTTCTTTCTGTGTCTCTGCTCTTCCTCCTTGCTCCCTCCCTCCCTCTTTGCCCTCCTCTCTCTAAAATCAATAAATAAAATTTAAGAAAAATAAATGTGCGAGTAATTGTTCTGGAAGAATTTTATTTTTCCTGAAAGGCATGACTTTCTTTAAACAATTTTATATTTAAAGAATATCAAAAGTTTCTTTTAGACTATTCTGTGATGCTGTGGCATCACATTAACAGAAGTAGGAAAGTCAGCTATTACCATTGTTTTAACTTTCTTAACTGAAATCTGAAGGCTCAGTGTTACACTTAAAATCAAGTGTGGTAAGTCACATTATTATGTATATTGGGCTTCAGTTGATTTATTTGTGTACTTGATTTATTTTATATTAATTGCTTTTCCCTTCACTTAAAAATGTGTTTAATTGGAAAATGGATTTATTTAAATGAATTCCAATAGAACTGTTGCTTACATTTTTAAATTGTCAGTGAATCTTAAAAGTCCTTTCTCAAAAAAAAAAAAAGTCCCCTCTCACTTGGATTAAGGTTTAGATTTTATATTTTTTCCTTCTTATTTCTATTATTCTTAATAGCTTCCTGAAACTTGAGTATCTCAATATCAATGTTAATTTTGCTACTAGAAAAATATCCAGCTGCTAGGTAGCTGCCTTTCTCCTTGCCATCCTGCCTGCCCTCTACCCAACAAATGTGTGTTTTTTTAAATGATTTTATTTATTTATATATTTTTAGAAAGGGGAAGGGGAGGAAGATAGGGAGAGAAATATCAATGTGTGGTTGCTCTTCACATGCCCCGTTCTGGGGACCTGGCCTGCAACCCAGGCATGTGCCCTGACTGGGAATCAAACCAGAGACGTTTTGGTTCCCAGGCTGTGCTCAATCCACTGAGCTACACCAGCCAGGGCCCAACAAATGTTTTTTAGAGTATTTTAAACTCCCGATGCTGGTGTAGGCATCTGTAGTCAAGGCAGGTTGCTCTATGAGCGTTATCAAATCTTACAACTTCACCTGTTTGACTTGTGTTACAAAGAATACTGCATTGGATAAATACTAATTGTCCTGTAAATTTTATATATTTAGGTAGTCATATTTTTGTTCTTATACTCTGAAAAATCAATGCCAGTTCTCTGTAAATCAAATTTTTATAGCTTAAAATGTCAAGGAATTCTGTGGAATTGCCCATCTTTCTTTTTACATAACTTCTTAATGTTTCTTCTCAGTTATATTTTATTGGCTAACCACAGTTTTAAATTTTTGATGTTAAAATTCAAAAGTAGTAGACTGGGAAACCTAGTTTAAAGGTATACTATTTGTTAAAAATTTTAAGATACAAATTCTTATCTTGAATTTTGTACTTTGTTAATTACATAAGTAATTATAAAATGACCTATAATTATAGTATTGGGTTTAGTTTACTAAAAATGGATTTTGAGAACCCCATAGCTTTCAAGGATTTTACTCTTAAATCTGCTATTTTGACTCTTTTCCCCATCCTTGAAAGGCATAGAAAGGACAGATTATCCTATATACTGTTGGTTACATTGCTTTAATTACCCTCTGGGGATAGTTGGTATCTGCTTATTACAGCAATAATTCAGACTTGTATCCAAATATGTAAATAGCCCTCATAAAAGACATAATGTTTCTAGTACTAATATACTTATCTGTCTCCTCAATATTCAGCTGCTTAGGTTGCAGTACTGCTTTCTGAGCATTCATTTAGTAGCTCTAGCATTTTCCTTCACTCTAAATACCATAGATTCCTAATAAATGTCTGTGGAGTAAGTGAGCAGAAGAAGGAATGGAAGGGAAAGTGAAGGGGGAGAGGGAGGGAAACGGGGCAAAACATAATTTATTGTGATCCCCTTCGCCATCATCTGGGTTATATTTTGGTAAAAGACAAGGGTATTTGTAGCACGTAAACAGCGTGGCTAGGATATAGGTGTATTTGAACCAACCGAAGACGAGATCTGAATTAAACTAGAGTGTGTCTCTTGGGCACTCTAGAGTGTTTCTTAAAAGAATCATATGCTTTCTGGTTAAATTTAAAAAATTATTTTTATAGTAAGATAATGTACAGGAAATGTTAATTAAATCTGATAAATGGTGGTTTGGATACGATGTAATTTTTGGGGTGGAGTAGGAAGTCATTGTTTCAAAGATTTGTTGAGAGTCGGCTTTCATCTCTATTCTTAGCCATGGATTGGATTGATACTGAAGTTTATGTGGGTTATTGAGGAAGAGATATGTGCTATTCTTTCTTCTTAAAGATTAGACTATTTAATTAATGTTTAGTATTTAAGAGAACTAGCCTTTTCTCCCCTTAGTTAGGATAAACATATTTTTCTCTATTTTCTGTTTGGCTTTAAACCAATCTTTTCACTTTTGATTTTCTAGTTTGATCTCAGTTTTCTGTGGTGACTCCTCAGTGTTTTGTTCTGAGGTAAAACAATGGTGCTGCCTTTAAATTGTGCTTCTCCTCCTGAAAAATTGTGGGTTTCAGTGCATTAAGTGCAGGATTTCTTGTGTAACCTTTCTTAGCGAAGCCAGAGTGTAACTTTTGGGAAGAGGTGGTGTGGACTCAGCCTGCTTGTAGAATATGCTTGTGTGTGTGTGTGTGTAGAAGTTTGATAGCCTCACACATTTTTGAAAACAACAACAGTTTATATATAAATGAAATCATTTACTATGTTAAATGAAAATGATTACAGAAAAAACGGAGTCAAGTTAGGGGTTGGAGAAAGAGGAAAGAAAGCTGAACTTTGAGCACAGTTAAATGAAAATGAGGAAAGCAGAGTCTCTGCATTCATTCAGGAAACTTTTATGCACACCAGCTATGTTTTGGGCATTGGGGATTCTCAACAGGACAGAATAGAGTCGTTCTCACTCTCACACAGGGTATTTACATTGTCCCTGATAGACAGTGAAGAAGGAAAAGAGTTTATATTATGTTAGAAGGTGGTAAGTGCTATGAGAAAAACAGGAAGAGAAATCTCTGGAGATACAATGTGGGGCAGAGGATGTTGTAATTTAAAGAAGGTGGTCAAGGTGGGGATCTAAAAGGGTAAGTTCCTCTGAAATGCTGAGCAAATGCTACCAATAGTGAAGAGACAAAGGCAGTTACAGGAAACGAGAAGATGGTAGTAGATGCGCTGGAACAGAGCAGTCCTAAGCTGGATTCCAATCTGGGCATAAACAGAGCCATTTCCCTCAATGTTCTTTCTTTCCTGCGTAAAACTATCTCATCTCTCTCTTTATGTACACATTCCTGAGAATAAATTCTTTCATAGTCCTAAGAATTTTTTTCCCATAGAACATGCTAACTTGCAAATACCAGCCTCACTACGACCATGGGTTACTGTTTTACAACATGCAACTTAGGGTTATTGTGCAAAACAAGTGTAGGAGAAGAGTTTGATGTCAGGCTGTGTGACATTTGTGTTAAATTTAAAATTTATATTAAATTACTGAGCACTTATATTTTCAGGAAGAAACAGCTTTATGGAATGTTTGCTATTTCCATTCCAGTTGTGGTGAAATGTGTAGACACATCATAGTCTCCCTGGTAAAGGATGTTGGCTTCCACAAGAAGTCAGTACCGGCTGGGCTAATTCTGAACTGAGAAAGATCCAGATTTGTTTTAAATTTGTGTGCACCGGCCCAACTCAGTCTCCCCTTCACTGTTCGTCCTCCCGAGACCCAGGGCAGTGCACGGGTGATGTGTTGTGGGGATGTGCACCTGCAACCTGTGTGATTTTGTGAGTCAGTGTCACCCCAGTACATGCCCTAGAAAGAAAAAAAATAAATTTGTATGCAGCCTGCTAAAGATTTTTTGAAAACTTTTTTTTAATACTTTTTATTTGGTTACTGGTCTTCTTTCTCAGCCCTCAGGCTTGTGCATTCTTTGATGTTAGAGCCTTTGCATCTCTCACTCTGAGTTGTCACAGAGAGCTTTGCATCAGAAAGGAGCAGAAAGATAGCAATTTAAGGATTTTTATGATACTGAATTAAGGCATATGCCATGTATGTTTTGGGGGAGGGAGCAAGAGAGATGTGAGCAAGGGGGCAGTTACATGGAGAGTTAGGTAATATTCTGCAAAATAAGAAGAAAACTGTATTAATAAATGGAGATATAGTGTGAGAGCTTAGGTTTCAGCAGTTGTCATATTACTGAAGGAAGACTTCAGAAACATTTTTTTCCCCTCTCAGATTTGGCTTGTGACTATTCTGTGTAGTTAATTCTAAAGAAATTACATTGTTGGAAGGATTGCCAATTCAGGAACATTGCTTTCATATTCTGAGTTGTTCGAGTGCAGAAAGGTGGTAACTTTCCTTTCCCATCAGTGGTGAAGATGTTTAGTAGAGAAAATTTGACAGTTGCTGCTAATGGGGGTCACAGAAAGCCCAGGAAACAGAGCAGTGATATTGGAAAACTCTTGGTGAAGATGCGTGTATGTGCTTACCCAAGGTCTAGACTAGTATAATCAGATGTGGACGATGGGCTGTAATGTAGTTATGGGAGATGGTTGTCATCATTACTGTTATTTATGGAGCCTCCAGCGTGAATCTTTTCCAGTTGGTCACTTGATAGGGCTGTTTGTTTCCGAAGGCTGACACAAGCATTTTTTTCTCCTCCTTGCACTGCAGATATAAATTATACATAATTTTTCTTCTTAATATTAAAATGTGTGAATTATTTTGTGCTCTGCATTTAGAGATATAATTTAATGTAGAGTAAACCTAATATATTGAGACTGCTTATTATACTTAAAACTTTAGTTGGAAAGAATAGTTAACACAACTGTTAGATAAATTATAGTTACTAAATACTGATTAATTTGTATATTCAGGAAAATATTCATATAGATAGAAAAAAATAAAATATTCATTTAGATGTCTTATTTCACTTATATTGTTATAATGAAAAGAAAATTCATATTTGTATGTCTTGAAATAAATGTGTAGCCAGGGCCTTCTGAAATACTGGACTTAGAAGCATTTTTAAATTATGAAGAAAAAAACTATGTATGCTTCCTTTCTTCTTTGAAAGTATAATATTAAATACTTCATATATGCCCTAATTGAAGTTTATAATATTCGTTTAAATGAGATTAGATAGCAATATTTTGTATTATGCAGTGAAAATATTTCAAAGTTAAATTTCTGATATAGTTATGTATAACTTAAAAGCTAGAGTTTTGCTTTGAATTACTTAAATTTAGATACTTGAGACTATTTACTTCCAAGCATTGCCACAGACTATCCATTTATCAAATAGCGACTGAACACATCCTACCTGAATAGTGCCTGTTAGGTGCTGTGGTTGATTAAAAAAGAAGAATAAGTAAAATACATCTTTTCTCAATTAGTTGTGGCCTGATAGGGAAAAATAGAGAAATATGCATAGCAATCAAATATAATTTTTATGATACTGAATAAACAAGTGTAATACATGCTGTATACACAATAAGCATTTGGTAAAGATTGACATAAAGTGAGGTCTTTGTTGTATAAAATTGCAGAATATTTCTTAATGGGAAAGACAGTTAAATTGGATCTTAAGGAGATTAAAATTTTGGCTGTAGGGACAGGACAGAAGAGCAGATCGGGGGTGGTTTTGGCGCTCATTTTCTGTCATTCACGTAGTGTTGCGTGTGCCCAGGCAGGCTCTGGAGGATGTGGCTGCGAAGGAGACGCTACTGCCATGCAGAAGAGGACAAATGATAAGTTTGGAAGGAAACAGCAGGATGCGATGGGAGTGAAGACGGGAAGATGTACAGGGAGTCCAATATAGAGTGTTCAGAGAAGTGTTGTGAGGTCAAATTGCTTTGAATGAAGAGAAGTGGTAGCCAGTTTGGGATAGGTCACAACGTTTTAAGGTGAGGTGATAGAAAGAACAGAGTCCTTGAGGAGACAATGATATGTATGTTATTGAACCAAATAAAAGGCCAGAGTGTCTGGAGCAAAATGAGTAAGGGAGAGAGTGAGGTTTGGAAATGTCAGAAGTATTCAGGTTTCAGATCACACTCTGGGCTCTGTAAGCTGTGGTAAGAGATTTGGATTTAATCTTGGTCAGTAAGAATGCATTTCGGTTTTAAGCAGAGGACTGGGATGATATGACATATGGTTTTTTGTTTTGTTTGTATTTGTGGCATTTAACTGTTTATTTTAAAATTTTTAATTATTTTAAACTGTGGTAAAATACACAACCTTAACTTCTTGAATGTGTATGGTTGAGTGGCATTAAGTATATTCACGTTGTTTTGTATTCATCATCACCATTCATCTCTAGAACTCATTTCATCTTGCAAAACTGAAACTTAATACCTATTAGATAATTGCCCATTCCTTACCCCCCTCCCCCACCCCAGCCCCCAGCAGTTATCATCATACATCCCATCTCTATGCATTGGACTACTCCAGGTACTTCATATTAGTGGGATTGTACAGTATTTGTCCTTTGGTGTCTGGCTTTTTTTACTCAGCATCATGTCTTCAATTTTCATTCATATTGTTGCAGACGTCAGAATTTCCTTCCTTTTAAAGTCTGAGTAGTATTCCATTGTGTATATATATCACATTTTATGTATCCATTTATCCATCGGTGGACACTGGGTGGCTTTCACCTTTTGGTTATTGTTAACTTATTGTGCTGCTAGTCCCTACTTTCCTCCATATAAATAATTTTTTGAGGCACCTCTATACTGTTTTACTTAACAGCTGCACAATTTTACACTTCCACCAGTAGTGCGTAAGGGTTTCAATTTCTCCATATTCCTGCCGACAGTAATTTTATTTTATTATTTATAGTAGCCATTCTGATGGATGTGAGATGGGTTTGATTTGCATTTCCCTAATGATTAATGATTTTGAGCATCTTTTCTATTGCTTATTAGCCATTCGTATATCTTCTTTGGAGAAATGTCTGTTCAGTACTTTGCTCAGTTTTAAATGAAGTGGTTTATTTTTTTGATGTTGAGTTGTAGTAGATCTTTGTATATTCTGGATATTAACCCTCATCAATTATTTGCAAATATTTTCTCCCATTCCATGGAATGCCTTTCTACTTTGTTGATCATGTCCTTTGATGCACAGTTTTAAATTTTGATATCCTGGTAGTCCAGTTTATCTGTGTTTTCATTTGTTGACTGTGCTCTTGGTGTCTTACCAAATCAGAAGCTATGAAGTTTCCCCCCATGTTTCTTCTAAGAGTTTTATAGTTATAGGCATTACATTTACATCTTTAATTCATTTGACTTAATTTTCCTACATGGTGTAAGGTAAGGATCCAACTTCATTCTTTTGCATGTGGATTTCCAGTATTCTCAACCCTATGATTTAGGTTTTGAAAATAATGAATAGTAGTAAAGTTCATGTGTGGGGAAGATGGATGCAGCAGATAAGTCAATGTAGATACTACTGAAATATTTCAGGCAGGAGATGAAGGTGACTTAGGCTCCTCTCGTAGCTGTAGTGATGCAGATGTGTAGACGGGTGTGTGATATGTTTAAGAGTTAAAGCAGCAGAACTTGCCTTGATGAATTGGATTTGGGAGTAAGGGAAAGGTACATCAAGGGTTAATTGCGGGGTTAATTTAAGTGGACTTAATTGCATTTGTAGAAGTGATAAAAATGAGTTAGGGATAGGGGAAGAGGTTATATGGATAGTAGGTGGGTAGAATCAAGAGTTCTCTTGGGAAATACTAAATTTCAAATGCCCATTGGGTATCCAAGTCGAAATTTTAGTTGGGCATTTGGCTGTGTGAGTTGAAAATACAGGGAACCAAGAGTAGGGTCAGAGTAACAGGAATCAGCAAGCATAGGTGAGATTTGCAGGTCATAGGATGGATTATACAATCCAGATAAGAGGAAAGGGCACCAAATTGGCTCTGGGACGACAACATTTAAAGGTAATGAATGCAGAACAGGAGGCAGTAGGAAAGGAGTCAGTGGAGAAGCAGCTCCTGAGTAGGAGGAAATCCAGGAAAGTTCTATTTCATGTTGAAGAAGGCAAGAGAAGAGAATGAAATGTTTGAAGAATTATATAGTGGTTATCACAATTACCCCCTGTTTGCATTTAGTCTTAACCTCTTATATTAGATTGTAAACTCCCTGTGGATAGTTTTATGCTTCTTTGTATTCCTCACATATAGTAGTCAAGAATTTCTTGGCATGAGCTCAGGTTAAAATGTATTTTCCTTAAAAGCACTGTGGGGCCTCCAGCAATGATCAGGCACTGTTCTGTGGTCTGGGGATATGAGGATAAATTACAGAAAGTTGATGCAATCTGGAATGGAAGACAGATTTGTAAATACATAATTGACATGGTGTCATACAGAATGATACAATGTAGTAAGTACTACAAAAAAGGCATATGCACCTTGGTAGGAGATTAGTTCTGTGGAGGGAAACAGATGTAGGATCAGAAAAGGTTTTACTTAGTTGACTTTTGAGTTTTGCTTTGAAGGATAAATAAGATAGGCAAGATGGAGTTAGAAATGAGGTCATTCCTGGCTGAGAGACTAGTAGGAACAGATGCAAAGAGGTGCAGAAGTAGAGTGTAATGTTTGAGAAAACAGTCTTAGAGTACAATAAAAGAGTAGCAAGAAGGAGCCTGGTTTCTAAGCCACTCACAATTGTTCACTCTCTTCTGTAGATCATGGGAATGTAGTTAACTTGTTTAAAAGTCTGCAGTGGTGATAAGATTTTCATTTTAGAAAAATGACCGTGTTGAGCACTGGCTAGACGGATAAGACTATTAGAAAGAAGTTTGATTGGAGGCTATTGTAGTAATTGAATCCATGATGCTGAGTGCCTATAGGGAACTAGAAAATATAGAAACAGCTTTTAGATTATTGCAGAGGTAGAATGGACAGCACTTAGTCTATTAGAATTCGAAGGAGTAAGACTCAAATATGACTCATTTCTAGCTTCAGTAACTGGATAAATAGCAATGATTTTATTAGTCAGGTCAAGAAGGAAAAATGAATGATCTCTAAATGAGGGACTAGTTTAATAAATTACAGTACATTCCAGCCACAGAAATCCTCTGTATGATAATGGTATACAACATTAGGTAAAATGAACAGGTTCATCTAGTATGACTCATTAATACCATGCAAATGCATTCATACAAGTGTTAAAAGTATTTTTATATACACATATGTATAGGCACATACATACTTGTGTGTATGTATATATGTACACAGATACCATATATGTTGCTGTAAGTTCAGAAAAATGTAGAGATAGGAACATAAACTGTTAATGGTGGTCGCTTATTTTTAAAAATGAAATGGGGGTTGGTAGCTTTCAGTTGCTTTATTATTAAAATATTGCATGATTTTCTTTAGAGTATGTTACTTTTATACTAAAGCACTAAAGAATAAAACATCAAGACTGAGTATTATTTGTCTGTTGATTGATTGTTTGATCTATCTACATAGTAAATGTCCATCTTGAAAATTAAATGGTAGGACAGGGTGTTTGGCTCTGTTCAAAATAGAACACATTTTCTCCTTCATAACTTTGTTCAAAGTATTGTCTTCAGTGACCTTTCCTCTTCTGTTGGGGTTTTTTTTCCATTGAGGAGCTCATAGTGATCTTCATTTCTAGAGAACTGTGGATGGCACACGTATTTTTATGTTGTAGTTATACTTGTATTACACATTTATTGCTACATCACACATTACCACAAATGTGGCAGCTTAAAAAAGCACACATTTACTGTCTTGCAGTGCCTGTGTGTCAGGTGTCTGGTGTGGCTCAGCTGGATCCTCTACTTAGAATTTCACAAGTCTGCCGAGAAGGTGTTGGCCAAACTGTGTTTTTCTCCTGAGCTTGGAGTCCTGTCCTCATCTCACGTGGCTACTGGCAGAATTCAGTTCCTTTCACTTGCAGGGCTGAGGTTCCCGTTTTCTTGTTGGCTGTCACCAGGGTTTGATCTCAGCTCCTAGAGGCTGCCCTTAGCTCCTGGTTATGTGGCTCTCTCATAACGTGGCAGCTTACTTTTTCAAGGCTGTCAGAAGAATCTCTTCAGTCTGCTAAGGCAGAGACTTATAATGTGTCATCTATGCTGTGCCAAAGTAACCTAATTAAGGAATGACTGTCTCCTCTTCTTTGCTGCACAAGGTCTGGCCAGAAAAAGTCCAGCCATTGTTAATATAACAAGAATGGCTTGTACGACATCATTGTAACTTGGCAGCCAAGGAAAGTGGACTGGAATGCACATGTGTGAAAAACGACATCTTCACAGTACTAGTCGGGGAGGTGGATGCTCTTGAGAGAGCATGTGTACTGTGTGGTCATTGTATTCAAAATGACTGAGCGAGTAGAGCAATAGATCTGTGTGAAGTTGTGTGTTAAGCTTGAGTATTCCTATGCAGAAACTATTCAGATGATTCAGAAGGCTGCAGCTATGGGTAGCTGGTGACTGGTAACTTCACCATGGCAATGTCCACTCATGCATCATGTCTTGTGCAGTTTTTTTGTGAAACATCAAGTCACCTAGGTGACTCAGCCCCACTACAGCCCAGATTTGGTGTCCCGCGACTTATGGCTTTTCCCAAAACTAGAATCACCTTTGAAAAGGAAGAGATTTCAGACTGTCAATGAGATTCAGGGCACCCAATTTCATCGACAGTAGGACAGGGTAGCTGATGGTGATTGGGAGAACTTCCAATGTGACTATGTGAGGTCCCAACATGCCCAAGTTGAAAGGAACTGAGGTGTCATTGTCCTGTGTACAATATTTCTTGTATCTTCTTCAGTAATATGTTTATTTTTCATGTTACATGGCTGGATACCTTCTGTACAGACTTTATATGTTCTATTCCTAGAAGCAAGTCCCAGATTCTGCCCAGGTCAAACTCAATGGGGTAGAATATATAAGATCTTGCTTTATTGGAGGTCACCTTATAGTGTGTCCACCATAGCACTTGTGTTAATATTTAAAGCTGGACAGGACCTCATAGTAATCTCTTATTCCCCAACTACACTGTAAGGAAAGCTTATCTCTAGTGCTTAGTCTTGTCTCTGTAGTAACACAGTAGCTGTTTAACAGGTATTTCACAGATATTCAAAAGACAGAGGGAATTGTGGAGAAAGATGTTAAAAAATCAAACTAAGTACTCAAAAGACTTTTTCAGTTATAATGTGGATAAAATAAGTAAGGTTTGATTTTTCGGACATTGCCTGTGCAATAGAGAGCATGAATTCAGTCTGGAAATATCACAGAGGAAATACAATATTTGCTGATTGATTAGGAGCCTGGAGGAAGCTGGTAGAGAAGAGGGAGGAGACTAGAATAACTTTGAGGTTGGTTGTTTGGGGACTGGGAAAATGGTGTGCCATTGACTAATCAATTCAATTAATGTTTGAGTACTGTGAGGCAGTATATTGATGTTAAATTCACGATGTGGTTTTTGGTCTCCAGAGAGAAACTGAGAAGCACAAACCAGTATTTCACATCTGCATTTGTGAAAACCCTCGCCTTCTCTATCTGTCGAGTCATAGGAAGTTATTCATTACCATTTTTAAAATTGCACTAGGGATTGTTTTTATCTGTGATGCCTGAATGTGTAGTGTTTAATAGCCTTTGAAAAATACCCTACTGATGTTACCCAAAATCATAGGTAAGACATTGCATTGTCTAGTAGCCGGGAGACGTTTGGAAAGTAGGGACCATCTCAGATCTCTTTGCGCAGTGTTCTGTTCTGTAATTTTTTTTCTAGGTTAGTTCTACTGTGTCACAGAACCTATTTTGTATGATTTCCTTTGAAATTCATTACAGATCTCTTAGCCCACATTTTGCCTGTTCTTCTATACATTCTATGTTTACCTGGAAGGAATTTTACCTTTCACTTAGTGAAAGGTAAGGTAGTATTATACATGTGTATATGTCAATTAGATCAGGTTTGTATCACATTGTTAAAAAATATTCTGTAGCTTTATATTTTTAATACCTGGATATAAGCCATATTCTTAGGAACATGCAAATGTAAAATCCCAAAATTCTGAATATCTGTATCTCTGGTTTATTCATCTTCCCTGAGCTGCTTATCTATCTCTAATTTTGCTCCTTAGAGCCAATTTTATGTTAATAACAGTGCAGTAGTCCCCCTCTATCCATGGTTTTGCTTTCCATCATTTCAGTTACCCCGGTCAACCATGGTCCAAAAGTAACTGGAAAATTCCAAAAGTAACTAGAAAATTCCAGATATATACAATTCATAAGTTTAAACTGTGTGTCATTATGAGTAACGTGATGAAATCTCCCATGGCCTCTTCGTCCCACCCTTGTGAATCACCCCTTTGTCTGGCGTAATGTCAACCAAAGGTTGTCATCACCAATTCAATGCCAACAGGACTTCCCAATTTGGGGTGCAGTCAAGGGGAGAGACTTTATTCAGTGCCAACAGCTCAGTTGTGAAACAGCTCAGCTGTGGAGCAGCTTGCTTGTGGTTTCAGCACAGTTGTGGAACAGAATGGCTGTGAGAGAGCTCGTCACTGATAGAGGTCAGTTGTTCTCCTGCGTGACTGTGGAGCAGCCTGGGCGAGGTGGCTCCCCTGTCACAGCTCTGCTCTGGCAACACAGTTGTGCTGGGCTCCGGTGGTACAGCTCCAGCCCGTGTTGGAGCTCCAGCTCCAGGGTGACAGCTCTACTGAGACAAAGGGAGGCTGCTTTTTTTAAAAAAAATATTTTTTATTAATTATGCTGTTACAGTGGTCCCATTTTTTATGTCCCCTTTATTCCTCTTTGCCCTATACCTACCTCCCACCATGGACATTCCCCCGCCTTAGTTCATGTCCATGGGTCATGCATATAAGTTCTTTGGCTTCTCCATTTCCTGTACTATTCTTAACCTCCCCCTGTCTATTTTGTACCTACCAATTATACGTCTTATTCCCTGTACCTTTTCCCCCATCCCCGCTGATAACACTCCATGTGATCTCCGTTCCTGTGATTCTGTTCCTGTTCTAGTTGTTTGCTTAGTTTTTTTTTTTTTTAGGTTCAGTTGTTGATAGTTGTAATTTGTTGTCATTGTACTCTTCATATTTTTGATAAAATTGCAAGGGTAAATGTAAGTCTCTGGATGATGATATCTTCCCCTTGGGAGGCTTTCCTTTTGATTTCTGATTAGTAGTCAGACTAGGTGCTGATTATGTTAATTGAAGACTGAGCTGATTGAGTCAAAACTGCAGTTTTAGAAATCTTTGTGAAAGTTTGAGTCAGTTTGCTTACTCCCAGCATGCAACCCGTATGAGGTCTTATGAAAATCTGGGCATTTACTGTGTCCCTTGTGCATTGATTTCTGGGTTCTTTTCTCCTCACCCTGTGAGATTCTGATTTTTTTTTTTAGATTTTTTGTTTAGCTAGTTAAACTGAGTATAAATCACCATAATGTTGTTTGAGGGTTTGTTTTAATAGTATATTTGAGGCCTGGTCTATTTCTTCTTTCATAAGGTATATCTGGGTTACTTCTGTAAGCCTAGATAATCTACTAGGACCCATATACCTTGGCAGGTTATTAAATTCAGTTGTTTTGTCCCTAGCTCTGTAAGACTGAACACAGTTCTGCTTAGCTTCTCTCTTCCCACCTGTGAATAACAAATGCTTCAATGGGAAAAGTTAGGCATATTTTATTCTCTAGGATCTTGGCTCCTTAAATCTTGGCTGCCTTGGAAATTCTACAGTGTCTTTAAAAAGATTGAAACATAGCCCTGGCTGGTGTGGCTTAGTGGATTGAGCACTGGCCTGTGAACCAAAAAGGTCGCTGGTTCGATTCCCAGTCAGGGCACATGCCTGCGTTGCAGGCCAGGTCCCCAGTAGTGGGTGTTTCAGAGGCAACCACACATTGATGTTTCTTTCCATTTCTTTCTCCCCCTTTCCCCTCCCTTTAAAAAAAAAGATTGAAACTTAAATTTAATTAAGCATTTTTAGTTGCTTTTGTTTCATAGCTAGTTTCATAAAAGCTAATCTGCTCTTGCAAGAAAGATACCTTTTTGCTGTTACATTGCTTAGTTATTTAGTGTGAAGTAATGGTACTTCATTGGGTATGATGTCGGAGAAGAGAGGAAACATTTTTCCCTTCCCAGTCACAGTGGATAATCATATCCACTGGGCTGCCAGGTGTATGTGTACAGATAGAGAGGTCCAGAAGTTTTCCAGCCATATAATATGAGGAATAGAGACATTATTGAAGAAGATACAAGAAACATTGTACACAGGACAATAATGCCTCAGTTCCTTTCAAGGTAGGCACCTTGGGACCTCACACAATTCTCCCAATTGCCATCAGTTGCTTGGTCGTATTTTCCTGAATCTCATGGACAGTCTGAAATCTCTTCCCCTTCAAAGGTGATTTTAGTTTTGGGAAAAACCAGAAGTCTCAGGGTGCCCAATCTGGGCTGTAGTGGGGCTGAGTCACATAGGTATTTGATGCTTTGCCAAAAAGTTCTGCAAGAGATGTGATGTATGAGCGGGTGCCTTGTCATGATGAAGCTGCCAATCACCAGTTGCCCATAGCTGCAACCCTCCAAATCATCTGAATAGTTTCTGTGGAGGAATGTTCAAGCTTAACACAAAACTTGATGCAGATTTGTTGCTCTACTGTCTCAGTCATTTTGAATGTTACAGCCACACAGTACACGTGCTCACTCAGTGGCTCCCACTGAGTAGTACAGTGAAGTCATCGTTGTTCACACATACACATTCCAGTCTACTCTCCTTGGCTGCCAGATTACATCAGTGTCACACAAACTGTTCTTGTTATGTTAACAATGGCTGGACTTTTTCCTGACAGACCTTGTATTTACTGGGTAATATTCATCTCTTTATAGGTTGCTGAGCCAAACAATGAAGGACCATCTAGTAAGAGTAGCGAACGAAGCTGAATTTATCCTGAGCCGGCAGCGAGCGGAGGATATTCACAGGCACGCAGAATTTGAGGTAGGTTAAACATGTGGCTGTGTGAGCAGGTTGTCACTGCGTAGGTGGAATGGCAGTGCTGTGTGCGCACACTGGCCGTTGGGAATTAAGACTGGCTTTGTGGGAGAATCTGGGAAGATGGTGCAAGTCTCTGTAGCCCTCTACTCCGGCTCCTCTGCACATTACCTGCAGCAGCTTCTGTGTTTGTGACCGGATCTTAATCATGGGAGCTGGGTATTGAATCCTGTAGTTTTGCAGTAAAGTAAATTGGTGAAGGACTTTTGCCCCCTCTGGGCAAGGAGACAGAGCTAGTTAACTGGAAAGGAAAGCCCCTGTGGAAGAGGTGAGATCTTCTAGGTTTCTAGGGAGAAGCTGAACACGGGCATGAAGTTCCTTTCCCCTGTCGTTTGAGAGCACTCTCATCTCTGTAGCAGAGGAAGTGGGGCAACGTGGAGCTGGCTTCTTGGGTCTTCACAGGGGGCCCAGTGACGGACCCCTGCTGGGACGGTTGCTTATTTCAGCAGTGGCACCTGAACCTGAGGAACAAATGCCAGTTCATAGAGGAAGCTAACGGTATTGTAGCTATGTAAATTAGCACAGTTCAAACTGAAGGTGAGTTAGAAGATTCCATAAGAATATTTGCTACGAATTAGAAAAAAATAAAAAGCACCACTATGGGTACTTTCTTATGTGTTAGGAGCAGATAATTCACATGTTGCTGATATTTTCTGGCACATTAAAAAAAGATGAAAACTTCCTCAGTGCAGTTTATACAATCATCATAACATGAAAATGGTACTGGAAAAATAAAATTCTAAAAGATGAATTTCACTTAAGAATATGGGTACAAAATTCTAAAACTTTAATCAACATACTCCAACAATGTAATAAAAGAATTATACACTGTGGCCACTTAGAATTTATTAATGGAATTCAAAGATGACTTAATATTTCTACATTGAAAGTAATTACATCAAAACAAATTAAAATAGAAGCAGTATGTGAAGATATCAATAAATGTAGGAAAGAAGTATATAATTTCAGCAACCAGCCTCAATAAAACTGAGAAAAAATGTATGTGACAAAATAATTTGAATATGATAAAGACTGCTTACTAAAAATCATTTTAAATGGTTAAAGCCATTTCTGTTAATATTAGGAAAACATGTTTTATGCTTTCATCATTATTTAACTTTATTTTGATGTTCTTGTAAGTGCAAGATAATATAAATTCTAGAAAAAAATAATGTTACTTTATTGTTAATGGTATGATCTAGAACAGTGTGCTTCAGCCTTTTCATCCCATGGCACATACAAATTAATCACTAAAATTCTGTGGCACATCAAAAAATATATTTTTTGCCTGTGACAAAAATAAAGATTTTATTTTGATTCATTCACACCAGACAGATATTGTTGTGTTGGCTGTTGTTGTTTAATTTGACAGTCTAAGGGAAAAGAGGTCAGTGTCCCTGACTCAATAGTTAGGTACTGCATGTTTAAAAATTCTTTTGGCATACTGGTTAAACATTGCTGATCTAGGAAAATCTAAGACATTTTTGAACATTTTCTACTGGAATTAATAGGGACTTTTGTAAGATTACTGGATACATGATAAATATGGAAAAATTAATAGCTTTTCTTTTGACTAGCAAGCAGTAGCCAGGTAAAAATAGAAACAGAAATGGAGTCTATTTATAGTTAAGACTAAAATATTTGGGGTGAAATTCTATAAGAAATGCACAGGTAGTATTTGGAACAAAACTCTAAGATCTTATTAATACAAAACAAAATATAAACTTCTGGAAAAATCATTCCATGCTAGGCAGTGTATTTTGTTTATTGGGTATGTGTCTGTGTGTGAGAGAGGAAAGGAGAAGCAGAGAGTGGGGAGAGGAGAGAGAGAGAGAGAGAGAATGAGAATGAATTGGTTGTATGCTGACATAATTTGAGACTTACAGGAAAGTTATAAGAGTAATGCAAAAACTCCTGGTCACCATTCTCCAGGATTCTGTGATCTTATTGTCACCTTACTTTTATCCTTGTTTTTTTCGTTATTTTTATGAACTTGAGAGTAAGTTTGATGTCTTAATACCCTTGTATCTCTAATTATTTTAGTGAGAATTTCCTGTTTTAATCTTGTACAATTATCAAATCAGAATATTAAAATAGACACAATTCTATTATTTTATCTACTGATCTTACTCATATTTCCCAATTGTCTCCATAGCATTGTCTTCCAAAAAGATAAAATTTTAATGTTATAGAAATGTTTTTTTCAAATTAAAATGTACATTTAATACAATAGCATTAGTATACCATTCTATTAGAATAATAGTGGAGTCAATTGGAATTTAATTATCCCCTTTAGAAATATAATAATCTGGAAATAAATGCTTTAACATAGCCCTAAGATTTATGAAAAAAGATTGATTAGGCTGTAGTACTTCCTTTCCAGGTAAACGATACTAATTAAAATAATAGTGTAAAGACAGCATATAAAAAAAATCTTCCAAGTAGAGTAAGGATATAGGATGAAAGATCATGTAGTAAATATTTCAGAAAAATAGTTGGAAAATTGTAAAAAGGGAACTGAGGCATATTGTGAGAGTTTTATAACCAAGAATTGAAAAGAGGAAAAATACTTTTAAAACACTGTGTTATGCAAGAGATTGAAGTGCTTTGGACCAGGCAGTCGATGTATTTGTTGTTTAGTTGAGGTATGATGCTGACTACAACAGCTAATATTGTTTGAGTCCTTATACTCTGCTAGGCACTGTTATGGAATTTTTATGTGTTTTAACTAATTTAATCCTTACATTAAACCTCTGAGGGAGCCCTGTTAACTGCGTCTCATTTTATAAGTGAGGAAACAGCATAAGGAGGAAATAGTCCACAGTTACAACTAGAATTGAGATCTAGGCAATTTATCTCTTAATTTCTAATCTATGCTTTTGATTCACATTCATTAAATTTCTATAAGGTGCATGAATAGGAATTATTTCTGGCATACAGTAGCTTTATTTTGAGCTACTTAATTTTATGCTTTATCTAGTACAGTTTTTCATGTTAATGTTTGCCTTGCTTTGAGATTTATAATATTGTAATATTGTAAGGCATGATAATAAAATGCCTAAGTAAAAACAAGTTTTTCCAAAAGTTTTATTGTTAACCTAAATTTTTAGTGGAGAAAACAGATTTGTTCAGCTGTTCCACATGGGAATTACTTTTAAGAGAGCAAACATGTATTTTTAATTTACTACTCTTATTTTGACAGAAAAGAGAATTTCCTTTGTTTATGCCATAAGCCCAGTTGATTGAAGCATGTTCATGTTTAATATATTTTTAACTATATTGCTCTTAAATCTTAAATAATGCTCTACACAGGATGAAGCATATATTTTCCTAGACAGCTTATATTCTAAAGGTTATCTGTATTCAGCCTTGAATTTATGCTGTGAATTCTTTAATAATATATCTGAATTCTATCTGAACTCTACTGCTAGTCACTTCCTCATGAAAAGAGGAGATGTTGTCATGCATTTAACATGCCACTTGTGGTTGTGAAGTGGCTGACTTGTTTCATTTATTATCGGGGTTGATGCCAGTGTAGATCTGAAATGCACAGCTCTGGAGTTCATCGCGTGATTATCTTTGGAGGGGGATATCGTTGACATCTTCTGCTTTTGATTTATGTAGAGGTTCCTTGGGTGTCATGACATCATTGATTAGGTGTACATCCTAACCTTATTTTTTAATCTTACAGCTGTAAACAGGATGTTTATTAAAAAATTATGTTGTTATGACATTGGACTCTGCCTTGTAAATGTGTTGTACACAATTCATGGCAATCTTTTTGTTATAATATTTGTCTATCAAAGTTTAGTTTATTTAAACTAATGTGATATATCTGTAAAACATATCAAAATTATCCCACAATGATTTAAATTTTAAAGTGACTAATTTTATGTGAATTTCACTTTGACATTATTTTAAAAATATCTTTTGAGTTTATTAATGTGAGTATATTGAGTTATTGCAAAAAAACTTAAACTAGTTTGTTTTACCTGAACTGGTAGGTACTATAATCCTCTTGGATTAGAAAATGAGGAGAAAAACCATGTTGGAGGGAAAATTGAGAATAGTTTACAGCACATTGAGGGTTTGTTTGACTTTTGGGGGACTGTGGGTAGACATATTTGGTAGCGATTTGGTAATATAGATTTAATGCCTAGATAAGCTATATCTTGATATGAGTTACATTTTGATGTTAATTAGCTGATAGATAGTTGTGATTGTAGTGTCACTGTGCTTGAGTCACGTATGTGGAGGATAATAATAGTGCCAAGCTGTCTTAACCATGGAGTGTTACTGAATTCTTTGCCAAGTATTCAGTTGAACTAATTTATTTAACATTCCATTTATGCACTTACACTTTATTAGGTGTTTAGTAACTCCCAGTCATCCTACTAAGTTTCTCTGGAAGGCCTGAATTCCTATCACCCAAGTAAATTAGTGCATACTCCCATCACCCCCAAAGAAAATGAAATGCTCCGCTCTACTCATATTGCCATGTGAAACCCTTAACCCATGTTTGTCACAAAAGTAGATCTCATCAGCCCTACTGGCATGGCTCAGTGGGTTGGGCATCCCGCAAAGTGACAGGTCGTGGCTGGATTCTGGTCAAGGCCCATGCCTGGCTTACAGGTCAGGTCCCTAGATGCGGGGCATTCGAGGGGCAACTGACTTTCACATGGATGTTTCTCTCCCTGTCTTTCTCCCTCCTTTCCCCTCGCACTAAAAATAAATAAGATCTTTAAAAAAAGTAGATCTCATCAGCTTGCAATGAATACTGAATCTGCTACCAAACTAGTGGATGTATATTGGGTTTTCTTCTGTCCCATTAGATGGCAGTCAATCTGATTGGTTGTTTTTTAGAGCCCTCCCCGCCCTTACTTCTCAAGACTCTGCTTATTTGTCTTACCTTTCCTGAATCAGTCCTCCTTTTCTAGTGGGGAAGCACAGGAACACGTCACAATATATTTTATCTTTAAGCAAGTGAAAAACAAACTCAGAATCTTCTTTTGATTCCACTCTCCTGCCTCCTATTTTTCTATCATTCCAGTAGTCAGTCTTTAAATTAGTTTCCCACCCTCACGCATTCTCTCTCTTCCCTCGGAGCCTCCTCAGGGCGCTTTGGCTTCATGGCAGTCAGACTTCTAACCCACTCTCCGTGAAACTTCCTGACATCACAAGTGACCTCAGTATAACCCAGCCCAGTATTCATCTGTCTTTGTTTTCATTTTAATAAACGTCACCTCAGTATCTAATGATGTTGACCACCCTTTCCTGTCTTGACTTTTATTGGAATCCTATTTTCTCTTTACTGGTCACCTCACTGTTCCTTTTCTGGTGTCTTATTATCACATATCCATAGTGCCTGGTGCATTGCCTTACACATAGTAGGTGCTCAGTAAATAATCATTCAGCAATTGAATGCTAATTACAGCCTACACATTTGGGCTATTTTTCTGATTAAAAGTGGAAATGCTAGATCTCTATGGAAATAGAAAGGGTTAAGTGAGAAAGGCCATGGCAGAACTATTTTCTATGCTATGACCAGCAAGGGTAATAGTTTACAATATTATTTCAAATTGCCATCCATGAGTGGTGCTCTCAAATTACAGATTTGAGTTCCCCAATCCAAAAAGTGTTGATTGTGCTTGAAATGAAGGAATAGGCAGTTTAAACTATAAAATACCACTTAGAACACTTTGCATTAAAAAATTACAAGGAACGTTGTTGGCTGCGTTGTTTGAGCTTCTCTCTGGTGTTTAAGGGCAACCAAAATTTGAAACTGTGTTAACAGCTTTACAGCAGGAACATGGAGCCAGACGTGTTCCATGTCTAAAATCGGCGTGTTCCGATTTTAGGCGCCACTGTTTATTAGTTGGAAAGTCTTAGGAGAAACTTAGTGAAACTCTGTTAGTCTTAGTTTCCTTCTATAAGTGGATATAATGAAACCGTAATTAAAGATGTATTGTGGGGAGTAACATTATATAATGTGTGTTAAAACACATTGTAAACTGTATTAGTGATTATTATTGTCATTATTTTTGTGGCTACCATAGCCAAGTCAGCATCTTCATTTGAGAAACTTAATCTAAATTAAAGCTTTTCAGAGCAATGGTATGTTCCTTAGTTACTTACATTTAAATTAGTCTTATGTTTTGAATCATTTTGGTGTTTTGTAGATTGTAACTTAAATTAAGAAACACAGGATTTCTCATGCTCCTGCCCTTTATTTTTAGTTAGTTTATTTTTCCTTCATTTCTGTTTAAGACAGCTTGTTTAGAATACAGAGAGGCAATACATTTTCTTGTCAGACCTTTTATTTAAGTTATTCATAGATACTTCTTTTGAAAATGAATTTTCTAGTATTGTATTTTCTAAAATATATTTTACTAAAAGTTATTGAAGGATCTGAGATCATTATAAGTAGCATCTGATTAATAGTCTTTTTTTCTTGATCTCAAACTATTAGATAAAACTATATAAAGAAATTGAAACAGGGTAGTTTACCAATTCTGTACATTAATAATTGTTTTCATAATTTAGTGAATTTATGAAATGATGGGAAGCATTTCAGATGACTTTATAATATAATTGTAGTTCATATATTCATCTCATGATTTCTTCCATCAAAGCATGAAGAAGTGAATTATTGAAAAGATAAAAATATATTTGTTTGCTTTCTGTCAGAGTTCATATTCACAGCCAACCTTGATAGAAGACCAGAATGATTTAGACAAGTTTGCTTTGGAGATTCATAACATATGCTTGCTGGACAGAATTGAGTTATCTCTGCTCTGGAGAGTAAGTTATTGTAGCAGGAGCTGACAGAGATGAAGATAACTGAGGGAAATTCAATTACCTTTTAGTGTTTTCTTTCTAATAGGGTTCTTAATGTGAAAAAGATCCTCAGATGATGCGCCTCTGTTACTTGTGAGATCCGCCTTGATACCTGTTCCAGAATGCCGCGAACTTCAGCTCCAGGCCTTCACTGAGTATGAAATAGGCAGCTTACTGTTAAGAGTGGTTTTGATTGAAAAGTCTTATTTTTACTTGATGTCATTGGCTATCTTATAATTGTTGGCTACCCTCTGTGGTTTTCTTTCAACAAAGTATATATTATTTTAATGTATTGGGAGTTATTTTTGTGTCCCTTTTGAGTGTTCTCTCTGGAAGTACGTTTTAGCTTTTCAGTGTTGATATACTTATCCTCCTCTAATTATCATATATTGAAGCTGGGTAACCTAGTGAAATGCTGGTGGAATTCCCAAGCTTCCGTTTCCACTTTGCTTTTTCATTCTGTCAAGCTTTTTGTTAGCATGGTGTTTACCGTCTCACCCCTCTTTACTTTCCAGTGTCTTGCTGACTGGCTTTTCCTCTTTCCTTTTCATCTTCAGTCCTGGAGCAAATAAATTAAAAATGTTCTCGTGAATGTCATTGATGATCTAATTATACTATCTGGTGGCTCTTTTTCATTAGTCATCTCCCTTGATCTCTGCATCATTTGACATTGATGACCAACCCTTTTTTATTTTTAAAAAATTAAAAATGTTCATAATATTTTGATTTTTCCTTTTGCATTTTTGGGGCTTGACTTTCTTACCCAGTGTTTTTCTGATTAGCTTCTCATGGTTCTCTTTGTAGCTTCATCTTTCTGTTTTTTGTTTCTTTTATCAAAAGTGTGTATCTTTCATAAGAATATCTTCTTGGTACTCTTAACTTTTTGTGGTGCCTCAGAAACTACCTGTAATATCAGCATTATCTAAAACCTCTATATAGAAGACATTTAGTATTTGTAACTTTCAATTTTTTTTATAATAAATGTCTTCTATATCCCTGGCTCAGTGGATTGAGTGCCAGCCTATGAACCAAAGGGTCGCTGGTTTGATGCCTGGTCAGGACACATGCCTAGGTTGTGGGCCAGGTCCCCTGTGGGGGGTACACAAGAGGCAACCACATATTGATGTTTCTCTCCCTCTCTTTCTCCTTTCCTTCCCCTCTCTCTAAAAATAAATAAATAAAATCTTTAAAAAATAACTTTTTTGAAGCTAAAACTAAAACCATTCTGTTTTCCATGATGAGTCTCCACTGGTGACTAATGCACCCATTGTCTTGTTGTATTGCTTTTTTGATATACAATTTGCATAATCAATTGTCATTTCCAAAGAGATGGTTGATTAGTAGATCTTGAGTCATCATAGCAAAGTATTAGAACGGCAGTTCTCATGCCAGTTTGGTATTTTCTTGTAAGCATTATGGTTTTGGATATCCTTCTTAACCTCTTGTTATGTATTTCTCCATTTATAGGGCAGGAACAGTGAGATGGTAAGCTTGACAATATAATTTTTTAAATCGTACCTTTTCTGCCATGATTATTTTCTTTACCTTAGGGAAAAATGATGTTGATACATAATCATGAAAGTGATAAAATGCTAGCATTGTTAACTAAAGGAGTATTCTAGTGCTTTTTAATGTCCAGGTCACTCTAGTTTGAGTGCCTAGTTAGTGGGACCACATGGTTACTGTGGTGCAGTTCAGCATAGTTCCGACTGTCCCGGCAGATAACCTTGTGCGTTAATCTTCGCTCTGTCGTTTACTGGCTGTGTGAGCTAAGACAGCACTGTGTCTCACATACTGTTGAGTCAGCTCGAGCTCCTGGTGACTGTATGACTGAGGGATGAGCACACTGTCCTGTCCTCAGCAGTCCTGCTCGACTCCTGCAGACTCATGCCCGTGGCTTCTTGTGTGGAGTCAGTGCATCTCATAGCTGGCCTTCCTCTCTTCCTGCTGCCGTCTGTGTTTCCCAGCATTACCGTCTTTTCCAGAGAACCCTGCCTTCTCAAAGTGTGCCTGAACTTGGACAGCTGTATTTTTGTCTGCTTTTAATTTTTTTCAAATTTTTTTTGGCTTTTTCAGACTTAATTTGCTCTAGGACCCACTTGGTTGTTTTTCTGACATTTCAAGATATCTGCAGAGCCTTCCTCCAACACTATATTTCAAATGAATCAGGTTTTTTGTCAGCCTTCTTCACTGTCCTGCTTTCTCATTTATACATAGGAATTAGAAATATGAGTGTGTGATTTTGGTCCCTAAGGGCACATCTTTGCTCTCCCTGATCTTCCCTAATTCTCCCCTTGCTGGCCTTTTGAGTCTCACCCTTCTCTTGATTTCTTGGCTGCAGTCTCCATTGGAACTGACCAAGCAAGGTAAACAACATCTGTAACAATTTAAGCGTCTGCATTGTCTGTGTTATAGTTGTTTATTTCTTCTGTTGTGATTTTTGTCTTCTTAATGATCAAATGCAATCCTGCTTTGGCACTTTGTTCTTTCACTTTCATCAGAATTCATTTCAAATCATTGTTACTTTCTGCTGGTAAGATGGTGTCATCTGTATATCTAAGTTGCTGATATTTCTTCATTTGGTTTTTACTCTTCCTTCCTTTGAGTCCAGCCCAGTTTTTCATATGCTAAGGTTTTGGGGGAGTGGTTTTTGTACACATTGAACAAATAAGGAGATAAAGTGCACCCTTGCCAGACATCTTTGCCTATAGGAAATTACTCTGCCTCTCCCTGTTCTGTCCTGAGAGTGGCTTTCTGTTTACAATACAGGTTATGTATCAGGACCCTTAAGTGCCGAGGTACACCCCTTTCTTTCAGTGCAGCCCACACCTTTTCATAATTGACACAGTGAGAGGCTTTATTGTGTTCTGTAAAGCATAGATTAACCTTCTGAAATTCTTTGAAGCTCTCCAGTATCCACTAGTGTTCACAGTTAGGTCTCCAGCGTCTTTCCTCCTCTTCTGCATGCAGCTTGAACAGCTGGCATTTCTTGCTTCATGCAACATAGAAGCTTTCCTTGTATCACCTTGAGCATCACTTAACGTGACATTCCCCTCCATTGCCTCACCTAAAAATCATGGTAATAACAGTGCCTGCCTACAGTGATTTTGTGAAGAGTCGATGGATTTGACAAAGTGCCTGCTGCTGTGACTCCATGTTGTATTCAGCAGTGCAGTGGTTATTGTTTACAAAACTGTTTAAATAATCACTGTCTATATCCAAAGAATGCTTCTGTGTCCCACAGTTCATCTGGGACTCCCCTCTGCCATAGGGCTTTGATCCAGACCACAGCTGCGTCAGAGCTCAGAAAGCCACTTCTTACCATCATACAGGTGGTGTTTCCAGCAATGGTAGAGGGCATGCCAATGCAGAAAAGGAAAATAAGGCTCAATCCTGCATATTGCATCTCCTGGAATTCATAGGTCGTGATTCTTCATGGGAGGTTTTTGCTTGACCCTTTCTTGACCTCTTTCTCTGTAGCCCTTGTCCCTTTGCCATGTTGCAGGGGCTAGTTCAGCTCCCCGGCAGAGAGTTTCTTTAACCACTTTCATGCTTATTATAGTCCAGGTCCACCTGCCTCCCTTCTTAGAGAGGAAAGAAGGAGTATTGCTTCTTTCGTAGTTTAAGGTTTGCTTTTCTCAGGTTGAAGGACAATGGGACCCTCATATTCCTTAAGGGAAACTCCCACCCTGGTCTACCCATATTATGTTCTGGTACATATTCTATACCTGGATACTAGAGCGATTATACTCCTCAGTATATTTCCAGTGTCTGGTGTATTCAGTCTGGAGTGCACTCTTTTTAGAGATTCTTCCAGAATGTGTTTTAACTCATCTCACTTTCTATTTTAGCTTTTTGATAACGGCCAGATTAAAAGCTGGGCTCACAGCAGTTTTTGTTTTCAGTCTTTATGGGTACCTTTTGAACAGGCCATTTACATGCCTGTACAGAGTGCATGTATATGACACATATAAAAGTATGATAATTTTTAGAGTTACTGTGAAACTAAAAGAGCTATCATTGTTGGGGCAAAGGAAGACCACTTTTACACGAGCTGATGTTTCTGCCTTTGTTTGAAAATGATAAGTAGTGCTTTTCTAGCTTCAAGTAACAGAGCTAGTATATTCCTGGGGAATCCATTAAAGATGGGAATCAAGAAAAAAGCAGAGGAAGTATAACATAGGTAAAATCTAACTCCTACCTGTGAGCAGTGCTGACCAAATTATTTCCAAACGGAAAAATATTTTTTCTGTATTACCTTCTCAGTATATTCTAATAATATAAAATATATTCTTGATAGGAGACTGGATCTCTTAATGCTATTAAAAATCTTTCCCAAGAAAAGGCCTGAATATATTCCTCATAGATTTCATTTTATAATATGTCATAGTTATCTTAACAGTTGACCACATCATGTTACTGTAAAAATTGTCTTTTCTTAATGAACTTTAACATAAAGATAAGAAAGAAAGGAAATTTAAAACCTTCATAGTGTATTTCATACAATAATTATTTGTCACTTAGAATTTGCACTTACAAAATTAGAATATTGTTTCTGTTACGGTTTATTAGTACAGTTCTGAATATAAGATCAAGTGTTTTATCATAGAGAGCAAGATGGCAGTACTTCAGTTGATAAAATAGTTTCCTTCTATTTACCTGTTAGACTAGTGTGACTGAAATGTGGTCAGTTGACCAAGCTGCTTGTTACTAGCCCACAAAGAAATCACTGCACGTTGAATATGTATTTAGAATCTTTCATAGTTTGAATGTCTGATATTGTCAGATTATTTAGAAGTATCAGTTTTCAGTATATTTTAAAAAGTAAAATAAAAAACTCGTTCTTTATTACAGATATTTTGGGAAGCAGTACCTAAAAAGCCGCCTGATCCTCAGTTGTGTTATTTTGAACTAGTTCGATAGTATATTTGAATAACAACTAAAGAAGTTCCAGCAATATATCAATATTCAGCTAAGCAATATAAATATAGTCAACTATGTGTTAAATGATTTATATAATTCTTTGAAGAATAATTGTTAATGGAGGAAATGGTTAACAATATATTAAGCACCCAAAGAAAATATAAACAAGCATATATCAGGATATTTAAAAAGAAAAGACTTTGGTAATTATATGTCTTAATTGTTACTCTTTGCTTTATAAAAAGTATTTAAGCTTGTTCTTTTAGCTTTGATTTTTCCCTTTTTTGTGCTATATTTATGTTTTTTAATCGTAAATGGGCTATTTGTTCTTGGTTGTTCGTTAGTTTTTAATTCCTCTGTGTAACTTTCCCTGATTCTACACAGTTCTTTTTCACTTCTCCCAAATACACAATATACATCTTTTTTTAGCAGTATCTCATATTACATTGATTTTTATTCCTCTGTCCCTAAACACGGAAAGGTGGAAGAAAGGGACTGTTTGCGTCTTGACCATGCCTGCAATAGATGTGCGGTGTCACTGCTATGTGCCTGGTAACGTTTCAGCTGTTTCATGTCTATTCTTTTCTGAGATCCCTGAAAAGCATACCCCGTTATATCCTTTTTAATGTGAGGACGCTGAGGTGCAAGGGTTTTAAATGACTTGCACAAGTATGAATGTGTCAGAGCGGAGGTTTAAACTGTGGATGTCTTTCTAGAGTGGGTGCCCTTTACCACAGGGTGCGTTATGGTTTTCATGAGAATGAAGTAGTCACTTTTTTGTTTTTGTTTTCTTGCTTGTTGTTGAACTACTTTTATTTGAAATTTAAGCATAAGACTTATTTGTAAATAGTATTTATATTTGGCCATATTAGCCTTAAACAAGTAAGAGACCCTAGTTTTGTATGCTTAAGAAAAGCTATTGGTCAGGTGGATCTGTTGAGTTAAAAGATGATAGGTTTTGCTTAAGATCATCCAGCTCTTGTGCAGATTACAAAAAGTAAAGCTTAAGAAATTAAAGCTTCTTGATTTCCCTGTCTCTCTGTGTGGGTATAATAACTACATATTATGTTATATTAAGATGTATTACTGTCCTATATTATGATTTTTAAAAATATAATTATTTGAGTTTACCCATTGTTTAAATTTCAGGTTAATTTTATTGACCACAGATATTAAGCATATTTTACTTTATTTACCAAACTGATATATGATATATGCAGGCATTGTTGAAGAAATCAGCTTTTGGTATTTACCTAAGACATTTGTGTTGATTTTATTAATAAGTAAGTTCAAAGACATATTAAAAACAGAATACTCCCTGTGGATTTGACACACAAGTAGAAACTGTAGCCTTCTTAGTGGTGTCTCACTTTTTTCAAATATCCTCTAAAAGCATTTTAAAACAAATTTTTTTTTTAATTATCAAAAGCCTAAGGTAAAAAATTAGAGCCTATATTATTTTTCAAATTATTTAAAAATATTGTTTGAAGACTGCAGTTTGTAGAGATAAGAACCTGACACACTGCATCCAGTCCATTAAAACAATAAGAAATGGAAGAGATACTTTGTTTTGATAAGTGTTCTGCCTGTTTTAACCTTGAATGCTATTATCAGGTGGGATGATGCTATAGCTGTTTCATTGGCTTAGGCTTTTTCATGCTGAGAGAAATCAATACTTTGAGTCGTTGGATGACAGAAGAATCACTTCAGAATTAAAGGTGGCTGTCACACATTGTCAGTGGTTGACTTTCGTTTGCTATTGAGGTTTTTAAGCTTTCATTTTTCTATGTCTGTTTTTCAGGAGTCTTTGTAAGATTTCTATGGATAACCTTTTTCTTTTTCCCCTGATTCGATTTTAAATCTGAGTTATAGGGATTAAGTGCAAAGACCTCCAAAAGTGAAATATTGAAAAGTTGCTTAATTTTTTGCCCCTTAGGTGATTTCCCTTTCAAATGGTTTCTAATTAGACAAGTAATTTATAGCATGACTTGGGGACAAATTGGGAGGTAAGGTGGTACACACTTAAGTGTTTGTCATAAAGTGTGTTTAGTTAATTAATAATATAATACTCTCTAGCCATGGACAAGAGAGAAGGCAGGACTCTGTGTCCTGATACGGAGTGCTGTGCGGTGTGACCCCACTCACTGTGCACGGGAGCTGTGTGTCACTGTTAGCAGTGACCCCCAGCCCCGGTCCTGAGAAAACCACGGGCCTGACAAAGAGGAGGCGGGAGAGCTTTCTTCTGTTTTACACAAGGATTTGCTTTATGATTTGTTTTTAAAAACATGTATTTTTTTAAAAAAAATTAAACTACAAACAATGTACTTTGATTGCTTAGTGGAATTAAATGTTACTAAATTAGGAGAAGGGCCTATATAATATTTTTAAAGATTTTAGCTTTGAAATGTTGAACTGAAATTCATTTTTGTTTCACAACAATATGCAAACTTAATGGAAATTTGCTTAATAATCTGTTTCTCATTAAAACAGACTGAACCTTAATTCTAGAAATGCTGTGTATTTAACATGATTAATTTACCTTCCTCTGTTGATATGTAAAGAAAGTGCTTGTCAGAAGCCCTCTGTTTCTCTCTAATCAAAACCCAGTTTTGCTTTATTAAGCTAAATAGTGTTATACTGTTCTCATTTTCTGGAATGATTTGTTTTTTTTTTTTAAATATTTAAGTTTTTTAGCATTGTAATTTTTTAAGCCAAATTGTGAACTTTAATATAAATGGAATCATAAATTGTGTTTTAATTTGGTATTTTTAGTTCAGCGTTATGTTTGTGAAATTCATCCAGTTTGTTAAATTTTTCTGTTGTATTTTGAATGCTGTTCAGTAGTTTTCTCTCCCATGAGTAGACTATTCGTTGTTCTTAATCTCTGCTGTTGATTGGCACTTAGGTTGTTTTCAGTTTTTAGCTGTTAGGAATACTGCTGTTTTCACCATTTTCAAGTCAGTCTTCTGATGGACATGCTCATGCATTTCAGTAGACTGGAATTACTTGACATAAAATATTCTTGTTTTATTTTTTATAGGTATTGCCATGCTGTTTTGCAACAGTGTGTACAACTCCTGACATCAGTATATTGCTATTCCCAGTAATTCACATTCTCATCAACAACTGATTAGTGATTTTTATTTTCGCATTCTGTTAGTTGTGTCCTGTTACCTCATTGTATTTTTATTTTGGATTTTGTTTACCTATGAAGCTGTACATCTTTTCTCCTGTTCGTTATATATCATCTGTTTTTCACTTCTGTGAAGTACTTGTCTCTTATCCAGTGTTCTGTTGCGTATCTGCCCTCTATTGATTTGAGGTGGGTATTTACCTATTTGGTATATGAGCTTATTTTTGCACATGAGTATTTTAACTACTTTCCTCCCTGTCATTGCCTATTTAATTTCTAAAAGTGTACTAAATAAACTTTATTGAGGTATAGTTTACATGTAATAAGATACACCCAATTAAATATACAGTTTGATGAGTTTGACAAGTGTGTATACCTGTGTAATAGTTATCATCAAGATATAGACAGTTTCTATCATTTTAGAGAATTCCCTTGTGATTCATTGTGGTTATATACATACATACATACACTGGACCTTAGGCAACTGCTCCTCTGGTGTCTGTTACAGATAGTTTTGCATAATATACAATTTCATACAAATGGAATTCTGTAATAGGTACTCTAATGTTTGGATTCTTTTGATTAGTATAAATTTTTAATATTTATCCACATTAGTGTGTGTATGACTCATTTGTTACTTTTTATTGCTGAGTTATAACTTTGTTCATCCACTTGTCTATAGGTGGATTTTGGGTCATTTCCATTGTTTGGCTCTATTACTAAAAGAACTATGGGCATTTCATACAATACAGTTTTGTGTAAATATGTTCTTTTGGAGAAAATGTCTAGGAGTGGAATTGCTAGGTGCTGTTTGTTAGGTGCTAGGAGTGGAATTGCTAGGACACATTTAAGCTTACAAGAAACTGCCAAATAATCTTCTAAAGTAGCTATAGATTTTATACTCCAACCAGCTAGGTAGGAATGACAGTTCCATTTGCTTTACATCCTTGCCAGTATTTGGTATCGTCAGTCTTTTTAATTATAGTCTTTCAGTGGGTATATAATGGCAGCATTTTGTGGTTTTAATTTCAGTTTTTCTCTTGTGTACTTACTAGTCATTTGTATATCCTTTGTGAAGTGTCTTTTCAAATCTAATGCCCATTATTTTAGATTGGTTTGTTCGTCTTACTGAGTTATACATGTTCTTTATATATCCTGTAAGGAAACTGTCAGTTATATGTATGGTGATATTTTTTCTTTTCAGTTTGTGGCTTACCTTTTCATTTTCCAAATGATACCTTTTAAAGAGCAGATTTTGTAAATTTTGAGTATGTCCATTTTTTCCATTTTTTAATGGTTATAATTTTCTTTTTTTATAGTCACCTGAGGACATGCTTATTGATTTTAGAAAGAAGGGAAGGGAGGGAGGAATAGAGGGAGAGAAACATTGATCACTTGCCTCTTGTATGTGCCCCAGCCAGGACAAACCTGCAACCTAGGCATGTGCTCTGGTTGGTGATTGAACCCGTGACCCTTCAGTTTACGGGATGATGCTCCAACCAACTGAGCCACCCAGTCAGGGCTGCTTTTCTTTTATGGTTCCTTTTAGGAATTCTCTGCTTACCCCAAGGTCATCCGATTTTTTTTCTGTGTTTTTTTCCAAGTGTCGTGGTTTCAACTTTTATGTCTAAGTCTTTGATCCATTTTAAATTAAACAATTCATATATGGCAAAAGGCAAGTTTCTTTGTTGTTTATGTTCTGTGGATAGACAGGTGTTTTGGCACCATTTGTTGAAAATATATTCTTTCTTCATTTAATAACCTAAACATTCTCTTGATTTCTAATTGCATGGTATGATACAAACAGTATAAACTCCTACAATTTTTTTAGAAAATTATCTTGCTAATACTGTTCTCTTTTGTTCATAGACATTTTATAATCAGCTTGTCAATATCCATAAAAAAGCCTGCTAACAATTTAAGTATTTTTGTGTTAAACTTATAAAATCATTTTGAAGAAAGTAGATATTTTAACAATATTGAGTGTCAAATTCTATAAATTTCTCCACTTAGTCTTTAATTTCTCTTAGCAATGTTTATAGTTTTCATTATTTATATATTTTATATATTGCTAAATATTTCATTTTTATAATGCACATGTAAATGATATTATTTATCATAATTTTCTGGTTGGTTATTGCCAGTATATAGAAACATAGATTAATTTTTAGTGATTTCTTGTATTTAAGAAACTTGTCAAACTCATAAAATTCAGTAGGTTTTTTTCCCCAGAAGTCTTAAAATTATTATATCCATAAACATGACTACAAATGAGGACTATTATTTCTTCCTTTTCAAACTGTCTTTTTATTTCTTTTTGCTGCCTTGTTAAGCTGGTTAGGACGATGGTTTATAGTATTGAATGGAATTCACAAGAGAGCACATACTTGTTTTCTCCCCAGTTTTGGTTGAATGATTTTCACAGGTACCCTTCCTAAAGTTTAGGAAATCTCTTTCAATTCCTACTTTGTAAGTGGGTTTTATCCCCTCATCATGAAAAGGTTTTGAATGTTATGAAATTCTTTTAAAAATCTATTTGAGGTGATGATATATTTTTCTCCATTTTTTATTACATGGTAAATTATGTTGGTTGATATTCAAACAGTAAATTAACCTTGCATTCCATGAAAAACTTCATTTCTCATGATGTACAACCCATTTTTTGTACAGTTGAATGTATTTTCTTAAGGAGTTTTGTGTTTAGTTACACAAATTATATTGGTTTTTTAGTTTTCTATTCCTGGAATGTAAAATTAGTTGCAATGTATTTCATAGCCTCTATTATCTGAATGAGTTGAAGATTTGTATTATTTCCTCCTTAAATATTTAATATTCCCTTTAAGACTATAAATTTTCCTTTAAATGCTGCTTTAGCTTAATTTCCACAAGTATTTCTAATTTTATTTATGATCACTAATCCATAATAATTTCAATACAAATTATTTCCAGTTATTTTTGAACTTTTCAGATATGATTTTTTTCACATTAAATATTTAGATGAAAAATTGAGAAGACTTTTGGATTTATATATCTTTGTGTAACTTCATTTTCTCTAGTAGTCTGTCCTTCACATTATCATTTTACCTTTTCAGTAAGCATTTTTAATCTTGTTTCACATGCATTAGCTATGGGCGAAATATATCTCTTGACCTTTGAAAATGTCTTGAGGATAATTGAGGAGTATCATGAGTGTATCTGTCATATAGGATCCATAGGTAAGCATGTTGAAGGATAGGCTGCACATTAATGAATTGTAGAAGACAAAGTTCTGGCCAGTAAAATTTAGTCTTAATCATTAAATATTTTAGACAGTCATGTACTTTTTTTTAAAGAATTGGGTATATAAATGTAAATATGTCCGTGCTTATGCCAAAATAAATTCTTCTAGAAATGATTCTGGGACTGTCTATAAGAGGACAGTTAATTTGCATGAGAGGGCAGTTAAAGATTATTTGATGAGCTGAGTGTTTAACTAAGATCTGTATAAGGGCAGTGGTGAGAGTGATGTAGAGTTTTTGCTAAATTGAATCATGGTGTATGAAGTGAGGGACTGGGAAGTCCCTGATGGTAGCAGTGAAAAACTTGCCCTTTGAAATGTAATAGCATATTTGGGGCAAATATGGTGGCTTCAGTTTTGTATGTATTTAACGCTAGGGATTTTTTGGATGATTAGAGATTATCTTACAGACAGACATGTGGGAACAGTTTAGGAAAACAACCAGGTCTGATAAGAAAATTTTGGAAGCTAGGTTCAAATTGATAATAGTAGATGATATGGGAGTAGTAGATGATTTTGCCAAGATAAATTTCACAAAGCTGTGCCCAGACAAAACCCAGCTGTCTTTAGCAAGACCAAAACCAAAGGCAGGGTCCAGAATTCCTGCTCCATGTTAGAAGTACCATCCTTTGGATCCCGAGATGGCTACCATGTGGTCATCCAGGTAGTTTAGCTTGCTCCCAGCTTCTGTCCTGCTTTAGGTTGCCATTGGAGGCAGCCCGTGGAGCTGGCACCACCATTGGCCTTGTGGTTTCTAGGGTCACACCGTCCCGTACTGCTGGCCAGCATGCATGAAAGAGCACCAGCAGATGCTCCCCCAGGTCAGAGAGAGAGAGAGAGAGAGAGAGAGAGAGAGACCCTCCTGGAGGCCATGGGCCATGGGCTGGCTCAGGTTATGTGGCCCTTGGAGAGGACAGGCCTTGGAGAGGACAGTACACCTTCCTAGTGCAGGTCCTCAGCAGGAGCCACAGGCAAGAGAGAGATTTCTTTGTTCCCTGGGTTTATATTAGTTTTGGGTACGGGATGGACTGGTGCTTTCTCAGAATGACAAGTTAACTTCCTAAACTTTTGTGTGCTTTGGGTGGGCCCACCTCCCCTCCAATCCCTTCTTTTCCCCAGGCTAGACTGACAGACCTCTTTGGTCCAGCACCTCTCCCTGCTGCCATTGTAACTTATATTGCGCATCTACCTGCGTTTCCCTAGTCCCATCCCCAATCAGGCACCAGAAGCGGGTAGGGGGCTTTTTAGCTTTTATCCAGCTATGTTGCCTGGGTTGCGTGTGGTTAGTGTAAGAATATCCTCCTGCTGCCATCTTGCCTGGGGTGGGGTGCATGCACTCAGTTACCTGGCCCAAGGGAGTACTGTGAAACTCACCTCCCTTGCCGTGGCCTGGGGCAGTCTGTGAAGGTATTGGCTGGTACATGCCACGCCCTCAGTGCCCTTTCCAGGGGGTCTAGACACACTGTTTATCGATATGATCACCAAAAAGGATGATTAGAGGTGACAGGAGGATACTAGAGCAATCTGTTTGATTTTTTTTTCAGTCCTTACCTGAGGACATGTTTTCATTTGCATTGTAGAGAGAGAGGAAGAGAGAGAGAAACATTGATGCAAGAGAGAAGCATCCATCAACGGTCTCCCATATGTGTCCATACTGGGGATTGTACACGTCTATACTGGGGACTGAACCTAGGCATGTGCCCTGACCAGGAATTAAAACAGCAGCCCTTTAGTTACTCCAACCAATGAGCCACACTGGCCTGGCGAGGAATCTGCTTAGTTTTAATTTCACATCTCTTTAAGAATGCAAAGGGCAAATAGTCAAGTTAGGTAGTACCATAGCATGTGGAAGGGAAGACTGAATGTGATACTGCTTTATTTCTTTATCTACATTGAAAGAACTCGAAGAGTCACTTGAGCTATAAATTGCCAGTCTAAATTGTTTCTCCTTTTGATTATTTCCTTATATTTTCCTTACAAGTAAGTGAATTTCTTTTAAGAAGAGGTATATTGATGTGATCTTTATTTATTAATGCTTCGGTAATAAATCTTAGATTTCTGTAGCAATAATCAAATACATTTTAAGTGTTCCCAAGATGCATGCTTCATTTCTTTTTAGATCCAGATATTTTTGTGGTCATTCTTGTGATGTCATATTGTCTAGTTTGTGTTGTTTAAAACAGGAAAACAGAAAAGTTGATATGAAGTAAAATAATGAAAGTACTAGACCTGACCCTTGATACTATTAATAGATGGCACATTTTGGTAGGTTTTCTTGGAATACCTGTGTTCAACCTTTAAACATAAGCGCACACACGTACACAAATATATAACCCACCAATAAGTTACATGTGTTGATCTTGAAGCAGATATTCCTGATCTGTGATGGACGTAGAATAATACGTCACACATAGAATATATCATTGGTTTTTAATAAGAATATGTTCAAAAACATTTGAAAGATATTTAAAAAAATACATAGGAGTTCATTATATCTTTACAAAACATTCCTGTTTGTTTTCCTTTTATCATGTTTTAAGGTCAGATGTGACTCTAATATTCCACAATGAGACAGAGATTGATAATCGGAAAAGAATAGCACTTTAATGTGATTTATATCTATAGATTTTATGTCAGATATGAAAAGTTGCCGTTTAAATTACAAAGGAGAATCCATTAAAGAACACTTTACACCATTTTACTATTTAGCTTACCTTGGATTCTTTTTAGAATTATGCCTTTTCAAATAAACTTGAAGAGCTTACCAAATGTTTACGAGATGTAACTTGAAAAAGTTAAATTATATTTTTAATATAATGGGCTGTTAAATAATGCATTTTTATAATTCTAGTACTTTTTAATATGAACGCATATGGTATTTCAGGGGAGTATAAAGCCAGTGATTTTCTGATTTCTATCAATAGTTTAATTTTCTGTTAAGATGTTAGACAAGGGCAGGGGATGGAGACAGCAGGGAGCGCTGGAGACGTAAACAGTCTGCAGATGTGCACCACTGTGTCCTGTTTGCTTCAGTACATGGTGGGAGTGGGTCTGATGCAACCTCTAAAGTGCTGCCTGGGTCTTGAATAGTATCGCCCGATGGTTGACACTTTGTTCCATGTAGTAATTCACTGGTTATCTTCCCTTAAATGACTCTTCCTTTAAGTATTAATCATTTTCTTTTATTTGCTCAAATTAAAAGCTAAACTGCCTTGTGGTTTATTTGGCCAGTCTTTTAATATAGCATGTGACAATTGCCCTTAAATTCTTACAAATTAATCTAGTTTCCAGCATGATTCACTTTATCCACATGATGGTTTAGTTGAAGTACCAGTTTTCATTTAATAGTGTTTTTAAAAACTATGCTGTCAGACATTGCCCAAAATCTAATTGTTCAATTTTTAGAGCCATTATAATCCTTCCATTTTGCAGATGAGGATAGTTAGGCAAACGAGCCAAAGCGAGTTAGATGCCCAAGTCTGATGGGAGATATTAACAAGGGTGATAACTTGAATCTGATTTCCATTTTGCCTCCCAGTCTTAATGTTCATTCACATATACAGGGTTGGACAAGAGTGGGTTTACAGTTATGAGTATGTGAGTTTATTCTGATAATTTATTAATTATTGTATTATTTGTTTCCATATGAATAACTGAAAATCTATGTTTGTCCACGCCTACATATTATATGAGTGGGGACCCCAAAAAACTCAAAATTTATTTGTAAAAAACTTTACATTTATTCTTACATGTTTACACTTCAGTCACCTTCAAAGTACTCTGCATTCGATGCAATAAACCTATTGAGATGTTTCTCTGCTGATCAAAACAGCTTTTGAACTCATCAATTTTGATGCCTTTTAGTACTTCTGCTGTTTTTGTTTGTTTCACTTCTTCCACATCTGCAAAACTTTTCCCTTTGAGGACTTTTTTCATTCAGAGAAAGAAAAAAAGTGGCTAGGGGTAAGATCTGGTGAATAGGGAGGGTGGGATGTGGGAGTCACACCATTTTTGGTCAAAAACTGATGAACACTCAGTGTGGTGTGGGCAGGTGTGCTCAAAATTACCCATCATAAAATGTGCAAACACATTGAAAGAGTCTTTTAAAAAATTGACTGAAGCTGAACGCAGCCTCTCACGACAAGGCCAGCTGGTCCACTGATACAGATGGGTTCCTAGAACACTCACCTAGCAGGGGAAGCCTGTACTACGAGGGGCCTGCCCTCCAGAAGATAATTCTGGTGTTTTTGGGTACCCCCTTGTACATTTTCCTATATATAGTACTTTGATTCTTAGTGGCAGTATTTAATACTCATTATGCATTTCAGAGTTTCTTCTACTTTTTTTTTCTTTTATCCTCACTTGAGGACATACTTATTGATTTTAGAGAGGGGGGAAGGGAGAGAGAGAGGGAGAGGGAGAAAAACATTGATATGAGAGAGAAACATCGATTGGTTGCCTCTTGTACTGATCCCTGGTTGCCCTGATCAGGGACTGAACCTGCAACCTACGCTTGTACCCTGACCTGGAATTGAACCCACTACCTTTCCATTACAGGAGGATGCTTCAATCAACTGAGCCACACCAGCCAGGGCTCTTCCTCCATTTTTTTTATTTGTATTTTGTACTTGGGTCAAACTGTACTGCTTCTCCCATGAAGTTGACCCATGTTTTTCTGCCATGCTTTTGCTTCAAGGTTCTCTTAATTTGCATCCAAAATGACTTGTCTTTCTCAAAATCTTCCATTTTTTGTCTTCTTCATAGCAGTTTATATAGTCCTCTTACTATTTTTTGTTAAACCTTCTCATTAAAAATCATCTTTAGCTGCAGTGATTTAATGTCAGTGATGTGTAGTTTCGTTACCACTCCCCTCAATCTAGATGCAGCACCCTTTCTGCTACTTGTAGTTTGGCCCTTTGCATCTTCCCTGATTAGCTTCTCCTGATTATTTAGCTCTCTGCTTAAATATTACACACTGCTGAGTGTATTTCATGAATGTAGAGAAATAAGTTATTAGAATATTGTTGTTCTGATAGTATGTCACTAAATCTCAGTTAATTCAGTTAAGGAAGAATATAAAAATAACTTTAAATGTTGGGTGGAGGTGGGCAAAGGGGGAAAAGTGGGAACAACTGTAACAGTGTAAACAATAAGAAATAAAGAAAAAACATGTGGTTGGTTCAATTCATATTAGAAACTCTTTCATGATGCATTTTGAAGTATTTTTCCCATATTTTTATAGGATTAATAGATGTTTCTTTTTTTCCTGTTCCAGTCACTCTGTGCCCAGTATTCTGCGGACAAGCGAGAAGATGAGAAGATGTGTGATCATTTAATAAGAGCAGCTAAATATCGAGACCACGTGACAGCAACTCAACTAATCCAGAAAATAATCAACATTCTCACAGACAAGCATGGAGCCTGGGGAAATTCTGCAGTCAGGTAAAGTGATACCTTTAGGGTTTGGCCACTGGTATCCTACAAAGGCCTAGATTTAGATAAATGGCTTTGGACATGATTAAGGCCAGATGAAGAACAGAGTAATTTAATTTTGTATTTTATCATTTATGAATTCAAAGCAAAGGGGAGGGAGAAAATCAGTATGGGTACAGTTATGGATCTTTGTAGATAGTTCATTTCCCTCAACTACTTCTGAAAAATATTTACTCATATATTTATTCATTTTGAAGTGAACTTTCAGGAAAGTAATTAATGCTAAGTGATTTTATTAGCTACAGGTATATTTGAATTTATATAAATACAATATATTATTTTAAGATTAAGAAACTACTGTATTTTGCCATGTGTAATGCACACTTTTTTGCCCAGCGTGCGCAAAAATTTTGAGGGGAAAATAAGGATACGCATTATATATGGGTATAATGATTACATCCCACGGGTACCATAATGGGCGTAACAATCCCGTGTGTGATGCACACAGAAACGTGGGTGCGTGTTGTACGTGGGGGCACATTATGCACAGCAAAATATGGGGCATTTCCTAGTTATACTTTTGAACTTTTAACACATAAATTTGTAAACATAATAAGTGTTGTTTCTTGAATTGTATTGCAAATTGTAAGAGTAGGGTGATAAAAATGGTTAAATGCCCTCTTTAAAATTTTATACACTTTGTCTTCTTGTAAGATTAACAAATTGAACATGCTAATTTTGATTCTGATCTCTAGAAACAAAAAGTTAAATTACCTTCTAGCACTAAGGAGCTTAGACTATAAAATTTAATCTCATTTGAATATTTTATGCTATAGATCTTTGAAATATGCTTTGACTTATTTAAGTAATGTTAGTGAATAAAGTTCTATAGTTCATCATTAGAGATATTTTCAGTTCCTCATTTCTGTATAACTTTTGCTAGAAGACAGCAAAAAAAATGGAAATAGTCAATTGCTTGTATATTATATGTGGATGTAATTTGTTTTCACTTATATTTTAAGCAACCAATGTGTCTAGCAGACATCTAAGTCTAGCTTTAGAAATTTTCCAGGGAATAGAGAATAATTTAATTTTTTTTAAAAGCTGAACTTTAAACTATTTGAGTCGAAAGCTACTTTTTATGGGTTTTTTAGAGTTAAATGTATTGGGGTGACCTTGGTTAATAACATTACGTAGGTTTCAGGTGTGTCGTTCTGTGCAGTATGCCATCTGTGTATTTCACTGGGTGCTCATCCCCCAAATTCCAGTCTCTCCCGGCCCCTTACACTTGCCCCTCTTCGCCCTTTTCATCCCTCTGTACGGCTTCCCCTCTGGTGACAGCTGTAACGTTGTCTGTGTCTGTGAGTTTGTTTTGTTTTATCACACACACGTGGCTGCAGTCCTGATTTTTGTCTTTTTTTAGCTGACTGCACTTAGCACGATACTCTCAAAGTTCATTCATATTGTCACAAAATGACAATATTTCATCCTTTTTCATGTCTGAGTGATATCATCTTCTTTACCCAGTCCTCAGCCAGAGGACACGTAGGTTGTCCCATGTTTTGGCTATTGTGAATAGTGCTGCGATGAACATAGGGGGTGTTTTTGCTTTTAGTACCAATATATAACATAAAATGTAGAACAGATATAGCTCATGATGCTTATTATGAAGAATACTTAAATAAAATGAATTACACTTCTGGGCATATCATTTTTGGTATTCAGAAGAATGAATGCAGCTCAAGGACCTTAGGGCAAAGACACTGAATGAATGAAGGCAGGGACCGAGTTTGTCACTGGGTCAGAGTTCTCTAGTGCCTTGTCTTGCAACATCTAAAAGCCTCTGGGTTTGTGTTTGGGGCCGGGGAGTTGTGTTCAGAATTTTAGAATTTCCGACTACTTTAATGTTTTAGATTTGATGCAGTCATTTTGACATCAGGCACTGAGTAAATTAGGATATTGCTTTCATGCACAATGTCAAGCGCCTACTGGGAACTCTGCATATTTGTTGACATTTTAAAAAGTGTTTTTAACCTGAAATTAGTTTTACAATTTAAAGATAAAAACCCATAGGAAACTTATGCCAAGCGGGCCGTTGCTACAGCATCAAAACTCTTCCTGTGCTAGCCGCACCTTTGTGTAGCACAAGTGGACCTGTGCTTGCGAGCTGCACCTTTGTATAGCACAAGTGGACCTGTGCTATGCCGTGAAAGTGTTTTTCTGAAATGACTTTGGTGTAACGAAGTATCTTGGAGAACTAAATGGGCTGTGAAATGTTTAGATGTAGAAATAATTAGTGTTTCTGGAATAGAATTGTTCACAGGCATCTGCTCTATTATTCTATACAATTGAGGTAAATTCGGAAATTTAATATTTCCAAAAATCCACAAAACACAATGTATTTTACTTTTTCCTCCCAAATTAAAATAGCTGTCAAACTGGTACATTTTAAGTGTGTGCATTTTCAATTAAGAGTAACCACAAAGGGTGTCTCATTGAAAGGAAAACAATATTAGTGAATTGATATTTTTCCTTTATAAATCTCGTAGCTTAGATTTTATTAGAAGGAATATTGTGCCAAAACTCATTGCCTCCATGCAGGTATGTTCTTTTGTCATTATATTTAGTTCTGAGTGACATTCAACTGTCACTTACTTAGGACTCCTGGTTGCTTCCTAATGCCTTTAATACAATTACCTTAAAATCATCCTTTTCAATATTAATTTTAATTAAAGTGAATTTGCAGACCTTGATGGTCCTTTTTGGGTAGCTGTGTAAGAAAATGCGGTTGATAAAATATGTGCTGGCTCAC
>CM052545.1:17130307-17215307 GCA_028533065.1 Trachops cirrhosus | reverse complement strand
GGCAAAATGAATGAGTGAGTAGAGCAAGGAATCAGCATCAAATTTTGCATTAAGCTTGAACAGTCCTCTGCAGAAACTATTTGGATGGTTCAGAAGGCCGCAGGTATGGGCAACTGGTGATTGGCAGCTTCGTCACAATAGACCTACTTATGTATCATGTCTTGTACAGAGTTTTTGGCAAAACATCTAATCACCCAGGTTACTCATCACTTTTACAGCCCAAATTGGTGCCCTGTGACTTTTGGTTTTTCCTAAAACTGCAATCACCTTTGAAATGAGTGGGGTTTCAGACCTTGGGTGAGATTCAGGAAAATATGATGGGGCAGCTGATGGTGATTGGGAGGACTGTGTGAGGATCCAAGGTGCCTGCTGTGAAGGGGACGGATGCATCATTGTCCTGTGTGCAATGTTTCTTGTATTTTATTCAATAAATGTCTCTATTTTTCCTATTACATGGCTGGATATTTTCTGGACAGACCTCATATACATATGTCAAATCACCACAGTGTACACTTTAAATTTCTTATAATTTTAGAAATTTAACCCCAAAAAGATAAAATTTTTAAAAAGTACTTTTCTTCTAAAATTTAAAAAATATTGTATTTTCAATTTTAGTATTTGCATTTTATTATTTTTTCAATTAAGTTTGTTGAGGTGACATTGGTTAATAAAATTATTTGGTTGGCCAAAAAGTTCATAGTTTTTTCCAGAAAATGGCTCTAGTAGTGCTTAGTTGTCTTAAAACTTCATTCAAATCAATTTTGTTAGACTATACTGTGAAAGCTGTTACATCAGCATACATTTTAAAAAACTTATCAAAATTTGGGAATTTTTGTGCAGCTGTTTTAATACTGAAAATGGAAGAAAATACAGAACATTTTCAGTGTATTATGCTGTATTATTTGAAGAAATGTAAAAACACAACTGAAATGCAAAAAAAGATTTGTGCAGTGTATGGAGAAGGTCCTGTGACTGATCAAACATGTCAAAAGTGGTTTGCAAAATTTCTTGGTTTTCAAAGTTACTATTGTCATTTTGGCCAAATAATTCTTTGCTGTGGGGCTGTCTTATGCATTAGAAGATGAGCATTGAGCAGCATCCTGGCCTCCACCCCTAGAAGGCAATAGTGGGAGATGTCTGATACTCAGAATATCTAAATGAATAAAGTTATTGGTGAAAATTAAAAATATGTCTCTTATTTTACAGAAAAAGCTAAATGGACTTTTTGGCCAACCCATTGTATAGGTTTCAAGGGTACAGTTCTGTGATACATCATCATATATTGCATCACGTGCCCACCGTGCAAAGTCAAATCTTCCGTCATATATTTGACTGTTTTACTACCCTTCAACCCCCTTCCCTCTGGTGACCCCCATATTGTTGGCTGTGTTTGTGAGTTTTTGTTTGTTTTTGTTTGTTCATTTGTTGCTTTCAGTTTTATATCCTACACATGGGTGAAATCATGTGGTTCCTGACTTTTTCTGTCTTATTTGGTTAGCATGATATTATCCATCCATACTTTTGCAGAAGGCAATGCTTCATCTTTTCTTATGGCTGAGTAGTATACCATTGTATATATGTACCACATCTTCTTTATCCAATCCTTAATGAAGGACACCTCAATTGTTTCTATTTCTTGGCCACCATGAATAGTGCTACAGTGCACATAGGGGTGTATCTATCTTTGCAAATAAATGTTTTTACATTTTTCAGGCAGATATCCAGAAGAGGGGTTGCTGGGTCATATGGTAACCCTGTTGTACCGTATGGTAACCATATGGTAAAATTTTTTGAGGAGACTTCTTATCCATAGTGGCTGTACCAGTTTACATTCCTGCACGCAGTGAATGAGGGTTCTTTTTTCTCCACAACATGTCCAACACTTATTACTTGTCTTGTTGATACAGCCATTCTAATAGGTGTGAGGTGGTATGTCATTGTAGTTTCGATTTGCATTTGCACGATAGCTGGTGAAGTTGAGCCTCTTTCTGTCTATTGGCCATTTGTATGTCTTCTGTGGAAAAGTGGTTCAGGTCCGCTGCCCATTTTTTTATTGGATTGTTTGTTATAAACCCCATTATTAGGAGATGGTAAATGTACTTTTCTTAGTTTTACATTGACATCTCTGAGGTTTACAGAATGTTATTAAGTATATATGCTCCTATATCCTTGAAACCATCATTATAAACTAGAGTTTCCCTCCTGCCCTGTTGTGGTCCTTTTCTCCCACCCTCCAGCCCTCAGGCAGCTCCTGAGAGATATATCATTAGAGATTAGGTCAAGTTTTCTGTAATTACATATAAATGGATTTATCCAGTTTGTACTCCTCTTCTATAGTTTTTGCTTTGTTTTTACTCAGCATAATTATTTTGAGATTTACCCATGCTGTTATTCCTGGGTAGTATTCTATTATATGGACATATCACAGTTTGTTTACCCATTTTGAGTTGTTGGACTTTTAAAATTTTAGGCAGTCTAGTAGAAGTGTAGCGGTATTTTGTTGTGGTTTTAATTGACATTTCCCTGTGAGGGTTTATCCCTGGACTTTTTTGGTTGTCTTGATCTCTGGCTGTCCTGCCGGGGTCACATGGTCTTGGTGACTGTACCTGTATGAGTCTTGAAGTCAGGTTGTATAGTCTTCTGACTTGATTCTTTTTCAGAGTTGTTTTAGATAGGCTTAGGTCTTTGGAATTTTCAGATGTATTTTAGTCATTTTGTCAGTTTTTATTTAAAAGCCTGCTGGGGTTTTGATAGGATCTTGTTGATGAATGTGGAGAAAATTGATTCTACCCCAGGAAAAAGGAACATCTCTGCATTTACTTCTGCGTTCTGTAGTTTTCAGCAATGTTTTGTAGCTGTCGGTGCACACATCTTACACATTGTTTTGGATTTGTTTGTATGCATTTTTATTTTTTGATTTCTACTGAAAATGCTGTTCTTACTTCAATTTGTAGTTGTTCATTGCTAGTATATGGAAATACAGTTTAGTTTTGTACCCTGCCACCTTGCTTAACTCAGCTATTAGTCTAGTAGGTTTTTTGGTCATGATGTAGTGTTTTTATATATCATTGAATTTGATTTGGTATAACTTTATTTAGAATTTTTGCATCTATGTCTATTGGTCTGCAGTTTTCTTGTAATGTCTTTGGCACTTTTTGATGTCAGGATAATGCTAGCCTCATAAAATGAGTATTCGAAGGCAGCCTTCCTCACATATCTAATGTTTTTTCTCTATTCAGCTTTCTGCTCTGTAGTACTCTGTCCCATGAACTCCAGCCACCTTCTCCCAGACACCTAGGTCTGTCTCTTCACCTCAAGGAATCTGCTGGGCTTTGCTTAGGTCCCCCCTTCCTATGCTGTGGGCCAGAAACTCTTCGATAGTGACCTGGGGACATCGTAGGTTTCACCGTATTTGTTTCCTGTCTCTTAACGGATCTCTGTTTTTTGTTGTCTGATGTACAGGTCTTGAAAACCATTGTTCCATTTATTTCATCTGGTGCTTTTGGTGGTTTTATTTTGTAGAGCAGATAATGGTTATTCTACCTTAGCCAGTGTGCATGGTCTCCCCTTATTTTCTTTATTTTAGCAAAAATAATTGATTACTAGGTACATGGCAGTGTCTGGTCAGATATAAATTCAGAGTTGAATAAATCATAATATTATCAAGGAATTCAGAAACACATAGTAAAACAGATATACATATCAATAACCATAACATATAATAAATACTGTTCAAACTCTGGTATTATGAACAAAATGTTGTAACACTAAAGGATAATTAGTTTTAAGTTCCTAGGGGAAACATGGCATTTAAAGCTGGATTTTGAAAGGTGAATGAATTTTTCCAGATGGGGAAGGAGCACCCAGCTGGTTAGATTTCTCCTGTAGGGACTGCATGAAGGTGTGCACTGCGCACCTCTGTTTCAGACTGTTACGGATCTGTGCATGTTGCTGGTGGGAATGCAGGTGGTGTACCCGGTTTGGAACACTATTTGGTAGCTTCTTCCAGGGATGCCATGTAACCCCAAAAATCTACTCTTAGATAAGATCTCACCTTTAACAGGAACCTAATCAACAAAACAAACAAACAAGCAAAATATAACCAAAGACACTGAAATTGAGAACAGACTGACAGTGACCCAGAGGGGAGAGGGGAGAGAATTTCAGGGGGAAAGGGGAAGGGTTTGCAGGAACTCTTGCAGAGGGTTTGGACACATGGACAATAACAAGGGGAGGGTGGAAACAGGAGGGAGTTGGGGGGTGGGCTGGGATGGGGGTAAATGGCAGAAAACTGTACTTGAACAACAATTACAATAAAAAATATATTTAAAAAGTCTGCTCTTAGATATGTACTAAAGTGAAATGGAAATGTAGTTCACAGACATAAAAAACCCAACTGTCCTGAATGTTTGTAGCATATAAAAATATCTACAGTGTATCTATACAGTAGACCATTTCTCAGCAATTAAAAAAACTACTGATACATGCAGTAACATAGATAAACCTTAAGTGCATTACAGAGAAGGAAGCCAGACTCAAAGGCTACGTATTATATGCTTCCATTTGTATGGCATTTTGGAGTGGTCAAACGATGGGAATAAGAATCAGACCTGGGATTCGTAGACATTTACTACAGAGGGATAAAGAACTTTTTTTGGTGTGTAGTGTGTGATGGAACTGTTCTCAGTTGGACTGGCAGTTGTACAAGTATGGAGAAAGGAGTTACTGTTGTAGGCGCCTATCCTTGGAGCAGAAAGCAAGGTTGACCCTTGAATGGCATATAGAAACGTGAATTGTAAATAGTTCCTAATGCAAATTATAAAACTTTCTATAAACAGTAGGAGTGGCTCACTCTGCCTCGGCTGTACAAACAATATAGTTTGTACTAAACTATTACCAGTTTTTTTTTTCTGGGAGTTTGGGATTCTGGCACATGCTAGGTAGAGGATGCCTTAGTGACCAGCCCGAATGAAAACTTCAGGAGCTGGGTCTCTCATGAGCTCCCCTAAACAAACATTTTACATGTGTTCTTAAAGCTCATAGTTGGAGAAGTTAAACACATCCTGTGTGATTCCACAGGGAGAGGACTGTTGGGAACTGGCGCCTGGTTTCTCCAGACTTTGCTCCACATGCCTTTTCCCTCGGCTGATTGTACCTTGCATCCTTTTGGTATAAGACATCATAGCCATGAAAATGACAGTGTGCTGATGTTGCGATCCTCCTAGTGAATCACTGAATGTGAAGGTAATCTTAGCAATCCCAACACAACACTATCATGCATTTATCATAACTTAAACATTGAATATGGATTATACCTCAAAAACCCTTATGTAATGTCTTAATTGTGTTTAGAAAGAAAAAGAACCAGATGTTGTTAGGCTTCTTAAAGTTGCAACCTACTCATGATTACAAGAAAATTATCTCATGAAGTAATTTTGGCATAGATGAATGATTATGGATTTTGGCTTTAAATATATGAAAGGCAGCTCTTTTGATTAGAAGGGTTTTTTGATCTCTGTTTTCTCAATTCTTAAATGGCACCGTGAATTCCTGTCTTGCATGTGAAATGTTACAGAAAATGTTGAAGAGGTAAGTGTTAAGAAGGAGTCTTTTGAATTAGATGTACTTTGACAGAGCAAATCCTGTGGACTGGCAGTATAAAACCTGGATTGCTCATGATTAGATGGTGTTGAAATGGAAAAAAAAACACAAGTGAAAAGTTAGTGACAGACCATTATGTTTTAGACTGTGTAAGTAATGCAGTTCTATGTACCACAGTCCATTTTAAATAAGATGCCAAGCCATAATTAGGCATTTGTTGGAAAGAGAAAACTTCACGGTTTATTCTGAGATCACAACAGCTTTTCATTGTCTATACTATCTCTTTAGCCCATCATAGTAATTGGTTATGATTATACCTTAGATCCATTGACAAACTCTTGGTTTTAGAAGTCTGAAAGTAGCCGGCCAGTTGGTTTTCTTGTCCCCAGTCTCTGCTAACACTATTGCAGCTTCCAGAGATATACTCAACCTCTGTTGGGAAACCTAAGATGTGACATTAAGGTCCCCTAAGTGCCTATCCTTAAATGTGCCTTGTCATTCACCTTTTCCATTTGTCTTTAAGCCATACCAGGCAACTTACATTCCAGCCGCAGTTGGCTTTTCTTGTCTCATGTTCTTCTTTGTGTGTCAGTGCCCTTTCCGTCTTACCTGCTTGGTGAGTTCTTATCTTTTGAAACTCGTGTGAAATGGAACTCTTGTCTGTTCTGCACCATCCTTTCTCTTTCTTTTCTCAGAAGCATTACCTGTCTTCAGTTCCTTGCTTGTATGTGTTATCATAGCGTTTGGTAAATATATGTATCAAAACACTTGTTGGTTTGCAGCCTTGGAAGTTACCTGGGTGACATTTAAATCTGTCCCCCATCCATGGAGGGCAAGGAGAGACCGAAGAAAGAGGCAGACTATTCTAGATTGGTAGATGGCTATTTTAATAAGCAGGGAACTTATATATGAGGCTTGTCTTAGGTGACCGGTAGACAAGTAGATCTCTGTGCACTGTCCTCCTAGAATCTTCAGAGTTTACATAGAAACCTTAATGGGGTATACAGTCCAGATGGTCTCAATAACACAGAACACTCTCAAGGCTGCGTCCTTGCATTGGTCTGTGTGTGAACAGTGAGCAGAACGTACATTTCAAGGACGGGATGAAGAAAAGAACTTCTGATTGCCCAGGCCCAGTTCTCAGATCAGCAGTGGTTACATCCTTTTGATAACTCCCTCTGGATAGCACTAATGTCCAGTACACATTTTCTTTTTTCCCCACTAATTCTGAAAGGCACGCGGAGAAGGGAAGACCGTAATTTACTCATTTAGTATTCCCAGCCCCCCTAGTACTTGGCATATATTAGGTATGCAGTATTTGATTCTGAAGGAAGGAAAGAACATTGACATGAGAATGTATGGATGCTCTTACACTTTCCTTTCTCTCCTTTTTCCAGCAGGAGAGGGTTTGGTGGAACTGTCCTAAGTTGAATTGGAAACACAGGAATATGCTCTGTATTCAGGATGCAGTTTATTATACTGAAAATAGTTCTGGTATTTTACATCATATTTTGCCATCCTAACAAATTTTTGTAGCCAATAATGTAGGTATGATACTCACTGGTATACTTTTTGTCATCAATTTGATATGTTTTTGCCACCTAATTGGACCCTGGTCCTGTCTGAGCTCCTTTGCCTTCATTCATATACAGTGCCTTCAGAGTTTTATCTAGGAATTCAAAATCTGTCCTAGATCCACTTCTTTTCTAAAATGACCAACTTCCTCCAATCTCAGTTTTCGTTAACTGTTATTTAGATTACGTTTTGTTAAATAGATTACATGAAGGTACAAATATTAGCAATTCAATAAATTTAATTACTTAAGTTGTAGTTGCACTTTTCCCAGCAGAATTTGTTAATCAGATTAAATTTCTAGTTTGCAAAATTTGTGGAGGCTTTCTATCAATTCAACTCTTCGTGTTTGGAGATTTTGGAGTAAAAGAGAAACAATCATCTGTTACAAAACCGTATTCCCATTTCCGTAGCATGCGTCCCTTCTTTCTGCATACTTCTTCAAACCTTCTTCACCTTTGCACACGTCCCACACAGCACTGGCTCTCAGCCTGCCCTGCGTGTTGGAGTTGGGGAGACTAAGAAACTCCTGTTGCCTGGATTGCACTCACAGGCAACCAAGAGATGTGCTTGGTTTGAGACTTGGCCACTTATCAGGATTTTAAAAAACCTCTCTAGGTGATTCTTTTATCCTAACAAATTTATACTTTGGGAGGGATCTGATAGCTGCGATCTGGCTGTGATACACACAGTTTTCACATAGTGTCCCTTCACATGTTGGCATTTCCGCGAGACGGCATTCTGTGTTAGTCGGACGGGTGCTGCTTTCATCCTCTGCACAGTGATATTATAGTATCCACACAAGGTCTAAGCTGCCTGTGGAGTTTAATTTAATAACTTTCTACACGATAAGAATTGATGATTTTTCATGGGTTGTATTGTATTTTTATAGTATAAGCTTCTGTGAAGAGAAAATATTACTAGACATAGAATAGATTTTGCTTTCCACTTAATTATCTTTTTCAGACTTTGAAGATAGATACCTTTTTACTTACAGGTGAAGGCAGTATCCAAAAACCCTGGAAATTTTGTATGATATAATTTGAAAATTAAAGGGAACTATAATTTTTGATGTAGCTTAATGAACTGAATAACGTTTTAGGGTAAGAGGAGTTACTCAGGTATAGTTTAAGGATTTAAAATAAGGTATGATACAGTATCTTTTATGGACTTAAAATTTCCTTTTATTTTGAAAGGTTCTATCTACTTGCTTTTTACATAGTCAGATCACTTGTTATTTATGAAATATCAAGTTGAGTGTATATACTGCACACCTGATTTGGAAATTTTAATTTTCTGATGTATTTAAGTTTTCAGTCTTTGGGATATTTACCTAACATGTATTAAGTATGATGGTAACTTGGTAACAGCTTATTGAGAAATCATGGTTATACAATAATGAATTAGGAACGTAAGTAGGTTTTTTTGCTTGTAGAACTGTCATTAAAATAGGAATGTGTTAAATATACATTTGAAAGAACAATCTAGAGATAAAAGGATTTATGTGTTTCATATACCTTTTTAAGAAAGCATTGCTCTTCCAGAACAAGGTCAAGATAGGTCTCTGATCAGTATCAGAAAAAGGGGGAATCTATTTTCAAACTTTTTTAGAATCCAATTGTTTCTGAGAGCACACTATCTGTGGAGTATCGATCGTCGGGGTCCCGTAGTTAGTCAAAGGCTATCTCCTCTGACTCGCCCCTTCGCATGGTGTCACCCTCCTTCACGTGATAGATTGTTACAGTCCCGGGCAGTGTAATTACACACTAGCCAAGTGGGTCATTTATTTCTTTACCTTCACCGTTTACCAAAAATCTCCTTTATCTTTGGGAGCCAGATCCTTCTTTTGCAGTAAAAGCAGAATAATGGCACATAAAACATTAGAGGTAAGAACTAAGCACCATAAAATTATTAAGAGAATAACTTTTAAAAAGCAAACTGTTACATCTTGTATTATTAATTCTGCGACAAATATATGTAAAGCACTTAGAATAGTGTTTGGCACAGTAAACATACATGTGTTAATAATTATTGTCATTAATAAGTTAAAATACTCAGTATTTTGTGGAAATAAAATGTAGAAGCACTTTCTTTGTTTTCCTCTCTTATACCCCCAGAAAGCTTAGTCATCTTTTAAAATACGCATTTCAGTGTTCTGAGTACACATACTATGAACATACTTTTTAAAATTTTAAGCCACATTCTTTGGGAACTTAATTTGTTTTATAATTTGAGGTATTAATATTCAGACTAAAACTGTTCTTTAGCTTTATATATAAACATAATGTTAAATGTTTCTACATCAGAAAAGTCATACATATATGAGTAAAATTATAACCCATAGAAGTTATCACTAAAAATATTATATTTATTTGTATGACCTAAAACATTTTAGCATAATTATTAAGTACAAAGAAAAAATTGTGTTTTTTTAAAGTATACAATATTAAGCTTAAAATGTGGGTTGCCAGGCTAACAAAACTTACATCCTTCATAAGTGAAGTCTTTCTTTTCATGGTTTGCTGTCCATCCTTTCCTGCTTTTGTCTGTTTGCTTACATTAATCCATCCACCTTTGTGTCTCTCCTGTACTTAACTGAGTCCTGTATTTTATTTGAAGGCAAGTATGAGTAGGGATTGTTCCACTGGGTCATGGTATTTGAACTCTCTCAGCTCCTAGTAACATTGATAGCATCATTCGTTTGGCTTAAACACAATTTTCCAATAAAAGAATCAAGGCTCCTGAGAGAAGTGCCTGATTGCAGTACTGGCGAGATCAGTCTGGACCAACGTATCATGCCAGAAGGCCGGGGAGCTATCGGGTTGCTGGTGTCAGTAAAGAAAAGGTTTCAGGAGCTAAACTGAAGAGGCCTCCACTGACCGAAGATTGGACAACCCGAAAATCTAAAAGAAAAATAACTACTAGATGGAAATATAGCAAACTATGTTTAAATCCATGAATTCATAGTAGTCATAAAAGTGGTAGTCATGAAATTGTAATAGGTGGCCATCAGAGGATTCTAGGGAACCAGCCTATAATTCTGAAAATTGATTATTATAGGAAGAAAATCACACATTCATCCCAGTTCCCTATATAATCTGTACCTCATAGTGACTTGAAGAGAGGTAGTCATTTTTAATTGAAGAATTGCAGATAGTAGATAAGAAGCAGTAACAGAACAGCAAAAACGAGATCTGGGCACGGTCATCATGGGCCTCTAAGACCACCATTAAACAGTTGTGCGGAAATCTCTAATGAATGGACTCCAGAATCCACAGACAGTAGAACGTCACAAGAAGAGAGACAAGCAGACATTGGGTTCAACCTCCATTTCAAGACTTGATATGTATGCACTGTAGTACAGTGGCCACTAAAATGTATGTGGCTTTTTAAAAAAAGATAATCTTTACCATATTCTTCCCCGTCACCATTTAGTTCCCGCACACGTCCCTCCCCCCAGCAATCACCACACTGTTGTTCAAGTCCATGAGTCCTCTGTGGCTTTTGAGCATTTCAAGTGTGATTAGTCTCAATTGAGAGGTGTCGAGTATAAAGTACATATTGAATTTGGAATGAAATTCAAATAAGGAAAGAGTGAAAAAAGAATGTAAAATATGTAATATTTTATATTGATTATATGTTGAAATGGTACTAATTTTAGTTTTATTTTTTATCCTCACCTGAGGACATGCTTACTGATTTTAGAAAGAGGAGAAGGGAGAGGGGACTGAGGGAGAGAAACATCAATGTGAGAGGCAAACACCAGTTGGTTGCCTCCTGTACACACCCCAGCTGGGGACTGAACCCACAACCAAGGCGTGTGCCCCAAATAGGAATCGAACCCGCAGCCTTTTGGTTTATGGGATAACACTCCAACCAGCTGAGCCACAGCAGCCGGAGTGAAATGGTACTATTTTAGTTATATTGGCTTACATAAAACATATTTTTAAAATTAATTTCACCTGTTTCTTCCTCTTTTTTAAAATGTGACTACTAGGAAATTCTAAACTAACTGTGAGGCTTGCATTCTATCCCTGTTGGACATTGCTGCCATAGATTTAACAAGCAGTTTGTAGGAAACTTAAGGTGAAGGATACCACGTTAAATGATGGTGTAAGGGTGTAATCAGCAAATCCTGAATGGAAAAAAGTCTATAGACAAACAACCTAATTTGTTTAACAAATAGATGTCCAAAATGATAAAAATAAAAAGAGAATTAAGACATATCTTAACAGGTACCATATATGGATCTTTTTTGGATCCTGATTTAAACAAATAAAACAAGAGACAATTAGGGAAATTGAGTGTTGATTGGATACTTAATATATTAAAGTATTTCCCCTTACATGGAGTGAAACGATAATGGGGCTGGGGAGGCCCTCAGATAAAAGGGAACAGCCATCCCTGGGAGCTGCTGCCTGGCGGGTCATTGCCAAGGTGGGCTTGCTGTGCTGTTTGCCTGCTGACGACTATGGCTCAGGAAGTGCCAGTCTGTAGTAACATCCGTTTTGTTCAGCTGTCCATTCACTTATTCCTTTCAACAAATATTTACTGACTTTTTTGAAAAAATGAGTTGCAGTTGACATTATATTTGTTTGAAGTGTACAACGTAACGACTTGACATTTGTATATATTGCAGAATCAAAACCACAGTATGATCACCACCACTATATAAATAGTTACTAGCTTCTTGATTGGTCCTGGGTACTGTGATACAGTTAGGAGGAGGACAAGTGTGGTGGTCTAGGCAACCATGAAAATATTGGATATAAAATCAGTAATTACATAAATTTTTTTGAAGTCCATAGTATGAGAACTGCTACAGAAACCAATCAATGAATGAACTGTGTGGTGACACTGGACGACCCAGAGCCTGAAAGTGAATAATATCAGTTAATCACCAAATACACAGTTTCCTTTCCCTCCAAAATATCTTCATGTCTGTGCCACATATGATGTTCTTGGGGATTCGGTGTTTAATAGGACTGCCATGCCCCATCCTTGTGGAACCTCCAGTTAGTGGGATATTCTAGTCCTGTAACTCTGAGTTTATAACAGGAGCCTTGGCTGGCTTTGCAACACATGGTGTTTTCCATTTAGTGATACAATTAGTCACTGTATCACTGAGAATTTGATAGTTTATTATTTATTGATCCCATAGTAAAGTACATACTAAATATATGCTTTACAGTATAATAATTAGCATATAATTTTCAGTGTTTCAATGAACTTTTGCCATAAAATTTAAGAGGATTTTAATTGCAAGTAATAAGGATTGCTTGTTAATAGGCTGTAGATAATTAGAGAGCTATTTGCATTCTCTCCTCACAAATTTTCTTAGTGTTCTGAGCTTCACTTAATTCATAACTTTATCTCATGAGGATTAGTTAATCCTATTTAGTCACAGTGATAATAGACGTGATTTTTTTCCTTGTTACCCCTCTCCCAGAGTTCTAATGTGTCTTGGAAAGATTATAACATTTATTAGTTTTATTTATTGTAAAGAGAGATATAGCATTTTTCTTGGTCTTTTACTGTAATGAAGTAGAACATCAGGGTAGGGGACACACTCATGTTAATTTTAGTTTTGTTAATATAAATTTTATTTTTTGTCATTTTTTTTTAGATTTATTTTGTGTTTTAGAGGAGAAGGGAGAGAGAAAGGGAGAGAAACATCAATGTGTGGTTGCCTCTAGCACACCCCCTACTGGGGACCTGGGCCGCAACCCAGGCATGTGCTCTGATTGGGAATCAAACCAGTGACCCTTTGGTTCACTGGCTGGTGGTCAACCATTGAGCCACACCAGCCAGGGCTATTTTTTGTCATTTTAATGTAAGCTTCAATTCAAATATTAATAGGTTACTACCTGACCAGAAGTTTTTATAGAACAGTTCTAGCATGAGTTTGTACAATTTATGTATTTTAGTATATCCTTTTCCGACTTGATAGCTGTATTTTAAAATAAGATAGTTACAATGCTGTTGAGTTTCTAGTATGAAATTCTTTATTGCATTGGGTATTTTTCCATGTAAAATACACTTCTTTCATTGTTTTCTGGAAACAAGTATCACCCATAATTTTTAGTGGTATTTTTAGGGCATCACCCCCTAAATCTTCTTGGGGATGTTAGGAAAAATAGAATATTTCAACAGTTGTTATATGGCACATCGCATTTAGTAGATATTCATTCCTTAATAGAACAAAAAAGGGAAGCATGTGCCCAAAATTATATATATATTTTCAGACTGAGGCTGTTGGGGCCGTCTCAGTAACTTCTTTTGAGCAAAAGCTTTAAAGTCAGAAGGTTCAGATTTCTATGTATTTTGGCTTTGGGACTTCGGCCTAGTGGTGGAACCTGACCGAACCGTAGTCAGTGAAAGCAGTGTCTCTTCTAAAGGACTGTTGTGAATATAAAACGGCTGAGCATAGGGGAAGTGCTCTGCACGGTGCCTGGGACACAGAAAGTGTCCATAGTAACCTCCGTTGTTACTAGATTTGAACACAACCTCTTACCCGTTATGTGCTCTTTTCCTGTACAGTTTTTATATTTGGAGCTCTACCACTGGTTACCTTAAAGTGACACATTTATAGATTTGTAAACGTCTAGAGTGATACTTCATCTTAGAACAACCATTTACTAAATTAAAAACATGTAAGGACAAGTGGGGGAGGATTGAATGTGGGGGAGGTGGGCAAGGCAGGTAGGGAGTAAAGGGGGAAGAATGGGGACAACTAATTGAACAACAATGAAAAATTTTTAAAATATTATTTGTTAATCTATGCAGTTTCTTAATTTCTGAGCCTCTTTTTTACGTGTCTTAGATTAAGATTACTGGTAGAGCTGTTCAGGATACAATGTGTAATATATGTAGGTGTCTAATATTAATGCTTAGTAAATAGTAACTGTTAATGAAATTTATAGGGGAGCAACACATTTACATTGAAAATGTATAATACAGATTTGAAAGTGATATAAAAAAGGTACAAATAAGGTGCTTTTGAAGTTCAGGGAGGGTAGAGCTAGCGCTTACAGCCCGGAGATGAGGGAAGCCCTCCTGCAGGAGTCGGAGGTCCGAGTAAGTACCCCCCCACACACACACCGCACATAAGGATCACGCAGCAGGAAGGCGGTGCTCTGGAAGGAAGGCCAGCGAGGCCCGGCCAGGAGCTCAGGGCACGGAGCACACGGAACACTGGGCAGCTCCATTTGTTTGTTGAGTGTGCAGGATACGCCGAGCAGATGGGCGGTAACTCAGACTAGAGAGGTAGGCTAAGATTTTAAATATTGGCGACAAGACATTTAACCTTGTTCTGTCAGGTATGTTAACGTTTTTGAGCCAGGAAATGACTTAAGGACTATGTTTCCTTAAGGTGATCTTTCTGCCTTTTGTAATGGATTAAGTCTTGGAAGGGACTGTACAGAAGGCATAGATGAGGCATTTTAGTATTTCAGCTGTGAATAAGGGCTTCTCACAGTGTTAGAAGAATTGGTGGTTTGGGGAAGGAACATGTTCAGTGCAATAAGGTGATCAAAACTAAATTAAGCGAAGGGCCTTAGATTTGGAAACCACTAGTTATCTTAGAACTGTTCAGTAACATGGAGATTGTGGAGGCCAAATCACAAACCTTGGGAATGAGTGAGTTGTTAGTAAATACAGGTGATGAGAAAAGATCTCTGTCAGGAAATTGATGTGAAGGAAGCAGAAAGCCTTCGTTGAAACTATGGTGTGATAGGTTCTGTTAGCAGGTAAACTGACCTCTGAAAAAAACAGAGGCCCTCTCGTACTAATTTCTTCTGCTCCCCACACCTGCTGTTTCTCTTAAGTATATTTCTGACATCTTCCAAAATGCTAACAAGCTGCCTCTTTCTTCTTAACCTTTAGAAATGGTCTCACAGAAGGAGATGCTTGTAGCATGAGTTGGCATTTACGTGTTCTCAGGCAGAGACAGGGCCCTCCCTGTCCTTCCAGGGGCTCTTCAGAAATGTGTGGGGGCTGTTTCTGGTTGTCACAGCGACATTTGTTAGGGTCGGGGGCCACGTATCGTCAGGACAGTTTTCAGGACAAGGAATTATTCCCTTCACTGTATGCCAGAAGTGCCCCTTTGAGAAAGCTTCCTGGATGCTCTCTTCTCCCCTTCACAGTCAGGTTTCTCAGAGAGTTTCGAACTTGGTACTTGCTCATCCTGTTCATTTGTCCCCTAACTGCAATCCCTGATCGAGTGTTTGGCAGAAGTCCTGTGACCTCTTCGGTGACAAAAGCCTTGCAGTATGGTTGTTTCCTTTGTTTATGACATCTGAGGTAGGTTGTTCCTTTCTTAAGATGTTTTCTTCTGTTGACTTCTGCAACGTACTCTTCCCTGGCTTCTCGACTACTTCGTGATGCTTCTTCCTCTGTTCTGTCCTTTGCCCACGTCCTTCTCCTGGCCTGTAAATATCGGTGCTACCCTGGTATCTCTTTTCTGTCATCCCTCTACATTTACGTACATTCCAGGAAAGAAAAAAAACCCTTTCTATTCTGAAACGCTGAATTACAGTAATTTGTCTCCTAACAAGAAGACAGATACCCTTAGACCAGATACCATGTCTTACCCTTACTCTAACATCAGTGACTTTGACCGCCCCCACCCCCTTGCTTGTTTTGTTTTCCTGAGAAACTGTTCCAGCGTAACTGAGGTTGATTGGCATGGAACAAAAGTGGAGGGGGATGTTAAATTTTTCGCCTCCAATTCAGTTCTCTTCTTCAGACATCTGTAATTCATGCTATATAATTTGCAAGTAATAGGTTTAAAACTGCACAGTCTTGTATATTTTACTCCCCTGGTCTCCTGCCCTTTTCTAGGTCTTGCATCTTTTATTGCTTACAGACTCTCCCAGGTTCAAGTCTAGGAAGCTCTTTCCCTGTGTCGTCTATTCCACCCTCTGAATTCAGGGTATTACCTATACTCTTTCTATTAAGTCATTTGGTAATGAAGTCAATAAACATTTATTACAATTATTCACCAGACCCTGCCCTCAAGAAGGATATTTGCCAAGGGATTAAGCAGTATAAGCAGAATTGGTAGTGACGGAATAGGCACAGTGAGGCAGATGACAGCACGGGGAACACAGTCAGTAATATCATGGTAGCTGTGTGTGGGGCCAGGTGGGTACGTGAAGCAGCGGGGGCCACCCTGTAAAGTACGTGATTTTATATCACAGTACCACTGTGCTGTGCATCTGAAACTAATACAGAATAGTATTGAATATAAACTGTAATTGGAAAAGAAGGATATTTGCCAATGTAAGAGAAAGACACGTTGAGTATAAAACAGTATGATAGCTTACAATAACAGATATATTGAAATAAAAGCATCTTTGAAAGCAGTGACTAATTGACTTTCTTAATTAGACTGAGAGTGTGATGCCAGGGATATGATTCAACATCACATCTTGAAGGAAATTTGAGGGGTAGAGTGTAAAGGAAGGTACTGTTATGGGTAACTGGGGAGGGACTTTTGTCTCTGGTCATAGAACATTCCTATGTTAGGTTGCTTTTTCAGGATCGAGTATCAGAAATAGAACTACTAAGTCAGAGAACATGAGTGTTTCAAACCATTGTTGGTACGTGCGTATTGACTGCTCTGTGAGGCATTTGCAAGGTTTCTAGAACTGCCCTTCTGCTCTTGATAGAAGAAGGTGCGCGGGGCCACCACTGCTGAAATCCCTCAAGTTCTCGGATTATGGGTTAAAGGAGAAAGGTTTCTCATGCTGCGGGACTCTGTTCTTCATTCTGGGATTTTGGGGTTGTTTTTTTGTCTATGCCTTGGATGCATATGTAATTTTGTTTTTTTTTTAATTGACATACGGCATGGTTGATCATTTTCTCCTCCTACCAGTTTCTTCATTTGGCTTCCAGAGAGTATAATCTCCTACGAACAGTTGACTTTGGTGGATCATCCCCACTTCCCTGAGTCTGAGTGTTGTAATGTTCCATGGCTCAGTTTTCTAAATGCTTCTCTATTTACCAAGAATCTTTGGAGATCTCATTTAGTTTCAAGGTTTTAGAAGCTGTCTTTTTGCCAGTTTTACGTCTCCAGCTCACGTACCTTTCCTGAGCTCCACAGTTCTATACCTAGTTGCCTATTCCACTTGTCTGTTTGGTGGAAACGTAACATGTTAAAAGTGAACCTTCCCTAACCTCTGTTCGTAACAGTCTTTTACATCTCACTTAATGGCAATAACTGTTAGTAATTAACCCATCATTCCATTTCCTCAGGTCAGACCTGAAGTTATCTTTATTTTCCCATTCTTTTTTTCTAACACTCCACAATATCGGGTATTTTTATTGTCTCTTCCATCAAAACATACCCAGAGGGTCTGAACATCTCCCACTGTCTTCTTCCCTTGGCCCAGAGCAAAATCATTGCTTGCTTCTATTAATTGGCACCGTTTTTTTGTACAGAGTCAGATTGTAACCATTTTAGGCTTTCAAATCAAATGGCAAATTGAGGATAGAATGTATAGTTACTTATATAACAAGAAAGGAAACAAGTTTCTTCATATTTTTAATAATCATTGGTATAACTTTATGTAATAGGGTTTTCTAACAAGAAGAATGAATCTTAGGGGGTGAGTAGGTAGAGTAACATCTCACTTAATTGGTGTTTAAAATTAGCGTTGCTTGTCAAAATCAACTGCAGATCCTCATTTGTTAATGTGATCTGTAATGACGTTTTATGTATTTCATATTTGAAAGTACTGTTATCAATTCATGGACCTATGGTAATTGAACACATTTATCTTTTATTTTTTAAATTTTTAAATTTATTTGTAGAGAGAGGGGAAGGGAAGGGAGGGGAGGGAAGGAGAAAGAGAGGGAAGAAACATCAGTGTGTGGTTGTCTGTCGTGTACCCCCCACCGGGGGCCTGGCCTACAACCCAGGCATGTGTCCTGACTGGGAATCGAACCGCCTAGCCTTTGGTTTGCAGGCCCGTGCTCAGTCCACTGAGCCACACCGGCCAGGGTGCATTTATCTTTTAGGAGATATTTATATAATTCTGTTAGATTTTTCTCTATATAGACTTCTCACATGTCATTACATTGCAGATTAATCACTTCCAATTGAAAGTTAAGTGGAAACTCCTCAATTGTGCAATGAAATGGATTTTGAAATATGAAGTTTCCCTGCACTTGCATTGAGGTCAGAAAAATACTTTTAGGACTAGAATTTCAGATGAAAAATATATCTGCTGCAAATTTGTGTGGCAATGATGATTGATCTCACTTATGTTAACAGAACAGAAAGTTTAAAAATGGTTGATATTACTTGAGATTCAGGTGTTATTAAAATGCCTTTAAGTTTCTCATATAAGGGCTGTTTGTCTTATAATTTAAGTTGCCTTTATTAAGAAATGTTATTAAAGGTGCATCAAAACTAATGTCTAAAATCATTCAGTGTTTAATGATAGTGGTCAAAAGTGGTTTTTCTCATTCACGAAACAATTTGGTCTCAACTATGAGCTAAAAAAGAAAAAGACAAAATTTTACCACTGTTAAGTTTTTGAATTGTTGTGCACTGGGACAAGTTCGTATATTCAGATTGTATTTCCAACAAAAATGTATGCCCCTAATAATGGTTGGGTCCATGAAAGTGAAGAAAGTCACCATTGACAGTGCCGGTTCAGTAATGCATGATAGATTCAAAAGTGTTTTCTGTGCAGAGTACATACTAATGAAAGTAAAATGAGTACCTGTAAACTTAACACACCTTTCGTTTTCACCAGCTGTGTAAATTTGTGTGACTTAGCCTTTCTTTGCTCCACACATATTTTTCCACCTTCATTGTAACACATCGTAGCAGATTCCACTTCAGCTGGTACTAAATTACTCTTATCTCAGCTTTGAAAACATTCTTCCCTATCATTATTCCGTGCATGCCACTATAGAGAGTAATTCATTGGTCACTTTAAGATTGTCATTGACTGCTTGAATAAACACAGCTGAGCAGAAGAGGTAGTATCTGTTGCCTCATCGAGAGCCAAGGTAACTACATGAAATCATTCACCTTGTTTTTTAATTGTCTATTGATGTTTCTCCCAAATGTTCTCAACTCCTCGAACAACAGTTCTCACTGAAAGGCTAATATTCTTAAATAAGTTTTTCTCTGGAATTAATTCTGTGGCTGTCAACTCTAACTCCATTTAATTAACTCACCATGTATAAATAGCTTTCCTTGGTTGCCTAACAAAGGCACTCAGAAACTTACTCTGGTTATAGCCTCATTTTCATATTTTATTTATGTGAAGGAATTCTTTTGTAATGAGATACTTTGTTATAAATTTTCTAATTTTTCTGACTGTTGCTTTCCTGTGCTGTGGCAGTATTATATTGAGTTCTTTAGTAATGTTGATGTGTATTGTGCTCTGTTATCACAGCTATAGAGCCATTGCATGAGAAACAAAATGTTTTGTCACGTAATTCTAAAACATAATCTACATTCCTCTAAACTTTCAGAAGCATGACATTGAAAGTCCACTTTTCTGTTCTTGTTTTGATGTGATGGGCACGCAGTGGGAATACAAATGACAGCGAAAGTTGGTTGGCCATGTGCGTGACACTCGCACACCGTCAGGTTAAAACTGGATCGCTGTGATTTGTGGTAGTGTTGAGGAGCATCTGTGTGAAGTTTCTAGAAAAATACAGCAGAACATTGTATATCTGGGATTGGGGCAGAGATTCATCTCAGATTGGTACGAGGGAGCTAGTGGAGGGCTTGAATCACTCCATACCTGGATTACAATGCTGATTATATGAGTATAAATGTATCCAAAATCACCATACCATGGGTTTTAAAATAAGTAAACAAACCAGAAGTTCTTTACTGTCTGTCTCCTGTGATTCACGAATATCCTATTTACCTTGCCAGCAAGTATCATCCCCAGCGAACTCTCAGTTTAGATGTTAGCTCCTACAGGTAGTTTTGATCTCAGCATCCTATACTTCTTATATCGTACAGTTACACAACTATTTTATAATTGCATGTTTCCGCCTCTGAAACTGAGGTCTGTTCTTTGTAGCTAATCACCTTAGCCACTGACTGTCCATGTTCGATCCTAGGCCATTCTCTTTCTCACCCAGTACTTTCTCCTTCTGTGATCTCATCTGTGCTCATGGCTCTAACTGCCTGTATACGAGTGAATGCAGAAATTTATATATCCAGTGAGGATCTCTTCTGGGCTCTAATTCATATATCTCAATGCTTGCTCTGTATGTAGTTTAGCAGTTAAGAGCACAGAATCTAAAGTCAGATATCCTCAAATTCTGGGTTTGCCAGTTATTAGATGTGAGCTCTTGGACAAGACAGTTAAAATCTTTATACTTCAGTTGCCTCAGCTGTGAAATGAGAATAATAATAATGCCTAACTCATAAAGTTATTGTGGAAATCATACAATGTAATATTTATAAAGTATGTGGTACAGTGCCTAGCGTATAATAAATATTTCTTGAGTGCTTACTATCTCTGTAATGTAAACTCAACGGAGGTAGTGATTTTCATCCAGAAGTTCACTGCCTATTCCCCAGATCTTTCTTTAGACAGTGATGGACACATTTTAAGCCCTAGATTTACTTGTGTGTTTTTTTTTAAACAAAGCAGTAATAGTCTAAACACTGAATCCTCTGATACAATTGTGACAGATTGTCACTATTTCTATGAGAAAAATGAAAGATGAAATAATGCCGAAGAAAATATTTTAAAGACAATTATATTAAAATTAAACTGTACAAAAACTCTTGGTTTTAGTAAAAGATTATTATCACTATTTTAATATTTTTATCAAGTGGGTACAAAACCTATTGAAATTGTAACTTAGGAAGGTCAGTTTATAAGTTGTTTTAATTAAAGGTGCAAATTTGAGAGTTTTCATAGTTGATACAGGTTGTTTTTAGCAACAAAAAACATAATGATGCAAATATTTTTAAACTTTTGTTTCTTTGGTATATTTCAAAAGTAGTTACATTTTTCATTGCTAAAATGCCACCTTTATGTTGAAAGGATATATTAGGTGTGTTTATTTTCACATAGTTACTATGTAACATACTATTGCCACAGAAAAGTTTAGCACATTTGAAATTATCTTTTTGTAAGGAAAATAAGTGCCATCATCCCACTCAGTCATAATCAGTTATGTTTTAGTCCTTATCATGTTATTATAAAGTAATGTAGGAATTCTGTTTAAGATAGTGAAACCTGTAAACCTGTTCAACTAGGCACAAATAATCTGTAGTATGTCTCAGTGTGCTAACATTGCATACCATGTAAACATAATTACTGATACTCAGATTGAATAAAGATGCCAGGGCTGAAGTATGCATTAAATATCAGTAAAGCTTAATTCTTCTTTTTCCCTGTAAGTAAATATAAATAGAAGTCATACTTTTGTCTCCCAGTGTCCGAACGAATTACCTTGTGTCCCAGGCACACATGGCCCGCCTTGGAGATGGGCTCAGAGGGAGAGGGCACGCTGGGAGTGTGTGGAGTAAGCTGTTGACGGGGACAGGTTTTCTATTTAATAGATCATTCTGGCAGCTCCTTTTCATTGTGATTTGAAGAAGAAAAATATCACCAGTAATGAAACCACAGAAAGGTATCACAATAGGCAAGAGATATGGTAGAGCTGTGGTCGTGGGCATGGATTTGAGATTTTTTAGGAAGAAAAATGTTTGAGGCTGGGTTTATTTGAAGGTTAAGGAGAAGGAGGACTCAAGGGTGATGCCGGCCCAGACCTTGCGCTCGTGTGGCTGCAGGGATGGTGGCCAACACTAGAGAGCCAGGGACCGGGAGGGGAGGAGCGGAGTCCGCAGTTTGTGTTTCTTTACGTGCCTCTTTTTAAAGAAGCTGTTTGGCCATTGGTGGGCCATTTTCACTGTTGTTCATATTCTCTGTGTTTTAGAATGGACAGAATATAGTTCTAAAGAAGCAGTGTTGAATTTTTTCTTCATTTTCTTCCTCATTACATTGGCATTTTCTTGAACTCTTAAAATTGTGAATGTGGTGACTTACATGTGATAATATATTTAGTGTTAATTATTCAACATGATTTGTGTTTTCGAAATAACATTAACAGTAACTCAGCCAAGAAATAGACAAAACCAAGTACATATGTTTGCAAGAGTAGCTTTTATTGCTCTGTGATATGTCCAATACAACTAACAGGTTAAAGAAAGGAAGACTCGAAATTATCACAGGTACTTCATGTCTTTCTTTGAAAACTTTAATACTTTACCCTGAACATTATAAATGACTGTTTTCCTTTAGAAATTGACTTGCTTTAAAATGATGTATTAAATAATATGTGTTTTGCATGTCCTGTTGTAATGATAAAGGTCATATAGTATCATTTACATAATCTCCAGCCAGCAATGAACTCAGTAATATCCTTGCTATAACATATACATTATCTGAGGTTTAAAACTCTCATTATTCATGAAAGTTAATTTTACAGTGGGTGTGAATGATCTATCTTATGGCTGTTTTTTTTTTTTTGATCATTCTATAAAATAATATGGAGCAAAGCCTGTTCAAATAACAGGAAAACCAGTAAAGAGTGATGCATTCGCATGACTCTCTGTATACCCGATTGGATCTTGATTGATGGCAATCATTTGTCTTTGTCAAAAAAAGGGGAAAAATTCAGACATTGAAATAGGAGTGCTATCAAACTTTCTACAATGGCAGAAAGATTCTATTAATGTGGCCTTAGAGTATTAACTGTCTCTGTTGGGAAATGATAAAGAATGTTAATTCTTTTCCTTGAGCATACTTAAGTACAAAATGCATTATTTTGTCTACTGTGGGGATTAAAAGAATACTTTTTGATTTATGGCAGACTAGAATTGATGAAAGCAAAAAAAAATTCCTAAATGATGAAAAAAGCAAATAGATCTTAATCCTTTCTTATTATTTTTCTCAATGAAATAATACAAATTTAGCATAGTGTCATAAAATTCTTACTGCTGCATTCCAACTGATAATAGACTTTGAAATGCTGGCTTCGGAGAGGGGTGAAGTAGCAGAGGAAACATATTTTTAACTGGTTGTTTTATTCTTTGGAATTTCCCCTCTATTCCCAAATATTAGAGCAAAAAGACATTCCAGCCAGTATTATTTATTATTTTTAAGTCTATTAAATGGTTTTGTTATGATTTGGAAATGGAAAGAGAATGTTCAAACTGTAATGTATTAAAAGACAGAATTGGTAAATAGCATTTTGTATCAAGATGAATTCTGACCTTTCATAATTTCTTGCAAGAATATTTCATTATGTAAATATTTTATGTATGTTACAAGGGCTAGGTATACTTTCTGTTTAATTCAGGGTTTTTTTTCTACAATATTTTAGATGGTTAATTTGGCCTTCATTTTAAAGTTATTTTTGAAAATAATTTACAGTAAAATGATATTCTGTAGAAAATATTTTAAAAAACACATAGCCTTGTGTTTATATTAATAATGATTTCACATTTATAGAAATTGAAATAATACTTGGTATAATGCCATTTATTCAGATTCCCTTTTTCAAAGTATTTTGGAATATTGTATTGCAGTTTTATTGTTTGTATACTTATTGATGAGTTTTCAGCATACAGTCAGGCTCTCATTTTCTGTTTCGTTGGAATGGGACCAGTAATGCCGAGCAACTCTGAACAATTTGTATTGAACTGTAAACTTTGCTTTAATTTTTTTCAGACAGGTTTGCTTTTTTTAAGACTAATGTGAGATGAACATATATTACCTTTTTTTCCCCACAAAACTATGTGGTTGCAACATTTGCTATTTATATGCATATTCTGATACATCAAAGTTGATTATATGTTTTAAATTAACAATATAAATTTTGCCACCTTGATACATGCATTGTTTTAGAAAAATTAATCTTAAAAAACAAAATTATTGTAGCTACAATATTTTTAAAAGAAAATATTTTGTTTTATTTTTATTCAAATCAAATGAAAGTCTCAAAGTATATGAACTTGAATTGTTTTAAACTCTGAGATTGGGGGTTTATGCTTTTTTAATGATAATCTTATTCTAAATGTTTAAGCAGAACACTTTGGCTCTTGTCTATTATGGACAATGAAATGTTGATTTGTTAAAAATGGCTTACTAATACTTCTTCACATGTATATTAAATTGCTAAAGTCTAGTGCCATTATTCTCTGTAAAAACGGTACTGATTTAGATGAAAACCATTTACATGAAAAATACAGTCTCTACTCTTGGGGTATCTGTTACAACAGAAATGCTAATGTTGTGTGATACTGAAAATATACCCCTGGAATGTAATGATGATTTCAGAATTTTTAGTGAATAGGACCTCATAGTAACTAACTTTGTTATTGTTAAAATCTACTTACATACAAAAAATATAGCGTCTCTACCCTATCCTAAGACCTTGTGACTTCATAGTTGGAAAAGTATTTTCACGTTTCCAAAAAGGTGCTGAAGTTGAGTTTTGTGCTCACATCATAGAGGATTTAGGTAAGAATTACCTGAAGAACTCTAAAGAAAACAAGTAGGATGCATGACATAGTTAATCATTTGCCATCATTGTGTTTGAATTAGTTAATATTGTTCATCAAGGTGTAGTAATGTTGATAGATAATAATTTTAATTTGGTGTCTGTTCTTAGCTACACTGTCTCATTTCATTTTTATTAGACTTTGTGAGGTGGGTGCAGTTGTTTTCCCTACTTTCACGATGACAAGTCAAGGCTTAGGGACACTAAGTACCTTTCTCAAAATTATTTAACATTTAATTGGTTGAGCCTAAGAGGGAAAATGTTAGGATTCTGTTATTTACAGAAATTTACTCTAGACTTGCTAATGCAGCAAACCTACAGAACTTTACCAAAATTTGACAGTATTTAGCACAATTTTCGTATGAGAAAAGCTGCAAGATTTTTTTTCCTACTTAGTTAAATCCTATTTGGTATTGTCACAGTAAGTTTGAATGCATAGGTAATTCAATTTAAATAATGATTAATGTTTGGCATAGAAATATCAATAGGGTTTCCACTGATGACGAACTCGCATAACATCCTTATCGATTGCTGTTTGAAAGGCACCTTGTTGCTAGCTTTCTTGAAAATGGGTGAAAACGTTCGTCATGTGTGAGGTCTGCCTGCTTCCCAGTGTGTGACCCTCTGTGAGTTAAAGATAAAAATATTTTTCAAGATAGTAATACAGTAGTTTTTGTTCTGGGTTTTTCTTGTCGGGGACTGAGTATCAGCATTGTGACGCTGAGGGGAAGGCATATGAGTGACTGCATGTTACCATTTTGAGTGCAGGTTGCTCGAGCAGCCCTGCACATTCATAGACCTGCATGTTCCTTGGCTTTTTTCTACCCCACAGTGAGAGTGCGGAATTAGCCCACAGCTGCCACAAAAGAGGTAGTTGCAAATTAATGACATTTAAACTCAAAGGAGGTACAAATTTTAAAAATACTTTATTTGAATGCGTTTACAGAGTGAAAACAATAATGTACTTTATTCCTGTAGAGTGTGTGTGTGAGGGGCGTGGTGTAGAGGGCAGTCCAGGTACTTACAACACACTGAGTTTCATGAAGTGCTGTGCATGTCATTTCAAAAATTCTGATAGTATCTATTTTGTAGAATGTTCTTATTTAGGTTGGGAATATCTTTCTCAGGTCAAGACTCTAATTGGCAAACTTTGCTTTCTTTCAAAATTGCATAGGATAGATAGGAATACCTTCTCGTAAAATATTCAATCATTATGTGAAAATCCCCTTCACTGCCTATGCCTGCCCCTGGGTCCTACTTTTCTATCAGAGCTGAGGAGTTTGAATAGGTTGATATGTACTTTTCTGGTTTCTTCTTCTATGTTTGTGAACACAATGTAATTTAAAAAAATATAATTGGGGTCATATCATATGTATTATTTGTCTGCTTACCCTTTTCACTTACATTCCATGCAGTTTCACACGCAGCTCCCTTATTCTTTTAACAGGTATGTACATTTCATAGCCTGAGAATTCTGTAATGTATTTGCGCTTTATCTATTTGTGAACATTTAGCTTGCTTCTAACATTTTCTTATTATAGAAGGGCAACAATCCAGGTAGACTCATCTTTATGAATATGTGTATTTTAATGGGATACATACTTAGAAGGGAAATTGCCAAGGCAACAGGTATTGTGTGCAGACGGAATTTTACTAAGTACTGTCAAAATGCTGTCTTCTTGAATACAAGGGTAGAATAAGCTGCCAGGCAGGGTTTGCCCAAGATCCCTCTCTTTCTGGTACCAGTGGCTATCTAGGGATCTGTCCGTCTTCTAACTTAAGAGTCCATACCGCTTGCACCAAGAGTGCGCAGTTCTGTCTGCTGCACAGAGCAAGGGGGGAGGTGAGGTGAAATCCGCCTAAAGATAGTCTCAGGTGACCACTGTCTCGACTCACTGCTTGCATCTGTTGCCTTCAGAGGACTCCTCTTCTGCATACGTCTGGGATGTGATCCTGTCAGCTTTGAACCTATTAGCTTTCTCTTTCTGTCTTTCAGGGATTCCTTAGTTTGATCTTACTATCCTTCTCTTTTAGAAATTCCTCATAATTTATTTTGTATTGATTATATACTTATTTTCATGTGCTAAATATACCATCTCTAGCCCATATCTTTAGTTTAAATATTCAAAACAATAACCATCCAATGGTAAAACCAGGTATTGAGTTTCTTAAACTTGTTACGTCTTCCCCCAACTTCAGAATAGTTCTAGGCCATGGCATTCAACGGGGTGAAGAAAAATAAACATCCTTCCCAATATGCTTACTGCACTTTAAATTTGCCCTTATTTCTTCATTCACAGTATGTCCTACATACACTCTTGGGTGGCAAGCAGAAAGAGAATCCACCCAGATGTTCTTGGTTTGCATGTAGGGCTGCTCATCTGTGAACATTGATCAAAGGAGGGTGGCATTTCTGTCAGGAAGAGCGAAGACCTCCTACATCTGCACATACACATGCATTTTGTTGCTTTCTGTCCTTTTCACCCCCAAGGGAAATATCCATATGACAATGAGGAAGTAAAGAAATTAATTCCATGAATTTCCTTACCCGTAAACAAAATTCTTTTGAGATTTAAGAAGGGAAGTGGAAGTAATAAGATTTTGAATGTACTCGTAGATGTATGGAATACCCTAAGAGGGGGTACATTTTTAAAAAGTCGAATAACAAATTAATAGCATTTTGAAGGTTGCAGAGACTTAGTCATTATTCAGTTGAGCCCTTTCATTTTTGTAGAAGAGGAGACTCAGGCCCAAATAGGTTAAATGGGTTTGCTGAGGATCCAACAGCTAATTAATTCTGAAGTCAGAACTAGAACCTAAATATTCTTTCTCACCATCTGGTGCTGTTTTTCACACACCATCTTGCTGTTACAGTACTAGTACATAGTGACATCATTTTTTAAAATGTGTGTGTGGGAACACAAGCTAAATTATGCAAAACTTGTTGAATAAAGAAAAAGTAATTAGAAAGTTCACACAATAAAATTTGGGAAGGTTAAAATTAGTTTTAATGCTAGAAGAGATTAGGTATAAGAAGAACATTTGAATTATAAAGTGAAATCTTTCAAAGCAGATGTTTGAAGACCACTTATGGCAGTAATTTCCATTTTCATGCACTATTTTTTCAGTTGCTTTTAGTGAGAGTTGTTTTTCTTTAAAAATCCTTTGCCTTCTTTATCCTTTATTTCGTTGTATTTTTTAGCAAAGTCAGAAAAGTTGGAGAGGAAGGAGCCAAAACATAAGAGGTCACTATTGGCACTTTTACCTAACAGCAGAATAAAATTAAATTCCTTCAAAGAAAAAGCGAAACCAGTATGCGTTTTTAAAAAACATATACTATCTTAGTTACTTTATGTGAGTTGGTAAGTTTATGGGCATTTAAAATATGTCAGTATATTTTAGCAAATTGCTTTTTATGTAATAGATATGCAGTAAAATTTTTTTAGTTAAATTACTTAAATTAGGAATTGTGTCAATTAGTAGACTACAATTATCAAATTTGCACTGTTACATAAAGTAGAGACTCCTTTAGAAACTGTAACCCCCTGTCTCCCCTCATTTTTAGGGCAAAAATCTTTTCAACTTTGGATGTCGACTTTGTTTAAATCTAGCCCACAGTGGTTGGGATAAGGAAATTAGTTTATATTTTTGGGGGACTCGAATGGCATTGTTTTAGGAACTGAGGATTTATACAAAGTGAAAAAAAGCCCCTGCCCCTAATTTTCGACCTCAATGGTATGGCAGATGCATTTGTAGTTAACGACAGCCTGCTGTTACAATTCGAACAATAGAAATAATAAAACTGTATTTTAATGTGTAGAGCAATGAGAAATAGACTCACTGAAAGTTAAAAAGTATAGAATTTGAAATATAAACAGACTCAAATACATACACACACACGCGCGTGCGCATGGCCTCCTAGGCTAATCTTATAAAAATATCTTCCATTAAGAATGTTTATTGTAAACCCTCATTGTGAAATTCTGAAGACTCACTAAATTTTTCTAAGTAATTTGGAGTTAAACAGGTGTTAAGCTTTGCTATACTTGATAAAGATCTATTTCATTCCCTCGAGAATGATTCAACTCTTCATGGAGAGAAAAAAAAACCACATCAGCTTCCAATTGTCAAAATTCAGTTTTGAGAAACTCAAATCTTTTTCCCAATGGGTTTCCAGATTGAAGAACATATGGACTCTATCTTCTGAGTAAAATACTTTCATTTTCCTTTTGAATTACTTTTAAGACTTCACCCTGATATGAGAAGTGTAAAATGAAACCATAAGGGATTTGAACAACATCTACTTTTCTGTGATTTTTTTCTTCTTCAACTTGGATTGATAATAACCATATAAAATTTTCAAAGAATGGTTTCACTTTTAAAATGTAAAGCATTTTTTCCGAGAAAAATTGCATTTATATATTTTTTCAGGAGATGAAAATATATGGGTTATTTTGGTGGTTATGTGTACAGATAAACACTTGATTTGTAGAGATAAATCACTTTATTGATTTTAGTGGATTTTAAATAGATATTTAACTTTTTTTTTATCTGAACTGGCTCTGTGTATATACCATGTTTGCTATGAATTTACTATATAATTGCAATAAAGAGATTTTTAACACTTCTATGAAAAAAAATACTGTAGCAGACTAGAAGGTTATTCCATATTTTGTAGAACACTAATGAGCTGAAGAGGACATAACAGAAGAAGCTTCATACTCAGCATACAGTTATTCGAGAAGGTCAGGACTGACAAGGTTGATTTGCTATTGCGGAGATGCTTTTAGCTTCTTCTATACAAATTCATTTAATCATAGGAGTTTATAGCTGTCAACTTTTATCTTTTTAAAAATTTTGTCACTTTTTAAGTATTGGGAGTTGAAAGAGAAGAATCACAACTCAGAACAACTTCATTTTCCTGATTCCTAGTGAAAACAGGTGAATGAAACCGCACAAACCCTTTGGGACATTTCTACCTTTCATTTATATTTTTGTTCGCTTGCCTAATCCTCATTTATTAAGAAATGACTTTTTTGTGGCAGTATCACTTTTGGGATGGATGGATAGTTAGACAGGCAGAGGCGTAAGTGATACGAGAATGGGAGCTTTGCTTTTTCTCTCCACGCGATATCCCTAGTGCAGCACACATAACCAAATGGGTGAAGTGGAATGATGAAGAGTAAACTTTGGACTACAGTAATTTGCAAAAGCTAATTTTATGGGCATAAGGGCAAGAGTTTCAGCTTTCCATGGAGAGCCTTCCAACAGTGTGTTTTGTAGCGTTCTAATACGATTAAAAGACAGGGTTCAGTGGCAACAGCAAAGAGCTTCAGAAACAAAACAGATGTGTCGTTTCTGTGGTGACTGTGTCCCCCAGTCGGAATGTGTGCAGGCTCTGACACAGGCATTGGGTTTTCTGGCTTTGTAGTGCTCCTCGTTATCCTTTTGAAATGTGCAGAATTCTGCTTTTCTTCCACTTACAGTTCTTTCTTCTCAGTCGGTGTTAATAATGTAATTTATAGGAGTCAATGTTTTATTAAAACTTATTTGATTCTTTGTGGGTCTCTTTTTTGAGACAGTCCATATTTTAGTTACTGAGATTAATAAAGACAGTAGTGTTGTTTATTAGAGCTATTTCAGCTCTGATTAGTGCATTTTTAAGAAGTATTTTCTCTTCATCTTTTCTCCCCCTTCAAAGTTGAATATTGATACTTTAGAAGTATAAGCCCTGGTTAACATGGTCTCCAACTCACTGCACTAAAATCCTGGCCTGTGCAGGTCAGTGAATTGAAGGTGAATGTCTGTGCAGCCTTTGTGATTTTGACCTTTTTCTTTTCAAAGTAAACTTACATATACCTAGGGAATTCTACTGATTTCTCTAGGTCTAATGGAATGTCCTTGTATTGTAAAATATAACATTAATATAAGGTTATTTGCATTTGTGATATTTTCTGCCCAAATGTTTATAATGTACTATGTCCAGTCTAGAATATAAATGGTTTCTTTACTATGTTTGAAGTACTTTGAAAGATTTGCATCTACTTGCTGAGTTTCTCTTTTTTTATTCCCCCTTGAACTCACTTCACTCAGGCCTTTGTCTCACCATTTTGTTTTAAATGTTGGTTTCAAGTTCACCAGTGACATCTATGTTGCTAAATCAAATAGTCAATTCTCAAGCTTCATCTTCCTTGACTTTTCGATACCCTTTGATATCGCTGATTACTGCCTCCTCCTGAAAGACTTTTCTGTTTGGCTCTGGGAGACCATAGTCTTCTGATTTTCCTCTTAACTGACAGCCACTCCTCAAAGCCCTTGCTGTTTTCGTTGTTGCTGTTGTTTGCAGTGTCTTATTATTGGGATTACTCTGGCCTTCATCTTTGCAGTGCTCCTTTTCTCTTTTTGGTTCCACTCAACTTCCCTTAAGAACTCAGCCGGAAACACAGTATATAGAATACTCCCAAATTACATGTGCCATCAGGTCTTTTTCTTTGACAGCTAGCCTCAACAAATTCAAGTTGATTAAAATCATACCAAGGATATTCTCTGACCACAGTGCTTTGAAATTAGAAATCAACTGTAAAAAAGAAGTAAAGAAACTCACAAATATGTGGAGTTTAAGCAACATACTACTAAAAATGGACTGGGTCAAAGAAGAAATAAAAGGTGATCAAAAGATATATAGAGACGAGTGAGAATGGCAGCACCGCCCGTCGGAACTTTTGGGATGCAGCGGAAGCAGTGATACAAGGGGAGTTTGCATCATCACAGGCCTCTCTGAAGAAGCAAGAGAAATCCCAGGAAAACAACCTAACTTACATCTTAAGAGCTAGAAAAAGAAGAACAATGACCCAAAGTCAGCAGAAGAAGGGAAATAATAAAGATTAGAGCAGAATTGAATGAAATAGAGAAGAGTGTACAAAAATATTAATACATCAAAGAGCTAGCTCCTTGAAAAGATGAACAAAATTGACAAACCCCGGCTAGACTCACTAAGGAAAAAACAGACTCATATAAACTAAATCAGAAGTGAGAGAGAAGTTACCACTGACATCACAGATACATAAAGGATCATGCTAGAATACTGTGAAAGACCACATACCACCAAATTCAATAACCTTGAGGAAATGGACAAGTTCCTAGAAATACATAACCTTCCTAGACTGAGTCATGAAGAATTGGAAAATGTAAAGCAGCAGTGAGGAAATTCAAAGAGCCATCAAAAACCTCTTCAAAAATAAAGGTTCAGGACTGTATGGCTTCACTAGTGAGTTCTACCAAACATTCAAAGAAGATTTGATACCTACCTTTCTCAAACTCTTCCAAAAAACTGAAGAAGAGGCATTACTTCCTAACACATTTTATGAGGCCAACATAACCCTGATACCAAAACGTGGCAAGGATCTCTCTCTCTCTCTCTCTCTCTCTCTCTCACTCACACACACACACACACACACACACTCTCTCACAAAACTGGAGACCAACACCTCTGATGATTACTGATACAAAAACCCTAAACAAAATACTAGCAAATTGGATACAACAATTCATTAAGAAATAATACATCACAATTAAGTAGGGTTCATTCCAGGGGCACAAGGATGGTTCAGCATACCCAGATCAATCAATGTAATACACACATTAACAAAACAAAGGATAAAAGTCATATGATCTTATCAATAGATGAGGAAAAGCATTTGATAAGATTCAACGTCCATTTATGATTAAAACACTTAATAGAATAGGTGGAGAAGAAGAGTACCTCAACATAATAATGGCCATATATGACAAACCTTCAGCCAATACCATACAATGGTGGAAAACTAAAAGCTTTTCCTTTAAAATCAGGAACAAGACAAGGATGCCCATCCTTACCACTCGTATCAACCTGCTTTTGGGAGTCCTAGGCAGAGTAATCAGGCAAGAGATAGAAACAAAAGGCATCCAAATTGGGAATGAAGAAGTAAAAGTGTCAGTTTCTGCAGATGGTGTGATTCTGTATATATAGAAAACCCTGAAAACTCCAATAAAAAACTATTAGAAACAATAAACAAATAAAGTTGGAGGATACAAAATCAATGTACAAAAATCCACTTCTTTTTCTGTATGTTAACAATGAAACTGCAGAAAGAAATGGAAAAAAGAAACTGTCTGCAATTGCAACCAAAAGAATAAAATACCTAGGAATAAACTTAACAAAGGATGTTAAGGACCTATGTACTGAAAACTATAAAGCGTTATTAAAGGATTAAAAAACAATTAAATGGATAGCTATTTTGTATTCATGGATTGGAAGAATCAACATATTTAAAATGTCCATAATGCAACTCCCATTAAAATCTCAATGTCATTTTTTAAAGAAGTAGAACAAAAAATCATCAAATTACTATGGAACTACAAAAGGTGCCAAAAAGCCAGAGCAATCATGAGAATAAAGAATGAAGCCAAAGGTATCACACTACCTGACTTCAAATTATACTACAGAGTTATGATAAAACAGGTAGCTCAGTTGATTAGAGCATTATCCCAATAGGCCAAGGTTGCGGGTTTGATCTCCAGCCAGGGCACATACAAGTAGTAACCAATGAATGCATAAATAAGTGGAACAACAAAATGATATCTCTCTCTCTCTCTCTCTCTCTCTCTCTCTCTATCTCTCTATCTCTCTATCTCTATAGCTCTATCTATCTCTATCTCTATCTCTATCTCTATCTCTATCTCTCTCTCTCTATCTCTATCTCTATCTCTCTATCTCAAAATCAATGGAATTGGCAGAAAAACAGACACACAGACCAATGGAACAGAATTGAGAGCCCAGAAATAAAACCAAATGTATACAGGCATATAATTTTTGACAAAGAATCCAAAAGTCCACAATAGAGAAAAGAAAGACTCTTCTGCTGGGAAAATTGGAAAGCCATATGCAAAAGAATGAAATTAGACTATAGTTTGTTCCCCTTAAAAATTTATTCAAAATGGATCAAAGACCTAAATATAAGATCTGAAACAATAAAATACATAGAAGAAAACATGGGTACTAAACTCATGAACTTTGGTCTTAGAGAAGATTTTATGCATTTGACCCCAAAGGCAAGAGAAGTAAAGGCAGAAATAAAGAATGGGACTATATCAAACTAAAACGCTTCTGCACAGCCAGAGAAACTGCCAACAAAACAAAAAGGCAGCTGAACAAATGGAAGATGATCATTGCAAACAACATCTTCAATAAGGGGTTGATATTCAAAATATATAAAGAACTCATTACCTCAACACCAAAGAAACAAACAATTCAATTAAAAATGCGAAGAGGACCTGAACAGATAGATACCTCTCCCAGAAAGACATATGAATGGCCAATAGATACATGTAAAGATGCTCACCTTTACTGGATACTAGGGAAATGCAAATCAGAGCTACAATGAGATACCGCCTCATACCTGTTAGAATGGCTGTTATCAACGGAACAGGTAGTAACAGGTGTTGGAGAGATTGTGGTGAAAAAGGAACCCTCATTCACTGCTGGTGGAACCATAAACTGGTACAGCCACTATGGAAAACAGCATGAAGGTTCCTGAAAAACCTTAAGAATAGAGTTACCATATGACCCAACAATCCCTAGGGATGAAGGTACGCTGGCTAAGAATGCAAGTATGCAAAGAGCGTGACTGGCCAGTGGGGTCGGAGTGCTTGACTGTAACTCCCTTCTGGAGACTGCAGTGCACTGGCTGTGCACCAAGTCTGGTTTGGGGGGAAGGGCAGCTTATCCCATGACGCTGGGCTGGTAAAGCCTTTGTAATTGTCTGTGGTCAGGCCTGATGAAAATCACACATATGTTTTTAACTCCTCATGTGTTTCATGTGAAGAGTTGGACTCCTCACATGATTCTCCATGGTCTGGCTCCTGTCTTTTTCTATAGCCTCTTGTTTGGCCACATCTTGCCTTATATTCTGCAAAAATTCTGGAGACACTTAACTTTAGCATATACCCAATTTTTTATTTGGCTTTGCTAATGCTATTCCCTCAGAAAGAATGCTTTTCTTTTTTTTATTCTCCTGGTTAATATCTGTTAACTCTTTGATTCAATTTGTGAGTTTTACTGTTTCCCAGAAAGCCTTCTGTTAGTTTGTATAATGAATGCCCTTCCACTGTGTTTCTAAGCAATATTTTGCATATGCTATAATTGTATCTCCATATATCTGTTTCTTCTATTGAACTCTGAAGTCCCTGAGGATGACTGTCTTTATCACCAAATGACTTGAAATCTCCAGTGCCTGCCCCCAGGTCCTTGAACTTTGTTGGTATTCAGCGAAGTGTTTGCTGATTAAATGAATGAGTGAGTGAACGAGTGAAATATAAACTCATTAGTTTCTCATCCCTCGTCTTTTCTGATGTGGCCAGCCCCCGGCCTTTCTTTTATACCTCATTTTCTCCTGTGGCCAGCACTGTACTCTGCTTCCAATTATTCAACCTCTGTACTTCTGCTTATGCTCTCTGAAAGCCTACAATGTCATCTTCTTCGTGTATCAATTGAAACAGGACCTCTTCTTGAAGATCTTTCTCAAAATCTCTTGCTTCTTAAATCATTTCCTGATCTCTTTAAAACATATGTGATCACTTGCTGTGTTTTTTTTTTTTAATTTCCAAAGCTCTGGATTTTTACTTTTCTTAAGGCTTGGATCTCATGCCACATAATTCTTTGTTGCTCATTTTATCTCATTTGTTAGAATGTATGTGCCTTGAGATCAGAGACTGTGAGTATCCCTCCACCAGTGCTTTCCAAATTGCAAGGGGCTCTCGAAAATATCTGTAAATTAATGTATTTAAGCTGAGGCAGAACTGGTCATTGAGAGGCAGAGCAAGTGAAATGTAGTAAAGAAAGAAAGGAAAATAAATCACTTCAGAATGTGAATAATTGCTTCAGAATTGAAAGTACTAGAAAGTTTCCAGGAGATGACAGCAACTATTGAAAGAATTGGCTTCCAACTGTCTTAAAAACCTGGAAGGGTAACATAATAAGTTTGTTCTCCCCTGAGGATAAGGAGCACATACTTTTTGCTAATTTATTTAGCTTGCAAAGCACAGTATATATTTTTTTTCTTTAAGTCTAGTTAAAATCAGTTATTTGCTTTCACTAATTTTCCTGAGATTTCTGAATGAAAGGCAGGAAGCGTTGATTATACTGTATTGCTGCTGCATTTAAGCCTTTAAATTATTTAATGATAGAAATGCCAGACTGTGGAGGCTATTTCTTTCCTTTTTCTTTCTCTCCTTATAACTTATAAACTGTCTTAAGAATGATTGCAACAAAAATGTGATACAGGGCTTAGTTTGAGAAAAATGAAGGTTCTAAATGCCAAAGCATTGAGTCTAGACTATGAGATTGCTTCATGTATATGCTTATAAACCATGTAGTGCTTCCATATTTGGGGCAAATGGTGGAAGTTACTAGAAATATTCAGTGAATATTAATAGCTTCCAGGCATTTCAGTTACAAATGCTGACCTGCACTACACTGTACTTAGAATTCACCTTAGTTTTCCTTATTTGTACTACACTGTACTAGAATTTATGTTAGTTTTCCTTATTTGTTAAAAACACCAAGAGCCTGCCCTGGCAGGGCAGCTCCATAGGTGGGAGCATCGTCCTGTACACGGAAAGGTTGTAGGTTCCATCTCCCATCAGGGCACATACCTGGGTCGTGGGTTCGATCCCCTGTCAGGATGTGTGCAGGAAGCAACTGATCAATATTTGTCTCTCACATTAATGTTTTTCTTCCTCCCTCCTTCTTTTCCTTCCTCCCTCCTCCCTTCCCTTCCTCCCTTTCTCCTTTACTCCCTCCCTCCCTCTCTCCCTTTCTCTCTTTCTAAAAATCAATGAAAATATCCATGGGTGAGAATTAAAAAAAAACAAAACATCAAGACCCTTATAACCCCTTCCCCCTACTTCTTCCCCCCAGTCTATTGGCTTTGCTGTTTCAATTTTGAGTGATGCTAATGCTGGAGAAATTAGTGTGTTTTGTCATTGTTCTGTATTGGAATGTGTGCTAACACTTGTTAATATAGTTTATAAAAATTTTGATCCCATTCAGATTTGTCATTTTATCGCAGAGATGTTTCAACTCATACCAATATAGTGAACATCTTAGCTAAAGTTGCACGGCAGTAGCGTTATCAAATTAGTGTTGCCAAAATCTTTTGATAATGCAAATGAAGTCCAGCTCTGTTTCATAGTAGCCAAGTGACTTGGCTTCTGATCCTCAGTTGTTCCCCTGTTAAATTGGGATTACATTCCTGATTTGCAGTGTTGTTTTGAGAATTAGATGAGATCACATGTCAGACACTTAGCAGAGTGCCTGATAACCATACGGGCAACCAGTAAATTTTAATCCAGTCTCTTTCCAGGAACATAATGGAATACAGTGCAGAACTCTGCTCTTTCATTGTAGGCATGTTTTAGTTCAAGTGGAAAACTCAGCAACATTAAATAAAGGGACTAGATCAGTAAATATATTGACTAATTCATTGGGAAATCAAATTATCATCAATATAATTGACTTGAAAAGCAGGGTATATTTGGTTTCCCAGTGAATTGATGTCTAATAAAGCCTATATTTATTTATTTTGTTGAGGTCCAGAAAGATCATGAGTTTATTGTCACCCTTACCCATCCTAGACATTCTCACAAGCCTACTCCTTTTTCTTAACCTTCCTTATTCTGATCTGCCAGACAAATCAGTCCTAAATCTTGAGTGAATTTAGCCAACTGTTTTTTCTTTTTACTCTTGTACTTAGGTCGCTGAGTGTAGGTAGTGGGCAGGCAGGGAAAGACACACAGTCACCATTGGACATATTGGCGCCACTCTAGATGAGTGCTTTCCCTTCTCAGCCAGAGCTTCGTAGCTCCCTAGTCATCCATCAACTTTCCTTTAGCCTGCTTTCTTCTGTATTTCCCAAGGCAACTGCTGTACATCTTGTCCCTCTGTTTTTAACTGCAAAAACCTGGTATTTAATAGAGAAAATAGAAAGAATCAAGCCCAAATCAGGCCTTTTGTTTTTCTTCTCTTCAACCCTAAAGTCATTTATTAAAATACAGAGTCTTTCATCCTTTTCTCTTGTCACAGAAAGGGAGGTGACTTTGTTTACTTCCAAGAAATTAAACTCTTTTCCCAGACCCGCACCTGCCCTCCTCCCCTTTGCCATCTTCAGTCTCTTCTATTTTTTGGACTTAGTTTTTCCCATCTGCAGACATGCTTAACTCTGTTCTTTACCCTCTTTAAACTACCACATATCTTCCTTATTCTTTCTATATATTCCTTTAAATATTTTTAAAGGAAGTCAGTATTAATGATCTCCAACAAAGCATCAGTTCATTACCATTTAGTTATCCTTTCACATGTGTAATCAAATTGCTAATGGCATCACCAATAATCATTTTATCTGTTAGATGACTTCAAAGGCAAGTGATAGGTAAAGTAAATTCTCATTTCATTGAATTGTGAAGAAGTATAACCTTTTGGGATAAGAAGTACAGGGAGCATTTGAGATCTTGCTTCCTGGTATATATCATCAGTTTGGCTGAAACAAATGCATAAAATTCTGTAAAATAACAAAACAAAAATAAAAGTGCAGGTATGTAAAGGCTTGAGGACAGCTCCATTTTTCTGCAGTTCCTGCTGTTTCATGTCCCTGGAGGTATAAATCCACCCCCCAACTGCTACCCAGTCTGGCTTCTTCATGGTTTTGTTAGAGATGCAAGTAACTCAGTCTAGTGTTTCCCTGTTCCATAGAAGAAAGGGAGGACTCCTGTCCCAGCCACTGAGCAAATGCTTTGCATTTCATTTTGGTGAACAGTGATTGCTAGGCACAATTTATGTAATGATTGGTTTAAAGTTAGATTCTGGAACCAGTCATTGGCAAGATGATCATAACTGGCTTAGAACTTTCCATAAATCTTCAAATCATCTGAGAAGTGTTATTCGAACAAAACTGTAATTCTTAAGGAGTAATTAGGGAAATTTGTTACGAAAAAGGAAAGAGTAGAGAAGTGCCTGCTAGCTAGGTAACCAAGTGAGTAATTCAGTTTTCTAATTATAAAACCCAAATACCCCCCAAGTGGACGTAGTTCAAATGTTTATCAGCCAATGAATGGATAAGTGAATTGTAGTCTGTTCATATAATGAAATGATATTTGGCAATAAAAGGGGATAGAGAACTGATACATGCTACGACATGCTATGAACCTCAAAAGCATTCTAATTGAAAGAAGCCAGTTACAGGCTTGTACATTATTGTTTGATTCCATTTGTATAAAATAATCTAGAATCAGTAAATCTGAAGAGAAAGTAAGCTAATCATTGCCATGGGCTATTATAGGACATTTTAATTGAGTTTTGTTTTTGTTTAAATTGCACTGCAAGTCAACGGGAATACTACTTTAAATATAGGCTTCAACAAAATAAATGGCATGTAGAAGTATCCAAACATTAAATTCATTACTAACTGCAAACAGTAGCTTACGTTTCATAGCATTTCCTAGCACTTCCACGTATTCCATTTTATTTGATTCCCCACAACAGCCCTGTGAGATGGGCTGAACAAGTTCTAGTTACTCTGTGTGAGGCAGTGGAGACCCGAAGATGATTCACGAGTTTTGTAGAGGTCATAGATCTAGTATATGGTAGAGACTAGGTGATGAATTGTAAGTACTTCAAAAGAAATGAGGCCAAAATATTGTCATATCCAGAAATTTTTAAGACTAGCCATTTTTAATATAAATTACTCTAAAACTGTAGTTTTTATGTATCTTATAGTATGAATTAGTTACTAATTTTATTTTAAAGAGTTTCCCTGAATAGGTAAGTTAGACTCATTCCTTTGGTACCATAGCCATATTGGAAATGTTAAAAAAAAAAGTATGTATTCTCATAACCCTTAAACTCTCCAAAAAGTTCCAATACTAATACAAATGCCTTTTACCAATCACTTACAATATGACTTCTTTTAAAATTGGTTCAAACTTAAGAAGCCCCAAGCCAAAGCAAGCACATGCAGTTACCGTTTACCGTACATGCTGTGAAATTCTCTGCGTGTCCATTCTCAAGAATGGGAGAATGGGGAATTACTGGTAAAGGGTATGGGATTGCTTTTGGGGGGAAATAAGCATATTTTAAATTAGATTATGGCAATGGTTATGCAACTATAAATTTACTAAAAATCATTGCATCGCACACTTTAAACAGGTGAACTCTATGGTGTATAAATTATATATGATGTAACTGTTTAAAACATAGAAACATGAAGGCTCCTCTTCATTCTTTGTCCTTCTGGACATATGTATGCAGAATTAAATATTGCTGCCCGCTCACTGATGAGTCATTGCTTCTTAGTCCTTTATGCAGCATTCTGTTTTGGTTCTCCTATTATCTTAACTGACTATAAGGAGCAGTTGCTTTCTTCTCTATTTCATTGATCCTTTCCTCTTCTGCAATACTGTAAATATTGGAATTTCCCAGATTTTATTTATACTCTTCTCCCATCCTCTCAATATAGTTTTCTTTGGATCTAGCACACTACCTAGCTTATAATAACCAGTTGGAAAATTTTTGTTAGATGATGATCTAAATCCACTGACTCCCAAGGCTGATATATCTCCTAATTATATATCTCTAGCCGGGATTCTTTTTTTTGAATTCCCAAGTAATATTGCTTACTTACTAGACTTTTCTGCCCAGATGTTATTAGGTATCCAGGACATGATTATTCTTTTCAACCACACCTACTTAATCTGCATCATTTTAGTTAAATAGCATCTTTATCTCCTTACTGCCCCTTTGTTGCAAACCTCAGTCTCATCATCTCCTTTTCCTTACCTGCTGTGTTGAATGTCTCAGCAAATCTGATCTATTCCACTTCAAATTCATCTCTTGAATCTTAGCCTCTAGGCTCCAAACCCTATGCCTTTTTTTTTTTCTTGCTGCGTAACTTGCAAGGCTGATCGGATTAATTCTGTGTTACTGAGTAAGCTTGGTTGGCTTTTGACTATATAATGTAAAGGTAACTACTTTAGTTGACTATACAAGCCCTTTTGAAATCTTGATTCTAAACTTTTGTTTCCTACCCTAGCTTTTGTTATTTTAAGGCTGCTTTGAAATGATCTTTTTTACCTGAACCTCTTTAGATAAAAGTGCCTTTTTATGTCTCCATGGCCTTGTTCATGCTAGTTTTTTTTGCTTGTAATGTCATTTCTATTTTGCTCAGCAGATTTCTGTTTATCATTGGTGTTTGTTTTAAAAAAGTCATCTTGTTTGTTTTTCAATCAATTATTTACTAACGGCCAGCTTTGTTCCAGTTACTGTGCCTGATCAGTGAATTGGACACAGACCCTTGTCCTCATGGAACTTACAAAATAGATCCTCACTGAAACCCTAATGAGGCCCTCAGTCCTCCCAGGCAGAGCTCATTAGCACTTTGATCATAGCTACAATAGTGTCCAGTAAGAGTTTCTACAGGAAATAGAACACGTGAACAGCTCATTGGCTTTGAAGAACATAGGCTTATTATTTACTACTGATGGGTGAGACTTAGCTTCTTCAATTTAAAATGAAAATAACAATATTTAAACATGGCAGGGTTGTTGTTCGGCTTGGTGGTAATGTACATATGAAAGAGCACAATGTTCAGTACCTAGGAACCAAATGCAGTAAATGCTGTCTATTTTAAAGTTATATTATTTTTGATACTTGATCATTTCCTTATCCTGATTATAACAGCAAACATTTCTAGACTGACCCCAGTATAATCCATTTGTATGTATCAAAATCTGATGCATAGTAGGCACTCAACAAATGTTTAGTGAATTTTTTAAAAAATTAGATGTTTGGGGAAAATAGATCAGATTTGTCTAAATAGTATGGCTACTGGGGTAAGTTTTAGGGCTTCTAGTCTCCAGCAACATAATTTATTTTAATTTCTCTTTTTTTAGTTGTCCTTTGTTAATTTTAATTTGGTAGTACAATTAACACTAGATTTTGATTTTCTCATAGCTTTGCTTACTGCTAAAAATGCTGAATGGATAAGAAAATGGTTAACAGGCTAACAGTGACTAGGAAAAGCTTAGGATTATTTCTTGAATAAATGACTTTGTGGTAAAATTATACTTTCATAAAATACTTGAGGTAACAGCTAATTGAAGGTGGGTGTCTACATGCTCTAAAAGCAAATAAAGAAATACGCTGAATAGCGCCATGCAGAAGTTCATGTCTACATAATATATAATTTTAGATAAGTAATATACATGATGCTCTGGGGACTCAATTTAATACCAAATCCCGATGTTTAGCCTCAATAAAGAAAGAATTCTGCTTTAGAAGATGCTTCCTCTCCGGAATCCATGCAATTAAAGGGTTCTTTTTTTCTTTTCATTAAGATGGCGTAGTGCATAGATCACCTGCATTTGACTTACAGTTGGTACTTGGTAAACAGAGGTTTTAGTTAATATTTTTTCTATCTATCTGCATGAAGGCATTGTGGATTTCAGTTTGTGAGATAAAGCATTCTTTTATGTTGTGTGATACCCTATCGTACCTGAACATTATTTCACCAAGATTTATGCAGAGAGTGAAACCTTTCTAAAACTGAAGCCCTTTTATCTTCTAGCTGACAGTGCACGGAAAATGTTTACTGTCTTCTAGAGGTTCCCATTTAAGTTGTAATGTCTGGCGTGCATTTTTAATCTAAAAATATGAAAATAGAAACTAGCTAGATACAGGAGTTACAAAAACAGGTAATATAAAAATTAAGAATAAATATGAAGTACTAAAATTTTCTAGGATTTAGAACTTTTCTCTGGCCATATTTAATATTGGCTTTTGTTAAGGTCATAAATATTTATCAGGTATTGTCACAAGAAAGTGGGTACAGTGGAAAATGGGAAATTTTTCTAATGTAATTTCACGGTGACAGTTTTTTTAAAACTAGCATTCTTTTATTGATGTAGATCCAAATCACATTAAAATGATAGTGAAAACATTGAGATGATACACACACGCACACACACACACATATATGTGGCTAATGTGAATAATAAGTGTCAATATGTTTAGGTTATACAATATGTGGAATACTTACATAGTTGTCACTGATTTCAGTAATTAGCATTATTCTACTTTAATAGAACACTATCAAGAAAATCTCCCTTAATGTAATATGAACTTCATGATTTCAGTGAAATAAATGTTATTGTTTCTCTTTTGTTCTTGATTATTTTCCTCTATGCATTGAATTTTGCCTGTTTTTTTGACAACTGTATCTATTCCTGGTCTAGACACCTTTTCCTATAGCAGGGAAATACATACTAACTGTGTGGCTGCTACTGAGCCTCCGAAGGGCCTTGTTCAGGTTCCTATCTCCAAGATTAGGTTTAACTCTGGGAGAGAGAGGAGCATGGCGTTATACAGAGAGAGAAAAGTATAGGGTGTTCTCATAGTACCTCATTCTCATGGCGTGTTCATATAGCACTGAAAACCGAGCATTGTACAACTCCAGGAGTGCCACTTACACAAATTTTGATGTGAACAGTGTCCCTTGAAGTTGTGCAATTTAATAACCACTTAAGAGAGTTCTGCTCTACCATACGTGTTTTTTTCAATTTTTGTTTTCACATTTGTCTTCTCCATGGGGTCAGCGACAATATCTTTTTTTGAAGGCTTTATATTTTATATTTACAGTTGACATTCAATATTATATTAGTTTCAAGTGTATAGCATAGTGGTTAGACATTTATATCCCTTAAAAGGTGTTTCCCCATATCTAGTGCCCCCTTGAAATTATGCATAGTTATTACAATATTATTGACTATATTCCCTTTGCTATACTTTACATCCCTATGACTGTTTTGTACCTACCAATTTGTACTTCTTAATCGGGGATAATATCTTATTAGTCCTTATATCCCTAGCATCTGGCTTAAGGTAAAGAATCAGTGATTGTTATTAGAAAATATTTTAGAATTCTATTTCAGTGTTTGTTTATTCATATAATACATTGTTAATTGGCTATGGGCTTACCATACTTCAAGGAAAACTGAACTTTAAAAAGTCTTATTTACATGTGAAAAATAATGCATTATTTGTGGTTGGACCATTCAACTATTAGAAGAATAATGTGGATCATACCTTAGTTATTCTTTGTTTTAATACTTCTACCTTTTCCAACTGATTATCAGATGGCTTATTCTTATTCATTTGTTTTATCTGATCAGCTCACTAATCACAATGGGCCTGGGAGAGGGAATAAACAACCTGTGTGTCTATGCCCGAGTTTTGGTTCCTTCTAAGATTCATTTCAACAATGTATTCAGTTCTGTTTTTGTCAAACAGAAAAGACATGTTTTGTATAGTATGTCAAAATGGCATTGCTTTGTATTCTTTTTTATATAGTGATATGTTAAAGGTATGTACATACAAACAAATAAATGTAAAGGTTTTTTAAAAAGCAGGAAGATAATTAGATGACTTATAATTAAAAAAAGACAATTAGACTTACATTGTAATTTTAATCTGACATTTTGACATGAGGTAGAAAATTGGGGAGAAATTATTAGAAAGAAAAGTTAGGACATTTAATTTCAGTATCGTTCTCAACTTTCAAAGACACACATATTCCTATTAGTCAAGCATTTTAGTCCTTGGAAGCTGAGTCCTGAGAGGGGACCAAACTACAGCAACTTGGGTAGAGAAGGCTTTGTTTCCAAACCTTACATAGAGAGCCTAGGCTCTCTTCCTTAACTTGCATACTTTTTTGTGATCTTAGTTTTAATTCTTAGTAATAATGGGTAAAAGTGGCATTTGTGAGTGTTGCATCATATAGTATGAATGTAATTTTGAGGGTAGGTGTGGTATGTAGTGATGTAGACAAACATTTGTAATGTCTCAGAATAAGTGATTTCTCATCCACGCTTGTATTAAGTTACTTCTTTTTAACCATACCATGATGATCACTCCAAAAAAATAATTTATTTAGTTAATTCATAACATTGCATAACGTTAATTCATAATGTTGGATCAGTATACCAAATTTGCCAATTTTTAATCCTAATTCCCCTAGTGGGCCGGGACTTTGTGGGAGAGGCTGGCAATATTCCTTAAATGAGAGTGAAAGCTTTATGTGAATGATCAAAGTTACAGGAAGTTGATAATTGAAAGCTACATCTTCCCCTTTTTGATTCTATCTAAAATGATAAATCATGCCTCTTTTTTTGGTTATAGAACTTTATATACTGAGAGTAAATGTTGTTGGAAGGAGTCGGGTCTAGTGGACAAAACATTACACTTTTAGGCCCTTGTTTGTTACTGTGTAAATGACTGGAAACATGCTACTAATTACCCTCATCTGAAAAAATGAGTATGACTTCTTTCCAAAGAACATGTATTACTCTCACCATCAGAAAATGGATGATAAATGTTATTGTTTCAGATGAGGCCAATAAGTATTCCATTATCAGCGACTTCCTGAGGGTTTCTATCAACTACATCACCTGGAGCCGTGCTTTTTTACGGAGAGACTCTCAAAAACATTGCTCTCTAGGTGATTTTTGTAATCCATTCTATGTCTGTGCTCAGAAATACGTGGTGTTTGCTTTGTCTTTGGATTGCTTTAAATTGTTCTGCAGGAGGTAGTCTGCTCATACGGAGACCTTAGTCTGAGACACAGCTTATTGTAAAGGTTATCATGTGGAGGTATAAAGGTCTTCATTCTATCCGAATTGTATCTCCCTATTTTTTACTTTTGGTAGAATATTTACACTTGAAGACAGAAGCATTATTGTCAGTGTAAGTGAAACTTATCTTAAAAATTTCTTTACTCTGCAAACAAATTCTCAGTCCTGCTGGATTGGTGCTTTTGTTTTAGCCAAATGTCACTGTTGCGGCCATGTTTTGTTAGTGTCGAAGAGCACAGAAATACATATTAGAGTTCTTTCTTCTGATTTTGGTTATCATTCTGACAGATGCTGTCTTTGAGTTCCTTGATAATTTGTGGTTTTATAATTCCTCTGGTTTTTCTACTGTTTGACACAACTCCTGCTACACATGCTTCAGTAGTCATTGGATTTGACTTCACTCTCGTGCATTGTACTACAGTCTATTGTTATCTAATTTAGTAATAACTTTATAATAGCTTAACATCTCTTATAATTTTAATTGTTATCAAGAAGAATGACATCTTTTAATTTGACTTAAACTTCAGAAGAATGGATGAATGACAAATTAATAATTTACCACCTTTGCATAATACTGAAGCCTAGAATATTAGAAGGATTGATGGCAGAAAAGGTTAACAAATTTTAGCAGCTTTCATTAGCTTTACATGGTCATATGTTTGTGGTGCTGACTGCAATGGGTTCTGTAGGAGATCTCAGTCTAGGGAACTAATTACTTGTGCCGATTGCCGCACTGATGAATAGACCCTCATTGTATCATTCCCCTGAAGACGAGGAGCAGCCTGTGATTCACGACTGCATCCTGGCTGATATTTGATAATAATTTTAACAGATAAATGTAGGTAGGCAGAATGATGAAGTGCCTATCCAAGCTCCGTGACTATCGAAGCCAAGCACAGAGCCATCTGTTTGCCTTTTCCCCTCTCACCTAAGGAGAATTTTATTGTATTAATTGAGTTCAAACAACTGTTATCTTTTGCTTGTATACATATTCTTTATGTTTCTTATTTCTTTTTAAATGATATGATACTAGTTTTCATTCAAAATATAGTCAGCAGAATAACAAAGAATGAAAGAGTTTTTTAATTTTTCTTTTTGAGGACTGCAAATTTTATACTTTTTGGCACTCCATTTTGATTATATCTCATTTCTATGCATGATCAAAATCAACAAAGGGAATCTTTGATGTTCTCGCTGTCTGTCCAGCATTCTCAGAAAAGAGAATGGATTCCTATTGTTTTTAAAAAATATTTTCTTTAAATAATATACTGTTTGTTGCCTATGCTTTTATTAATCTGGGATAATTTTTAATTGATAAAGTACTTTTTTATAAATCACTTGAATTTTTAAAGGTAGCATCTTTAAAACATCAAAATAGGGGTAACTTACATGTGGGTATTTTGGGACTATCAATTGGTCAAGACTACTAATTTGTCAAAGCTGACAGGTACAAGTTTATTAGCTCATGAAATACAAGTGAGATTTTATTTTGTATTAGTCATTTCTTGCAGAAGTTTTGATTATGAGTTTTTAAGATTTCATTATCAAACCATAGGTTTTTAATGTTCTGTATTTTAGTGAATAAATATATTCTGCAAAGATATTTTCTCTTACTGTAACTGAAAAAAAAAAAACCCTTCACGTTAGCATTTTCTTTATAAAATGTTTTCCAGTATGTAAGACCATGATTAGTTAACAGGAGAGAAAGTGGACATTTGTACATTGCCATATAAAGGGTCTACATAATTGGGGAAAACAGAGATGTTGAATTGAGTGAACCCTTTTTAAAAAATACATTTCCAAAAGTATGCTTTTGATACAATTATTGCACATCATATAGCATGTAGTTTTTAATTAAATATAAAAACAGACTACATAAAACAGAAATCCAATCTGATTTGCTTGAAAATAGATTGCTATTTCACTCTATAGGAATGGTTTATTTAAAAACAGTAAATGGAAAAGAAATGCATTTTCTTGTGTTGTTCTAAGCCTCAGGGGCTAAATGTAATGAATATTTTAAGAGATTATTTTAATTAAATTCCTGCACATCTAAACAGAGTAATATTTTATTATCACATACATAACCATGTAACTGAGATATTCATTAAAGTTAACACTTTCTGGACCAAGAATTCATGGTATGATTTACTGACCTTGTACAAAAAGGCACAAATTAGGAAGAAAAATGAAGGGGGACAGACTTTGATTAATATAGGTAATGCTATACCATATTTATAATAGCCTTTTCCCTATTCTGGTTTATAAATGCAGCCACAGAGAAAGGTGCCCTGCTGAGGCTGAAATGAGGCTGAAATCAGAGCACATGCCACTAGAGTGTGGGGAAACTGATCACACTGTCAGCAATTCATTTCAAAATGATGTATTTAGTGCTCATTTCACCTTCCAAGAAAAAGGAAAAGGAGTTCCTTAGCCTGGAAGGTGATATTGTTATTTTCAAGGACATACCTAAGTTAAAGATTGCAGAAAGGGGAGTGTGAAGTGGAGGGAGAATTAAGGGGAAGGGGAGGGGAAAAAAGGCAGAGCAAACAAGGAGAGCTTTATGCAGAAATTCAGTGCTACCACGCTGTTTGATAATTGCTAACATATGTGGCTTCTCTGTTTCATTGTAGTCGTCCTCGTGAGTTCTGGCGCCTTGACTACTGGGAAGATGACTTGCGGCGCCGGCGACGATTTGTGCGTAACCCTCTAGGATCGACACATCCTGAAGCGACACTAAAAACAGCCGTGGAACATGGTCAGTGTACAAACCAGTCCTTGCCAGTAGCAGCAGGTAGAGTGCTTGGTAATGAAGAGCATTACTTCATTATTACAAGGCACTGTAAAAAGGCCCAACACCACATTTCATAGTTACTCACCCCAGAAGGAGAAGTTAAATTTTTTATAGTTAGTGTAGGGTCCTATTAAATTATGGTGTCAAGTGTATTTATTTATTATGTCACACATGCACAACTTACTTAACATAGACCCTTTGTTTCAGAGCAGGAGGATAAAATATTTCTCCTTTTAAGTGACACATTCAGCTTTGAGTAAATTAATCCAGGACGCCTGCCTTAAATCCATGAATATCAGAAAGACAGCATTTACAAACCAAATAGGTTTCTAGGCTCTGTTGTGTGTGTGTGATTTTCCCTCAAACATGGTATTCTAGCATGAGCTTATGAAGTGGGGGAGATAGTAATAAATGTCCAAGTGCCTAGATACTTTCTGAGCCTTGATTTGTAGATGGTTGTGACAGATGGCTCCTGGAAAAAGAGAATAGACATTATTTTCAGACGTTCCTGTTCTGCATCATCATCTTATCAGAGCTTAACAAAACATTTTTCCCCTTTTTGATATAATGCATATCACTATGATTCAGTTTAGTTAGAAGCTTGAAGAGCAAATTGGAAAAACTGAAAAAGTCCTTTTGATTTGAGGGTTTATTCTCTTTGGGCATTTGATTTCATTTAATATTTTAATAATTTTTGGAAGTCAATTAAGATGTATTGATTAAGGAGGAAAATGTCCCTCTTTACATTAAAATTACGTTGACTTTATAAAATATAAATTGGTTATTTTTTGATAAGAAATAATTTTATTTTCCTTTTTGTATAGTATTAGTTTAATATACAGCAGCTTATGGTTAAATGATAGTATCTAGTATACAAAATATATGTTAAATTACATTCAGTAAAGGTATTAAGAATTTAAATTAAAAGTATGTGATCCTAGGTTTGGCCTCAGTCAGGCAGCTTAACCTCTTGCACTCAGCCTTAAAGAGCCATTTCTGGAAGAAAATGTCCACAATATGTCATCAGATATAATACCAAATGTGACATCAGTCCTTTAAAATAAATGATCATACAGAGAATAGTCAATAACAAAGTGATCTAAAAGCAATAATAGTCTCAGAGCCCTACATCTTCACCTGAGGAGGTGGAGAAGGAGAAATATAATAAGCTGTAGAATTAATTAGGCCACTTTGCTTTTCAGGATCATGTACTGTTTATGTGGTGTTACAAATTCCAGAGTCATATATATATTTTTCTCTCCTGTTTTTGTTTTTGTTTTGTTTTTGGTTCATGACCCTTACATTGAAAAAATCAGCTTTTTTTAATCCTTTGCAGTCAAACAGATGCTACCATGTGCCCCTAAAATTTAATGGGTATTTTTCTGTCTCCTTAACTGTCATTTCACATTGAGCTGTGAGTTCTGAAGTCAGTGAATGAAAATGTTATGAAAATTTTTCATTTTATGTCTGGAGAGAGGGACTTGCTTTCTAAAATTGCATAGAGGCAAACTGTTAATGCTTTTACTTGAGAGAAATATCTGTAACTAAATTTAAAATTTGTGGTATAGATTTAATTAAAGCACTTATTAAAATCTATTTTTATAAAAAATAGTATATTTACCCATTAACCATTTTGAGGAATGTAAGCTTCCTTATAATGAATAAATTTTAATCTTATTGTTCAACTTTACATTTTAAAATAATATCATGTCAAATTTCTTAATGCTAAGAGGCTGATTTAAAAAGTATTTATTAGCAGTGTTTACTGTCATTTAATTAAGACTTTTTACATCATGTATAGAAGCAGATTTCACTCTAAATGCTCCAAATAGTAATTGAAAGATTAATATAATATCCATTACTTACCTATATTTTATTATGCATTTTCACATTGAGAGAGAACTTCAGTTAAGCATTTTATGCAATTTCATTCTGCTTGGTAACCTTTTACACTAATCTTATAATGGCTAATATTTAAAAGGCTCTGAAAAGATTAAAAACAAATTTAAATCTGAAATGTATATTTTAAAAAATTAATCACATGTAGGAGATTCTTCAGTAGTTTTGCAATTAAAACAAGTGATAGTTAATATAACACTTTTTGAAAAACGTACAGACTCTAATTATACTTTGTATATAGTTTTAAATAAAGAAATATTAGACACTTTTGGAACTGAGTGCATACATTGTACTATAGTAGTTTGATGTCATAATTTATGCTAATATGTAAGGAAAGAGCTTACTTTTAAAATATTTTATTAAATAATTTTACAGTTGACATTCACTTTTAATTTTGTGTTAATTATGAAAGTCTGTTTTTTAATACTAAATAACAATAGGAAACTAATGAAAATAAACATATTAAGCGTCAAGAATGCCAAATAAACAGTACAATAAAAAAACAGTTGAAATCACAGAATTTAGCATGGATAAATACTATGCTCCACTGTGGAATTTGAGTATTTAAAATAGATATTACTGAGGCTAATGTGTCCGTTTTATATTGTTTTATGACTTCTCACTTTTGTTTATAATTTAACAAAGGAGACAGGACATTTTGAAAATGCAGAATCTTAAAACATCATGAAGTATATTATCATCATCACAGGATGACATCTGAATAGAAATGCTGTTGGGGATTAGTTATATATTTTAGTCGTAAGAGCCATCCTTTTCATGGATTGATGTGATTTGAAGGAAAGCCTCTGGTGTAAAGGTGGCAGAGTAAATACCTGAAGAGTGATGTGCTCCGTTCGGGCGATCAATACTGGCCCCATGACTCTACTTCTGGCTACCTTCTAGTTAAAAACAAATTTTTTAATTCTGACAATTTAATTGCCCTTCCCAAGTTCACATTAACTTGCTTGGGGAAAAGGGCTTTGGGTAATTTTTCAAAGAGAGACCCTCCAAAGTGGTTATTTATAAAAGTCATTTTGTAATGGGAGATTTCTTGAACTTTGCAGAAACTGCATCATATTTTTAAATTAAAACTAATACTTCCTCTTATGATTAAATATTCTTTATGGAAATTAGCAGCAGCAAGCAGAGGTGGATATTTGATTCTTTGGGGCATTTTCTTCCCTTTTATAGTTTTAAAATTTATTAGAAATCAGTCGTAATTATTCTTAACAGTCTTCTAATGCACAGGCCCAGTTTGTCAGCTATTTATTATCACAGCATTTAGATTTGGAAAGAACGTAAGGCTAACGTCTAGTCTAACACTATTGTTTACAAAAGAGGAAACTGAGGAAACAAAGGACCGACATAATTCTTGGTGGATGTAGGAGTGCAGGTAACCCATGATTAGTCACGTTTTTTTACCATTGTTCTATGCTGTCTTCTAAAATCCATCGTTAAATGTAATGGGAATTTTATATTCAAATTGAAGCCACGTGAAACATATTTTATAAATGGTAGAAAATTGGTTTTAATTCAAACACTAAAAGAGCTTAGCAGTAGAATCCTATCGAATTCAAGACATTTTTATTTTGTAGAGACTGTGCATGCTCATGGAAATATATGAGGAGGATTTAACATAGTTTAAAAAGTATCTTGTAATCATATGGAATGATATAAGTGCCTCATCTGGTTTTGTAGTGATGACAGACCATGTAAAGATCCTAAATGATGCCATTCGCTCATAACTTCAATAATGCCAGATGATATTTCCTTCTTCTTAGGATCCACATGCACTAGGTTCTCTATCTAACACTTTTAAGGGACCTGTGATCATTGGGAGATGAACTTGGTTCGTTCCCCTACTCATCCTTTGTAGTTTCACTAATTTTTCTTTGAATGAATCTTCTTGACCTGGAAACCTTTGGAAACTGCACAGACTATACAAAATGGAATTATTTTAGGATAATAGTTGTGTATAAGACATTCTTTCTGTTTCTTGTTAAGAATGAACAGTTGTGGTATGTGCTTCACAACACACTAAGTGGATACCCATATTTATTTTATATACATTTGAGGTTACTTTGTTATTTCAGTAGTAATCTTTTTTTTAAATGAAGTGTCTTAATTCTTAATGTATAAACTTTTACTGTAATATGGACTACTGATTACCATTTCACTGCTACAGTAGACTTTTAAAAGGAGATTTGTATATCACAGGTGCAACAGTTTTGTGTGTTCTTATTCTGTTTTAATTGTATTTACCTAGCCTGTTTTGAATATAGATGAATCAACTCATGTCCAGTGCTAGCTCTAAAGAACCTGAACTTTACTTTTTGGAGAACCAGCCATTTTCTGAGTCTGCTTATAGCTCTTAGCTTTAGTGAATCAAAAGTCATGATTCAAAGAAAGCATTTTTGACAAATTTATCCAATTTAAGTAACAATTGCCCTCTAGTTATTAAGTTAGAATAAATATTAACTAGAATAAAATGTGAGATTAGATGAAGGCAATCTGTTAATAGTGATATGAAAATTTAAGCAGTTACCATGTTTGGTAGTAATGCTATTATCCAGAAAAGATCTGAATCAAGCTTTAAAACTGAACCAAAAGTATGTTCTGACTTCATCCAATTGAACTTTTATACAAGCATACAATATACTCACAGAAGATATCAAAATGCTTGATACTTGTTTCAATGGCTGATTGAGTATAAGGCAAACTTTTGTTTGCCTTGTACTTTTCCCAGCACATAAACATGATAATTATCTTTTATTTAATGCTTGGGACAGTTTTGTTCTAATTTTGAAAACAAAACAAAGTTCTTTAGCAGAGAGCTATTAGACCGCTGAGGATTGAGCGCCAGCGCATGTGGTGTGTATTAGAGCACTGTTGGTGATTTTACTGCTGCTAACTTAAAATCCTCCAGGGGGAGTTAATTACAGGAAAACCATTCTAAATATCAGTAAGCTGCATATTTTCCATGACAAGAGGTTTTTCAGTTGAGGTTGAACAATTCCAGAATCTGAGCTTGTAAAAATAAGTAAATAAATAAAAAGTGGGTGTTTGTATGTGTATAGTAGGCCTATAGTACTTTAAAATTTTTTCATAAAGTTTTATTTAATTCAGAAGTTACTGTGTTTTAATGTGTCAGCATGATGAAAACATATTTAAAAACACTTTAAATTCCAGTTGCAAGGAATAAAAAATTATATTTAGTGGTCATTTAAATGAATGGGAATTTATTTACTGAGCTATTTTATATTCCCGCTGGCTACTATCATTTTTTTTGTAAATGTTTGCAGATTAAAGGACCCCCCCACACTTTTTTTCAAATCAACTTGGTGTACTTCACAACATGTATGGCAATAATCAGAGAAAGTAATGATCGAGGTGTTGAATTTAGTTGTATTTTATATGTTTGGCATATGTTCATAATATGCAGGGTTGGAAATGAATTCTTTTTATTCTTTGCTTTTTTATTGTAATTCTGACTTAACCTTTTCATATGTGCCACGTGAAACTTAAAGGATAGTGAACTGACCAGTAGATTAGTGTCCATTCGTCTTTGCATGGTGGGGAGGGCCCAGATTCTGTGCCCCAGACTCCTGCCTCGACCTAGTAGCTGTGTTGCCTTGGGCAAGTTATATAACCTTCTCTGAGCCTGTTTATTCATCTGAAAAGGAGAAATTAGAAGGGGGGTTTATGAGAATTAAATGAGTTAAATATGTAAAGTGCTTTGAACACTCCCTGGCACATGATTAGTGTTCTTTAATATTAGCATTGTTGCGATTTCTGCTTTGACGAAGGAATTTAAATCTGGGAAATGAGGATGTAACATGCTGATTTTGTACTAAAACCTGACTGGCAGTTGTTAATTAAGTATAATGTGCTTTATAAGAAAATGTAGATGATGATGATTTCTCTTATATTTCTCAGCAGCCAATTTATTTTTAGTAAGCCGGAGAAGTCCTTCTTTGGGCTAAGGCAGTATTTATGATTTCAAAGTAAGGAAATGTAAATACTTGAAATATAAATGATGACATAAAAATTTATACTGCTATTTTCTTAAAAATCATTGGGTTTGGGTATATTTCTTTGTAGCTTGTAAAAACATAAAGCCATTTAAATTAGATACTTAAACATTTTTTTCATATATTTATTGAGACTTTCATATGTGTTCAGCATAGGAAAATAAGATTTTACTTACCACATAGAGGTTATTCAAAGTTAAATATAGAAAGCTTCTTCCCATGACTTTGTTATTAAATAGAAAATACCTATGTTTTTTTAAGTAGTGCCATAAGTATTGTATGTAAATGATATAAACGGTGAACTCACAGTAAATACAATAAAAATAAACTTTTACCTTTTACCATTATCCATACGATGCCTATTAAATTCAACGAACCTTTGATTTCTCAGGATAATCAGGTAACAGACACTCAGTTTAACTATTTAGCATAAATTATATAGATAAATATTAGTCACGTTGCTGCAAACTGAGCGCTTTATCCTTTGTGGGTTTTGGACGCAATGCCTAGGCAGAAACTGCAGTGCAGAGCAGAAAGCCGGGCAGTCTGATTTCCATATCAATAGCTGCTGCCCGGGCGGATCAGGTGCTTTGCCTCTGGGATTTCCCTAGCTGGAAACCAGGACTGGAAGGAAGGACGATGCTAAACTTTCCCTTATGTGACACAGGGAGCTTTCAAAATTCACAGTCCAGCAGTTGCTATCTGCTTTTACGAATTTCTTAAGGAGAAAGCTGCTCAGAGCAGCGCAGTCACTCTGGAGGGATGTGGGTTTTTGAAGTCAGAATCAGGAGTTTCAGTGCTTTCCCCTTTTGGCTGCAGCTCTGTGGTTCCATTGTTGGCCCTAGGTGCTCTGCAGAGCTTTCCCCTCACTGTTTGGGTTTGCTGTCCCCTTCCCTCTGTCCGCTCCTGTCCTGCAGCCTTAACCGTGCCTCCAGTCTGTGCTGCTCTCTCCACGGGCTGCTGCAGCTCAGGCAGTGGGAGGCTCTCCGCCCAGATGCCTCTCATCCCAGGCTTTCTGTTATGGTTGCCCCCGGGGTGTCTTAGCCCTTTAGTTTAAACACAAGGAGGAGGTAGTGTTTGAGCCTCCACTTAGTTTCCACACTGCCTTGCTCTTGGTATTTGTCTAAGGGCTGGAGTGGGGGTGTGGGTGGGGTGAAATGTGGGCAAGGGCAAGGTGAAGGAAGGAGGGAGAATGGAGTTCAGAGGAAGAGAAGGCAGCTTCCAAGAGCTGCTAGAGCTTTATGAATGTCAGACGTGGCTTCAGGATGTGGTCTGACTCCTCATTGGCTGTGACTCTCCTAGCTCTGGCCCTTCTTCCTCTGGACTCTCCTTCACAGCCACTTCCCAACCATTTCAAAATGCTTGTCACTATAACATTATTCCAGGAATGAATCAGTCTTTCTTATTTTTCAGTGTTAGGTGGGTATTGTTTGTAAAAGTAGGTTGGGGTTTTTTCTACTGAAAAATTTCCAAAAATGTGCTGCTTTTGAAGAACCCTCTCCAGCCCTAAGTATAAGTAAATAAATGGTTCTGTGAGTGGTGCAAGGGACACATTTGATGGGATTAGGGTGCTTGTTCAGGGTAACATTAAACTAGGTTTGGAGAATCATGTTTGTCAAAATGAACATGTGTGCCATCCCAGTCACCCTCCCCACTGTGGATGAACGTGTAGAAATGATTGGCCATCTTTGGCCACCTAGCCTTACCTCAGTTCCCTGCCCCTCTGCCACAGTACTCTTCCCAGGGCTGATGGACAGCTTTGTTTCCTTTTCATTTCAGCTGCAGATGAAGATATCCTTGCTAAAGGAAAACAGTCCATCAAGAGTCAGGCTTTAGGAAATCAGAACTCAGAAAACGAGGTTCTCCTGGAAGGTGACGACGATACTCTGTCATCCGTGGACGAGAAAGATTTAGAGAATCTTGCCGGTAAATTCAGTGGCTGTGCAGCTATTTCAGCTAGCTCTGGGCCAATAAGCATCTAATTACTTACTTTTTCAGTGAGACCGCTACTAAGTTCACACCCACAATTACTTTAGATATAAAAATTTTGTGTTCCTTCAAACATTGTCCTCCTAATCTTCAACACTTTCTCTTTTGTTTTCCTATTCTATTCATTATGCTAACTTTTAAAATAATTTTCACTGAAAAAGAAAAAAAAGTTTAAAAGCAGCAACAACAAAACAAAATTGCTTCACTCATCCCATGAGAGTTACCTAATCTCTATAATATAAGAGTTGTAAGTGAAATTCTGCCAGTTGTTTTGTAAATAAAGCTTGGAGGCAGGTGAGCCATTTGCTTTGATATACAGGTCTTAGTGAACATGTTGCATATACATTTAACTCCCTCAAAAAATCCATTTCAAGAATGCTGTGGCTTTACACAGGATTCACATATTTTACCTGATGTAGAAATTTTGATTTGCACTCTGCAGATTTTCAGTTTTACTTCCCTTATGGGAAAAATTCTCTTGTTTAGCCTGAAATTTTAGTCATTCATTAAATGGCCTTTTTTATTTTTAATGTCTGTGGCTCTGTTCCTCAAGGAGGAAAGTCTGAAAGGTTCTATGATTTCTTTGGGGAAAAATATATCATCTGTTTTGATAATTTTCATTTAAGAGAAAAGACATTAGAAATCTTATATTTAATGACATATATCTGCAACCTGTACTACTACGCAATGAATGAATGCTAATGAAAAGCAAAAATGGATGATGGCATCTTCTTTGAGGAACCATAAACCTCTGTGTAAAGTAAAACAACATTAGTTGGAGCATAGTGTTAAGGGGTTTCAGACAGGAATAGAGAATAAGGTGGACAGTGCTGTTCTCTAGTCTTTTCCTTCCCTTCATATCCATTTACCTATTTCTTCCTCCTTTATTTTGCTTGCATTCTTGCTACTAGTAATGCATTCATACAGTAATAGAGGTGAAAGGGGAGTTTAATTATATAATCCTGACAATGGCAATAGGATTAAGAAGTAATCCACACTAATAAAGTGGTGTGGGTTAGAAATGAAGTGGAAATTGTCAGGGGTCTTCTTTAGGACCTAGGCTGCCCTAGCTCCTGCAGCTGTCTGCTTACCCTGTAATTGAATGTCTGAGAGTGATTGAAAAAATGTTATTTCTTCTCAGGATTACATGCTAATGTACAGAGGGCAAAGGAGACAGCAAAAGAACACATAGCTGCTTATTTCATCCATTTATAGGGATGAGCTTTGGGAAATCATGGCTGTTCCGCAGCTATCTGCTGCCCATCTGCAGACACAATGTATTTGTACATTGGGAATAGAGGGCAAAACCTGCTCTGATCTCCGCAGAGCATCCCTTCTATTGTCCTACTGGCACACATTAAGATTGATGTGAGATTAAGGACCAACACCCTTCTAACAATCGATGGAAATGTCAATTCATCTGAATTTTGAAACACTTATTCATCCATCGATTACCTGAGTAGGTGTGCCGTGTTCGTAGGCACTATATTAATTCAGACCTCTAAGTGCCGATCTTCTCAGGCTGTTTTCTTCACCTAGAGATTTGTGCAGTGAGAAGCTGACATGGGATACCAAATGCTTATTGCATCAATCTCTACATAAACATATATGCATATATAACATCATTATTTTTAGTCCTTATTTTAGGTTTAGCTCTAATACACTTTGTGTTCTTCTATCTGTATTGAATCTATTGTTTTCAGTAGCAGGCTGATTTGTCTCTTTGATAAGCCCTGTGGAGATTTGATTATTCCAATAAAAATTCATTCACTTGGAAACCCACCCTCCAGCTGTTTACTCCCAGAGTCCCTGAACTACACTAATATTAGATTTGGAAGCACTGAACAATATTTAACAGTGGAAAGGCAGGCTTAGGAAATAAGTATTTTTACCAATCTTTCATGGGGAAAGTTGTTATGGAAGAGGTTTTATGTCAACCTGGCACAAAATCTTTACCAAAGAATATGGTGCAGTGTTTCTCACTTTGCTAATAAGCTGGTGATCTTTTTGTAATCACGCCTCAGCCAAACTCTAAGCTAACCTCTGGCCTTGGGAGCCTATTGAGTCCTCCTTGCTCCTGGTTGTTGTTCCATGTTGTTTGATAGCCTGAGGCTTGTTTTCTAAATGGAATGTGGATGGACTTATTTAGGCAGAGCTGCCCTTTTACCAGGAGATTAGACCAAACCTTTGCAGACTCCCTGTAAAATAATTGCATCCTCGTTTACTGTTAAAATTAATCGCCTGTTATAAATCTCTTAGTATGAGAATTCTAACTTTGCAATTTTGGGGGAAGTTTTTTTGCGGGGGCGGGGGCAAGATTCGTACATGTAGGAGTTGGCAGGCAATTTGGTGCTAGAGGTGAGAATTTTAAAATTAAATAAAATTTCTTCATGAACCTATTTGAATTTTTGAAAAATGTCATTCCAACTTGTGCGGCTTGCCTTTCACTCTGGCAGGTCCTGTTAGCCTAAGCACACCAGCTCAGCTTGTCGCCCCCTCTGCGGTGGTGAAGGGCATTCTCTCTGTCACCTCCTCCGAACTCTATTTTGAGGTGGATGAAGAGGACCCCAACTTCAAGAACATCGACCCCAAGGTGAGAAAATGAGTGGGTTTCATTTTAACAGAATTTTATTTTTCTTGGATGGGATGGTGCACTGCTATGAAGTAGGACTGACACTGGTAAGATTTGACAGACTTAGTGTGAATTTCTTGCTGATGTCCCTCTGCCTGTGTGCAGGGCAACTCTCTTCTTTAGCTTATGGTTCCCTTACCAGCTAGTTAGATTATTGAAGTTCATTTAGATTCAAAACAATTCCCACTTAATTGCTTTTATCATTAGCTCATTCAAGGGTGGGGGTGAACCTCCGGGGGTATCTTCTATAAATATATTTTACATCAAAGGGTCCAGGGTAAATTAAGCTACAAAATCCAATGAGACTGAGAGAGGAGTTATTTTGTTTAGCCTTTATATTTTCTGGATATGATGCCAATCTCTCTCTCTCCTTGCTTTGTCCTCATGGCTTGCTCCCCTGTCGTGCATGCGTGTCTCTCGTGTGTGTGAGATACCTCTGGTTCCCATTACCTGTAGTTGATTTTACAAGGCACTGCATAATTTCCTATTCTTAAATGAAAATGTAATTTCCCCTTTAAAATGCATTTCTGATTACTTTTCAGACCTTGGCAACTTTATTTTACTAAGAAACATTTGTAGCACAGCCATAAAACCAAAATTAGGTTTATTTTATGAAAGTGAATGGCCCAATTTGATCTGAGAGGAAACAGTCTCTTTTAAATGAGCAAAATAAGTATCTTGTAGAAAGAGAAGTTTAAAAAATTGGAATACTTTATTTTACAGACTGATAGCTTGTGTGTGTGTGGGGTGTGTACATGCTACATACATATATGCATACACATACATACATACATTCTGCATTCATTGATGGGAGGTTCTTTGGTTTTGTAATCATGTGCATATTAAATTTTAGTGATTTAGAAGTATTTCAAAATAGTTCTTGATGAGAATGTTATAGTTTTATTGAAAACTTTACAGTGCCGTCCTGTTACGTGCGTTTCAGCACAATGTCTCAAAATTGCTGCCTTTATTAAGATAGGATTTGGTAGACTGTATGAAAGGCAGGTTACAATGAAACAGGTTATTTTGACCTTGATAATTCAGCTAATCCATTGTAGAGAAAACTGTAATTCAGATTTTGCATCACCTAGAAAAAATTTTTATTTTGTGGCAGAGCTGTAAATGTCTGAAAATGTATTTTAGTTTGTTAAGGAAAGAAAAGTAACCAAAATTACTTACATTCTCTAACTTATGGTAATTTGTGAGTTTGAGAAGCTGAAATTTAACTCAGAATATTCTACTATGCTTTTGGGCATACATGGCTTAAAATCTAAATTGTGATTTAAAGGTATCTAAGTATTGTACTCAATATTAGAATCTTTGCCAGTCTTTGTAATTTGGCACTTTAAAGTTATTTACCCCTTTGGGGGAAAGTTATAACATATTTCTCTCTGATCTTATTTTGTGCAGCATTATTAAAGTAATTTTTCCCTTGTTGCATGGGCAATACAGGGATCTTTTGCCTTAATCACAGAAACTGTTTTGTACCACCCCAACCTGCCTAATATTACAAAAATCAAAACTTTGGCTAATTTATATTTAAGAATATATATTTGTATTTGATTTTGAATAGACATGAGTACTTTAAGATATTTTGTCATGAGGACACTTGTGTTGCTGCAGTATTTTTCCTTTTTAGTTGCAGTAAATTAAATAAGGGAAAAAAGATACTGAATTTGGGGAATTTTTGTTTCTTCTTGTCAAGAGTTAAAAACTTTTTTCCTGGGATAACTGGAGGGAAATATGTCTAATGCTGTAAATACTTTTGAGAGTGAAAACATGGTCATTTTAAAATACCACTTTTATCTTTTAAACTATACACTGACCTTAAGTTCTTTGTAAATGTAAGCACCTATTACTTGCTTGAAAATGTTCTTAAAAATCAGAACATTTTCCCCAGAGAATAAATTCATTTTTTATTATTAAAAAGCTAGTGTATTTGCCTGAGCCACTTTTTCCCCCTGAGTTTGTTCTGCATGCACAGGAAGAGAGACCAGAGAAACACGTAACATAGGTTGAAGGAATGGAGATGATTTCAGAACTGATAAGATCACAGTTTGTGTTTCTAACCCTGCACTATTTTTACGAGGGAATTTTCACCAGGGAATCTTGTGACTTAAGCCTGTTCTGTCAAGTGAACCAGGAGACAGAGCCCTGAGCACCTTCCTTGTTTTTCCTCCATCTCTGATGCCCTGCTGCTCATCCCTCCCCCACTCTTCCTCTCATCTTTACAATTGCTTTTTTAGAACAATTTCCTGTATCTCTCTCATTCATGGGTTTTCTGAATAAATTAAACACTGGACTCACTTAAAGAATACGTTTTATATATTAAAGCATAACATCTGTTCTGTACCTGCGCCTCACCATTAGCACATCTAATGGAGTACAGAGTTGCCTCCAGTGTAAAGAAGACAAACCAGTTCCTTTGGGACACTTTCAGGTTTACCAATTATTTTATTTTATAATCAGTTATTTCCTGACATTAAAAAGAAATCTTTCTTAAAGTTTAAATGTAATGAGTGCATTGGATTGTTACCTTAGGAAGGCAGAAAGAGTAGTAAAGTACTTTTCCTCTGTGTAAATTCTTGAAAATACTGCTTTGGTCATTAAAATTGTATCAAAAGCTTTCTTGTTTAAATTGCCCATAAGAAGCTTCAGAATAATTCTAAGAAATTCTGGGAGTTATTTTTTAAACGACCATAGTTTTGGTATTTGTAACTAAGTCATTTAAAAAATTCAGGTAATTCATAAATCGAGATTGTTCACGCCAACCATCTGCTAGGAAAAGGAATGTTGCTATAACCATTTTATTCTTTTTCGGTGTGGTTGATTTAACTGTTAAGTTTTATTATTTAAAACCTGAAGGGAACAAATGATTTAAGGAAAAGTGTCAACTGATTGTGTTAACTATTCAGAAAAGATCCATAAATATTTCCTTTGCATATCAGACTTAGAGTGGATATTTTGAAGTTGTGGCATAAAAAGCAAATCTCTTAAATTTTAATGTGAACTATTTTTTGTCTTAAATTCTTCAGATGCGAAAGAAAATACTACTTTTAATCTTAAAATCTATAGAACAGACATATATATATAATTGGGTAAAATTAAATTATTTTCTTTTCTAAGGATTTTGGTGGGAATTTGGTTAAATGTACAAAATGTGCTGTATTTGCAAATTAGAGTTCAAATGGCAGCTTCTTGTATTTAGCTCCTCAAATTCACATCTTTACATTGTAAATTGTAAATGTGATCTTACCTGCCTTCATTTAAGAACAATCCACAAACAGTCAATTACAATGTAAAGCAATGTTTTTATTACTGTTTTCAACAAGACTGCTTAGGGCAAGGGTGGAGGTGCAAGAGGGATGAGCACAATCTGACATTGGCACTGAGATACATTTAACATCAGCAAAAACTTTTTTTTAAAGAGAAATTTTACATATAATTAAATACTTTTTTTTCACTTGGTGACAACATTCAGGCAACCCAAAACAGAATGAAATGAGGCAGAGAGAAAGGGGGGCGGGAGAGAGGGAGGAAGAGGAGAAAGGAGAGAAAAGGAGAGAAGGAAAGAGGGAGAAAAACTACTATACATTGATTTGAAAATGTACCTTAGGTTTCATTTTGTGGTGGCAAAGCCCGATTGCTTCTTTTGTGTGACCTTTTAAATTCACATTGTTTGGAAGAAAACGATCACTTTTGTGCAAGAATGTGATTTCGTGTGTTTTGGTTTGGTGGTTGGGTTGCTCTCTTTTGTTGGCTTGTGAGCTCACGAAGGTCTGCTGCTTGGTGGTTGTTTCTTTCAGGTGGCTGACAGTAAAAGTTTGTGTCCGGAGTTTCCGCTGTTGGTCGTGTGTGTTGGGTGGCTGAGAGCATTCCCGTTTGTGTCGCTTTTCAAGCAGTCCCCAGCACCCTATAGTTTGTCCAGGCTTTTGGGATTGGTGAGAATTTCCCTGGCCAACCTCCAGGTCTGCTTGGCAGCACTCTCCAGGGCCGAATGGGGCTTGCCCTGGAAAAGGTCGAGGTTGGGCAGAAAGTAGTGGGGGCAGCGGCGACACTGCAGGCAGGAGATGAGCTGCAGCAGGATGCCATTGAGCCTGTCGCCCAGGCACGCCTCGTCCCAGTCCGTTTCCCGCGGGTGTTTCTCGCACTCGTACAGCAGCAGCGTCTTCATGTGGTAGTTATTGAGCGGCTGGCCTGGCAGCTCCAGGTGGCGGTCCCGCAGCGTCTTCAGCACCGACAGACACTTGTTTCGGCAGCCGCCCATCAGCAGGCGGTTCTCAGCCTCCCCGAACTGTAGCACCCAGGCATCGCTCTCCGCGGAGCTCTGCTTGCCCGTCAGCGAGTAGCACTCCTTGGAGAGCAAATTGAACCCTTCGGCCTTGACCTCCGCCACCCGATTGGGGCCGGGCCAGGGGATGTGAGGCATAGGCCACTGTGCCGCACTGCGAGGCCAGATACCCGTGCACTTGAACGCCGGGGTGATTTGCACCACGTAGCGCTCCCTGATGCGCAACTTGACCTCGCTGGTATCCGCGATCATTTTGACCACATCCCGATAGCTGCACTTGTCCACCGCCTGAGCGACCAGCGTCTGGAAACGTGACCGGATCTTGCGCGCAGAGAGGTAGCCGGACGCTGTGATGAACTCTACCCAGAGAGACATGCTCCGCTTCCGACCATCGCTCAGTTTGAGCACCGCACAGCCGGGCAGGGAGCCGTCGTCCACGAAGTTGAAGACGCCCATTTGGTTTAGGTAGAGCACGACCTCGAATTCTGTGGGCGAGATGACCTCCAGCCCCTCGTAGCGGGCATCGATCTCGCTCAGGGAGCTGATGAAGCGAGGCTCCTGCACCTCCACCTCCTTCAGCACGTCCGAGACCACCTTACAGACCTCTCGGATGGTCTTGGCGATGGCCGCCTTGCGCGCTTGGCAGCGCTCCGTGTAGTATTTATTGAGCTGGTAAACCAGCTTGGCCTGAGCGGCGATCATGTTGGGGCACAGGTCCGGGCTATACACCGGCGTCTCGCAATACGTTGAGGGATCCAAGGCTCACGCACTGGTGGTGGCCCTGCGGCTTGCGAAAGAGGCGGTGCGCTCCCCCTAAGCCCCACTTCTCTGTTGTTTTCCACCTGGGCTGACCCGCCGATGCTACAGCCGGCCTGATCTTTCTTTCCTCTTTCCCAAACCCCTTTTTCTTCTCCAGGAAATAAGAAAAAAAAGTGATCTTTGAAAAAGAAAAGTACCTGCGAAGACTGTTTTTGCTTTCCCTTGATATGTAAAATAAAGATGTGCTTGCAGGAGAGGTAAAGGGGAGGGGGAGAATAGAGAAGGTGAGTGAAAAATTCAGGTTACCAAGAGGTTAGGCTAAGATGTCTGCAGCCGAGATTTCCCAGAAATCTGGAAATGCGGTCTTTTAAGTGCCAGAGTAAATTTAAAAATAAAAGCGAAACATTCAGTGTTTCATTCTTAAACTTCTCTCCCACGCTGGTAGGACTTCTTCACTCAGCTTAGGTGAGTGCCTTCTCCTCACCCTCCCCCAGGTGGAAGGCGAAGGACGTAATTAATGTCCAGAGAGCAGCGAAGTGCACCTCAGTCCGCGGCACCCTCGGAGGTTTGCAGAGATGCCTCGCACTCTCAGCGTGTCGGTCTGGCCACCTCTCGGGCCGTGTTGTAGCGGTGTTCCTCTTTTCCTACTGGAGGCGTTGTTCAGACTGGGCTGGTTTGTTTGCTGTGGGCTCTTCTTGTCTTTAGGTGCAAACCGCTGGAAGTTGTTTGATATTCATTTCTGCTTCGTAATTTATAATTTTGGCCTTCACAAAATCTATTTTAGTGTGACGAAGCCGTCGCTTGCGTTGCATCTGGGGTTTAGTTACAATGATTCTAGGGTTTTTCTTCTCCTCCCCCTTTAGGTTGCTTGTGCAGATTCCACTTTCTGAGTGTCTCCCCCTCCTCCTTTCCGAGGTCTGTCTCTCCCCTCTCCCCTTCTAATCTCTCTCTCCTCCCTCCCTCTTTTCCTCTGTCTCCCTCCCTCCTCCCTCTGTTTTTCTCTCTCCCTTCTTTCTAACTCCCCCTTCTTTCTCTCTTCTTTCTCACCCCCTCACCTCTCTCTCTCTCTCTCTCTCTCTCTCTCTCTCTCTCTCTCTCTCTCTCTCTCTGTCTCTGTCTCTCTCTCTCTCTCTCTCTCTCTCTCTCTCTCTCTCTCTCTGCCTTGCCGTTTCCTGGAGTTATTTAGTTTATGAATGGTCCAGGGCCATCATGAGGGGGGTGGAGCTTCAGTTCCTACAATCGCTATCCAAGCTGTCACTGCTTTAGCCAATCCGAAAGAGAAGACAGGCATGCTTGGCCCACGGTAGCAGCCACCGCTGGGCTTGATAAAGAAAGGGAGTAAAGAGAAGTAAGAAAATAGGAGGAGATAGTAGAAGTCAAATACTCACACACATTTTACAGCCCCCTCTTCTCTAACCTTCTCCCTTATCAGTGGCAAGGAAGAAAAAGAGGCTGTATAGGAAGGACGTCCTGGAGATGACTGGAATGACGCGAGGGGGAGTAGCAGTGGTTCAGACAGGTTCACTTTTTTTTTCTATCAGCATTGTGAAGAAGATGCAAACTGTAACAAAATTACTTTCACTTGAATTTGGGAAAGGACCTAACATTTTCTATATTTTCTCCTCCCGCAGAGACTTGCTCCCTCCCCATTGTTGCCCAGAGCCAGAGCAATTGCTATCTATAAGTAGCAGTTGGGGGGGTGTGTGAATATGGAGTGAGGGTTTATGACTATAAATCTCTTTTAAGTAATTTCCATATGTTGAAAATGGGGCAGGACAGAAGTAGTGCAAGCACCTTGCTTGATAATTATTGCTTTATAATTAAGATTCACATAATGCTTAATGCTAATACCTTATTGTTACAAGGACTAACTAGTTATTAGAAAATACGTTTAAGTTTTGAGAGATGGTTCACATTTATAGATGGTAGAATTTGTTGTATTTATGTTTAAATTAAAATAAGCAACTAAAACTGTTTTAAACTTAAAAATGAAGGGAAGTAAATTTGAACCTAAGTTAAAGTTTTCTTAAAATGTCAGTGTTGTAAATCTGATTTTGAACATATTGTCAGGCAGTACAGTTTCACTTGTAAAATTATTTTATTTTCATAATTGACTTTTGCTTTTAAAAGACTTCACTGCTGCAAAAATCTATAACTATCCTGTTATTGATTACACAGATGGCTTCCCTCCTCCCTTGGCATTTCAGTGAAGCACATGCATATGCTTTTAGTGTATGTACTGGACCCCTTGTAGCCTTTCGGTGCTTTTGGATGAAAAAGCTGCAACAGTGTTTGTGATTTGCTTAGTATTGAGGGTTTACGTTTGATCCTTGGGTATCTGTCTGGTTTCTGTGTCTTTTTAAGACAAGTCAAATAGGATAATTTTTAGTTAGATTTGGGACATTCTGTTCTTTGGTGATGCTGTAAGAGTAAAACTCTATGAAGCCCTTTGTGGAAGACTTCATTTTGCAAAACCTGGTATGCCACTTTTGCAAAACCCCTTGGGAGGGCTTGACTTGATCTCTTAAAGCTGGACCAGGTGAACCTGCATTCAGTTGCATAAGTGAAGTTTATTTCTCTCCACCTCCTTGATGTCAGACCCCTGGACCTCTTAGTCCTTTCTTACTTGGCTGGTGGGGACTGCTGGTACCTTGTCATCCACTCACTCTCATTGCCCTAAATCCCTTTACAAAAAACTAATAGGCCCTTTAAATAAAAAGTCAAGTCGGATATATTCCTAGAATCTGTCTTCAGTGGCCAGGAGTTGGGAAGAGTAGCTGGAAGTAAGCAGACTGCAAACTCAGGCGCAGAGCTTTAGTCAATTTATCGGGAGTGGCAGAGACTTGGGGCGGTCTCTGGACCCCAGCCTTCGTGGGGGGAATGCTTGGCTGCGGGAGGATTGTGAGCCACGGCGTCTTCAGGATTTCGTGCTTGTGGGAAGCCCAGACTCTGTCGGTAACCCGGCTATTGCCCATGGGTCACATCGGAGCCCTGGGAAATATTACTGGGCAGGACAGGCGCTTTGGTGCCGGGAGTTGCGTGACCAGCCTGGAAAGGGTCCTTAGCAGCTTCTCCCCAGGGCAGTAACTGGGCGGAGACTCGTGGCGGGGCCTGAGGGTGCAAAGCTTTTCGTTCTCAACCCTCCGGCTGGCCGCTTCTTCCTCGCCTCTGCCAGCGGCCTCACTCGTGGGCTGGTGCGGCAGGAGAAGTCCCTGGGAATGCGTGCTTGCGAAAAGGCCTGGGTTGACTGCAGTAGTCCATTCTCAAGACCCCGGTGCGGCCGCCCGCCATCCCCGGTTCCCGAGTAGGCGCCGAGGGACCCGGTCCGTGCCTTCTCTACTGGATTGGGGCGGCCCAGGCCACTCCGACCTTCTCGCCGCCGGGGCCTGACACCCTACTCCTCTCCTCTCGGCTCTGTCAAGCACAACTAAGTTTCGTTGAGCCCTTGTCCCTGCGTTCCTCCACTTTTACAACAGAGGCTGAGGGATGACAAAACGTTACAAATGTTTTGATTTAAAAACAATTCATTATCAATTTACCCTGTCTAAGGTAGATGCTCTAGTAAATAATAAATCAGTTAAACAAAGGCGACTTTAATTTATTGCCGCGGTACTAATTAGAAACATCATTCGAGCAATAAACTTAAACACTTTCAGCAAATAATGCTCCCTCTTGCTAGTTCCCTCTCCCCCTCCCCCATCCCAGCTCCCTCTGGCTCCTCTGCTCGGAGAGCTGCTTCTGCTGCGTGCGTGCGCGCGCGGATCCTTCTTCCTCTGGTTGAATAATTGAAGGGGGAAACGGTATCCGAGGAGGCTGTAATTGAAGAGCCCCTGTCACCTCTGCTTTTATGTATGTTAGTATAGAAGTCCATCAGCAGCTCCTTGATGGTGTATTAAAACGAAGTGGCAGCCCCTTCTGCAGGAGATAGCGTATTCTATTAAAGGAGACCAAGTGAGAGAAAGAAACTCTAGAGGCTAAAAGCCACTTCAAGTCTTCAGACCGATTGATCTGTATTCTCTTGTTATAATCCGTCTCATCATACTTGAGTTAATGAGGCAAAAGAGGGGGAGCGAACTCTGATGGTCCTTGACAAATTCATTAGGGAGGCTGCAGGACATTTTATCTGACTGTTAAACATCTTGTTTGTTTGGTTTAGGCAGTGCCAACATCAGCACGCTTCTGCCCAGACCTGTGTGTGATGTTGGGCTGGCTGCAGACATTCTGGCAAAGAGGGGGGCACTCAGGATGTGACTTTTGTTTTGTGTTTCTGGATGTCCATAACCTTTAGACTTCTCCAGGCTTTACCTTCATCATCATTACGTTACGAGCATTTTATGAGACGTTAGATGGTAAAACAGAGGTGGGGTGTTCTTAGTTACTGCAAACTAAAATATGTGTGTTTAAACTCTAGCCTGAAAATTTCCTGTAGCCTTTCAAAATGAGTCAAGTTTTAGCAATTACTGTGCTAGTTTTTTTTAAAAATGTGAATGTGTAAGCTCCAGAGGAATGGCCAGATTGCACATTTCATTTTGTTTTCACTTGATCACAGTTAAATAAACTTTTAATTAGTAATTGAATTTCCTCTTGTAGTGAAACACAAGTCAGAAACTTGGAAACAAAAATTGTAACTGTTTATACAATAAGATATTTTCAAAAGAAAATCGGTATATTGGAATTTGGGGGCCTTTATATATGTAAAATTAGAAGCAGAACTGGGTGCTCTTTGGTGCTAAACTAATGTGGTGAGTTGACTGAATACCTAAAAAACTGCAAATATTTCTAATTGAGGAATAATAGGCCATTATGCTAGAATGCTAATGCTCTGTTTTCTTCTAAGATAATACAGTATTTGATTTCTCAAATTTTTCCTTGGAAGGAAGCAATCCAGTTGTGATACTTTCTCGCATAGAGAATTCAGGTATATTTCCCTTCAGCAGTTGACTTGAACAGCCTCAGCTCAAATGCTCTGATAAAGAACCCTGCCTTCCATTTACAGGCAAACAGTAGGAGAGAAAAAAAGAAAACGAATGCTCTTTGCCTGTCATTTTTGTACATTCCAGCACTTCTGATGAAGCTGGAACTGCTGGAGGGAATGTATGGATTTGAAAAGAAGTGATTCAGTAGTTCATGGTGTGTTTCCCAGAAGCAAAACCAAACTAATGGCTGAAGTCAGTGCTTCTGTACATCTGACAGTTATAATCCTGTTTACATTTCCAGAGAATACAGAATCCTTAAACTCTTCTATTTTTGGTTGATCTTTACTTAGACGTATATTTACTGAGTTAAACTTCAGTGCATTTTCTACTTTATCATATCATTGAGAGTAAAATGATATCCATTATTTTATTATCTGTAGGGAGAACTACAGTATTCCAATAATCTTTACTGACGAGTATACAGATTTTAGATTGTATGATGTTGATATTGTTTTCTAGGAAAACATTTAAGTATTCAAAAATAATCAGATTACTGACTTTAAAAGCCCAACTCTGAAGGATTGGTACTTTTTTGAAAACAAAGGACCACATGTTTGCCTGTGTAGGTCCTTACGCTCTAAAGTCTAACTTTGAAACATCTATGTGATTGCTAAATTTTTGGTTCTGATATACTTAAGGATTCAACATATTTGTAAACATGCTTGATTTTTTAGAAAGAAATGTTTTGGTCAAAATATAAATGGGGAAACAACTGTTTATTTTTCTGAATTTAAAATTCCAGTCAAAACAGAAAGAAAATAACCCAATTTGCTAGTACATTAGTTGATGACATTTTATTCAAGTAATTATAATAAAATATCTGTAAGAAACTTTAACAGCAACACTGTCAGAATTGTATTGTTTGCATTGTATGGGGAATCAAAGTAAAACCACATTTTAAAAATGCTGTCAAATGATCTAATTTTCCCAAACTCTGAAGTATCACAGAAACTGTTTGTAAGCTATTGATAATTATTATTCTGGAGTCAATCTAGAAAATAATCAGTAACTGAATATATTCTTTGAACAGATCACTTGCAGTGCCTGTTAAATTTAAATGGTCAGAAATGCTGAAACAAGTTTTTTTTCCCCTAACAAAACAGCTCAACAACAACAACAACAAACCTTGTAATCTCTTTGATTGGTAACCCAAGAATATTACTGTTCTCACTTGAACAATTTGAACTTAAGATAAGGCTCTGTCAGGTAAAAGTAATAGCTTTAACTTTGCATAGTAAGCCTGTCAAACTGTACTGGAAAAAAGTACTTTTATGTACTTATGTGTTTCAGTTAACCTTGTACAATATATATGATTATTGATATTTATACCTATTAGACTTTTGTAAATCTAATTCTTATATTATTTTAGTAGGATGAGAAAATTCAGAGTGTAATATGTTAATTTTTCCAAAGTTGAATAACAACTCTATATATGAGTACTTTATTAAGTTGTACAGAATTTGATCATATCAAAATGTACAATGATAGAGCAAAGAACTTGTACTCAGGAAAATGGAAGTAAACAGCTTCTAGCCTGGCTGAAAAGTAAATACTATTGTATTATTGAACTAGGATATGAAATTTAAGAAAATTCAAATTAATTCAGCAGGTATTTTTCAGAAGGTGTTGCATTGAACTTATCATAGTGTCACTTATATTAGTATATGTCTTTTGGCCTTCCCAAGAAATCATTTAGTTTTTTCTCATTTCAAATACATTTTTGAGTTCTACCTGTTTTTTTATTTCCATATATAGTTGTTCTGAAAAGTTAGAATAAGATCCTTTCCTTCCTTCCCCCCCTTCTTTCCTTGTTCCTTCCCTCCTTCCATCCCTCCCTCCATCCCTCCCTTCCTTCTTTTCTTTTTAACAATTTGAACTTACTAATGTACTATGAGGTAAATATTAAATTTTACCTGTCAAGTAACTTTGGTTTTCATAACTCAACTATAATTTTCCAACATATGAGAAGGTGCTTTTAGTAGAGCCAATTCTTAGCTATTTGAAGAATGGTTGTATAATTTGTAGATTCTTATTTGTTCTTCTTCCACCTATAGAACCAAATTTTACTGGCCTTTTAATATCACTTATAGAAGATAGATAGGAAAATTGGTCAATATTGAACTTGATGCTAAATCCAAATTTTAAGGTTTAGAGAAGGTGTGACATCCACTGTTTTATAAGCCAGTACTACTGCCTCATGTATAGAACATCTTTCCTCAGATCTTAGAGCCACCCCCGCTCCCGTTTCCGCTCTTCCTGTGATCAGGGCCAGGCATTTATGGAGCTGGTGACTGAGACCAGGGATGTAGGTTGTGCCAGTCCTGGGCTGTACTGAGTTCAAAATGTAAGGCTTGGCATCGCATTCTGTATTTCTTTTTGGTTATTTGAGACATTTTATGGATCTGTGTTTAAAATTATCTGTTAAGCATATCCTATTGGTAGTTTTTTATTATTCTCTAGGAAAACTAGCCCTTTTAAACATCTTAGTTTATTTTCAAATATATTGGTTCTTCAGTGCTTCATCTGTACTATTATTAGTAGTAGTAATTTGGCATCGATCTTCTAAGATTTCAGGAGATTTTTAATGGACTTTTTTTAATGGAAATGTTAAAATTTTAGCCTGTTCCTTCCTTCATTCATTGTGAGACAGAGTAAAAATGATGTGCTGAGAGGTCTCTCTGGTTCCTTGCGGTGGTTAAACAACAACAGAAGTCCTTCACTGTCTCTGATCTAGGCCTAGAAGGTACCTGCATGGCGTGAGTGAAATAATATTTGATGATCTAAGGAATGGACACTTTTCCTTGGCCATCTGAAGAAAAGCTAGGATGCAAAACAGCTGTCTTGGCCTGTGTCTATCAAGGTTCTGCCAGTCTGTTTCTTTTCTGAGTTTTTTCTTTCTATCTTCCCTTATTATCTTTGGGTCCTAAAGAGCCATTCTCTTATTTACTGACTGGTTTTGTCTCTAGACAAAACCTGTGAGTAGGTTTAAATCAGCCTAGCCGGAGTGAAAAATCTTTGATCTATGGCTATGACTGGTTTCACATGATTTGCTTGCTGGGACAGACACTAGCCATGCCCTTTCACTTTGCTATCAGATAGGTGCACACAAAGGGCCTGAAAGGCTACCAGATGCACAGTTAATCATCATATTAGATAAGTAAAAGGTCCCAAGCAGGCCTAATTAGAACTGCTATTTCTAATAGTGCGTTGTTCTATGGTACCTTGTTGGGTAAATGCTCAACAAATCTTCTAATCTTTTCTGCAAATTAGTCAAAACTTTCTATAAATTGTAGCATCAATTAAAATCAATTATACAAAGATATGTACTTTTTTAAAATATAAGGTTTTTGCTATCATGTAACTTCCATGGGTAGATAAAATAAAGGGAAACAATATGGCCGTGTGTGAAGAGTGTTAGTCAGTCCAGGGCCGGGGAAAGCCCTACGTTTTTGTGCCAGCTTGCTACTGATGGTCACGTAAACTTGATCGAGTGACTGTCTCCACTCACTGTTTTCTCGGTTGTAAAATGGGGGTATGAATGAGGAGTTTTTCCTACCTTTTCTAGATAAGAAATCTTCAGTATCCTACCACAACTTGAGTGAAGTTGTTTACATCTTATTAGTTGATTTCAAATCAGAAATCTTTCTGCAAAAATTTAGACTTCAGCACTGCTCTTCTACAGGTACATGAAATTTTTTTAACATTAAAAATCATAAAAAGAATAAGCTTACAGATGGTTGTATTTCATATTTTAGATTTAAGGAAAATAAATTACAAATTATGGATCGTAGACAGTTGTGAGGGACAACCAAGCAGCAACTGAATAAATTCTAAGAGTGTACTGATTATTGTTGATACGCATTAGGACATAAAATATGAAAACAAGTCAGGCTGTGTATTCTTGTATATATAGAAAAACATTGTTTAAAGGTGTCCACAAGGTTAGCAGGAATGTTTTGTTCTTACATGTTGAATGGACTCTCAATGTTTCTGACATTTTCATTAAGGTTAGGTGTTCTGTAAGTACTCTTTTTTTTTTGTGGATGGGAAACATGCATTTTTATTTTTAATTTAATCTTTACTGTACTTTTCCCATTACCATTTAGTCCCCTCATATCTGCTCCGGCCAGCAGTCATCACACTGTCGTCCACGTCCATGAGCCCTTTTTCCTTTTCGCTCGATCCCTCCACTCCCTGACTGCCACCCCCACTAGCTGTCATCTGCTTTCCGTCTATGAGTCTTTTCTTGAAGCTAAAAAAAAATTCAAGTTCACAATTAACAATTTTTAAAAATGGTAATTATCAGTCTTCTCCTTAGGGAAATGACATTGCTCTGAGCAACTATAACATTACCTTATTCGTGTTGTGTTAAAAGACAAACCAAGGAGGGAAATGGTTTTCAAAACGAATCACTAAAGTAAGTAAAGTTTTATACTGCTTTCTCATGCTTTTCTCTTGTTTTCATCAGAAGATCTGACAAGCATAAAAGTGTTAACATCTTTTATTTTACAGATGTTCCTAGTTTTCCCTCAAACTGTAAAAGATGCTGTATCAGAGTAGCATGGTAGGAAATAATTTCAACACCTCTCTTCACTTAGGCAGTAACTTATTGTCTAAGCTTGTGGATATTTTTGGAAACAGGGAAGTGAGTCAGGGAAAGACCTCATATTGAGACCTAGTTGTTCTCCTTTTGAGATATAGCTCAATCAGTCTGTTTTCTGTATTATTAATTCTTTCTAAAGTAGTTTTTCACTTGGCATAGTTATTTTTACTTCTATGTCGTGTTCACTGAAAGTTCCTCGTTAATGCAATAGAAGTGCCAGGTGACCACTGAGAGATTTGTTGATGGACGCTCTGTGGGTTTGCAAAGTGCAAACCTAAAAGACTAAGAGATGAGAAATGCATTGCTATTTGTGAATTTATGTTTTATCTCACTTCACTTGAAAATTTATGAGTGGCGTGGCTTAAGGGTGCTGGAGTTGTGTGTTCCAGGGCTTGCCCCTACTGATAACACCCTTGTTGGCGTGAAAGTGCAATGCAAATTATGACAGTTACAACCTTCTGTTTTGTTTAACCTGTCAGTAGATTTCCTGGCTCAGTGCTGAGGGCAATGGTGTGTTCAACTAGTCCATATTCACCTAAACTTAAAAGGTCAGGTTTCTACAGGCAAGCCTAGTCAAAGCCTAATTGATGAGGAGGGCATGGAGACAGAATTTACTGTTCTGTTGGCTAGTTTCATATCGTTAGGTTGTCCTGAAAGCATCAGGCAGTCACAGCCCCTTTCATGTAAGTGCTGACCCTAGACAGGAGCTGACAATCAAAGGAGGCAGCCACAGGAACCAGTGCAAGTAGACTATTGATTTTTCAGTTAGGTCTAAGTAGTTTGTAGTATGGGTAATGGGTGACAGAGGCAGGTATGTCATTATCAATGAGCTCCAGAACAGTAGCGACAACCCTCTCTCATATTTCCTTCAGCACTGACAGTATGCACCCAGAGGCGGTCAATAAATCGCCCAACCTTTAACTGACAAGTGACTTGGAGGTTTAGGTTGAGGGGTGGAAGTTACAGAGCTAAACTTCTCTACTTAAACATGTACTGCATCTAGCAAGACAGTAATTATATTGTAAGTTTTTGAAGTTTTGTTTTGGACAGTCTGTGCAACTCTGAGAATCAGAGTTTGCTTTTAAGCTTTTGAGAATTTAAGAAGCGTATTTACTTAGTTAAGAAATAAGTGAGCCAATTAGCTATAAAGATACTCTGTAAGGTTAATCAAGGAGTCTCTTATGGTATAGTTTTGCTTTTATTTTAGATTAGACCCTTCTTTGGTCATGATATTTCTGTTATACAAGTTCAGCAGTTAGAAATTGCCCCTCAAAATCATTTTTAATTTCTAATCTTCTCTTAAATGTTTTAACTGAGGACAAATTTTAAGTAGAAAAAATAACTTGAACCATTTGTAAATTTGACGTATTAGCCACCAAGCAGTTGCTATTTGACCTTCAAATTCGTTTTGTATTACTTTCACAATAAAATAGTCAGGAATAGAGCATTTAATGATTAAAGTTTGATGAATTATTGTTGCTTCTGAATTTAAAAAGAAGTGAGGCTGATTTTTGTTTTAAAAACATTTCGTATGGATATTTATGTTTAAAGATATATAGAATTTATGTTCACATAAACACAAAAGAGTAACAGGTTTTGACTAAAAGTACACATGTTCTAAAAGGATATGAAATAATTTAAGATTTTACATTTAAACCCACCTCTATTTTGCTACAAAATGTAAGTACCGTAAAGAGAAGATAATATTTATAACTAGAAGTGGGAGTTTCGGTTGTACCAGGTTCCTTGCAAACTATCGCATGCTTACATTTTTTGAAAACTTTAAACAAATTGAAATAAAACAGAAAAGTAAATGTTTTTTAAAACTTCCTTAAATAACTTATCACTATGATATCTTGTTTAACTCTGTGATATTGTACAGAACCAGAGTTTAAGTCTAGTATCATCTAGCTGCAGAGTACCCTGTGTGACCACATACATGAATCATTTTCATTTGTCCAATGCAGTTGAAACTGAAAATTCCTTAAAAAAAAAAAAAAAAAAACCTAACCAGCAGGTTAATGCGCACTGGTAATGTACACACTGTGGATGCTTAAATATTTTCTTAAGTTTGCAGTGATATGTCGGTGTGAATGTCCATCTTTTATGCTAAGGAACAGAGAATACAAATTTGAAATGTAGTGAAAAATGGCTACTATTGAATGTTGTCATCTTGGTTTTAAGGGAGCTTTGGGATTATGTAATTTTTAAGGGACTTTTGTTCAGATTTCTTGAATTAGTCACCCTTTGAGGCTTACAGATGGTTAAAGCAAGAGTCCTTTTAGAATCAGTTTCCCCCTGTTTATTAATCATTCACTTCACCTGTGCTTTTCTGTTGGCTTAGATAAAACATTTAGCTGAGAATCCTGTGATCTTTATATTCTTAGCTGCATTACAGGTACAGCTCCTTTGACTATATTTGCAGTCTTTCCTGAATAGAGTGTTTCTTCAGGAATAAAAAAAAGCTGAAGAAAGAGGGACAAATTAAATTTTCATGAAAGAAAATCCTAATCAGCAGTGACAGTATAAGAGAAAGATGATTGCCACTTGGTCATTGTGGAGAGGCACTTAGATTTGGTGTCAGTGCTTCTGTTAATGATGACTAATGTCTTTCTTGGAGCAAGTGCATGCCCCCACTGCAGCTCCAAACCGGGCAGGGAGGGCTCCGCGATAGGCACGACTCGCGGTCGGTCGCAGGAGGTGCCCTCCAACAAAGGCTTGTTATGCGGCCAGTTGGCAGTCTCCATTATTTGAAAACCGCAAACCTAATTCTAGGGCGTTCAACAACACGTTTGAAACTATTTTATGTCGAGTACTAAAAGATGTTATTTTTAAATGAGAATGTAAAGAAATCAAGCAGTGGTACTAAGATGTGCTCCCTGTTTTGTTACCTAAGGAATGGGCATGCCACATGTGTTGTCACTGCCTAGGATCGCTTGGGTTAGGGAAGTTTTAGAGAGAGACAGACTTGCAGCAGGTTTATTTCATTCTGCAGGGCTGAATCCTGAATAAACACTTTCTAGTTACAAAAAGAGAATGCATGACTCAAAAGATCTTTTTAGATCTTTTAATACTAAATATATTGGTTACAAAAAGATGATGACATGTGTTATTTCTTCAGCTTTCCCCTAAAGTGTAAGACCTTTCAGAAGGGCATTTGCAATGCTTGTCATATTTTTTCATATACATCTTACTGGCCTGACATGTCTTGAGAACCATGAGAACACAGATGTCATTGCATCCAGACAACACTAATTACTCTGGGAGTTTTGCAGCCTCAGTGCCTGCATGTAACTGTCGACTATGATTGTTCATGCAGCCTACCGTGGGGACACTTTGCACATGAAAATAGTGAGGCACAAAAATAGTGAGATGGGCCTTTTAGTCCCCTATTGTTCTCCAATATAACTTAGCAGAAAAAATTTCCTGACACATCAGTTTCATTCAGTATTTTGCATTTGAACCATGTTTTGGCAACATTTCCCTTTCTGAAGTAAGTGAAATCTATTATCCATCTGTTCCTTAACCTGCTTGAACCATCTTCTACATTACTTTGTCTTTACGCTTCATGGGAAATTTCTTTATGTGGCTTATAGTTTGAGAGAATCACTAATTGTGGTATGAGTCTTTTGAAAGTGACAGTGCAAAACAATAAATATGTATGATGTGTTCTTCTGGCATGCGATTTAATGTTTAATGAGAAGCTGCAGCAAATATGGTTAGTCTCAATTTAGATAAGTGCAATCATCTTATGCTTTTAACACAGGTCAGTTCTTTCCTTTGTTTAATTTTCTCTGTAACATTCTGTGTTTCCGTTGATGATTCATGGTGTTTAGGATGTTTGGAAATATCAGAGGTCAAATGGTGGTCAGATCTGGGCCTTCACTATTAAATGTGAAGACCAATACATGTTTTGATATAAAGCATAATCTGTGTTAATCACTGATTGAAAATAGAAAACTCCAATAATGTAACTTCATATGCTGATGAAGCAGAAATTGAGGCAGCTTGATCAAAGATGTATGATGAGATAAAACTGCAGTCTCTGCTGTACAGTTATAGTAATTATGACTAATGAACCGTCCAGTCTGGATGAAATGGCATGCCCACAGGGACTGTGTCCAATCAGTTGTGACTTATGCAAGCTGAACAAACCATTGATGGGGTTCCACATTCTGTATCACAAGAAGTATATTATCTATTATTAATGCAACTTTCGTTAGGGTAATGTAAAGTGATTGGAAGTTATTTAAATATTGTTAAACATAAAGTACAGTAATTTTTCTTTTTTTCATATATTTATTTAAAACTAAACCCTTATTTTTTTGTGTGACCTCTGGTTTACCTATCCTTTCTTAAACACATTTAGGTCTGTACTGTCGTACAACACTGTGACTTTGCACTTGTTCCTCTGTTGTGCTCCTTTCGAGTACTCCCTCTTTTTTAGAGCTGCTGTTTACTTTTGTCAGGGCATATGGATCACTGATGAGGCATGTACTGTGTGCAAGCCCTGTTCAAGAGCTCTCGCTCTGTTAAGTCACAGATCCTCACAACCACCCTTTGAGGTAGGTGCTCTGTATTATCACCGCTGTATAGGTGAAGACGCTGAGATGTGGGAAGGTTGAGTAACTTGCTCAAGGTTACATTTTCTTACAGATTTTGGATTGCCTTTGTGGAGGTTAGTCATATTCTTCTGGCTGAAATCTAGTTTTCTTCTCTTCTAATCCAGGATTAATCTTTTGTTTTCTGGCACCTGGAAAAACTGCTATGGTGTTTTAAAACTGAGGGCTGATGTGCAGTTCTGGAATAGTTCTTCATGTCCCTAACCTCTAGTCATGTTCAGGTCCCTAAACTCCTTCACTCCATATATTTTAAGTGACTCGAGCTCTCTGGAGGGAGTTTAAGAATGCATGATTTTGATATGAATACATGAGGTCTGTCCAGAAGCTATCCAGCCATGCAATATGAAAAATAGAGACATTTATTGAAGAAGATACAACATACACGAAACACTGTACACAGGACAACGATGCCTCAGTCCCCTTCAAAGGAGGCACCTTGGGACCTCACACATTTCTCTCATTCACCATCAGCTGCCCTGTTGTATTTTCCTGAATCTTGTCAATAGTCTGAAGTCTCTTCCCCTTGGAAGGTGATTTTAGTTTTGGGAAAAGCCTGAAGTCACAGGGCACCCAGTCTGGGCTGTAGCGGGACTGAGTCACCTGGGTGATTTGATGTTTTGCCAAAAACTCTACACAAGACATGACACATGAGCAGGCAATTTGTCATGATAAAGCTGCCAATCACCAGGTGGCCGTAGCTGCAGCCTTCTGCATCATCAAAATAGTTTCTGCATAGGAATATTCAAGTCTGATGCAAAATTTCATGCAGATTTGTTGCTTTACTCACCCAGTCATTTTGAATGTGACAGCCACACAGTATGCATACTCAACAGCGTCTACCACCCTCACTGATGAGTACAGTGAAGTAGTCATTCTTCACACATGCGCATTCCAGTCCACTCTCCTTGACTTCCAAATTACATTGATATCGCTCAAACTGTTCTCATTATATTATTAGTGGCTAGACTTTCCAGACAGACCTCTTGTCTCTAACATGTAATAAATGTATCCATTTAATTCACTCTTGAATCTGTACAGTCTTTAAACTGTAATGAGAAAATGAACTCCTTTAAAAGGAAGTAAGTCATACTGATAAAATAAGCTTGGTTAGTTTTCTTCTGAGATTATTCACACTAACAGTTTTCTTATTAAACCAGGTGTAGTCCTCATCGAATGATTTCTCATTCCGAGCACCTTGTGCACTACCTTTAGATAGTAGGTATTCAATAAATATATGTGGAAAGGAGGAGGGAACAAAGGAAGGTAGGAGGCACTTTTCAGCAACTCAGCAATTCTAGGTCCCTTGACAGGTATTTACGTAGAGGAATAGAATAAAAGAAGCTGTCATGCTATTTTTTGCTTTAAAATCTTTAAAACCCTAACTATTCCACTTAGTTTCCCACTGACCACCAATCTGAAGTCTTTGTCTTTCTAGGCTGGCTTGCATGCATCTATCTGTCATGAAGTACCCCACAGAGAGCTCTCTGTTGATACTCCACTTATCTTCAATATCAGTTTGTTTGCTTGTTTCTTTAATTACTTTTTATTGATTATGTTATTACGGTTGTCCCCTTCCACCCAGCACTCCCCACTCCCTCAAGCAGTCCCCACACTATTGTTCTTGTCCATGGGTCACGTGTATACGTTCTTTGGCTGCTCCATTTCCTGTACTGTACTTTACACCCCCATGGCTATTCTGTAACTACCTATTCGTACTTCTTAATCCCCTCACCTCTTTGCCCATTCCCCTATACCTCCCTCCCATCTGGCAACCATCAAAACGCTCTCAGTATCCGTGATTCTGTTCCAGTTCTTCTTGTTTGCTTAGTTTGTTTTTTAGAGTCAATTATTGATAGATATGTATTTTTTGTTCATAGTTTTGATCTTTTTATTAAATAAGTCCCTTTAACATTTCATATAATGATGGTTAGGTGATGATAAACTCTTAGTTTTTTCTTGTCTGGAAAGCACTTTATCTGTCCCACCATTCTAAATGTTATCTTTACTGAGTAGAGCAGTCTTGGCTCTAGGTCCCTGCTTTTTTTGTCTGGGCCCCTAAGTTGGGTGGGATGGAGTCTCAGAGGGTCTCCAGGCTGGAACAAACAGTGTTAGCCAGGTTGTTAGAATCTCACATTGGCACCAGCCTGCAGGTTCTGTGGCTGTGCAGGGCAAGGGCTCAGAAAGGGACAGTGGCCTCTGCCCACCTTTCTGTCTGAGAGAAAACTGTCCCCCCAGCTCTCACCTGTGTGCCAGATACTTTAGTTCCTCCCCATATGCCACTTGTGCCTTTCAAGCTGCTACCCCAGTGCTGGAACTCAGAGGGAGTGAGTCTAAGTCAGTGTGGGGGTTCTTTAAGAGGAACTGCTTGGGACTCCAGCAGTTTTTCCCACCAACTTGATCCCACTGGTTTTTATAGCCAGGAGTTTTGGGGATTTATCTTCCTGGCATTGGAACCCTGGGCTGGGGGCCTGGTGTGGGGCTGGGACTCCTCACTCCTGAGATATCCCTCCCGCATTTGTATCCAACCACCCGTGAATGTGGGACCAGCCCGTTCTGGGTCTTCACCCGAGTCTGGATGGATGTGGTTTCTTTAATTCTGTAGTTGTCAGACTTCCATTCAGCTCAACTTCTGACAGTTCTGAATGATCGTTGTTCTATAAGTTAGTTGTAATTTCAATGCGGTTGTGTGAGGAGCAGGCCGTGTTTTCCTGTGCTGCCATCTTGACTGGGAGTGTCAAACAGTTTGACATGTGTTTTCATTTTCGTTGTCTCCCCAGTGTCATTGTGCGTGTATCCATCCATGTCTGTTAACTTACCAGTGTGAAAAGTTATCGAAAGGCAGATACTATCTTTCACTTACTTTATGGCATGACTAGATACATAGTACATGCTTAATAAATACCCTAGTTTGATTGATAATTCCTTCCCCTTCCTGTTTCCAACAGATTTCTTCCTATTACCAAAGTCAAATTTTTAATGTGAGATTTCTAAAGGTAATGTTCTGAAAGTCTTTTAAGACTCAATTGAAATGAGATTTATACAAAGATAATATTGAATTCTTATTCTGTGCCAGGTACTATGCTAGGCACTTTGTCTTCATCCTTTCAGCAAATCTATAATGAGTTATATATCCTGTTACTCTCCCTATCTGTATAGAAACCAAGGCACAGATGGATTGTATAACTTGGTTTATTCTAAAGCTAGGAAGTAGCCGAGCATGACTTGCAAAGATGGGTGACGGTTTATTTTAAAGCATCAGCAATTTATTGGTATCCTGTCAATGCCGTGTTCTTTTGTTTGTTAATGCCTTCTGCAGCAGTCTATGACAGTTCATTAAATTCTGCTTTCCTCCAACTGATATCCATTGCAACCTGCTTATCCTTGTCTTCTCAAGATACGCCAAAGCTCTCGTCTTCTCTGTGGGTTTTCACAGGAGGAGGATGAAACCGTGGTGTGTCCTACTCTGAAATGTTGTGACGTGATTAAATAATGCAGAAAGAAAAAGATATCTGGCTCATGTTTTTTTGTTTTGTTTTTGTTTTTTAAATTCACTGAGGACCAAAGAACAGTTGTCATTATTAGAATTTTATGCAAGTTTTAGGCAATGATCGCAGTGTAAACTGTCAGTCTGGTTAGGACATTTCCAAAGCAGTACATAGTAAGTGCTAGGAAAAATGCTAGAAATTTAACTCTGGTTTTATAGTGATTGGTATGTACATCCATGGCTGTTTATAAGCGATAGGAATGGAGTTAATAAAAAGCTGTGTATTTTATACTTAGGAAACATTGTGGCTTATAATGAGTCTTTATATAAAACTGAAACCACTGTGTTAGCAAAGAGGAAGCAGTTTACCAAATATAGTAAGCTCTCAGAAGTAAACTGACATCAATTTCAATTTCTGTTTCGATTTCAGCTTTTACATGGAGATTGATGGCATTAGGTTTCATAAGTGCTGTGATGCTCTCTGTGTATTTTAAAAAGTCATATCTATATTTTATAAGAACTTAGTTATTCAAGTTCTTGCTCACTCAATAAGGTCAGTTTATATTTAGCTGAACATTTTGTCATGGTAAATACTATTTGTATTACTGAAAACATTTTAGTCTGAGAAGGCAGTATCAGTTATTGATCTTACTCAAACTTCTAAGATTAAAATTACTTTAAAGCTTTTCTTAAATAGTTTAATTAGAAATTTTTAATTAGAAGAAAGGTCTTATAAGGTCCTAAAATGGTGGTATAACTTGTTATTTTGAAATGAGTCTTTGTTTCATATTGTACATTATTAAATCATATTATATTCATTCATGAATTATACCTTTGACCATTTCAGATATAATTCAGATATTTTAAATTAATATTCAGAACTCATAAAAGTACCATAAGATTCCTTCTTTACAAGGTTCTTATAGCAAAATATAAATAGTATGTTTATATAATTAGGACATTAGTTATATTTAAAGTATTTCCAAAGATATAATTTTAAGTGAAGACACACAAAAGTATTTTTGTGCTATGATTTTACATATGCTGACGTTGTGTTATATTCATGAAGAAAGACTTGAAGAAAATGGACAAAACATGAAAACAATGAATGTAAATAAATAGTGATTAACTTTTGGGGGGTTTAATTTCTTTCATTGTTGACTTAATATTTATTCAGTAAATTTAAATATATACGTGTAAGTAAACATAGTTCAAAGTATAATATTTAAAAATAACTCTTAGGTTGTCTGGCTTTACCGTGTTTTGTTGTCTTTTATATATTAAAGAAATAAGTCAGGATTCCATTATATGCAGGTGATACTTTGCCATAGAAATTGTCAGCTGGAATTACCAGGAGCATCATTATATAAAAAATATACATAAAATCATGCCGCTACTCTGCAGCGTTTTATGTGAACAACATAAAACATAGATTTTTAAAGAGTATTTCAGCCTTGTCATTATGTGATGCTAATATTAGTAAGTTTTATTGTTGTTATACTGCCAAGGTCTGTGTACCTGGGCTTATTTACACATTTGTCATAAGGTTAAAAAAGGATTATTTCAAAACAAACTTAATTTGGGCAGCAGGAAAATCGGATGTCCTTGCTGGATGGTAGAACATCTAGCAGCTCTCAGTTTAATGATGTTTGAAACCTTTAGTGTATTGAATATGGATAAATTTTAGGAAATCTATTGTAGATTATGTATTATTATCAGTTCTGATGTTACATGTAGCTTGCATCGTTTACTCAGTTTTCTCTGCTCTCACTAACTTTCATATTAGAAAGTAAGAGCTTTCTTCCTCCCCTGTCTTTTAAACGTTTACTGAGAATGTGTAGCACAGGGGTGAAAGGTTGCCTATGTATGGAGAAAATGACTGTGCGTGTCCACTGCCGTTTATCCCAGCTGCCTATCGCAGTGAGAGTATGTGTGTGACTGCGCTGGCTTTGTCTCTGCCAGCTTTCCCACTCCCGTTTGCATGTAGAGTGGAAAGCCTTGTACAGAAAAATTTAAGGTTCAGATTGCAAATAGGGGAAAACTATCTTGGAAAACAACCAGTAAATACTCAGCAACAATAAAAAGCTGAGGTGAGCAGAATATTATATGCTGATGGGTAGATTTGCAGACAAGGAAAACAAGGCATTGACTTAGCCTTATGCTTTGAAGGGCAGTCTTGACTCAAGAGCCAAGAAACTCAGGAGATACCGTCTGAGCAAAACTAGCAAGAAAGAATTAAACTGGGGACAACAGGAGGAAAGAGAAGAGTAGGGACCGAGGGATCATTAGTGATGTGGAGAGTAATGAGAGTAGAGCCATTCACAGTGGACGAAGTGTAGTAATAAATCAGCAGTAGAAAATCTCTGTTGGTAAAAGATCACATGGAAACCATATTCTAAGGATAAGGATGAATCTTCTATGTGTATTCTTGGAGGTTGGGGTAAATAGATTGTTCTTCAAAACAATGATTAATTCCCATAATGATTTTCTTTGATTTTGAAGATTAAATTATGTTTATTATACTTTCTATAAGAGGAAACAAAATAGTATATGAAGTAGTTTTGTATTGCAGCTGTAACAAGTTGCCACAAACTTAGTTGCTTGAGCAATATGGGTCACGTGGGGCTAAAACCAAGATGTTGACAGGACTGCATTCCTTTCTGGAGGCTCTAGAGGGGAATTTATTTCCTTGTCTTTTCCAGCTTCTAGGGACCTCCCACTTATTTTGTGGCGGGGGGGCTCTGGTCCCTTCCTTCATCTTCAAAGCCACCAACCACACAGGTTGAGGCTTCTTATAAAATGTTACTCTCACCTACTCTTCTGCCACCCTGTTTCACTTTGAAGAACCCTTGTAGTTACATTGGGTGCACTGGATAATCCAGGTTAATCTTCTTGTTTTAAGGTTAGCTGATTAGCAACTTTAATTCCAGTTGCAACCTTAATTCCCCTTTGCCGTGTAAGGTAACATATGCATAGGTTCTAGAGATTAGGATGTGGACATCTTTGGGACCATTACCCTGCCTGCCACAGAATAACATCGTGGCTCAGAAGTATTTCCACCAGAGGAATACAGTGTTATAAACCTTCCATTGTTTAGAAGTAGTTCTCATCTAGAATAACTCTTTCTCACTGATTTCAAAAAAATTGAAATGATAAAAGCTTTATCATTTGAAGAGTAGATTCAAATATAAACAATTTATGACAAAATTTTGAGGAAGAATTTTATCATTGTAATTTATAGTAGAGGATCACTCTTTAAAAATTGTTTTTGGCCCTGGCTGGTGTAGCTCAGTGGATTGAGCGCGGGCTGCGAACCAAAGCATCGCAGGTTCGATTCCCAGTCAGGGCACATGCCTGGGTTGCAGGCCAGGTCCCCAGTGGGGACCACATGAGAGGCAACCACACATTGATGTTTCTCCCTCCTTCTCCCATCTTCCCCTCTCTAAAAATAAATAAATAAAATCTTTAAA
>CM052545.1:17053807-17129807 GCA_028533065.1 Trachops cirrhosus | reverse complement strand
TGTAGCTCAGTGGATTGAGCGCGGGCTGCGAACCAAAGCATCGCAGGTTCGATTCCCAGTCAGGGCACATGCCTGGGTTGCAGGCCAGGTCCCCAGTGGGGACCACATGAGAGGCAACCACACATTGATGTTTCTCCCTCCTTCTCCCATCTTCCCCTCTCTAAAAATAAATAAATAAAATCTTTAAAAAAAAAAAAAATTGTTTTTGTAGTTTCAGATAGCACTCACTAATTGTAACTCTTTTAACTGCTAATGCTTTGAGTTATGACTATAGATCCATATACTGTTCTGTCTAAATATCTACTTGGACTTTTTAATAAATTTAACTGGGAAATCCCTTCAAAAAGGGGCCAAATTTGTGTTTCTGTACACTGTGTAAATTTGTAATGTTATCACTTTCAGCCACTAATGAAATCATAGTTAGAAGTCAGTTTCCATATTGGTCAGGTCAGGTAGCTTTCTTGATTTTCAAAGATAGCTTTCTTACACTTCTTAGTCACAGAGCATGTCACAGGAGAAAGTACCTATTTCCAGAAAAGATCTCAAAGCCCAAGCTTTACTGATGAACGATACCAGGCTTATCACATATATGCCATATATTTATCCTATATGAAATGAAGAACGTGTTCCTTTAAAAAAGAACATGTTTGAATATGGTATCTACCATTAACATTTTGCCACATCTGTTTCATCATTTGCTCACTCCCCCTTATGTGCGCACACACACACATACACACATGTGCATGTATATACACACATACATGTGTGATGTGCACACATTTACATGTGTGATTATGCACACACATTTGCACATGTGGCATGTACACATGTGCACAGACATACACACTGCATGAGTGCACACATGCAAGCCACTCACACATGAGTCATCCATGCACACATAATATGCACACACATGTAATACGTATGTGCACACAGTCATGGATGTAATGTTTGTGTCCATACACACACACATAATGTGCGATATGTACATGTGTATGTGTGCACACTTTTTTCTGAGTCATTTGCATACATCATGATCCTTTATCCCTAAATACTTCAGTATATATTTCCTAAGAAGAGGAACATTTTCTTATGTATATAACCGCAATAGTTACCAAATTTATTGTTAATACAATAAAACTTTCTTCTACCATTTACATTTTACTTTCATCAGTTGACCAAATGATGTTCTTTATAACATTTTTTCCCCCTTCACTATAGGATCTGGTCTAGGATTAGGCATTGCATTTAATTTCTTTAGTCTCCTTTAATCTGAAATATTTCTTCTGCCTTTCTGTCTTTTTGATACTGGCATTTTTAAGGAATACAGTTCTCCCTCCTTCTTAAATAGAATAAACCTCACTTATCTATTTTTGTGATAGATTTAGGTTATGCATCTAGTTGAAATACTGCATAAGTGATGTGTCTCAGTTTTACATCTGGAGGCACATGATATCCATCTGCCTTCGATGCTGATGTTGATTTTGATCAATCAGTAAGTGTTGTCTAATTTTTCCAGAATATTTATTATTTTCTCCTTTGTAATTAACAAGTAAAATGTAGTGAGACCTTGGAAATAACCTACCTCTCATAAAAAGGCTAGAATGGATCATGTGGCACTGGATTGGAGTCTGAGACTTCAGTGTGAACTCCATGTTTAGCTTAATATAGATACAAATGGATATATAGAGAGAAATAATTTATGGAAATGTATGTATATATGGGTTAGTATACATAATGTATATTTCTAGCTTTGTTTGCTGAGAGGGTCAAGAAGCAATGACACTCTAGTAGCAAAAAGCATCCCCAATGCCCAGATCTGAGTTTCTAATACCATTCTCCAATAAAAGGAACCAGGGCTCCTGCAGAAGTGGCCGATTCTGGGGCTGAGAAAAAGAATTACAAGGTGAGCCTGGAACATATTGTAGTGCCAGGAAGTTCTGCTCACAAAACGGAAAAATGGGGTTATGTCAAAGGGACACAACCCAATGAATGAACTTGCAGTGTCCAAAGCTACAACAATTTGAACAGCAAAATAAATATTTTAGAATTCTGTTACAATCCAGCGTATAAGATAAATATCCATGAGTCCATATTGATACAAATAAATACTTGAATAAATTAATAGGGGAGAAGAGACAGATCTACCGTACAGGAGAATTCCAACTAATTTCTCTAGATACTTCCTCCTAAAGAACGTGGAGTTGTGTTAGGGACTTGCTTCCAGAGAGCAGCATAGAATGCGAAGTGGGGAGGGAACTGTGCGGTGGAGACCTGTCCAACATACACCATAGCCAGGCGATCAGGTGAATACTGTCAGTGATATCATCTGATATACGATGAGAATGGCACTATACCTTTGTGGTCTCCCTCCCCCAAACCCAGCACCCTTGACCAGGGGTGTCAAACTCATTTTCACTGGGGGCCACATCAGCCTCACCATTGCCTTCAAAGGGCTGAATGTAATTTCAGAACTGTATAAATGTAACTACTCCTTAACTAGGGGCAAGGAGCTCAGTGCTGCTGCTGGGTAGATACAAGGTGCCAGGCTGGATAAAACAAGGTGGAGGGCTGGATTCGGCCTGTGGGCCTTGTGTGTGCCACCTGTGCCCTAGACTAACCATGAGGACATCAGACAAACCTAAACTGAAGGACATTGTACAACTGGCATCATCATTACCCCTCAAAGCTGTCAAGGTCATCAAAAATAAGGAAGTCATAGAAGCTGTTATAGCCCAGAGGAGCCTAATTTGACATGAAAACAAAATGTAATGTATCTTGGATGAGATGTTGGAACTGAAAAAGGACATTAGGGGGAAACTAATGAGATCTGTGTAAACTATGGAATCTACTTAGCAACTATCACAGTTCTTGCCTATTTCAATCTTTACAGTGGTTACAAAATGATCATTTTCTAACGTCAGCTCTTTTTTCACATTGGTCAGTTGATAGTATAATTTAATGTGATAACACCTCATTAGTAGTGTAGAATAATAAATTTCCATTATTTTCAATGGTTAATAATTCATTAATGTCATAATCATTTTAGTTCTTAAGCTGTTCCAGATTTGACCAGTAGAAGTCCCTTCAAGCCTGTGGTTGTAGCCTTTGAGCATGCCCATTCAACTTCTTGGGTACTTTTCTAACTTTGTGGAAGACCAAGAGCTTCTAGGCTCCTGTTGTATTTTCCTGCAACCCTGGAATCAGCTATTACTGTGAAGAGCCTTGATTCCTTTCTGTGAGGGTTACTGGCAAAAACCAAGATATTGGCACTGGGTAAAACATGGCAAAGAAGACATGTTCTTTTAATATTCTCTCTTTGATAATGGTAGGACCCTTATTTTTGTTATCTAGTTATTCAACTTCGTATGAAAGAAAAGGTTACATATTGCTTTTAGATCTTATTTTGTTTGCAGGTTTTGATGCCATATCAATAAGACATTGGTAAAGCACTGCAAGATCACTTTGGAAGTAGTTTACAATTTATACACCACAGTAATCACAAATTTGATGACAGTTTGCATTTATATGGTGACAAAGATGTCTTAACATGTTCAAATTACATCGTGTTTATCTGCATCCTTCAGGGTATTTTTATAATTTATAAGTAATGAAAAACTTACTTTACAGGGACATATCTGGTGTTAAAAGGTTCAAATGTAATGCAAAAGTTATCAGTGAATGTTAAATAAATATAGAGGCTAATTACCTATTTGAATCCTTTTATATGTATAATCATTCTTTTCACAAAACTTTTAAATACCTACTAATGTGTCAGCTGTGTTGGATGCTGAGACTACATTAGTAAGTATGAAATAGGCATGATGTAATTCTTCAGTGAGCTTTATACATTAATCATATAAGATATTTGAATATATTTAAACATCGAACATTGTAACCATTTAAAATACCTTATGATTTATTTATTTATTTTTTTAAGATTTTATTTTTTTTCAGAGAGAAGGGAAGGGAAGGAGATAGGGAGAGAAATATCAGGTTGCCTCTCACATGCCCCTACTGGGGACCTGGCCTGCAGCCCAGGCATGTGCCCTGACTGGGAATCAAACCTGCGGCCCTTTGGTTCTCAGGCCTGCGCTCAATCCACTGAGCCATGCCAGCCAGGGCTACCTTGTGATTTATTTTCAAACAAAAATATTTTTTGAGCCCTGGCTGTGTAGCTCAGTTTGTTAGAGTATTGTCCAGATATGCCAAGGTTGTAGGTTTGATCCCTGGTCGGGGAACATACAAAAACAACTAATGAATTCGTAAATAAGTGGAACAACAAATCATTGTCTCTCCATCTCTCCCTCCCTCCCTCCCTGTGTTGCTTCTTCTTTCCCCCTCTCTTCCCCTCTCCCCCTCTCCCTCTCTCCCTCTTCCTCCCTCCCACTTTTCTCCTCACCCTCTTCCTCTCTCCCTCTCTCTTCTCTCTCTTCTCCTCCCCATCTCTCTCCATTTCTCCCTTTCTTCCTTCCTCTCTCTCTAAAAGCAATTAAAATTTCTTTTAAAAAAATTTGAATCCTATCATTTAGATATAATGAGTTTTGACTTGTTTATTGGATATTTAGAACAAATTTTTAAAAATAACTATTAAGTATTGAATATATTAGGGTGCATTTTTATTTTTGAGATCTCAAAAATTTATTTTGCTTATATATTTTTAGATCCATTTGCATATTAAGTTACCATTGCTTGTAATTCTTCATATTTGATGAACTAGCTAGATATTAGTTTACTTTATGAGTATAGATTATTAATCAAGGTCTAAAGTGGTTTAAATAGATATCAGAATGTGCAGTTTGGAGTTGGTAGTGGCATTGCGGTTGAGTGTGGGGCAGAGAGAGGCGGGAAAGAGAGACTTGTTCTTCTAAAATAAACGTCTAAATCATTCACCACAAAACCTGGAATTGATAGGAGTTTTTGTTGTTCCTTTTTCAGGTTCCCCCCCTCCCCATTTACACAATAATCCCAGATAGTGTAAGGTACCTTAGGTCTTCTTTTCCATAATCAGTATTTGCTTCTCTTAAGTAAAGGTGTAAACAGAATATTTAGAGTGATTTCTTCCTAATCCTTAATAAAATATAACCCCCATCTTTTTGTTACAGATTTGTGTATCTACAGGCTATCCAACAGTATGTGTGTGGCACATATTTGGCATTCAGATTTGAATGAGTTAATGTGTAAATATTTTCCTTAAACACTGACTGTAATATAATGTAAGCCCATTTTGCTTGCTATTCTAATGGATTTAGTTTTTGAAATGGCTAAGAACATTAAGAAAGTTAATAACACCTTATACAAAGGGTTACATTCTTGAAAAACTTACGTAGTAGAATTTTTTGAAGAACTTAAAATATTATGGGAAAATTAAGGTTACAGGGACTTAGGTCATCAGTGAACCTATGAAAGTCCTTTTGAGATTATTATATTGCTAAAGTATATTAATGAAGTTTGTTACCTAAAGGAAATATCACCATTATTTCATAATTCTTTAGCTGTGATTAATTCTGTGTCATTAATTTCTATCTAGCATCCTTTATTTGCTGAAAACATTTTTGGATTTTTTCATCAACATAGTTCCAATTAGATGCATATATAGTGACACTTGTTTTTCTCAACTTTCTGGATTTAGCTTCTCACTAAACCTTAGTAATAGAAATGCTCAGTAACTTGGGTCTTTGATATCTTTTTTAAATGGATTTTGAGGACTTCTCTTTAACCCAACCACCTACCCCTATTTTCCCTTTTCCTTCCTGTCCCCCTCCCTTTGCCCTGCCGAACGCACAGTTGTAGACTCTTGGTTGTGCCCATAAACATATCCTGACCAAAACACGTCACCTTTCAGTCGTGCCCTCGTGTGCACGTCTCTTCTCCTTAGGGACCAGCTGGGTGTCCACCCAAGGTCCTGCTTTCCATTATGTGTATTCTGCTATTCATTCTGCACGTGCAAATACAACCGCCACGAAGTCAGAGAGTGATGAACTTGGATGACTTTGTGTCAAAATTATATAAATGTGAGCTTAATTGTTAAGGAAATATGTGTCTTTTAAAATAAACTTTCTAGAGGTTTTGGCACACATGCACGCACGTATACATATAGTAGTAGGGGACACCGATATTAGTGTGGAGATTAGTATGATATTCTTAACTTTCTGACTTCCTTTCTTTGGATCTTGGCACAAACTGCTTTGGCAGTCTGTCTTTTAGAGAGTAAGCATGATGTGAAAAATACTTAACAAACTTTTTTATGGTGCTTAAAACTCATTTTTGTTAATGAATCAACATGCTTCTCTGGTGTATAACTTAGGAGAATTTTATGTAGGAATCATCTTATGCCCCAAAAGTTTTATTAGTCTTTGTTATATTTCTCTGCTCAGATATGTTACCATATACATGTTTTATATACTTACATGTTTATTTACCTATTTACTTAGTATTAAATATTTTATCACACAACAGAGAACCCAATGTAGTACAAAGTCTGTGTAATCAGGACCCGATTACAAAGTCAGTAATCTCATTCTAGAAAGTCAAGTTAGCGATCAAGTCTTTCAGATAAAGAACTATTTTCCATGTAAAGTTAATTGCTTCTGAGCAGCAAATAAAGTCTTGAAGTTACTATTTGATGCCATAGAAACAATTTATTGTGACTGAATACCCAAATGAAACATAATTTCTACCTTATCATAGTTTTTGGCCACCCATTTAAAACTAAACCATAATGTATAGAAATCTAGCTGATGTATAAATGCAAATAGGATATGATTAAATATATTATACTTCACTAGGATATTTACCTACTAACCGCTGAGATTTACATACTAACTTATCTATAAGTAAAATGGAACAGAGGAGAGGAATCATAGTATTTCTTAACTTTAGTGGGCTTCCAAAAGAGTGAATATGTCTTACTTTTATATTTTTAATATGATTTAATAAGTAAGTCATTTTATTGGAGACACTTGTAGATTCTAATTCTTCTGCATCTGTTTCCAGTTCTTTCTATACAGCTGCTTTTAAAAAAGGCAATAGTCCTTCAGAATGAAGATGTTTTAGGGTATCATAAATAGAACAGTGCAGCTACCCCTAAAATGGAACATGCATACTCATAGTATTTTAAAATATGTGATTTTTATAAAATACTTTTATTCAATTAAAGATTATTTTTGAAATTCAGAATATGGGAAAGTTTTGCCTTATATAAAATTTTAGTGAAGTCACTCAACATATATTTATTAAGATCCTACTAATATTGCATGCCTTTGTATTAGGAACTTAGCTTAGTTTCCTGAAAACGAATTCTGTACTGTATTAAATTACCCCAAACTAGTTTATTTATTCTCAGTGTACTGTACCATGTGTTGTGTGGTCTGAGAGGGCCTAAGAAGGCTGTGATGGCCAGGATTCCCTGTTCCTGCGTCTTTTTCCCTCCTACTGCACCTTTAAGTGTTCATCTCCCTCCCCTCACTCTTCCTGCTCTCAAGGATCAGGCTCTCACCCGGGATGTGTGCAGACTTTCTTTTTTCCAGAAAAGGCTTCCTTCAGCCCCAACAGCAGAGATAGGGGACAGATGAATAGCTGTTTGTTCCCTCAAAAGTGGTTATGAACACTGGCTGGTGTAATTTCACGATTTTTTAAAGCTATTAAATCCATTTTCAACCAGTGTAATTAATAGTGTTTAAATATGTAATGGTGACAAAATTATCCTAAATAAGATGAAATGTTGGAAACATAGATGACTTTGAAAAAATTAGAAATCAGTATAAGCTGAAAAATTCATACAAAACACTAAAATTTTAGTTGTATTAGAAATGAGACCAGACAGCGATATATGATTTTAGTTTTGAAAAACTTAATGGCTTGTAAAGTATTGCTAAGAAGAATATAATTATTAAATATATCTTAGAATTATATACACATTAGAAGAATATAATCATATATATTTGATATATCAAGAATGTTCTTTAACATTTATAGTTGGTTAATAGGTAATTCTGATCATTTAGTTGTTTATTTTTTTGGTGGATCGACTTTTGGAAAATTGACTTCCTTTCCCGAGCAGAACCTTTGCAATGTCAGTAATAGAAAAGCTTTCATGGAGCTTACATTTTTCTGGAGCTACATAACCCTGAAAAATAAAATTGAACTTCTCAATACTTAGTTGCTGCATATATGCAAAACAGATAATAGCATTCACCTTGTCGGGTTATTGAGAGAATAAAATGAGATGATTCGGGTGGTGGTGTTAGTACAATGTCAAACATTTCAAAGGGGTTCCATAAGTGTACAGTTATTACTAAGTAATGATGAGGGTTCCAAAAACAAAGGGGATACTCTATGAAGGTTTTCTTGAAATTAGCTGAATTTCCTAAAGAAACTTTTCAAAAGTGCCATCCCTTACATTACTAATATGGATTGGTTTTTGTTTTCTCTTAATGAAGACTAGTAGCCTACACATAATGTCAGATTTAATTGGAATATTGACCTCTCCTAACATTTCTCTTTCACTGTTTTGATAAATGGTATGTGGATTTTTAAGAGATTAATTTAAAGTTGGTAAGTACATTCTAGATTTCATTTTACGTTAGATAAGAGGTGTGGCACTTGAAACGTCTTGGTTCAGGAGGAGAATGACTAAGTGTGGCCTGTAGCCCCATCACCGTTGCAGACACTCCAGATGGTTAGACATGCAACTGTGGAAGCGGCATAAGACAGAAGTATACAGCCTAACAAAGGTTATCTGGAGGTGGGGTGTGTGTGGAAGAAGCCAGGAGGATAGCTGGTTAGGGGAGGAAGAGTGACGACTACTCATTTTGTGTTGGATGTGCTGCGAGAACAGAATGCGCTTTTGCTTAGAAACAAGCTTGCGTTGTAGCAATGCTTCCATAACATGTATAGGAATTAATGGATTAAAATATATATTTTTTTATTTTCTCCTCAGACATCTAATAGGGAAAATATCTGTGTAGAGTGGAGAGGATATAAAAAAGTATATTTCAGGTGTTCCAGTTGCTCCCTGGCAGAGCAGTTGTCAACTGAAGAAAAAGGAAACGGAAGTTGATTATAGAGCCAAAAATTATTCGTGTACAAGTGCATTGTTCTTCTCAGAGGAAAACTTTCATTTCAGTTTTGCTATGCCGTTTATTTAGAAAGTTACCTGTTTAAGGAAGCAATTCATTTGTGTTCTGGATTTGATGAATTTAAGAGAGCCACGTTTTAATTCTTGATTCCCTGAGGATTTTCTTTCACAATACCTTTCTCCTTTAAGTCCCTAAAACTACAGTCCTTTTGAGTGAATAGGGGCTATTTTATACACCACCCTGCTCCCAATCCAATTAAAGGTTCCATAATAGATGGATTAGGGGAAGTTTACTTCTTAGCAGAAATAAAGCTTTAGAAAAATGGTGCCCAGATAGCAAGAGGGAATGTGAGGGAAAGCGGAGAAAATTAAGGAGATAATGGTCAGTAATCTTAACTTGTCTGATGTTTGCGCTGCGCACAATATGGTGGGCTTTTAAAATAAGGGGAACAATACTTCAGATTCTTTAACCATTTTGTTGCTGAAGTTTGGCTGTCTCTTCAATTTTCTTCACTTTTGCTTTTGTTATCTGCATCTTGGGCAAATATGTCTAATCCTTTACTTCAAGTGTCTGTGTGTTTTGTCGCATTTTCCTTTTTTTTTCCCTTTCTGTGTGTGAGTGATAGTGTTGGAAGGAGGTAAGGGGATGGAAAAGTTAATCTGGAGAACAATCTGCTTGCATAATTTTTAAAAATAACCTAATAACCGTGGGTACACTTCAGATTTTAAGTGTGTATTTATGTATATGTATGTTTCACATATTACAGAAATAATTTAAATTTAAAAAATATTTTACAAGTATTTAAAAAATTTTTTTGTTTCCTTTAGTCTCTAATAGACATGAGAGATATTTGAGTATGGTGATTTATTTAGGCAAAATTAAACAAAATAAAAATCTCCCAATTAATATTTTTGATTTACAAATAAATGTTAATTGTCATTGCTGATCAGTTGAGTTTCTGCTTCAAATCTCTTGACGTAAACTTGGAGGGTTTAGAAAATCTGCTCATTTTTACTTATGATTAACTATATTAAAGCCAAATAAAGAGCTGACCAGGGAAATTACTTTGTTCTATTATATAACCTTTGGAGCGGTTAACTGAAGCATTTCTAGTCTGTAAAGCACTGGTACACATTTTAAAAGCTATTTTACTATGTTATTCTTTTTAAAGTGACTCTAGAACTTTTCCAAGGATGGTGGATTGTGGTAAGTCTAAATGTTTAATGAGTCTCTATGTTAAAGGCTGCACTTATCTTCCAATTAACCCCAAGACCACTCTGGCATTTTTGTAAATCCACACAAGTATTTTGAGTGAGGCCTAAAGGGTAAGCTGCAGGCTGCCTGTGAAAAATGTAAAAAGACTAACCTGCTAACAAACCCTGTGCAATGGGACAAAGAAAGTTTAATCCGTATTATGGTAAATGCAGGCTTAGTGTCCCAAAAGGGCTTTGCAGAGTGGAGCAAAACAAAGAAGGGGCAGCACTAATAAAAATCCAGTGCTTTTATTTTTATACACAAAATTGTTGCAAAAGAAAAACTGATAATAGCATTAAGAAAAGGTTTGAATGGCGGTTTTAAATATGATACTAAACATTGTATTTGTTCACCAATTGAATGCAGTTTGTTGTACATAAAGAAGCTAAAAGTAACATGTGCGGCGTGGCCATGTTCATATTACTAAAGAAACCTTTGGCTGACTAGTATGATTTTGGAGCTTTCGTTCAAAGTCATAATATAGCAATAGCATTTCTTTTGCAGGATATGTAAATGCTTCTTGTATGAAAAATGCGGATTAAAAAAAGACTTGTTTATTCAAGCTTTAACTATAATAATTTGTGTTATGTGCCTTCAAAGCTTTTGGGGAAACATGTTTTTGATTATATCTGTAATTGTGAATTAAATTAACTATTTCCTCAGAAAAATTATCGCTGAATTTTGCAAGGCTTAAATTTTATAACACTCAAAAATTAAGGATCAGGATTATTTTTACTCTACTCGGAAATAATACTATGAATAACTGTTTATAATGAATCAAAGGAATTTTTTTTCATCCTTATTTAATCACACTTTAATATGACTACCTCAGTAAAGCCTTAAGGTGAGTTCTAAGCTAACTTTTTATTTTTTTACATCTTTAACCCCAAACTTGAAATAAATTACTCTCTGAGCCACTATTTAGAACATATATACCTACTTAAAAAGCATGAAATGGTTTCAGAAACTATGTGAGACTGTTACGTTCATCTAACTAACACTGAGTTAGGTTGTAAATTCTTCACTTAAATAAGTAAAGTAGTTTTTATTTTTAAAAAATATGATTGTGGTCTCAGAATAATAACAGCACCTGTGTATGTAATTTTCAAGTGCAATAAGTAAATTTAAAAAATTTATAATGGACTTAATATTATTAGAGGTACTAAAAAGAAAAAAGGAATTTCAGGAGTTGCACTGAGATTATAGCAAGATATAAGAATATAGAAGCTTATTTCATGATGGGTTGATAACATTCTTTTGACTGTAAACTTGTGAGATTTTTTTTAAATACTGTGTTTTAGTTCATATATAAGTCAAAATTTTTCTGCAATGTTTAGTAAGCATTAATTTTACTGAAATTGTCTCCATGATGATATTAACAATTTGATATTAACACTTTCTTACATTATCAAGTGCTTTATGGGTTTTCAGGTCTTCTACAAGTTTAATGTCATTGATACCTCACAACTCTCTAGCTCTGTGTGACGGGCATTGATATTCCCTGTTCTACAGATGAGGACATTGAGGCTTTGTGACATTAAGCAACTTTCACAGCCTCACATACATAACAATTTGAACTTCAGTCTAGGATACTGATTCCAAATTCACTACTTTTCAGCCCACTGCAGCAAATTGAATGCCATGTCCAAGCATGTCACAGTTTCTTCTTCTCTCTCCCCCGCCCCCTCCCCCTCCTTCCTCCTGCCAGCCCTCCTCCTCTCACTTGTCTTTCTCCTCCTCCTCTTCCTCCTCCTCCTTCTGCCCCTTGCTTTCCTCCATTGTTCCCGGCACCCCTGCCCTTTGTCTTTCTGATTATCATAACATTTTACACTCACAGGAAGGTGTTTGTAAGGATGGGAAGAGAGTATAATATTTAAAATGGATATTATACATAATGAGTTTACGTTAGCTTGATATATATAAAACAATTTTAGAAATCAAATAATTGAAGGTAAGGCTCATATGTGTAGATGTTGAGAATCCTACAGTGAGCAAGGCTGACCTGGTTCTTCTTAATGATCCTCACAGAGCTCACGTTCCAGCCTGGAGTGATCACCAAGCCAGTCCAGTACACGGCAGGGTTGAGATGGTAGAGGGCATACGGGGTGGTGTGGAAATACACGTCCTGTCATCTAATATATTTGGGGGTGATAGGAGGAAGAAGGAGTCCAGGGAAGGCTTCATTGATGAGATGACATTTAAACCATGAACTGAAGGATAAGCAGGAATTTACTGGATAAATATGGGAAGTGTGTTCCAGACTCAGGGAGAGATGTGAGGGTGAGCTTACTTGAGCTGGTGGAACAGAAAGAATTGCAGTGTGGTTGGACCTTAGTGTATAGTGAGATAGTGTAAGGGGGAGAAGGCTGCAGCAGGTGAAGCTGGACAGGTACGCAGATGCTGCTAAAAGGAACTGAAGCTCTTCCGAGCACAGCGAGTGGCCACTGAAGAGTTTTAAGCCAATAACTAACCCAGTCAGATTTGTTTATGTAAAAGGTTAATTGTGGATTATGTTTGTATTTCAAGAAGACTCTGCTTTACATAGTGCCTTTCATATTACCTTTAAAACATAATATATGTGCATATTAATATATAAGACAAGTATATTTAGTTGCCCTTTTATTATATAAATGACTAGTGTTTGTTGAGGTACTGCAGTAATAAAATGCTGCACTTCAAAAGATTAGGACAGGTTCAAACATTTTGAAGTAGGGATTGGTATACTTGTTAAATAAGAAAACCCTTTCTAGGGTCATTATATAGATATAATGATCATACATGTCTTTTTCTAAGATCCATCCAATTTTACATATTTTTATAGTTAGATGATTTGTCAAATGATATTTTCCCAAATTCTAGTTTAGAAAATGTTTACCTTACATAAAAGTTTCTACAATTATCCTGAATTTCTAAAAAGATAAATGAAGGTTATATTTACATCTTACACTGTAAGAAAATATTTGTTAAAATAGACAAGTGGTTAAGTGAATCATTTTCTAAACTACTTATTTAAACAAAATAAAGAGTGAGCATAGCATATTTTGTTCACATAGTCGGCAGTGGCTAGTACCGCCTTTCTAGGTGTGAAATGCTATTTCTAGACGTTGAACAAATTCAGGATGTATTCCCTAGTGCAAGCTGCCTGCTGGCAGCAAGATACAGGAGTTCAATGTGTGTACGGAGATAAGAATGACATGCAATTTGTGTGAGAATTTGACTGTTAATTGTGTATAAAGCTGTGGCCTTTTCAAGTCCAAACATTTGGCAGGGTTGTTAATTGGGGAAAAGAGAGGAAGTTTGAATGAAATTACATGTAGAAAGATAGACATTTACATAATTAGCACAGTCTTTGAGTTAATAAATATTTGTCCAGTTTTTTTGGGGGGGGCAGATTTATATTTCCACTTATGGTTTTGGTAATACAGATGGCATTTTATTTGCATCTTTGTGTATTAGTGGCATGTCTCAATATAAAATTATTTTGGGCAAATGTTTTTTTTTTAATCCTCACCTGAAGACATGCTTACTGTTTTAGAGAGAGAGGGGAAAGGAGGGAGAAAGAGAGGGAGACAAGCATCAACTGGTTGCCTTTCATACATGCCCTGACGGGGATTGAACCTACAACCTAGGCATGTGCCCTGATGGAGCATGAAACCCATGACCTTTTGGTTTGCGAGATGATGCCCAACCAGCTGAACCACACCGACCAGAGCTGGTCTTAACTTTTAATATCACCCAAGTATTCCTAAGGTTCTCTATAAAACTTTTAAAATTTATTTTTAATATGACTGTGGCTATGTCATTACCTAATTCATAATTATATGGAATCAAAATTCTGAAAATATTGGGTGACATTAAGTTGTTAAGTATGATTCTAGATTTGTCCTTTAATGTCATTCTTATCTGGGTGTCACAGAAAGCAGGAACTTTTCTAGAATCTTCAATACCTTATTTATCTTTTCATTACTTTATAATAATTTTACCGTGCTTTCTTCTATGTAGTTGTATAAAACAAACTCAGTATTCATTTTTGTAGTAATAAAAAAGACGGTAAAAATCATGTTTATAAGGGAGATTGGGATACGATTTGGTCATAACTTGAATTTCTAGTGTTTAGCACAACGTCTGGTATATGGGTGAATGCTTAATGAATATATCTCAAATGAAGGAAAGGGTAGTAACAAGAAAATAGTTATAACACATTATGTGGTAAGAATGTTATATACAGTAACTCCTGCAATTTGTCCAAAATTGCAAGAGCTAGGTTTTGAACTCAGGCAGTCTAATTCCAGAATTGATACTCTTACCTGTTGGTTACAGTGCCTTTGGGGAGTTGGGGTTGGGTAGGAGAGGAGGAAGTATAGAGGCATCTTTGCGAGGGAGGCAGTAAACCCATTGGCTTGAGCTTTATTTCAAAAGTAAAAAAATGGTTCAAAAGTACTATAAATTGTGAAATACCATTCTAAAGTCCAGTGCATGATTCAGATATAATATAATGCTTTATTGACTGATTTTAAAGAATGCAGTAGAAACCATAAAAATTATTTAAACATCTGAAATTGATACCTTTTGCTAAAGAAGTAATTTTATATCTGATGCATATTTTTCTTTTTAGTTGCTTTTCAAAGAGAGACAATGACTATATTTGGCATTATCTTCTCAACTATTATGTAAGACATAGTTTAAATAGGCCCTGCTCTGCTAGCTCAGTTGGTTAGAGCATCATCCTAATACACCAAGGTTGTGGATTTGATCTCTGGTCAGGGCCTGTAAAAGAATCAGCCAGTGAATGCATAAATAAGTGGAACAGCAAATCTCTCTTTATAATAATAATAATAATAATAAAGAAATGGTTTGAATGGAAGTAATATCAGAGGCATTTTTTAAGAAAGCTGACGGTACACTGAATTTTGAAAGGCAGCGATGTTCCCAGCGTAAGTAACTCACAGAAACACATATAATTTAACTAGCTTTTCTTGGAGATAAGACTAGCAATTAGATACAGTTTTGTCTATTAAGTTGTAATTGGAAGTTTGTAGGTCAGGATTCTGGGAATGTTTTTACAGGTGGAGATGTCTCAGCTCAGACTTGTGTTTTGCTTTTTGTCTTTTTGCTTTCTCTTATTCCTTCCTGGAACTTAAACGTAGTAGTTGGAACAAGCCAAGAAGATCAGAGACCTCAGGCTTTGTTTTATTCAGCCACTGATCTAGTAACTGGCTACCTTTGGATTACTTTTGTTACTTGACAAGAAATAAAAGTCCCTAATTGGCTTAAAACACTTTTTAGTTAGGTTTTACTTATAGCCAAAGTACCATAATTGATAGAACCACAATTTAAAAAAATTATCATATAATCTTCAACTACTACTCTGTATTAGCAGTTATTAAGTTTATACTGAAAATCAGAATAGAAACTGTACCGAATAAAGTAAAATAAAAAATTTTAAAAAAATTAAAAAAAGAAAACCAGAGAAGTTACTTTATTTTAAATTGTACATCTATATGTTTAAAATTCTTCAAGCAACAAAAAATGTTCAAATTTTGGTTTAATGCTGTCTAATTTCTAAGCAGTATGTTCTGTTAAGTTGATTTTGCTGCGAAAATAGAGCCTTTCTTCCGAGGTTCTGTGACTATATCTTCTGTTAGATAATTACACTAATTTATACAGTCCTTATATATCACTGAGTCGGGCAATAGCAACATTTAAACAGTCTTAAAGAAAGACCATTTTTAGGAAAGCATAAGTTGCTGTTTTATTAAGGAATATGTTATAAACGTTTTTATGATTGTTTATTATTGAACTACTTTGCAACTGTACAATTAACTGAGGCTAGTTTGTAGTGCCAGACAGAACGCTTCAGTTTCATTGCTTTTCAAAATGTTCAATATACTGTCTATAACATTATAGCATGCTTTTAAGAATACAGAAATAATTCTCAGTTTATATTATTAAAATACCCATTAAACAAAATATTTGATATTTATAAGGGGCAGGAAGTATAATACAAACTACTTAGGAATAAGTTAGCAATGATTTAATTTAAAAATATTTAATATGCCTCATGTTACATCAAAACCATAACAATTAAACACTAAAGAATAAACAAACCATAAAATAATGATTTAAAATGTTAAAGTAATATGTCTGAAGGACATGAATGTTTTTGTTCCCTCAGTGATAATGTTTGATGGATTGATATTCTGAAAGATATTCCTAGAGTTCCATTTCTGATAAAATATAGAGTTCCAGCAGTGATAAAACAGTCTTGCATGGTCTTCTCAGGAACACCTTCCTCACTTTCACTTTATGGACTGTACCTAGAGTATCTCGGTTTCTGTTCTTTAGACACCGTAACACGTTGAGTGGGGTTCAGGTCCAGGTGGTGCACAGTATTCTGGCATGGCAGTCTGGGCGAGAGTTGTGCCATAGAATCGGTACTGTGTCCAGGCAGCTGTCTAGAGCAGACACATCCCTTTACACACACTTAACAATGAAAACTGAGTTGATTTTGTGAATTTTCTTTCAACGTTTTAAGACTACAGGCATTTATTTCAGTTTAAAACTCCTGTTCTGGATTTATTTCAGAATTTTCCAATTTTTAAATGTCAGGAATTAGAATTCTATTTTGAACTGAATTAAAAAATGTTCTAAATAAAGAATGGCAAATAAAAAACAGAAGTGACTTTAGAAATGGGGTTATTGATGTAAAAAAAATATTTATGGCTAACATTTTACAGATGAAGAAATAGAGGTACAGATATGTTAGCAGGGACAAAATTTAAACCTAGGCAGTTTGTTCCAGAGCCCATGCATTTTTAAATGAATCCACTTAATTATTTTTTAATGATGGTGAATTTTGGGCTTTTTTCTTGAATTATAATGTATAGAAAAAGAGCACGTAACTGTACAACTTGCTGACTTTTTTAGACAGAACTGATCTGTGACACCAGCAACCAGAACAGGAAATGGACATTACCTGCCCCAGAAGCCCTCTCTGTGGCCCCTTTCTGTCACTGTTCCAGTGAAAATGCTCAACCATTTTAACATGAACCACTTCCCATCCAACTTCCCATCCCTAAACAAATTTTTGTTTCTTCGGGATAACATAATTTCCTACCTAGATCAAAACAATATTATTACCTAACAAAATTAATGATATCCTTTAATATTACATTATTCCTAATCTACATTTAAATGTATTGTCTTCAGAATATATTCCTTGTTATTTGTTGGCCCAAACCAGGATCTGATCTAGGACTGGGCATTGTATCTATAAGTCTTTTTTTATTCTAAAATAATCCTTTATTCATGAGACTTAACTTGAAAAGGCTAGGCCATTTGTCCTGTACAATATCTCACCTTCTATATTTATAAGTACATATTTTTAGGAAGATTATAACATAGGTCATGGTACCTCATATTGAAACACATGAGGAGACATAATATCTCCTGACCCACCATTTAGTCATGCAGAGTTTCTCCCCTTAACCAGCCACCTCTGAATCTGGAGGTGTAATACTAGCACTCTCGTCTTAAGAATGAGATGGAAACTGTACTGAATAAACTAAAATAAAAAATTTAAAAAAAAAAAGAACGAGATGTTATAAAGTATCTCTCACTGGTCCTTTAGGCCATCTAGGAAACAATAACATATGAAAATACAGAATGCTGAAAGATAATGTCTGTGTTCAAATGAAAATATCCTTAACTTTGCCCAGGCTGGGTGGCTCCGTTGGTTGGGGACGTCGTGCAGCACATCAAAAATGTTGCTGGTCCTGTTGCGGCAAGGACACAGACGGCTTGCTCACGGTCGGGGCGCACGCGGGTCAGGGCCACAGATCGAGGTTTCTCTCTCTCCCCCGCCCCCCGCTCCTTCTCTCCAAAAAGCAATTAAAAATGTTCTCAAGTGAGGAATAAGTTAGTAAGTAAATAAATAAAAATATTCTTAACTGTGTGTGTAAAGTAAATAGTTCTCCAAAATACGGGGCAAAGCATTGTCCAACTAACAAGAAAGCTTTAAATAATGTGGTTTTTCTTTTTTTTTTTAGAAGAAAGGGAGCTGACTCTGCTGTTTCGGTTTTCAAGCTCCAGTTCTGTGTTTTCCTTTTTTTTTTTTAAGATTTTATTTATTTATTTTTAGAGAGGGGAAGGGAGGGAGAAGGAGAGAGAGAAACATCAATGTGTGGTTGCCCCTCATGTGGTCCCCACTGGGGACCCGGCCCGCAACCCAGGCACGCGCCCCGACTGGGAATCGAACCTGCGATGCCTTGGTTCGCAGCCCGCGCTCAATCCACTGAGCCATGCCAGCCAGGTGATAATGTGGTTTTTCTTAACCAATAAGTTGGGAATACTGATTGCCAAAACAGTCATTAAAATTTGTTCTTGTTCAAATGGTGACATTAAAAATATATTTCAGTGTGGAAAGAGGACCAACAAAGAGGAGAAGAATTAGAGGAATGACTAAGCAATCAGGACAGATGAAGTAAGAGAAAGGTCAGGGATATAAGAAATAAAGCTGTTAGGTTTAAATACAAAAACACATTAAAATGTTTTAAAATTATCTCATTTTGCTCTTGGCCACTAACCATATGACATGTTGACCTAAGAAAGAAATGGGCTTTCATCAGTGCGTCACAGTCTTATCGCCCTGATTCTGTCAGTACCGGCGCAGAACCTTTGCGTATTAGACAAAGTTCCCAGGTAGCAGCTGACGGCCTGAGTCCTCACGAAATGAGGACCTCATTTGCTTACACGCAGTGGGATCTGATACTGTTCAGCGATGTTTAGAAATTGAAATCAAAGCTGTTGCCGTCATGGGCCTATTGATTCCTTCCCAGTTTTCACCTGCTAAATAGTAATAAAATGTTAATTTTTCCTCCTAGAAAGGAAAATATATACATTTAATATTTATATTTTTAACAGATACATATAAACTTAGTAGCATTCTCCAAGGTTCTTTGTAGGAAATAAGTACTTAATAATTTTAGCCTATCATTACTATAATGGTTTTGTGTATTTTACAGAAAATAAGGGTTATTTGTGGAAAACATAATGTAATTATGACATGTAATTCATGCCTAATATGACAGGTTTCTTAAAAATCTTCCACTAACACAAGAAGTATAAAATCATGCAGAAGGAGAGTAGAGTTATTCATAGGGAATATGGGGTGATGTTCTGGAGGGTCTTAAAACACATGTAAATAAAAACTAATACCTGTTCTTGATTCTGCAACACCAAAAAATCAAGTAAACAGTGCTTTAAAATTTAGTAACTTTATAACTATTATACCTTATTTTTGATATTTTAGGGTCCGACAATTTAATGCATGAAAGGAACACATTCTTAGAAAAGGAGCAGTGTAAGAAAATAGGTTTACAAATATATTACAAGTATTTTTTCCAAATAAGAGTATTATTCTCAACAAGTGGTACAGATTGGGTTATCAAATCCTGATATTAAGTCAGTTGCTAAGTTTCCTCCTGAGTCACAACCTGTATTTTTAGGATGACAGGAAGATACTGTTCAGTGGTCTTGATCATCTGGCTGAGTTTTCTAAGATTTTCCGTAAGTCTTGTTTTTAGTCAGTTGGTAAGCATTCCCGTTTACAGGCGGATAGAAGATACCCACTCAAATTGCTAGAAAACCTTTTCTACACAGGATGATAGCTGTTTCACCCTCACAGTTTGACTGTTAGAGTTCACTACAAGCATTTGTTGCCATGTGTATAAAAATGGCGTATGCTTTTAGTAGTTGTTTCGCCTTTTTTGAAAAACCATAGTCTAATTATATATGAAACGTATTCCATCCAAAAGGTTAGTTTTTAAAATCTTAAATCATTGTCTTTCTATTTTATGTATATTTCCATTCTTTCTGTTTTATATGACAGTTATAGACTTCTTCCCTAATAGGGCTTACATTTGAAGATAAGGCTGCATGTAAACAAATTAACTTTTTTAAAAAATAGAGAGCAATTTCATCTGTAATAATGTACCAATTCATAAATTATCACTGGTATTTTTTTCTGAAAGATAAATGACACGTCATATAACACATATTATTAGGTACTCTGGATGTCTGTGTTCTGGGAGATAAGGCCCTTGTATTATTACACTCTAATAAAATGAGTTAATGTTTTAGTATTATCGATAAAAGAGCTCTTGGATATATTTAATAACAGAACTGAGAAACACTTAATTTTAGTTGTCTGTAGCAATATAACACAAATTCTCCTGTAAAACAAATTGCACTTTTGGAATATATTTTAATGTGTATTCAACAAAGGAGAAAATGAGGTGATTGAAGTTCAATTTGTAGCATGTTATTAACCATTTCCGCTTGACTAGATGAGTAAAAGGATAATGGATGAGGGTTTTATTATTACCTTTCTGCTAAAATGAAGTGGTATAAAAGATAAGGTGATGAGATTAATGAACATAAGGAGAAGGAGTAATCAATCAAGCCCCAAGAAGGAAGTGAGAAAGACAGCACCTTCTAAGATGGGTTAGAACTTGCCATACAAAAAGTAGAGTGTATCATGCAGTGTTTACTAAACCATTGAAAACTAACAGTTGTGGCTGGAAGACAGAACTAAAACTAGTAAGACTACACTGAATCAAACAGGCGTGGATTTGCATGCAGGTTTCAGTGGCCAACATGGCAGAGATCTGGCACAGCAGCTGAATTTCCTATATCTGAGAGCTAGCAAGTGTGTCTCCTGAGTCCCAGTGTTGTGTCTGGAATCATTGGAACCTAAACATAAGCCCTTCTGTTGGACTGCAGTTACAGGCACACAGGGAGTGTCACTTGCCCAAGTCTCCTTCGTTTCACATTTATTATTCATACTTTCAAGAAAAGATTTCAGAAAGACAGAGTAGTTTGTGGAGGCTGTTGATTGCATAACAGTGTTAATTTAAATTGCGCCGTCTGTTCATTCAACAAAATTTGTTGAGTGCCTACTATGTGCCAGGAACTCTATACTGATTGTTGAGACTGTACCAGTGAAGAAATATGGGCAACATACTTCTCTCATTGAGCTCATAATTTGGTAGGGATAGACATATGAAGAGATATGTATGTCTATTGGTCATAATTACCAAAGAGAAGAATAAAGCGGTAATGCCTCTCTAAGAGTGTGCTGTTTTGGAAGAAACCTGAATGAAATGAGGGGGAACAAGCCAATGAGGGCCGTCCAAGGAAAGAACAGTTCTAGGCAGAGAGCACTGTAAGTTCAGAGGCCTTGAGGCATAAGGGTGATTGGAACAGCGAGGAAGAAATGTGTTTCTGGGAAGTTAGCAAAGTGGGATTGAGTTGCAAAAAATCTAGAAAAATGAAGAGCTGTGAAATAAAAGCCAGAATATTTTGTTTGTTTATAAGGATACCTTATGCATTCAACAAATCTTTATGGAGTGCCTCTATCTACTCCTAAATCTGAGGATATACTAATGAGGACAGAAGTCCTTGCTCCTTTGTAGTTTCCATTCCAAAGGGATGAGGAAGAAAAATAGTTAAGTCAGTAGAGGAACAAGGTAATTTCAGATAACACAGTGCTTTGAGGAAACAAAACCCAGTGTGATTGGCTTAGGAGGAGGGGCATATGGAGACTCTCCTCTAAATAGTTCAAGTTGCTGGTACTTTTCCCACTCATATTTCTGAATGCAAATCGTAGCAGTGAGACCAAGGACACCACTTTCTGAGCAGCTTCTCTATCTGTTTAATTCTTACCTCACTTTATCGTTATCGGGATTTAATGAGATACAGTGTACATCAAACACTTTTCCCAGGGGCTTTTTCTCCTTGCTCATCTGCAGTCTAAAAGAGCAAGGAAAGAATCTTTCTTAGTAATTGTTTTAGTTCAGATTCTCCCAGATTCGGGTACTGAGACAAAGGTTCAAGTGCAAGTAGTTTGTTTGGGAAATTCAGGTGACAGCAGCAGGGAAGTAGGAAGACAATACGGGAAAAGGTAGACAGTGATGGATGTCTATTAAACCAGCTATTGCAGACGTATAATACTACTGAAATTTTCAGCAATAGTGCAAAACATGTCACAGTATTGTCTGAGAGTTGAGGGAGTTGTGATTTTATATACCTACTTGTTTCTTTTAATCCTCACCCATGAATATGTTCATTGATTTTTGAGTGAGAGGGAGGGAGGGAGGAGCAGAGAGAGAGATAGACAGACAGACATTGATTGGTTGCCCTGCTCTATGCACACCCCAACTGGGGATCAAACCCACGACCTAGGTATTTGCCCTGACCGGGAATCAAAACCGCAACGTGTTTAGTGCACAGGATGACACTCAAAACTGAGCCACCCTGCCAGGACTGCCCCTACTTCTTAATTCCAGTTGAGGATTCCAAGTCCAGCCAGTGGTCCCCTCTGGCACTGTTCTATGTAGATACCAAGATGTAGATACTGGTGGTTAAGATGTCTGCAGGAAGATAATGAAAGTCCCAAGGAATATGAGCAGGGTCCTCACAGTATCTGTTAGAGTAATAATTACACCTTTTTTCGGGCAACCAGTCCTGCTTAATTCAGTGGTTGTCTCTAAATATTTTCTTCATTTCGTTGATGATTCTTTTCCTAAATCACTTTGTTTCTCTTCTCATTTTCTCTAAACTTTTCTGACCTTAACACTTTAGTAATTTCATGGAGAACAGATGCCCTTCATGGCTGATGACCTTCATGTTTCATGCCTAAGGATGGACAATTTTCTTAAATGACTTTCTGAATGTACACGAGCCGTGAAGGGAATAAACCGTACTACCTAAGATATATTTCTCCTGATGCCAGAGAAGTCTATTCAGATATTCAATATCAAAAGATTCCAATATTAATTCCTACCAAAATTGACAAAGAAAGCTTGTCTTGTATTTCTGAATACAAGGACTGCGAAAGAACGTGATATCTGACATTCATTTTTAAAATATTCTGGGAAGAACAATATGGTTAGAAATAGAGAAAACAGGAGTGACAAAATTGATAATTATTGAATCTAGGTGATGGGTACATGGAAATTCACTATATTCTCTCTACTTTGTTACATATCTTTGAATTTTTATAAAAAACAGAGAAAGGAATTTACTGATTGTTACAGCCTACCTTGTCTTACGCTGAATTTGCTTTAAATATAAGCTAATAATTAGTGTTTAGTTTAAATAAGGGCTCAGTGACATCCCCAGTCCTGTCATAATTCCTACTAAGTTGAGGAAGTGACGCAAAAATGAAACCATGGAAATTCAACTCTAGATCAGCCCAGAGTAGATTAGAGAAGAAACGTGTACTCACTGGGAAGGTAGGGTGGCTAGCTCACCAGGTGAGCTAGTCTTGATCTCAGTCCTGTTTTTACAAACAACACAGTCTTACCTATGCCAGTAACCAACCATGTTGGGAACTGGTGAGTTCTGGAAGCATAAACACAAAAATTACAGAAGGCATCATTGGAACGGCCTATCCTGTATCACAGGTTTAATATATTTTGCTTTATGATATATAACAATGAATGTTCTTTCTGTGGGAAAGGGAGCCTCCACACTCCTATGTCTTGGCGATGTGCATGGTCTTGCTGTAGAGATAGATATCAGGCTCCTGTAGTTGAGAAGATTTAAATTTTAATTATTTTGCCCAGCTTTTTTCATTTGATTCCATGCACACCAAAAAGAAATCTGATTGTACTTTGGACTCACATATAAGTAGAGGTAGGGGGAGTGATATCTTACAAAGGACTGAAGACTTCAGTTATTTTGCAACCATATTTTGTTGTTTATTTTAAAACTTCGTAATGCTTCTTTTTTAAAAAATTTTATTTATCTTTAGAGGTGAAGGGAAGGAGAGAGGGAGAGAAATGTCAATGTGTGGTTGCTTCTCATGCGCCCCCTGCTGGGAACTAGCCTGCAACCCAGACATGTGTCCTGACTGGGAATCGAACCTTGATCCTTTGGTTCGCAGGCCCGCGCTCAATCCACTGAGCTACACCAGCCAGGGCTGTTTCTTATTTTTATTACGTTTCTTTGCTAACCTTTTTAAAAAAATTTCTTTTATTTTTAAGAAAGTAAGAGATTACCTACCTAAAACATCTAATGCTGTGGCAGGCTTTTTATCACCCAAAAGCAATCCTCTGCTTGCCTTGACCCCACTCCCCTGAGGTAACCTTACTGCCTTTTTACAAAATAGGGACTTCTGCTGCTATTTTTAAAAATTATCAAGTTTAAACATGATACACGAACTTCCTCTATATGGAAATTGAGGCGGCGTCACTATCATATTCCTCATGCGTACTTTCTCCTATCCCTATTTTCTGTGCGTAAACACATCACAATCTTAAATCAGAAGTCAGTGTGTACCATGTAGTGACTATGCAAATAATGCTAATTATTGAAAATTATGTAACAGTGGTCGTCAAGTGATACATTGCTTTTGCTTCTGTATTTTTACCTACAGTTCCACAAATCAGGATTAGGTTAGGTTAGAAAAAGCCCATATTTCCCGTAACTCAAAAAGAAAGGAAATTAATCCAGTCAGTGAGAGGCTGGCATAACCAGTGAGAAACCATGGATGGTTTTTAAGGATGTGGAAGTTCAGGAATTGCAGATGAACCACAATACTCATATCAGTTGTCTTTGGCACCTGAAAGCCTCTACTGTCGCCTCCAGATGCCCCTGGAGAGTAATGGCTTGTAAGCTTCTTCTGCCATCCAAATCTCGTACACATGCTTTCATCACTGGCTCTAAACTAAAATCTGCTGGCAAGGGATTGAGTTTATGTTTCCAGTTCTACCATACAGGGTAGAGCTTAGAAGAGCAGGGACGGTGTCGAGAATAAACAGTGTCTCCCAGCACATTTTAGTTGCCTTCCATTTTTCTGCACCAGCCTCACAGATTGTCTGTCTTTTATGCACGGCTCATCTCTCATTCTAGGGTTTATGCTGCATTGGCTTCTGTTTCCTGGATCCCATTCTTCCTTTTTTTATTTTTATTTTTTTTTTGCTTGTCACTCCTTCATTTTGCTAATGTTCATCCTCTAGTAACTTCCTAAAAGTTCATAGAATGCCTTTTTTCTTTAGCGTTTGAATATCTGAAATAATGTTCAGACTTCCATTCCGCTGGGTAGATAGTTTGACTGGGTTTACACTGCATGTTGAGTATCACTTCCTGCGTTGCTGGCTTGTGCCTGTCTTCGGGATTACATCGTGGCTGTTGAGGGTGTTAGTCCAGTGCAGTTGTGCTTTCGAATATTTTTTTTTTCTTTTTTGGAGAAATCTTAGGACCTTTGTCTCAATGTTCAATTTCTTTGTTATTTACCTTAATGTGGGTCTCCTTTCATTCATTGTCATGGTCACTAGGTAGACCCTTTACATTTTGAGATTTGTGACCTTCAGTTCTGAAATTTTTTCCTTCTCTCTGCTCCTGAAATGTTGCATATTCTGGATTCATCTTTAACTTCTGTGCATTTTCTTTCCTATTTTTCTTTTTTTTTTTTTACCTTCCTATTTGTGACACTTTTCTCAGCTTTATCTTTTAGTATTTTCTCTGAAGTTTTTGTTTTTTAAGTTAAAACTTTAATTGTAAGAGTTCTTTTGTTTCTCTTTGTTCTTTTTTGGGGGGAGGGAGGGAGGAATGGCATCTTCTATGTTAATATGGCTGTAAGATCTCCTGTTAGGTATTATATTTTTTAAGTTTCATTCTGTTCTCTGTATTTCTCCCTTAGACTTCATTGTTTCCTATTTGTTTTGGTCTTTGTCGTGTTGGACCCTCTCCTCAAACTGTGTGGCGTCACGTGCAGCCCTTTCAAACCTGTTGGAAAGCTCTATATTTATAGGCCGGCATGTTTCTTGGGCCTTTTCTGTATTATTGGCAGCCTGTGAGCCCTGCTGTGGGTTCACAGATCCAGGCAAGTGTCAGCATCTGAATCCTTTTTTTGGTGAGGTCGGGAAGAGAGGGGGTCATTCATTTTCTCCAAATAAGAATTTTTTTTTGTGACCTATATGAATGTCTAACTGCTGTGCTGTATATCAGCAACTAATACAAAATAGTATTGCATGCAAACCATAATTTTAAAGAAATCGTCCTTTTACCTGTCTGAGGGCCGTGTGCTCTGTGTGTTGGGGATGGCAGGTGCAGGGATAGAGAGGAGCAGAGCAAGCATAGTGGGGCTGCTGGGAGATTGTCTGAGAGCAAGTGCGGAGGAGTGGGGACCACCTTCACTTTCTCTTTTCCATTTTGTTGCATCCGTGAACCTGTCCCTGTTTTCCACTGTGTCTGGGGTCCCAAGTTTATCAGCAGGGGAACCTCAGGTTTCCCATGGGTGAGGAGACAGGAGAGAAAGAGAGTTAACTGGCTCTTCAGCTTGAGAGAGAGATTAGGAGTGCAGCTAGTCTGTAGACTTGAACCCGTCTTCCTCATTTGATAAACTCATTTTCCTTGTTTCTTCATGCCTTTAAGGGATGAGAACCTTAGGAGGTCTGCAGGGTGAATTAGGTGACTTCTTATCAGTCCTCTTGGTGACTAGGTTGTGACTCATTCCTTTTGCTAAATTAATAACCACTGGTTTGTATCTTTATGGCTTCTTTGATGCTGTCTTCCTTTCAATATTACTTTTGTCATTTGGATTAGTGCCTTTTTTATTCCTTTCTATTGATTGTATTGAGGTTTAGGTTAATAGGTATAAAGGCATTTGCCTGCAAGTAACTAAAACCCCCACTAAAAGTATTTTATAGAAATAGGACTTGTATTTCTCACCTAACAGGTAGTTACTGCTGTGGTTCAGCTGTTCAGTCATGCTCAGTTATTTGAATCTCACTTTGTTTCTCTTGCTGAGTCTGCAGATTAGTGAGTCAGCTCTGGACTCTGTTGAATTTACTACCTAGGCAATTTTGCCCTATAAGTAGCTGTCTAGGTAGCCAGCCAGCCTCCCTCTCTTAGTGTTTACTGCTTTCTTCTAATAGCAAGAAAAGTGGGAAGAGAAAAGAGGTCAGAAATTTGAGAGGAACAAAATAAAACTTATTTTTTAAAAATATATTTTATTGATTATAAAATAAAACTTATTTGAAGATAAAAAGATACATGCTTGTAAGAGATTTTGTTGTCTGCAACCTTAGCATAATATAGTTTATACACTTTTATTGAGACTGAAATACCAGATACTTAGACGATGGCCTAGGAAAACAGAAGTCCGATGTAAGTACATATTGAGCAGTTAATTGGTGGTTTGCACAATATATGAAATGTCTTTATCATTCTACTACTGAATCTTGGTTTTTCAAGCCTGTGCCATACTATTTTGATGACATTGAACTAAGAGGAAGAATCTACACTAGAGCAGAAACACCGGCGAAGGTGGACCTGCGTTTCCTCGGACTCACGGGCGAGGTCTGCGGTTAGTGTGAGTGATGACCTAATCCGTGTCAGAGGCAGGGAGGCCGTTTATCCAGGACGCGGCCCATTCTCACACACACCGTCACTGAGGCTGAATTATTTGCTATCTCAGTGGGTATTATAGATTGAACTTGAATCTCTGATAAATGGTCATCAAAGTAATGAATCTTGGGGACTATGAAAAGAAGAACATAACTGAAAAATATGAAACCAAAATGTGTTCTCTTAGAGGAAGAAGAAAAAAAGCCAGCGTACGTCATTTGCTGCCTAGGAACAGCAGAAAGTACTATTTTGTTCAGTTTTTCAGATACCTAGCCTATTAAAAATTCCTTCTGAGCTCACTTTATAACTGATATGTTACATAAAGATAAATACAAAAATTGGGTATAAGTCTATTTTCAGTAGCATAGATTTTACATCTATTTAAAAAGAAATGTGCCCATAATAGAACTGGACTATATATTAGGACAATACATTAAGGAGATCTTGAACTTTCTGAATAAATATCAAGATATATACAGGCCATACTTTACTTAGAATCTTTGAATTATTAACCTCTATAAAAATGAATGTTTCTGTCAGTTTTGGGGTTGAGACGGGAAGAAGCTGAAAGGACTTTTGGCCTTGGATGATTAGAATTCAGAATTTTTATATGATTCAGTCACTGTTGGGGCAGAATACTTTTGAGCTAACCTAGGATGGAACCATTATTTGTAACATTGTTTCAATGAGACTAATTGCTGTGTAGAGATTGTGTTTTGATATATGACACATTTGTAGGCTGAAGGAACGGGACCATCTGCCCTTAGCCTAAGAACAAGACTTAAGCAGCATTTTTTGCTTACAATGCTGCTTACTATATTTCATTAGTGAAATGTATACCTACAACTATAGAAGCCCTTAATAAATATATTAAGTATTGCTAAATGTGCAAAATACCTGAACTGTGCTTTTGAGTTGATTTATTTTTCCATTGAGTAGAGCATAGTGTGAACTCAGTATGTATGTGCCTTGAGTTAGTCCTTAGAAATTTTTGGATTCAGATCACCCTGAGCATGCCCACTTCTCCCCTCAGGTTTATTGAGGCAAAATTATGTTAAACAGTGGAAGGTGCCTGTGGGTTACTTTCTGTGGGGAAAAGTGTGGAGAGGGGGAGGGTAATCCTTTGCCTTAGTGTAAAGTGGTGTCAAGAAGGAAGAGAGTACGTGCCCCCGCGGTAAGGTCAAAGCAACCTCAGCTACTTCTCTTCGGCCCCAACTGCCCCATTTTATGACTGAGTGTAAGAAGTGCTCGCTGGCCTGCTCTGCCCTGCCTTGGGCAAAAAAATACTACTCGATAGTTGTCTTAACAAGGCTCAAAGCAACCCTGGAGAGGAGTCATCCGATCTACAAGTGCATCAGCTGCCTGCTGGAACAAACCTCGACTCCTCTCTGAAGGAAGACAACAAAATCTAAACAAAGCATCCATGTGTCCGCAATGTTCAATATGCAAAAGTGATTAGACATGCCAAGAAGCAGGCGAATGTGATTCTAGGAGAAAAATCACTCAAAAGCAAGAGTCGCAGAAATGTTAGAGATGTTGGAATTTAAAAAACTATTATGTGTGTGTGCGTGTGTGCGCATTTACACATATGGATAGATGCATACTCTTCATTGCGGAAGATGGAACTTAATTTCACTCTACCCACTTTCCTCCAAGGGTGTGCTAGACTTAGAGCTTCCAAAGAATAGAGTAAGGGAAGCAAATAATAGTAACTTCCCAGTGGAAAAGACTGGCAAACGTTTCTTCAACCATGTGGTGAATGTTGCCATTGGCAGCGATGTCCCTTTGGTGTGTGACCCCCTCCTGTGACAGGAGCAAAGAGGCACTCCGCCTCTGTGGTGTTCCTAATGAAAACCTGTAACCCTGCTCTGATCACAAGGGAAACAGCGGACAAACCCAGATTAGGAACAGTTTCCAGAATTCCTGGCCAGCATTTTTCGAGATGGTTAAAGTTATGAAAAGCAAGGCAAGACTGAGACGCTGTCACACAGCAGAGGGGAGTGAGGGGCCATTTTTATTGGATCATGGAACAGAAAGAGGACACGAATGGAGAAATTGGTGAAATCCAAATAAAATCTAGCATTTAGTTAATGGTAAAAATAAATGAAGCAAATAAAAAACTAATGTGGAACAATACTATTATACACATATTTAACATTTAATGGAAAACATGAACCCAGTAGAGAACCTGTAGAGAACCTCTGTACAAAAAGTGGAAAGTGTAAACAGTCAAATGGAAGTTTTAGGCTGAAACTTACAATATTTAAATGGAAAACTTTACTAGATGGGCTTAACAGATTAGTAGGCATTGCAAAAAAATAAGTGAGAGTAAAGAGAGGGCGATGGAAACTCATGCATGAAGGTGCAGAAAGGAAAGAGTCGCCTCATACCCAATGAACAGAGCGTGAGACAGCCTGGGATAATGTCAAACGCTCTGACATATGTAGTGGAAATACCAGTAGAAAATGTCTGATGTTTTTTTCTGGAAAAATACCAGAAAAAAAATCATTTAAAATATTTGTTAATTTCTTAAAAGACTGTTTTTAGTAAACACAAGTACATATTATGGGCCCTGTCTGGTGTGGCTCAGTCAATTGAGTGGTGGCCTGACAACCAGAAGGTTGCCGGTGTGATTCCCAGTCTGAGCACATGCCTGGGTTGTGGGCTAGGTGCCCAGGTGGAGCCATGAGAGAAGCAACCAATTGCTCTTTCTTTCCCTCTCTCCCTTCCCTTCTTTCTAAAAAATAAATAAAATCTTAAAAAAGAAAACCTTTAGAAAAAGAATATATTGTGGAATAACCTTGGTGGAATGACAGTAACTCAAAAACCAGGAAGGAATGGTACAAAGGATGGGAGGGGTGAAAACGGAATATACTGCGTTAGGATTCTTACATTATATGTCAAAGAGGTACATCATTTGAAGTGCATCTGTTGTAAGAAATATAAATAGCCACTAAAAAAGTGAAACAGTGATACAGGACTTAAAATGAAATACTAAAATCTACTCAATCCAAAAGAAGGTTGAAAGAAGAAAAAAGGAAGTAAAGAATTAAAGAACAAATAACTGAAGACCATTCGTTGGATCACAGAAGAAGGTGCATGCTGGTTTTCAGCTCCCCTTTCTGTACCGAGTCCGCAGTGCATGACTAGAAAAGACTGTGATCTACATCTTAGGTGACGGATAGAAATCAGGAGTAGAGCTGTTAAAATTGAAAGGAGTTGTAGTCTTATCTTCAAAGACATTGAGAAGGAAAGCAGGCTGGTCCTAGGTGAGGAAGAACTCTAAGAATCTATAGAAACAATTTTGGAAACTTTGAAAAAAGGTATGCAAATTAAACTCTGAAAATAAGGAAAGGAAAGGACAATCCAGGTGACTTTTGTCCTCCATGACAAAATACAAAAACTGCTATGAAAAAACATAGTCAAAAAATTTAGAAAATAGTGACATATCTCCTGTCTTTTGGATTTTAATGTTTTTCTGCATACATACATGAATAGTTTTCTTACAAGTATAATCAACTCAGTGGTCTTTTTTTCTCTAATGCATGCTGCTTTCCTATTGTCTTGGTTCTTTCCTGGTCCTCCTCACTCCCATATCCATTCCAGATCCTCTTCTCTCATACTTAACTGGTATGTTAACAGTCTAGTATGTATCCTTTCATAGTTTTGTTCATTTTCATAGGAACTCAAGTGTTCTTTGGGCATTTTTCATTCATTTACAAAAATGTAATCCTGTTATATATAGTTCTTGGTATGTTGCTTTTCTCACTCTGCTACATATTGATGGTGGCTGTCCAGCCAAGTCAGCTGAAGTGGCTTTAATTCATTTTTTTCTGGGAGCAAAGAAGACAGACATATCACAGTTTTTTTTACCATTTTCATAACATGCATTGGCTTTTACAATCTTGTTTTCTGTTTTTGTTTTTGTCACTATGAAAAATGTGACTGTTTTAATTTTTAATAAATAATGGAAAGTTCCTTTCCAAAGGGGTTTTACATTTCATGTTTTTATCAGCAGTGTACACTTTTCTTTGCATTTCTGTCAGCAAAATGTATTATAGCTCTTTTAACTTTTGCTAGTCTGTTTGGTGTAAAATGTTACTCATTTTGTTCATTACTACTAATAAATTAGAGCACTTAAAGTGTTAAAGTTTGAATTCTATGAAAATTCCTTTTTAAATTCTCTGTTTTCTTTATTTTCTTAAGAATTTATAAATGTTTCTTTTGTGTTGTGGTAACCCTTTGCCTATCATGAAATAGTTTTTCAAAGTCTGTCTTTTGCCATTTGAATTTATTAAACATATCTTTGCTATTACTTGTATATACTTATCAAGTTATCAGTATAGATATTTTTAATAAATTCTGATTTTCAGCTATGGTTTAAAAAATTTTTTGGCTTCTAGATTACATATGTAGTCATGGGTTGAACAATAGAGAGCCAGCTATGTTCAAGCCATCGCACATCCAGGTGATTTACCCACCGGTTTATCATACATAGCATACTGAACTGAGTATTGGTTTTGCGCGCCACACCTGACACCTAAAAAAAGGAAAAGAAATATGAAATACCAAATTATGTTACAGTCGTAATATTCTTAAAATACATTTATTTATATAAATGTTCCATCTGTATAACATCTAAGGTAGGGCACTGCCCCTTACTAGTCTGTTTTCATCCTTACTCTGTCATATAAACTTTAAATAGTTTTATGAAGCTTTTCAAAAGCCTCATTAGCATTCTAAATGCAAATACTTTAAATTTATATAAGGATTTATGGTAAATTTATATTTTAACGATATTAAATTTTTCTATTTAAAACATTTTTTTTTGTTTCAGGTCGTACCTTTTTAGTTTCCTTAGTATTTTACATTTTTGTCCTGTAGCTGCTCGCTGCTTTTCTTGTTAAAATCATTCCTATGTGTTCAAGGTTTTTCTTCTTAATATTTTCCCCAGTATTTACATCTAAGTACCAATTGCTGAAACAGAACAGGTATTAATGTTATCATATTTTATATTTTTATTTTTATAATTTTAATTAGAATGTTTTGGATGTACTAGAAGTTTCATCCCTTCCTCTTCAGTGTTTATACCAGGCTTTCAATTTCATTGTATTTATTATAAATTTTGCCATTTGGTGATTTTCCTGACATACACTTAGTGCTTACTATGTTCCAGGCACTATTTACTAGCAATATATATATATATATACATATATATATGTAAAAATTTAATTTTCAGAACAAGCATATGAGATGGAAACTCTTATTTAGATTAGACTTTAGATGCTTAGCCCCAGGCTCTCAGTAAAAAGCCACATGTAACTTTTTCCATTTCTTATTTCCCTAGCATTTTTTTCTTTAAAAATGCTTCCTGAATTTGACCAAATGCCTTTTTCATATTATTTAAATGATTATATAATAATTCCCTTTTATTTTGTTGATATAATGGTTATGTTGTGGATTTTCTGATTGAACCCCTCTTGCATTCCAAGAAAATGTCCTCCTTGATAAATATTATTTTTATATGACATTGCTGGATTTTATTTGCTATGTATTATTTAGAAGTTCTGTATCTTGACTCAGTGATGATATTTCTCATCAAGGTTCCTTTTTTAGAGTCTGAAGTTTTCAGTATTAAAGTGGTGCTGACTTCATAAATAATTTATGGAACTTCCTATTTTTTCCCCCTTGGCCTAGAATTTTTTTTCCCTAATTTAAGGTTAGATAAAGGTTAGCTGTGAACCTGTTCTGTGAAAAATTACATCGCTTCAGTGGTAGTAATGCCTCCAAATATACTACCAGGCAAATAATCTCAGAGATCACGGAACAGAACTCACAGATTACATCAAGATTCTCGAATCACATGATTTAGTAAATCAGTTTGAAGCACACAATGAGAAAAAAAGAGAAGTGAGGTGTGAACTAAGCTAATGTACTTGGGATAGAATAATGCAAGCAGGCAGAGCAGTAACATCCTGTTCATACAACATTTACATGTTCTCCCTCTTTCTCTGCTTTGTCCATCCTTCCTGTGGGTACTGTCATGAGTGCTGGTGTTGAAGTTTGAACACGGGAGTGCACAGGTGGAAAATGCTGCAGGCCAATGAAAGCACTTGCTCTGTATTGAAGAGTTGCAGCAGCAAGTACCCCTGACCACAGCTGCAGCCTGCTGAATAGTCGCTGCAAGCTAACAATTTATTTTGCCAAAAGTGCCCGATGCTGGCAGAAGATGTGAGACTCCTGGGTCAGAGACAAAGACCTTTCTTATAGCACAACAGACCAGATGAGCATCCTATCAGTGTGTGTTCCCTTTGACCCCAAGTTTCATGAGGTGACTTGGAAGGGTACTATGGACAGAACTCTGTCCCTTTCCACTCCGATTCATATGTTGAAACTCTAACCGCCATTGTGACTGTATATGGAGATAGGGTCTTTAAGAGATAATTAAGATTTAACGAGGTCATGAGGTTGGCACCCTAATCCAATCAGACTTTGTTCTTATGAGAAGAGGAAGAAAAATCTTCCTCTCTCTCCACTGTGTGAGGATACTGAGAAGGCAGAGATCTACAGGCCAGGAAGGGAGCTCTCCTCAGGAACCAGATCCGCTGGCATCTTGGCCTTGGACTTCCCAGCCTCCAGGACTGGGAGAAATACATTTCTGTGGTTTAAGCCACCCACACTGTGCTATTGTACATGCAGTCAGAGCAGACTAAGACAAGAGACCCTGGCAGATACTGTGCCTCCCAGATGAGCCATCTCAGTCTTCAGGAGCCCAAACGTGTGCCCTGGGCAGTAAAGGCTGGCCTTTGCCCCAAAGGGTATCATTGTCTTTATCACAATGGACAATAAACAGACCTGCCCTTTGCTCTAAAGGAGACAGTATCTATCTCTTCCAAGGCTGTTCTCTATACAAATGTCCATTTATTTCTGTTCTCTACTATATTTGAAGAACAAAAGCACATTTCTTGAAGATGCATGAAGGTATTCCCTTTATTTAGTTTAAATTGTTTACTCACAAAGAGATATGTAGTCTAGCTACAGGCTGGTATTACTCTAACTTGAAGCTTTGATTCATATATCTAGGGCGGATTTTTAATACCAATCTGAGATGGAGACTGAGTTCATAAAGTAAGAATTGGCATTGAGAAGAAAGATAGTTTGTGCTCACTGCTTGTTTTAAAAGTATGTATTATAGAGTATTCCAGGGCATTTAAAATTAGACAGTGTTCACTAGCTGACTTCAGCTTCACTCCTTGTTAAGGACGAAAGCTCAGCTTTAGAGGCAGCATGTGGAATAAGAGGCAAATGTGCTTGGTGTCTTGACTTCCGTGCCAGGAACGTGTTGTTGTAACTAGGAATCCTTCTAATCAAAAATAGAAAAATTGTAAGGTATAATTTATATTACTGTTTTCCCCATATCGTAAATGTTCTGGAAGAAAAACAGTTTGAATATTTTAAGCATAAAAATCACACAAGTGATTTTGAGGATATAAAGTTAGAACAGTGGTAAACCATTTTGGCGAAAAATAGCTAAAGTAAGGAAATGTCATACCCTGTCTTGAATTTTAGGAGTACAGATTAATACATACATTTATAATGTTTATGTTTAACTTACCATATTAATAAAATGAAAGAGTATTGGTGTAATGATTATCTTCTTAAGGCATTTTTTGAATTAGACAAAAATCTTTACTGAATAAAGGTATAATAAAAACTTGCTCAGGCACCAGACTGTCTTTTAATACTTTAAAATATTCACCCTGGCTGGTGTGGCTCAGTGGATTGAGTGCTGGCCTGTGAACCAAGGGTCACCAGTTTGATTTCCAGTCAGGGCACGTGCCTGGGTTGTGGGCCAGGTCCCCGGTAGGGGGCATGTAAGAGGCAACCACACATTGATGTTTCTCTCCCTCTCTTTCTCCCTTCCTTCCCCTGTCTAAAGAGACATACATACATACATAAATATTGATTTTTCCCCTACAGATAGGTGATTTCTTTATCTCTTATACTAAAATTAGATGGATTTTATGCTTCATTTATGATCAAATTGACATTGTGACTTTATTATGTTTGTATCTTAAAAGTTATCTCCAAACCCAAATATCTCTATTTTAATTCAGGTATTTATGTAAGCTCATTCTACTCTTTTTTTTTTTTTGAAATTTTAATATCTAGCTTTTTATTTCATGTACTGCTATGAAAATAAAGTGAGAAGCAGTCATGTTCCTTGATATTGTTCCTTAAGGACACAATTCCCAGACTACAGATGTAGTTTAAGTTAAAAAAAAAAAAGCTAAATTAAAAATTTGTAGGGTGATGGATAAACCCCTTTGTTCTGCTTCTTCATTACCACATTTGGCTTTTGACTCATTAGAATACATATTAAATGTTAGTTCAGTAAGAGATGGCTTTTATGGTGCATCATTTAGAATGCAAATTATTTTTAAGCTGAAGAATAGTGAAAGTAAACCAGAATCAACTAAATATTCTGAATTATTTACAGGCCAAGAGCTTAAAGGTGCATCACTCCTGCACAAATATTAAATTATGAAATGGGAATTTCAGTTTGCCATAAATCTGTCTGCCACAGCAGCTTAAAGTAAAATAGTTTTGCCCGTCTAAAGCAACATCAATTTGCCAGTCAGTGCTTCATGTATCAAAGAGCGTTCTGTGAAAATATCAATATCATTGGTTAATATAAATGAAATTAATTTTTAAAGCTGGGCTAAAGGTTGACATCTGAAAAATTGCATTACTTTGCAGAAGAGAAATTTCTGTCTTCTAGTGAAATTTCAGGTCATGAGGGCAAGTAATTTTCACAATCTTCAATGGGAGCCAGTGAAATATGAACTTCATTGTCACCTAGCCCCAAAGCGATAAGATAAAATGAGCTGATACATCATTTGCTGTGGTTTTATCATCTCCCTCAGTAATTGGAAGAGAAAACATAAGAGTGTGTGCGTTTGTGTGCTCCCTACTTGTCCCTCCCAGCTGCCCCATCGTCCACACCCAGGCTAAAGCCATTTTAGCCCAATCAATACAGAGGTCACATAGCATTTTATTTATATATTTTTAATTTTTCATACTGACTAAACTGCCAAGCAGAACATTAGAGTAATGAATATGTTTAATTGAATTTGTCACCCATGAAAATGCTAGGGAGAATACTGTACTACATCATAGTAGTAGTAAGCAGCAGGAGGAAATTTACTATGGCGATGGAAATAAATAAATAACTCATAATTAATTCAGAAGGTAATTTCCTTTTGTATTTGTAACTTTCATATTTTTGTTATTGTTTTTCAAAGTATGGGGGCCCTGCTTGTGTAGATGTATATATGTTTAATAACCAAATTACCATGCTATAGTTTCTGCCAGAGTGAACTGGATGCCATTTTAAAATTCAAAACAGAGCTGTAAGTTTTACTTTGAGAATGTGTCATCGAAAACGTAAAACTACAAGCTGTGTGACTGGCGAAGAACTCAGTCCTCACACCAAGCAGAATTTGGTGTTACTGGAGTAACGTGCATGCTGCGTTTTGACGCCACGTTTCAGAGGAAACTGTGCAGCAAGATCCAGAAGCTGTGTTAGGAACAGAGCGGTGTGATTTTAAAGTTGCTTTCACCTGGTTTGTAAAAATCATAATTAATATAAGTAAAAAATTTGCACATATGTTTAGTGGCAAGTTGATATTAGAATATTTTCAGTATGTGTTTTCCTTTTAAATACTTACTGTTTTATACAAGGATTATATTAAGGTGTAATCTTTTTAACTAATTTATAATTATGCTCCATAAAATGGGATGTGAATATTTTCTAGGCTTTCCTACCACTGGTGTTATCGCTTAATTGATGGCATAATTACTTTATATTTTATATACTAAATTTAAAACATTTTTCTTGATGTTAGGTATATCCTTAGTCTGGAAGTAGTTTCATTGCAAAATTTAAGTACTATTGTTGATGTATATTATTTGATTTCACTTTTGTTATCAGATTCTTCAGAAGTCAACATGGAATTATCAGACACAGTAAAACCTCTCCAAAAATTGGCTAATATTTGGGACTAGATTATGCAATGCTAGCTTTAAAATTAAGAATAGTATTTTTAAAATATATGGATTCCTAAGATATTTCTTATTTTAAGGTAAAACATTATTGCTTTTTTAGTTCCCTTCCAAAAAGATTAAAACATTCTAAATTTACTGAAGGTAGTCTTGTTTTTTAAACAAAACCCTTTACTTGAAACAAATATTATTTTAATTTCAGAAACTATTTTAAATCTACTTTAAAAAATACCTGTTATTCAATAAATAAGACTTTCATGCAGTTGGGCAATAAAGGCATGCTTCTGTTTTCTTTCATGAGGATGAGAAAACAAAAGATAAATTATGGATAAATCCATAAACTTTTCAAAATGAATGGCTAAAGGAAAAGTAAAAAATGCTTTACTTTCAAGCCAATAAATGCAACAGGGTGAAGAAATTTTCATGTGTATCTGTAGTATACTATTTGAAGGGTAGGAAAAGGAAATGTGTGTATTATTTGGGGAAATAATTTTTTCAGATAAAAATTATAAAGATGGCAGCGATTTTTAACGTTAAAAACCAGTGTATATAGGATTATGTATGTGCATTTAAAATTAAATACTTTTCTTTAATCTCTAATTCCCTTACCTCACCATTTAACTAATAAATCATCTTGTTGAAATGAATTATTAAAAAGTGAAAGTTGAATTTTCTACTAATAATACTACTAACAATATTAAAACAAGGTGGTAAACATTCAGTGCTAGTGCTGTGGCCTTAAGCTTTCAAGCTCTTCTAGACTTCGGGTCATAACTGCAGAGCCATGGTAATGATACGGTTTCCATAGCAACTGATTCATTGGAGGGCTAGACCTCTGTCTAGGGTGCTGTCAGCGTATGTAGAGTTTCAGTGAACAGAAAGTCCCAAAGAAGGGTCTGCTTCCACCTAATCCAGTTTTAATTGAACTCTAGAGACTTTGAAGTGAAGCCTCGGACCAGGAATATACTATTCCAATAAGAAATAAACCTCTTGCTTAGCGAGACCTCAGCTGCTTTTCAGTACTGACACCTTTTCCTAATGAATACTTTAACGAAATGTTATTATATCAATTTCAGCTAGTAATTCTGTTAAGAGATTCTTTGTTTCTATTTTAAACCCTAGCTATCTTTACTATAATGTAGGTTTTTATTTTTTTTTAAGTCAGGGTAGTCATTGTAAGATTTTAATTTTTGATCCCTTTGGCAATTTGAAATAGTTTTCTATCTGTCCCTCCTATTTCGCTTTCTCTGAGTTTTAAAACATGACCAGACCCACTTATATTTAACTTTGGAAGTAAAATGCCTCATAGTCATTATGACACTATTTATGTCAGATTTGAAAACAATACAGAAAATTTCCGAATGCTGTTTATGAGTATGTATGTACTAGTAGTATAAAAACTTACATGGGCACAATAAACCTCAAAACAACAAAACAAGGATAGTGATCAGCTCTGACAAAAGAGGAAAATGGGATCGGGAAGGGTTCTACATGGGAATTTCAGCACTCCCTGAAATGCTTCATTAGTTTTTTAAATGTGTGCAATAATGTGACAAATGTTAGGATTTTATTAGGTTGAGTAGTGGGTACTTGGGGCTTATATCACTTTCTGTAATTTTGAATGTGTTTGACTTTTGGTAATAAATTTCAAGTAGATTTAATAACTATACTTAATGGGATATAAATAGAATTTTCTGATTAATTGGAGAATTATTTTAGTACATTAAAAACAGACACAATTATCAGTAGGCTTGTTTCTATTAAAAATTGGCATAGTCTGAAACACAATTAAATGTTCAGTTGTCAAACCATGCTCTTGCGATGATTGACATCACCATTATTAGCAACAGGTCTTATCATACAGCTCTACAGTCAGAACAGGTGGACTTTTCAGACTAATGGGTGATGTTCTTAACATGTCAGAGACCTTAAAGGGTCCTTTGTTTCTTTTGATTTTCTTCTTTCATCTGTAACCCAAGTGCAAGTAAACAAATGCAGTTGATTGTTGTTTATAATTTCTGATGAGTTGAGTTCTAGTTTAACAAACATTAAAACTCTTTTTTATTGTTTAGAAATGTGACAGTGTGCTGTATATATAAGTTATGGACTTTTGGATTAGAAAACCTGGGAGTGGACCAGCCTCTGCCACTATCTTGCCAAGGGCTTTGTATTAAGTATTTAATTTGGTCTTGGTTTTCCTACTAGTAGTTGGCCGTATCGGAGTGTACGTGTTACAGCATATATATTGGGTTCTCTACCATTTGAAAAGGGTGGCAAACCCAAATGCCAGTGGAAACCAGGGAGCTATAGTCAGTACATGGGTGAACTGTGGAGGCTGCCAAAATGAGGTGTATGTCTGTTTTCACCAGGTGGCCTCTAATGCTACATTTGATAGATACTTCAGTTTTTCCTGAGAAACCAAGCATCTGAATTTTATGTGAATATCCATTTTCTCATATGCTTTCAACTACTTGAAATTTTGTTCAATATCATACGGCCCAAACAGAATAAATATGGGCCATGTATGGAGCTTAGGCTGCCATTCATTGATTGATTTAATCTTTTAAAAACATCTACTTTTTGTCAGACGCTGTTCTAGAAAGAGGACATAGAGTGCATTCAAAGTCTTTGCTATAGCAGAACTTAGAGTCTGGTATTCTAGTGCCAAATAGAGGCAATAGGTAAGAAAGGAGGTATGAAATTACATCATAATTCAGGTAGGTAATCATACGTGTTCTGATGGAAATCTGATGAGTTTGGGGTAGGATCGGGTGGCAGTGGGGCGTAGATCCTGTGGCTTCTCTGAAGAGGTGACATTTGAGCAGAATTCTAAATGTGGGCATGAACCAGCCTTGTGCAGATTTGGGAGACGAACATTCACTCCAAGCAGAGGAGAAAGCAAGCATGAAGGCCCTGAGGGTGAATGAGTTGGGCTCTGGAGAGAGTTCCAGATGTAAGGCTTTTGTAAAAGATTACGAAGAGCTTCCGAGTTTATCATGCATGTAATGCAAAGCCACTGGCTTGTGTTAAATACACGAGTGATCTGATATCTGATGTATATTTTTCTAAAAAGTTTTTTGTGGTTCCTCTGGTCACCACAGGCTCTAGAGGTAAAAAACAGGAGAGAGACCAAGTGGGAGGCCGCTGCACTCTGGAGCGTGGGCCCCATTGGTCACGGGAAGAGAGGGGCGTACGTGCTACCTCTGGTTTGGGGAAAAGCTCACTTGAGATAAACCTTGTGAGGAACATGCATATTTTCATCATTTCTTTTGATCCTTCATACACAGGTATCGGTTGTATGAAAGAATTAGTAGGATTTCTCTCTTACCAGTTTTGAAACTAAAAGTGTGATTGTTTACTTGTTTGGTCCTGTGAATTTTTGTTGTTTCCCCAAGACACTGAGCCTTCGAGTTTTATCCATCTTTCATTTCTAGATTCTGTGGTGACCGCAGTAGAATCATTTCTGTATAAAAATCTAAATATTGATTAGGTACTTAGTGAATTAAGTTAAAGAGCTGCTCATCCTGCCCCCTCCCCGAGAAACTTCATTTTGCATGGAAGGATATAGATTTGTTTGCAGTTAAGATCTAGAAAATGGAAATGGATAAAGAAAATAAAGTTTTGTAGGATCAATTCTTACTATTCATTATTTTTATTCTCTACTTATCCTGTATTTGTCCCTACAGTGCAGTATCATAGTCAAATGGTGATTATTTGTATTTTTTATAGTACTTACTTTTGAGAGCCAGACCTTAAACGTTTAATTTTCTCTTATGGATTTTCATCAAGTTTTGCTACCAAACACTTCTCATTTTATTTATTAATATTGCGTGAAATACTGGTGTGAAGAAATTCCACATCTGGTTTTTCTTCAACACCTTCATAATTAAGCTTTTGAAATGAACTTTTTGAAAAACAAAACTTGAATAACAAAGCAACAAAGTGGCTTAGGACTAAAGACAGGATTACTTTTCCTTGGCAAAGCATTCTGAGCGCCTGCGTCTGTCACACGGGATGACAAGAATTGTAACAAGTTACTCTGACAACCACCTACTCCACAGAGAGATTATGCTGAGTTCATTTGCAGGTTCGTCTTTAGCCTCCCTGACAAAATGATACTTAACCTCTTCTGCAGTCAGTCTTTGTGCCTTCTGAATGAGTGACTGTGGCCTTAGCAGTGCCCTGAGAAGGGTGATTTTTTAAGAAGTTATGAATTTAAGTATATATTTTTTCAAGTATGTAAAAAGTAATTCTGGGTTCATCAAAGTCATATATGAAACTGAAATGTATATGTGATCTATAAGCATGTAGGAAATTCTTTTCAGGAGTTCCTTCTTTTTAAGTTTTTATCTGAAATTTTCCATAATATAACTGAAAAATCAGTCACTAAATAATGCAATATGTATTTCCCGAAAAAGAAATTATATCACTGCTTTAAGAATCCCCCAAATATATGTATAAGTAGCTGTTTTATAATTTTACTCTGCTTCCTTTCCATAAGTTGCAATCTGTTTTTTAGTCTCCTCTCAAATTAATAACTGTTCATTTAATTCTTAGAAATAATTTTCCTTAATAGAGCCTTTTCTGTTTTAATTGGGGGGGTAAAAATTCCATTTTTACTTACTTGGATTACCGTTTTCTTCACCAGATCCTGGCATATACAGAAGGGCTTCATGGAAAATGGCTGTTCACAGAGATACGATCCATCTTTTCTCGTCGTTATCTTTTGCAAAATACAGCCCTGGAGATCTTTATGGCAAACAGAGGTAATGTGTTGCAGAAGTCTGTTGTTACAAAGCTAACCTCCATCTCTTTAAGATTTCATTTTTGAATACACCATATTGTTTTCATTTACGTAGTTTTTTTGTAGTCCAACCCCTGCCCTACTGACCTCTTTTCTGACCCACATGCATCTTCATGGCCTCCCCGCTTGGTCATTCTGAGAATTATTTGTAGTAGTTTTATTTTCCTGGCCATGTAACAAATTAGTTCAAGGATTTATGAATATGGGGAATAGCTAAGCATTTAATCCATTTTGGAATTTTGATGTACTCAGTATTGCTCTGATGCTTAGCTCCTGGAAGGTGGCTGCATTTGGAGGGGAGAAGGGTAATCAGATGATTCAGACATTTATTTAATTTTTTATCTAATCTGTTGCCATTTATAAAGGGACCATCAGAAAATGGTTCTGAACTGTCCTGGTTGTTTCTTATTACATCATTCTTGAAAGAACTAAAATTCAATTTGTGGGTTTAGACTGGAACTTGGTGAAATTCATTAAGACAAGAGGGAGACACAAGGTGAACTTGAAGGAAATGCACCGTTCAGTGTGAGTGAAGGCACACAGGGGAGACTGTAAAACTTAGTGCCTTATCGCAAATACTCCTTGTACCAAAGTCGGATGCAGGTTTTTTTTTAAATTTCCGTTTTCTATAGCATGCAAGTTGGCATTCTAAAAATAAAAACTACACAAAATAACACAGTCTGTGCACACCTTTTTTTTTCTTTTATGAAATCATGTGTCTTTAGGGGATACAGGTTTCTTTAGGTAAAGATGTTTATCCCTTTCCTATTTGGTCTCTTCCCCTGCGCGTGACTTTTTCTTAGTGTAAATATTACTCTTCCAGGCAAATAATCACGTGAATGTTTCACATTTTAGTCCAGTCTGCATTCTTGCTTGCTGTCCCAGAGAGCTTTCAAACTTATAATATTTATTGCTTGTTCATTCTCATTCATTTTTCTTCTTTGAAATTTCTTATGCATCCTTGCTTTTGTATGTGTGCTTTTCTGTTGCCTTTTCTTCCTGATCTAGGCCGTTTACCACAGTCTGCGATAGTTTTTCTTTTCTTTTTTAATTTTTCCCTGTATTCAGTGTAATAGTGGGTACATAAGGAAGGCTTATTAAAAGGGCGTGTTGAGTACATATATATGGCACTCTAAATATGTTTTTGTGAATGATCACGTACTTTTTACCTGAAGCATGTTGGCAATGCCAGTGTTTGAGAGCGAGGTGAGCACTCATGGCTTATATATGATTCCGATACTGAAATGAATACAGTTAGGGTCTTAAGACTGACCAAAACAATATATTCTAAATTCTCTCATGATTTTATGATAGTTATTTGCATATTTTTAAAGACACAAGTTTATAGGTATCTAATATATTAACATATATGTGCTAAATATATATTGGTATATGTTTCTTGATATTCTCAAAATGGATACTTATTGAAATAGATATGAGTAGAAAGCATTTAAATTTAATTATTAACAACAGAGAAAAATTTTTCCTTTAGGTCACATATTATTCTGGATTATATAAACATAAAAGTATAAACACGTAAACATTATAAAGAGAATGTAAAACTGTTCATCATTGAAAATAAATATAACTGACAGTTTAGTAGCTGTATCTGTAGTCTTTTTGGTGTTAGATTGTTAACTATATAAAGTTAAAATTTTAAATAGTTTTTATGGAAATTCATAGATATAGTTAATTTGCCAAAATTCAGTTTTGTGAATTCAGCTTGTAGCTAGATAATCTCAGCTTCATGTTACACTAACGTGATAACCAGTGTTATGATTCTGACAGTACTTAGAGAAGGAACTGTCTGTAGTATAGGAGCTTATCAGTGAAATAAATATTACCTCTGATATATTAATACTAAAACTTGACTGCACTAATAAAAACACTGTGCCAAGAATTGTATTTAATAAATACTTGAACTAAACATAAAGAGAAGGGAAATTATATTGTCTTCTAATTTTTAAAAATTATTTTTCATAGTTGCTGTAATGTTCAACTTCCCAGACCCTGCAGTAGTAAAAAAAGTGGTTAACTACCTACCTCGTGTTGGTGTTGGAACGTGTTTTGGATTGCCTCAAACCAGGTACTATTTTATATGAGAAAAATATGGAAAATAATCTGTATTAATATGTGTTCTTGTTTTAAAATGCATGAGCTTCTATTTTATGTTTCATAGTAAGTGATTATTGGTGTATTATTTTGAGTCAACTTTTGTCTGAAGAAACTGGAGAAAGAAGAGTAAATGTAAACCAAAATGAACTGAGAAAAGATAATAATCAAAAGATATAACATCAATGAAAAAGTAATCAAACACAATAAAGAAAAAATAATTTAATGAAAAGTTATTTTTCTGTAAAGATTAATAAACATATATACGGCCCTGGCTGGTGTGGCTCAGTGGATTGAGTGCCGGCCTGTGAACCAAAGGGTCACCAGTTCAATTCTCATTCAGGGCACGTGCTTTGGTTGCCGGCCAGGTCCCCGTAGGGGGCTCTCAAGAGGCAACTGCACATTGATGTTTCTCTCTCTCTCTCTTTTTCCCTTCCTTCCCCTCTCCCTAAAAATAAATAAATCTTTAAAAAAAATAAAAAATAAACATATATACAAAACCTTTAAATAAAAAGAAAGAAAATACAAATTACCAATAGCAAGAATCAGAGAATATCACTATTATTTTCTTTCATAGTAGGTACTGATTCATCATTAATACATTTTCATTAACTAATTTAAGGAGTGGTAAGACTGAACCAGTGGGATTTTTCTGTTGATTGCTTGAGACATATTAGCTGTAGCAATTCAGTTTACTTTTTGCATATCTAATTCTGTATTGATTTGAGTTGCTTTGGTTAGTGTTTATTCCAAAAATTATTAGGTAATATCTTGTCACAGATGTACTTGAAAGAGAATGAACAGACAACAGTCAGGATGTTAGTCATCCTGGGGCTGGAGAACTTTCCAAGATGAAGCCCTCCTCTCGGCAGTACTTGGTTCCCCACCAAGTCTGCCTCTCCGCTGGCTGCATGAGTGTCAGCTCCACATAGGAGCTGACTTTCCCCAGGGCGGGTGATCCGAAAGAATGAGGCAGAAGCCCCAGTGTCTTTTCTATGACCTACCTTTGTTAGTCACGTACCATCTTTTCTACTGCATAGTACTTGTTACAAGTGAGTCCTTAAAGACAGCCCAGGCTTCAGGGGAGAGGAATGGAACCTCACCTTTCGAAGAGAAAGTATCAAAGAATTTGTGGGCTTATTTTAAACCACCACAGATCACAACTTTTATGTAAGTAAGGCACAAAAAGTGGCCCTTCTGGATTATAAGCAATAGTTGCTTTACAACATAAATCAGGGCTTTGATTAGATAATTGTATAATTTAATGGGAACTTTCAGGGTTCAGAAGAAAGCAACTCAGAATTGTATGGTAGATTTTCATATCTTAATAATAAATAACTTTTTCCTACTGATTATCTCTTATAAAAAATTTATCACCTAATATGTGTTATCATACTTGGGGCTTTTTGTAATGTTTTCTTACAGTTAAAGCTAAGACTCTTAACTCAATAAATCAGTCACTTGAGTAGATTTTTAGCATTTACAATGATATAGTCTGTATTCATACAATAGAATACTATTCAGCAATCAAAATAAGTGAGCTACTAATAATACTTCCTACACACTGCTGAACCTCAAAAACATTACGGTTAGTAAAAGAAGCCTGATGCAAAAGACTGCATGATGTCTAATTCTGTTTATCTGGAATGTCCAGAAAAGGTAAGTTTGTAGAGACAGAAAGCAGATTGATAGTTGGCCTAAAGCCAGGGAAAGGAATGGTGATTAACTATAAATATGCACAAGTTCTTGTGATGAAAATGTTCTCAAGTGCATGGTCGTGACAGTTGCACAACTCTAGAAATTTACTTTTAAAAAAATCATTAAGTAGTATAATTACAGTGAGTAAATCTTGTGGTATGTAAGTTATATCTTCATAAATAAAAGCTTCTCAACAGATAGCAAGGTTGCCCTGCCCTGCCCCAAGTGGCTCAGTGGGTTGGGCGTCATTCCGCAGAGAGTGGTCGAAGCTGGTTGATTCCCAGTCAAGGCATGTGCTTGGGTTGCCAACTGGTCCCTGACTGGGGTGCATATGAGAGGTAACCACTTGATATTTCTCTCTCACATTGATGTTCCTCTCCCTCCCTTCTCTCTCTAAAAAGAAATACATAAAATCCTTAGAAAAGATAGCTACCCTATCTTAATTGTAGAAGAACTATGACTTACATATTTACCTGAGATTCTGTGCCCTGAATATAGTAATTAATCCTGCTACTGATTTCCCAGTCCTACTTGTTATTGGTTGGCTATATCCACTGTTATTTATATTGGGTTAAGGAAACAGAAAACTTGGCTCTTCTATTAAGCAATATCAAAAGTTTTTTCTTATCTCTATCATACCCCTAGAATCAACAGCTAAAAAGTTTAGAGTCCTCTTTGCCCTGCTACACAGGGTATGCAAACATAATATTTAGCTGTATAGTACACAAATGTGTTGTCTTTTTGTAATGATTATTAAAATTGATAACGATGTGAATACAGTTTTATATGTATTTCTCAGTTACTGTGATGCCTGTTCTAGCAGTAAAGCAGTAAATTATTAATTATGCTACTATTAATCAACTCTGTGGAACCTAGATATTATTATGGCATCGTAATGACGGTTTACCTTAATGACTAGAATGTGTGTAATAGACCTGTGGCTGGTCCAGATCATTTGTTTAACCAGTAATTGTGGATTGAAACAGCTCTAGAATTCATTAGTATTGCATGAATGGAACTTTTCAGAATATACAGATGTCATTTTGAATAAGCAGAGATAGTCATGATTTATTATTGTGGTATAATCTAAAGTTTAAATTGATTCTATGTCAATTTGCTTTTTTTGCAGGCGCATCTCATTAGCTAGTCCACGTCAACTTTTTAAAGCTTCTAATATGACTCAGCGATGGCAGCACAGAGAGATTTCAAATTTTGAGTACTTGATGTTCCTTAACACGATAGCAGGTGATCTAAGCTCGCGTGTGGACTTACTTCAAATGATAAACTATTCATTGTGACATGACTAGGTTATTTTGATTACTGGTGTATAGCTTATTTTTATTTTTATTGCTACATGAATATACCTTATCAAGAGTAATTTTTATAATAGAGTTGAAAGCTTTATATATGAACAGTTGACTTCCTGATAAAAATTAAATATGGGTCTATACAATCTTTTTCAAAAACATAAAATGAAAATATACAGCTATTCAGTGTAGTAAGAATGACCTCAGTATGGAACACAAGGAATGAATAACCGTAAAAATCTTAAGAATCTATTAACTTAATTAGAGGTGTAGTATATGATAAAACAATGAAACACATCCCAGAAAAAATAAAACTGAGTTCACAGTAATAACTGATGAAAGATTACGACCCACATGTGAAAATCTGAAGACAGAATGGCCCTGTACATGATCTATGATGACACCATATTACTGAAGATCACCCATTGAAACTGTTCATTTGTGAAGACTAAAGAATAGAAATGTGTGATCATTAGAATAAAGAGAGCAGGAGATGTAATGTTGAGATATTTGAGGTTTAGGTAGGTCAAGACGCTGATGCAGTTTATATTCGAGGCACAGAGGTGATGCACAAAGAGCATAAGGTGTGTTGCTTACTCTCACAGAAGTTATTTTAAATGAGCATTTACATGATTCTAGTCAAATGAGTATGAATTCAATTTAAAAATACAAAATAATAATGGGGATTACAAGGGTTATCCAGTTGGTCAGAGTTAGGAAAAAATGAAGACAATGTTTGCATAAGGATAGATAGTACTTTAACTAACAGAGGAGGTATTTGAGAGAGTAGAAGATATTTTATGGAAAACTGAGGGATAAGCAATAGAAAAGATAGAAAAGTATGAAGTGAAGCTGGAGTACAATTAATGGTATAGTTTTATGCACACACACAATACATATTGTATATAAAGGCATCCCCCTATTCATGGGGCACATGTTCTAAGGCCCCCACAGATGCTTAAAACCCTGAGTAGTACTGAACCCCACTAACCGAGACGGCTGCTAAGTGACTGAGGGTGGGAGCGTCTGCCCTGCGGATACGCTGGATAAAGAGGTTGTCCGTGTCGGGTGGGACCAAGCAGGATGTTGGGAGATTTCGTAACATTACTCAGAACGATATAAAACTCACGAATTGCTTGTTTCTAGAATTTTTTATTCAATATTTTTGGACTGTAGTTCACCAAGAGTAACCAAAAATGTAGAAAGGAAAACCATGAATAAGGGGGACTACCATGTATATGCATGTATATGTGTCTGTGTGTGTAGGTGTGTACATAAAGTATATATTTCTAAATGTGTAATGGAAAACAAAACTGGAAAGGTTGTATGGAAAAGTGGAAGATTTTTTGTGTCTTTGAGGAGTTAGCAGTCAGTTCATTGGGAAACTTGTGAAAGTTTTTGAACCAAGGAGTGGTATCAGAACTGCGTGAAAAGGTAGCTTGGAGGCAGAATGAAGTTGATAAGTTGGAGTAGAGAGAGACTAGGCAGAGAGCAAAGTTAGGGAGCAATTATATGTAAAAAGTCATAAGGGCCTTCATTAGAGAGATGACACTGGGAATTAAAGCATAATACTAAATAACAAGAATTTACAGGGCACAAACCATTTGACACCAGCTGACAGTGTCATTGATGGTCATTAGTTTGGAGGAAGCACAGGAAGGAGTGTGTATGGCAGCTTTTGGGAATGGGGGAAGGAACATTGATGATGCTGTGCATTGTATTCAGAGGATTATTGAATTTGAAAGCTGTCACAGAAATTCCAGAGTACTTTGGGACAACTCTGATTTTACAGATGAATAATGAATGCCCGCAGGGCTCAAATTACTTAAACTTGGTTGATTGGTTAATTGATGGCAGAGAAATGAATCTAGTTTTGAAAAGCTCTATGAGAATTATAAATTGGTTTTTAAAATTTTAATAAAAATATTTTAATTGGTACAGGCTTTCAGGTAACAAAAAGTCATCAAGTGTAGTTTATAAGAACATAAACTTGGGGGCCAGACTATCTGGATTTGAATACAATTTGACCATTACTAGTATATCATTTTTGGACAAATTAACCCTTTGTACCTCAGTTTTTTCATCTGTAAAATGGGGATGATACTAATTTAATAGGGCTCTTATGAGGATTAAATGAAATAATGTATGGATAGCACTGCGAGCCATAGCTGGCACTCAGAAACTGTCATTATTTTTAGGAATTATACTCCTGAAGCTGCTTATCATTTTATTATTCTTGACTGAGTGACTTTTTTTCCTCTGCCAGGACGGAGTTACAATGACTTAAATCAGTATCCAGTGTTTCCCTGGGTCATTACTAACTATGACTCAGAAGAATTGGATCTTACCTTGCCCAGTAACTTCAGAGATTTATCCAAGGTAATTTCTTAGGACTCATGTGAAAAATAATTGTTTTACATTTAAAAACATATTTGATTATATTTAATTTTCACATTACTTTAAAAAATCATTTAATATAATTGTAACTTTAATGTATTTATCTTTTAAATGTATTTTAGTGTTCTCAAATTTCAAAGTGAAAAAATGTGCATGAAAAACTTAATGGGAATTAAAAATATTAGGTTATATGTTTTTTCCATGTACACTTACGAAGACATTATTTACACACAGCAACTTCTTCTAAAGGTCTTAGTATTTGATAAAAACATAAGGAAAATCAGGAAAACTTCTCACCAGTGCCCTTAGGAAAGGACAAATAGCCGCTGCTACTCGGAGTCTCCTGACCTGCCTGCCATCTTTCCCTTCTCTCACCCACTCCTCGTTAAAGCCAAATGGATTCTTTTTAAGTCTAATGTTGAATTATATGAGTCCAATGCTTAAACTTTTCTTAACTTGTCACCGAATGCAGATGCTTGCCTTTAATGCTTGTCTCCCTGCTTGGTGCGTGGCTGGCGCTCTCGCTGGCCTTAGGCGAGCTCTGCACCGAGACCCTGGCTGGCTGCCTTTCTGTCCTGGTGCTCTGCTCCCTGTGTCCTTCAGAGCACTTAACGCGCCCTGCATTTTACAGATCTTTCTGCCTCTTCTGTTGGCTCTTATTTATAATGATCAGAGTTCTTGTTCATAATTATTTTTCCCATGCCTGCCACAGGATGTGCTGTCAGTGAGTGTTAGGTGAATGAAATAATATATGTGACATTTTCCCCAAGGTATAAAGTATTATTATTAACTATGTTTGATTTTTAAAGTGTAAAACATTTAAGTAAGGAAAAAAATTATTGCTAATTTACAACATATCTATAAGGAATAGTTATATCATATATACACACTGTATTCTTTAACTTTCTCTACATATTTTCCCATATATTTAGGTATTCTTCAAGAACTTTCCTTTTCCGTCCTGAAGTATCAATAAATAGAATATACTAAATCATCATTTTCTGATATAAAATAAAGGTTTATGTCTTTTTTTCTTTTTAGTTTTTTATTGTGTATTTCAAGTGTAAATAAAAGCAGACAAAAGATGATAATAAATTCCCATCTACCAGTGTCATCTACCTGAGAGCTCAACAGCTGTCGGGGCATGGTTACACTTAATTTTATCTTCACTCTCATTTTCTTTCCCCCTTCTCATGTTACTCTGAAGGAAATCCCAGAAATCATATCATTCCATTCATAAATATTTTAGTATGTATGTCTCAAAACTAGGGTCTCTTCTTTAAAGCACAACTACATTACCCTTAGCAATCCTAAAATATCAACAATAATTTTTAATATCATCAAATACCTAATAGATATCACATTCTCAATTGAATTACAACTTTTATAATTCTTTTTAGTTTATTTATTTAAATCATGACCCAAATAAGTTTCACACATTGCAATTAAGATATATCTCTTAAGTCCCTCTTTTTTCTGTGGGATTCTCTTCCATCTTTTTTTCTAGTTAAGTGATTGAAAAACACATTGTTTGTCTTACTCATTTCTCGGTGTGGATTTTGCTTATTCCATTCCTGTGGTGTAGTCTGACAGGTTCCTCTGTCTTCCGTGTTGCTTATAAATTGGTACTTGGTTTCAGGGGATGATAGAATTTAGATTAGCTATTTTTGGCAAGACTGCTTTGCAGGAAGTTTTGTGTTCTTAAGTCAAAGGTATATAATGTTTATTTTACTTCTCATTTGTGTTGTTAGCAGTCAATGATACTTAATGCCTGGATTCATTGGTTTGGTAAGGACTGCAAAATGATGGTGTTTAAATTCTGTCACTTCTGTTTCATTTATTACTGGGGACCCTTCCGTGAGGAGACACTTGCTTTCACTTACTATTAGATCAGCAGGATTTCCCAGGTGACTATGAGGAATAATAAAGGGATAAATGGTTGTTTTGGGTTTTTTTCCTTAAAAAAAAAGAAAAGGAAAGCCTTACTTACATTTAGGTTCTTAGACCCTGCAGCTCGTCCCTGGAATCTGTAGCCCTCTCTGGTCTACACTGAGGACTGTATTAATTTGGCTTGTGTGACGAGCCCCAATCGGTCAGGAATAAACACTGGGCAACTATTTAATGCTCGGGTAATTGTACCCTACTCTCTCCATTATTTGAATTTCATGTACATTAAAGTACAAATCTCATTTTCATTAGTGCATTAAAAAATAAAACGTGCTTCACAAAATAAATTACATTTCAATAAATAACCGTTCTAGAGTTCTAGAAGAATTGCTCTTTTTTCCCCCTAACTGAGTCCTTCAGTTTGGACTTTATTGAAGCACAGAGCTTACTAAGACTGTTCTGTGCTTTAGAGGATTTTTTTTTTGTAGGCTCCTCAAGATACAGTGGGTAGTAAGATGGATTGTGGACAGGGTACATGCTTGTGTCCAGATGGAACAGTTACTAATGGTGATAAGTGGGAGGCTGTTGGGGTGTTTCTGTCTTCTGCCATCACTGTCCCCGGGCAAGAGTTCCCGTAAACCTGTTACCTCCTCATCCCACTGTTCCCTGCCAACCACTCCATTCTTGGACCCTCGTCTTTGTTCTCTGTCCCACGAAAAATCTTACCTGACCAGAAGAAAGCCTCCAGACATCTATTTTTAAATGGAGGCTTCATGGTGTTTTCATTATGAGAATTCATAGAAATGATGTTCAAAAATGCTGTTATAGATTATTTTCCAGCCAAACAGAATCCTTTTTAAAATTGAATTTTATTTGCATATTTCACCTGTTTCTAAGGATCTTGCCAAATTCTGTTGTTGGATGGGTAAAAGGCTGCTTTAATAATGCTTCTGTTATCTTCCATATGTGATAAACAGGGCTGTTTTTTATGCCCCACAAGATGAACAACAGTCATTTCCTTTTTCATTTTTTTATAGAGCAAAAGTAAAAAGGGGCGGGCCTAGCTTCAAAACCAAAACAAGAGCTGCTTTCCTTAGTCTCTGTCCATGTGTGTTCATATCCGCTGTATAAACACATAGAGACATCACTTTTGTATTCAGTGCCTTTGATTGTATGTTTTTATATTATGAGATTTTGTGAAGTATTTGTACATTGGGCTGAGGAAGGAGTGCGTATTCAACAAGACCTGAAGGGTGCACAGTTGAGCAGCAAACAGTAGTGAAGGGGAGAAGCGGGGAGCTCTAACACTAGCGACAGACAGGTGATATCTGCTTTCCTATCACACTGCAGTAGCTCGAATGCTGCACGCATTTCAGTTCGTGAAAATGGCATTCCACTAGTACTAATTGTTCTCATTAAATATTGATGGGCATAAGTGAGTTTGGAATTAACTACATTATTTTTACTGAAATCAGGCATATCAGATATTTTAAAATTGTAATTTACATGTATAGAATAATGGTAATTATTTATAAAAACAGCTCACTTATGTTGGTATTAAAGTCTGCCATAATGTTTACAGTATGATCCAGTTTTCAAATGTTCGTTTATTCACATACTTTCAGGAGTGCATCTCATACGTGAAGTGAGCTATAACTCCATGAATAATGATTATAAGAGAATTATATTAACATTTGTCCTATAGTATACATTTAGCAAACATTACTGTTTGTTTAAATAAACTTGAAAAATCAAAGAAAACATTGCGTGTAAAGCTTAATTTAAAACATAAACAGATCTTATTCACATTCTTAAATAAATAATACAGCTTTACTAGCTTTAAAATGTATTGAATTATTTACACATATTTATTTCCCTTTAATTTCCCCAAAGCTGGTTTGCAGAGGGCTTTTTGATACAAAGCTACAATTTTGTTTGGTAATCTCTTCCATGTTGCACAGGGAATCTTCTTTCTCAAGCCGAATTAATGTAAACAATGCCCTTTCTTCTGTATTATTTTTTTGAACATATTTTGAGAAAAGCAAAAGTCTGCATAGAACAGTGTAAAAATGTTATATTTTGTAAAATTTTATTTTATATACAACTCTTTTTATAATAATTACAAATTGGTATTATCAGTCTTTTAGGAAATTGAATCTATTTTTCTCTGAAAATTTGATAAAATTAAATCTTTCCTTGTGTTGAGAAGGTTCTCATTTAACATAATGATTTAATTTATTATTTCAAAGCTAAACAATAAGTAGGGATCGATTTTGAAGTTGATTTTTTTTCCTTCTTTTTTCCCAGTTTTTTCATCACGAGTCTAAAATTCTGACTGATGAGAAGACAGATGTAATCATGCATTGACTTTGGAGTGATGTTAATTCATATTTTATAAATATATATTGATTTTTATATTTTGACAACCCCCTTGACAGAAATAAGAGGCAACATTTTCTTTTTGTCCTTTATAAGAAATTATAATTAGGGCAGAAATATATTTACAAAATGTCAGACCATAAAAACAAATTGTGATGGCTGAGCGGTTCAGTACCAGGTTTCCTTTGTAGATGAGGAAGATTTTCTTTGCTACCATTATTTACTTATTTATTTATTCTTGGTAGGAGAAGGATTGTGTAAACCAATTTTCTAGGAGAGGAAAAAAACCAGGATAATCTGAGGCAGTCAGTTCTCTTCTCATCAATCTACATAGTTATTTTAGAATATTAAATATGTACAAATACTGGAATCTGGATACATATTCCAAAAAACAAGTGTGTTCTTAGATTGAAATGTGGTTGATAGCCATTTCAGAAAGTAGAAACATCCCATTTTATTATTGTTAACTGTTATTTACTGAGGACTTCCTGTTTGTCAGGTTATCAAAGTTTATTACAGGTGTTAACTCTTAATCCTCACTGAGACCTTCTAAGGGGGGTGTGTGTGTATGCGTGCAAGTGTACACTGGATTAGAATTTAAAGTGACTTTTCTTACCAGGAGTTCTGGCCCAGAAGGTTTGAGAAGCAAACTGTTATGCTGCCTCCTACTTTTGGCATCAATTGCTGAGCCTGTTTTAATGTCACTTTATCAAGTTGCCTTTCTCCTCTCATGCTGAAACAAACACCTGGTAAAACACAACCAGGGTTTGACTCCTTGAAAAGGAAGACTTTTCCAAATTGCCTCCTCTTGGGGTGTTTGTCCCAGCTTTATACTCCACACTCTTTTGATTTGACCTGTTTTATGAAAAAGCCAAATGTTTGGTTAAAACTAGAGAATTACTGATGTTACTACTCGATTATTAACTTGTTTTTTCATGTATTGGTTGTTTATGGAATAATACTGTTTACCAGGGACTCTCAGTTTCTGGAGATTAGAAAGAATAAAATTAGGTACTTACTATCCTATTAAACAGTAAACTAAAAATTGAGGGGGGAAAGCAGGAATGGCCAAAGTATAAGCAAGTATTTTATTTTTAATAATCAGAGCAGACATTTTTAAAATGAAAGAAACTACTGAAAGAGACAGTTTGAGTTGAGGGAAGAGAAAAGGCATCCACGTTCGGGCTTTCTCATGCAAGAACGAGGTTCAAGAACGAGGTTCGGCGTGCAGAAACGGGGGAAGTAAGGGAAGTCTCCACAGGGGAGAAAGGGCCTTTGCTGTGGTCTCCTGGTGCCTGCTTTGCAGTGTAGGAATCTGAGGAAAGTTTTCTATCAACAGGTCTTCAAGCTGAGTGTTAAATTTTGGTCCAGGCCCCAGTAAATCATAGTTTCTTCTTTAAAAAAAAAGAAACCTCTGTTTCAGTGCTGTAGCATTCACACTGTTAAAAGAGCAGTTCCCATTGCCCTAGTCTGGGTCAAAATGCCTCTAAAGAGTAAATGCTCAGATAACTGAAGAAGAGAACTGAGTGACAATGTTCGCACGGATCTGTTTTCTTGCTGATGAGTTGCTATTGTTGGTTCTTGGTGGGTTTTTTTCCCTATTTCTCTTTGTTTAAAGAAAAAGATGATTTTCTTTCTTGGTCTCTCATTTATCTCCTTCCATTTGGTTGTGTATTTTTATACGTGAGATATTTCTCTCTAACACACACGTTTAATATATACAGCATGCATCCTGACCTGGAATTGACTACCGACATTTAACTGTTGTTGATCAGACAACACTTCTTTATCTCTTTAAGTTTTAAGTGCTGTTTCTGACGAATGCCAGTCCCTTTAGTCTGTGCTGTAACAGATATACTGGGAATCAATATACCATCTAGATGTCACGGGGGGAGAACACTCTTTAGCAGGGGAGGAAGGGCAGTATTGTTTAATATGATAGGTGTCATAACTTTCACTTTGTTTTTTCCATATATTGAGCTTCAGTCCAACGAAAGGAACTCAGACTTTAAAAAAATGATGATATTGCAGAGGTAAATAATGAACCTTAAATGTTTAAGTAAAATACAGATGCACAAAAAGAAATTAAAAATTACCCCACACTTGGATTTTTTATTGGCTGACAAAATATATTAAAATATTTTAATCTAGGAATCAAATATGGATGCTGTTGTAGCCACATTGATTTTGGGGATTTTGGCATAAATTTCATTTTGTGGCCTTGGGGGGAATTTATAGCCTACTAAGCAGAAGAATGACATTGGGATAGTTTATGATATGTTTGTAGTGTTGTGCGCTCTTCTTTAATTCCCTCAATGACACTGTGAGGAATGTGTTATTATCTTTAATTTATAGGTAAGAAAACTAAGATGTAATGAGGTTAAGGAACTCTCCAAGGTCACACATTTCCAGGTGTTAAGGCTAGAATTTGATCTCACGTCTGTGTCTGTTAGGGAACTGGTATATTTTAGGTATGACAAGAAAGACTTAAACGTGCATTTATATGCACTTCTTTCCAAAACCCACTATTCTTCCCTTTATCTGAACAGAAGGCAAGAGGTTTACTTTTTAGAGAAACTGTACCAGAGATGTTTCTGATTTGAGGACCCCAAGAGCAGCAGAGAGAGGGTTTAAAGTAATGAATGGAAAACAGGAGGATTAACTGAAAGGCTTAAGTACAGGGTGGTGAAGTCCCCCAGACCCCTTTGCTGTCGTGCTATCAAAATTCTGGCAGGCAGGCTAGTAGCAACCCCACCCTGTGAGACAGAGGATTATATCATATATCACTCTTTGGGCATAGTGACTGGTTCAAAAGGAAAGACCTAAAAAATACTGACATTTCGGGATTCTGCTTGGAGCTCCCCTGACTTCCCCCAGTGAAGTCTGCCGGTTCACATTGCTGCTCTTGCTGCATGGATTGCAGTCAGCCCTTTGGGCTTCAGTTTTAGGAATGAAGGTACAACCAAGTGTTAGCAAACGTGCTACGACAGTCTCCAGTGCGAAAGGTGACAAAGGCTAAACAAATGAAATGAAAAATAAACGAAATCAGAAAACACCTAGGCAATTTAAGAAACAGAAAAAGCCTTGGAAAGAAAACAAAAATACCCTAACAGTGATAAAACTATTGCATTAACATTAAAAAATATGCTATATGAAGTCGAATGTGCATGCATATGTTTTCTAAAAAGAACATCAAAGTGATACAGGAAGATAGCCTGGGAAGATAAAATTGAAGGACCAGAGTGGGAAATCTTTAGATTTAGGTAGACTTGTGTCTGTCTGCCTCCATTTATTAGCAAGGGACCTTTAGCAAATTAATTAGTTTGAGGGGGGTCTCATATAGCAAGCGATATAATTATATATTTATTACATAATATTTACATTAATACTTAGGAAAATTTTCATTGGTACACTGACTTCTATGAACTTTAAATCATTACTTGTATATTGTGATGTATTTAGTTTAAAATAGGGCTATGCAACTCTTTTCCCAGAATTTAAAATTAAATTCAGCAAAATGTGAATATATATACGTCCAGTAGATACACATTCATGTGTGTGTATGTGTATGAATGTGTATGTATATATGGAGGGAGGGAAGGAGGGAAAGGGAGATATGGTGTGCATTTAGAGTACTTGTTGGAATTTTGTTTTGAAGTTAGAAAACAGTCTGTTTTGTGTGACTATATTTTAAATTTACATTTATTAGCTCTGGCTGGTGTGGCTCAGTGGACTGTGTCCACCTGTGAACCAAAGGGTTGCCATTTCGATTCCCAGTCAGGGCACATGCCTGGTTGCAGGCCAGGTCCCCAGTTGGGGGTGTGTGAGAGGCAACCACATACTGATGTTTCTCTCCCTCTCTCACTCCTTCCCTTCCCCTCTCTCTGAAAATAAAAATAAATAAAAAACCTTTAACAAAAGAATTGCTTCTCTTTTAAAAACTAAATAAATTTACACTTATTAAACATTGGCACTCTGTATTGCATATTTGGTTTTCTACTGGAAGTTACCTCCTAGCAGAAGTTTTTAAATGACTAACAGAGGTTAACTTTACACTTTATTTAAGCAGCCTTCAATGACATTGTTTTTTAACATTAGTCAGTAAACGATAAACTGCAGTAACTGAAATGGATTGTGGTTAATATTACTGTCAGGGTGATGAATAATCCTGACACATACCAGCAACACACTGCCAGTCAGTAACCCTTCTCCAAGTTAAGTATTTATTCACTAATCATCCTAAGTTACTGTGGTGTGGAGTGACCATTTGTTATTATTTATAAATGGATTGTTTTATTTACATAGTGCTACCAGTTTTATCCCATAATACTTCCTATTTTCTTAGTTTAGTGCTGAGTGTACTAGTTGGAATAGATTCAGATTAGAGGACATTTATATTTACCATGAATTTACATAAAAACTGATATTAAAAAACCTATACTTTTTTAAGTCTAGTAATTACTAATACTATATGTCTGATTTCAGGCTGGGGTATTTTTTCTCTTTATAAGAGAGTTAAGTGTGGTAAGTTTATATACTTCACTGTGTGGGCTTCTCATTCTTATATTTCCCTGTGATACTCAAACTTCTTTTCAGTGAATATGTAGTATCCTACTTACACTGGGTAATGTAGTAACTTATCCTTTAGTCTCATGTTCACATTCCTATCCAACTCTTTATTCTCAAAGTACATTTACAAATAAGCATACTTATTCTACATCTACATCTAACCCTGTTTATATTCAATAAATGTGCTCATTCAAATAATTGATTATTAAATATTTGCTGTGTGCCACTTGTGGCCATTGTTCCAAGGACTGTGTCAGAAACAGTAGCGAGTGCAATAATCCCCACTTAGAGTTTTGTGACTGAATGTATGTTATGTATGAACCACTTAAGGAGCATAATTTAATTAGAAATGTTTTATTTCTATGTGACTTTATTTTAGACTGCCCCACCCTCAGAAAAGGAATTTTTTAAATGTGAGTCCACAATTTGTAATGTAAACCAAGTTTTCGAAAGTAGAAAAAGGGATGAATTCTGAAAACAAAAACCATAGTTATTATTGGCCCACTATCTAAACTAGTACAGACAATTAAATAATTGCCTTTTTTTAAATGTAGGAAGAAAAAAAGTACAATTATATTAAGAAATATATTCTGTTAAACTACATTAATTGATTTACTTTAAAAATATGTTTTGCTGTATGTCAACTATACTAAATGAAAACAACAACATACTTGTTTGATTAAGTCAACGATTTTCAGTCTTTTTCATCTCATGGCACACAACTAATTAATAAAATTCTATGCCACACCAAAATATATAATTTTTGCTGATCTGACAAAAATAGATATAATTTTGATTGATTTACAAAAAATAATAGTAAATGCCTACCCTTTGTGCTCCAAAGTGACTTTTTTAAAAAATCAGGTGCTTATACTTGTATATAAGGATTTCTGGTACCAAAAATTAACCAATCAGATGCAACCTTATTATGGGATGTGACCAATAAGATGCAGCTCTGTTGTATGACCTGTATGTATATTTATGGTTCAGGACAGAGCACTCACACTGAATGGCTGTTGTTGTGTTGGCCATTGTCATTTTTTAAAATTTGACAATCCAAGGAAAAAGAGGCCAGTGCCTCTGACTGAATAGTCAGGTATTGCATGTTGTAAAAGTTCTTGTGGCACAGCAGTTGAAAATCACTGGATTAGGTTAATGAAATGCGGGAGCTATAGATCTATAGATCATTCAGCAAATGATTCCGGAGTCCAAGTAGAACCTTTGTGCATCGTAGACAAGGCAATTAAAAGACATCAGCAGCATTAAGAACTGTTCAAATCATTCACAACCCACTGAGCTACCCAGCCAGGACTAGGTTAAGTTATTTCAATGATTCCATTTTCTCTACACTATGATTTATTATTTATATTTTTAAAAAATTTAGTGGTTCGTTGTTTGAAATATACATTTTAATTGATTTTTTTAGAGGGAGAGGAAGGGGGAAAGAGACTAAGCGAAACACGAGTTTGTTTTTCCACCCAGGTATGCATTCATTGGTTGATTCTTACATGTGCCCTGTCCAGAGATTAAACTTGCAACCTCTGTGTATCAGGATGATGTTCTAACTAACTGAGCTACCTGACCAGGGTCTGAAATATACATTTTTAACTTATGGCAGTCTGTCTTCAAAGTACATTATACCACTTCATACAGTTTTCAAGCTTTTTTAACAGTATCCACTTATTCTCCTATTCCAACCTTTAAAACTATTGTTCTTTTTTGTGTGTGTATATGTGTACAGTCATCTGTCACCATGCAAACTTCAGGTTTTATTTTTTCATTTTTAATCACTTTTATTTTTTAATTATATTGCCATACATTATTATATTATACCAATATTATATTGGTTTCAGGCATACACCACAGTGATTAGACATTACATAACTTACTAAGTGATCTTACAAATTTTTCGGCTAAGTATGCCATAAACTCAGTGCATTGTTACTCTTGTTACTATTTTTGCTTTAGATAGCCATCTTTTAAAGCAATAAAAGTAAGGAAAAAAATGTATGTGTACCGTGAGTGTTGCCATGCCTAATCATCTCTATTTCTTTGTGTGGCTGTACATTTAAATCTTTCATCGTATTTCTTCTTCTAAAGATTGTCATTAGTATTTCTTGAAGTGTATGTCTTCTGGCAATTAACTCTTAATTTTATTTTAATCTGAAAAAATATTTCACGTTGTTTTTAAACAATATTTTCACTGGATAGAGAATTCTAGATTGACAGGTTTTTTTGGAGGGGGATTAGTACTTTAAAGGTGCTTTTTACTGTCTTCTGGCTGGCCTTCTTACTAATGACTGTTTGCATTCTCATAAATTTTTCTCTTTCAATGTAATAATTTTTATTTTCCCTTCCTCTGTCTTTCAGACTTTTTTTCTTTAACTTCAACTTTCTGCTATTTGTGAAGTTTATTGTTCATTTGTTTTTCTGCTTTGAGTTTTTAGAATCTCTTGAATCTGTATTTTGTTTCTTATTAATTTTAGAAGTTGCATATTCATTTCTTAGATGTTTCTTTTGCTCTCTTGTCTCTCCCCTCCTTCTGTGACTCCAGTTGCATCTGTATTAGACTCTCTGATTTTGTCCCATAGTTTTTGGTTCCTAAATCCTCTTTGGGTTTCCATTTGTTTATCCTCTTCATTTTGGATAATTTTTATTAATGTACCTTCAAACTTGCTTACTCTTTGCTGTGTCCAGTCGCTCATAAGCTCATCAGAAGAATTATTCACCTCTGATATTTATTTCAAGCATCTAAATGAAATTCTCTTGCTATAGTTCTCAGCTCTGCTGAAATTTCCCACCTGTTTATATAAGTTTTCCACCTTTCCAGTAGATCTTTTTTAGTGTATGAAGTACAGTTATTTTAAATATCCTGTCAGATACTTCTACCCGTCTGCATTATCTCTGGGACTAGTCGTTTTGATTGCTTTATCTCTTCGTAATGGGTCCTTTTTTTCCCTTAGTCTAAGTGTCTCATAGTTTTTGGTTGAAGGCCAGTAGAGATCTGATAGGAATACTATTTTATGCCCAGAACGGTGGGTGCCTCCTCCACGTCAGGCAGTTTGTGTCGCGAGTTCAGTCGGTCTGGTCGAAGGAAGAGCTCCATTGAGTTTGTTGTTGTCATTATTGCCTTCAGTGCAATAATGTAACTTTGTTGCAACTTCAGTGCAACTTGGAATTCCTCCATCTGAACTCACCCTTGGGGAGGCCCTGAGGTGCTGCTCCTGCTCTGCCATTCCGCACACCCTGTGCACGTGTGCCACCAAGGAGCTTTCTGTCTCTCTCCGGTCTCTCACTGGTTTTCACAGCTAGGTGTTTTGGGGCCCTGTCTCACAGGTAAAAACCTTAAATATTGGGGTGCTAGACATGCGGTACCAAACCTTCACAGCTTCACAGGGAAGCTGTGAGTACAGAGCTCCCTTCCAATTCATGTCACTGAGTCAGAGGTGGGGTCTATGGCAAGAGTGTGTCACAGCCCTTCCTGTTCTGTGGGTATTTTCCTTGTCTCCTGTTTTCTCAGTGTGTGTGAGTTGCTCAGCTAGTTTCTGGATTTATTTTCAGAGCGAATTGTTCCATCATACAGCTGCAGATTAGGTTTCTTTGTGGGAGGCCACCATCTTGGACCAGAACTGCTGATTTTAATGGTCTTAAATGATTCTGTTTGCCAATGAGTAGTTTTTGATATATCAGCTTTGGGCCTCTTTGTTATTTATCATTTTCACAATTACCTAAGACTTTTTTTTTTAATTTGCTTTGGATTGTTAGGATTGCCTTTTGGGTTCTTAGACCATTTAGCTAAACACTGGCATTGGATTATCAGATTATGTTTAATCAATTTATGCGCCTTTCTCAAACTCAGATAAAAACCTATAGTAAAAATCACTTACTGTAAACCATAACTGAGTAACAGAAGTGTAAAGATACTGCTACTGATCTACTAATATGAGCATTTGAAATGATTTAGATTCTATATGCACAGTAAGTAAAATGAAATACTTTCTTTTTCCCAAGATGTATTTGTTAAATTGAAATAGTACAGTGAATGTATGCTTAATGCCCCTTGCAAGAAAGTGTGTTTTCAAGGGATTAAGAACCACTGTGGTCCTTGAAAACAAAAGTGCTTGTTTGTTAACTCTAAAAGCCACAGTAGTGTGCCAATGACATTTTTTTCTTGACAATATTAAATAAAATGTAGAGTGCATGAAGATAAGTGCCGAACCATTTCAGCCATATATAGCATTTGACGAAATACCCTAAAAGCCAAGGCTGAGTAAAAATGCTGATCAGGCTGTTTGTTACACTTGTCATTTAGATAAAAGAGCTGTTCCAACTGACACAAAATAGTTGCTGTACCTCCTAACAGCAGCAGCATTGCTTAAGTGACAGAGGTTGTTTATTTTCTTCTCTTGGTGAGTGGAGGAGAAAGGCAGGTGGTGGAGATGCACAGAATAAAATTCATTGAGTTTGTGGATGCAGGTATACAAATACAAAAAATTTAAGAGGAAAGTAAAGCAATACACTTTGCTGACAATACTTACCTTTTTGGTTTACTTTAAAAAAAAAGAGCTATTTTTGCCACACATCTTTTTTGGTGTCCCAGGACAAAATATTCATATTTTCCCAATTATAAAGCCTCTGCTAAAGTGATATTCACATATATTGATATGTGGGGATAAAAATGTGAATAGCATTTTTTCAAAAAGAGAGTCTAAACTTCCCATGAAAGGATTCTAATGACCTTACACATTTCGCACCAATATTTTCATCAGTCCACACAACCCAGATCACTTTAGGACTCACGGATCAGTTCAGTCAGGGTCAGCTCTGAATCTTGCTCCTGAAGCCAGCTTGGTAACCAACCAGTCATAGTTGCTTAACTTTTCTCAGACTCAATTTTTTCATCTGTAAATTGGGAATGCTATTAGATTTGTATATTAACGGGGGTTTTTTTGGTGAATGTAATGACATAATTTTTAAAAAATTTTATTTATCTTCAGAGAGAGGGGAACATAGAGAGAAAGAGATGGAGAGAAACATCAATGTATAGTTGCCTCTTGCGTGCCTTTTATGGGGGACTCAGCCCACACCCCAGGCATGTGCCCTGTCTGGGAATTGAACCAGCAACCCTTTGGTTCACAGGCCCGTGCTCAATCCACTAAGGCACTCCAGCCAGGGCTGCAATGGCATAATTTTTATAAGACTGAGAACCATCACTTATATCCAATAAATAGTACATTGTCATCAGATAGAATGGCCCCTTTAATCGGCATATAGTTATTTCCTGTAATCTTCTCAAACCAAATATTACTCCCTAATCAGGAATGACCATCTTTTATGATGTCACATTTCCTGATAGCCTGCCCTCTTTCTTCCCCTAAATTAGATGAAACTAACATTTTAATATGACATTTCTATAACATGTAACATCGAATTGGTGTAATATTGAGTTTAACCATCCCTCGCTCGCTCTCTCTCTTTTGTTTCTCCTGTTTTTCAGCAATGGCTCTCTTTTAGTATCTACAGGGCTTTCCTGCTTCCAGGAAAGAATACCATTTCTTTTGTCCATGACCTCTTAAATGCCGTAGGACAGGTTTTATGTGTAGTCCTGGAATTAAAGGATGTTTCCACTTTCCTAATGGTACCAAATGAAGGTGACACTCACAAATGGCTTCAGGCCAGTCATCGGGATCCTGAGCAAGACACCGAAAGTGGTTTTGCGCCTCTGCCCACCCTTACGGAGCCCCAGGAAATGTGTCTTTGTGATGCATTCTCCTTTAGCATCCACAAGGGCCCTGTTTCTGGATTTCATGCTCCAGGATGACTTTTCTTTTTCTTTCTTCATCTTCCTCTTTTCTGCTTCTCATCCTCATATGTTAGGGCTTAATGATGTTCTAAAGAAAGCCTTCACAGAAAGATGTAAAAACCTCTTTTGAGAGTTGGAGTTTAAGAAGTTTGTTAAGCCAAGCAAATCTGTGCCCTGTGAAATTACTCAGATTTCTTGTCAATTCCCTGTAATTTTCTTACTGTAAGTAATTTTATTACAGTAACAAAATTACTGTGTTGCTGTAATCATGGTCCAGCAGTTTGGAACGTTTCACTTCTAAAACGTTGGTATAAAATGGAGCAGTTCACACAGAAATCTCAAAAGAAGGAGGAGTTATGGTGATGGTGATAACAACGACTGTGCTTACTGAGCACCTTCTTTGTGCCAGGAGCTCTCCTCGGCACTTTACATACATTATTAACCTTTTAAGTCAGTCCATTAAATATCATACTTAAAAACTGAAAGTGTGAGAAGTTGGAACATTGTCAAAACTAGGAAAAACAATTTGTAATACAGTAAATTTAGGTGGATAAAATGGCCCAAAGACCATATTTTGAGAACTGGATTTTTGTCTTCCAGATTTATATTGGTTTTCAGCTACATCACTTAAGACACTTCTTGCCTTCATTATTAAAACAGGATATCTAGCTCACATTTATTATGAGAATGGATTATAATGCTTTATAAATTGCAAACTGTAGGTTGGGCTATTATTCTTTTGGAAGATGGATATTAGTAATTATCCTGAAATTTTAAAAAAGAAAGAGAAAGCTTAGAATGCCTCAGCACTACAAAAGCCTTTTTTTAACAGCTAACTTTTACTAGTGATTATATGAGTCTGTTGTGTGCCCTTGAAGAGGTCTGAGAATTGAAAACTGTTTGTTTTTAATAGATGTAGAAGATGTTTGCAGCTTGATATTTCATATATTTTTCATAGTAAAATTAGGGGGGCCCTTCGGACTTTTGAAAGTCAATTTGCTTTTGCTTATGCGCCTGAGGCAGGTAGAAGAGTGCAGTTTGCTGGGGCTACTGTGCCCCACCAGGCTTCCGACCCACAGTGCCCAGCACTTGGGCGCCCACAGAGGGTCGTGGGGTTTCACTGCGTTCTTTTCTCATAGACTTCACTGATCTCATCAGGTTCATTTGATGGGTTTTCTTAAATGTGCTTAATTCAGCCAAAAAAATAGTTATTATTGCTAATAATTGTGTGCCCAGCACTGAGCTGGGCATTTTAGAATCAGTATTTTGTTTTCCTTATAATTAGAAAAATTACTTCTCAAGGAAGGTAATGAGGTATTCTTTATTGTAATAATCTTAAAAGTCTGATTTAGAAAGTTTTGTTTTACACATATTGTTCAGAAAGGTATCGTTACTGTTTCTCAAACAGTATACTTACGACTCTAACACAATTTTCAATTTTGCTATTTGTGAGTTGAAATATTCTAAGTATAGTGATTTTTTTGCTATTTGTACATTTTCAAGGGTTTTGTGTTCTCTTTTCCAAGTTATTTCTATTTTTTAATGTAATACTTATTGTAGTTTTATACTCTAATTTTTAAATCATTCTAGTCTGAAGTTCTTTTGTTATTTTATTGATTTAAAAAAATCTTACACAATTCTATTTGTTAGTCTAATGTAATGTCTGTAATTATAATTACTTTTCTATATCCTAGGGCTATTTATGTTTACCTGGCTATGAACTTGAATTATACCTCTTTAATCAATACTTATTTTTATTGATTTTTTTTTTCAGGAAGTTACCATTTTAAATGACTAGTATTTTTTGCTCTTACCCCTTTAATCAGTTTGCTGTTTTTTAAAAATACTCAGCCAAGCTTTTACAGTTAAGTCGTACAAAGAGCTCTCTGTGGGATGATGGTGCTAGGCATTTTTCTGAATTGCCCTCCAATTGATACTCATAACATCCTGTATAAGCAAGAGGAGCCCTCAGCATTGGCTTTTACTTCTTTTGTAGAGATGAATAAACATCTTGAAATGCTGATTTAGACAATGTTTTAAAAATGCTATGATGCACTTTGGTGTATGACAGACTCTTGCTTAGTTAAATGTTTTGCAGCATTATAACATAGTTGGATTCAGCTCATCTTTTAAAGCAGTTGTCAGGAAAATATGGGCCAGCATGGTAGAATGTATTAGCTCAATACATTGTCTCCATTTTATTATGAAGCTGCTGAGGAAGCTGTGATATACAGCACTGTCATTACAGATCTATTGTTAGGACGGTTCCACAGTCTTCTTTGTACCACCATTAATTTATAGCAGTAAACAATATGTAGCCTTCCAACTGCAGCAAAGCAGAATCTTTTAATGAGGTGGATGTTATTACCACAATAAATCAGTGCTTTCGCGTAATGTATAATTCAATGTGTGTATTCCCACTGTAACTTCTCTGAGTAAGCTGATAGTGTATCATTGTCATTGCACAGCTCCACTGGTCTTTTTTTTTTTTAACCTTCTTTTATTTGGGGACTTCTTTTTTATATGCTTGCAAATAAATGTGGTATGTCTTGATAGCTGTCCTCTAGCAGGCTTCAGAAACCAACTGTAACAATAACAGCCAGAATCAATACTGTGGGTTCTACTTCTATGGATCTCTGTGCAATGCCATTTTTTTTAGATGCTAGTGAAATCAATCCTAATTGGTTTTAGCGTTATATTCAAGAAACGTGATTCTATAACTATTGATTTTGGGGGTGTACTCATTTGGAGAGTAATAAAAATAGGAGCAGATAAAGTGACTACTTAATATGCTGCAGAACCATACAAAAGGAGCATTGATTCTATTTTTAATTCATATAATTTGTCTTCCAGTGATTTTATTTCTTTTTTCCTTTTGCATAGCTCAGTCTTTAGGGACAGGAACTAAAATCCATTTAAAGGAATTCAAAATTGGTTCTGTAGCAAAGATTTCTTGGAGTCAGTACCATTCTTAACTGGCATAAATTTAGAAAATCAGATATAATTCTTTTCTGAAGAAACTAATGCTTTAAAAGGTGACGTTTTAAATCAGTCTACTGTGATACTGATTTAGAATAGTAATCAACTAAAGATTTTTAAATATTTGCTTGTAAAGTTAAAAAATGGCTTAAAATAAAATGCTGATTAGAACATTTCAAAGCTTTTGAAAGAGAATGGTGCCACAGATAAACAGTTTGAAAAAAAATAATTAAAGAAATGTAGACAAACTGATGAATTTTAAATGTTGCTTCAAATCACATATTAACATGAAAAGCAGTTTAAAAAATAGTTTAACATTGCTTCATATTCAATAGACTGTCTGAATGTATCATTTTTAGACCAATATTTTCAAATTTATTTTACATTACCATTTCCCCCATTAATAATCAGATATTTCCTTTCTGTTATGAATGAGGAGTGACTAACTCGTAGGTTTTCATTAAAGAAAGTAATCTGACATTTTTTTCAGTAAATTGGTACTTAATATCTTAAATAATCAATAAGCATTTTCCATAAGTCAGAATTTTTTATGAGAATGAATTGTGGCTTAAAACAGTTGATGTTAACACTCTTTCAACCTTAGAACCCTTTGAAAATCTTTCCCCCCTTTTTTATTGAAGTTATCGGGGTGAAAATCTTAAGAACCACTCAGTATATCTTCCTTGAGACAATGTTCGTGTGCATCACCACACACAATTTTGCGTGCTGTTCACGGAGCTCAGGTGTTCCCTGAACAACAGCAGCAGCCATGATAACATTTGTACAATACGGCTCTTCCCTTCCACCAACCAGGGTGCTGGAGCTCTACAGACTAGTATTTTATTGAAACTTGACCCCAGTTCTCGAAGCTAATCTTAAAACCAATAGTTATCGTTCACTGGGTGTTGTCAGGCAAGGTTGACAGGACTTTACCTGTGCTGACTCATTTTATTTTCCCAAACACCCTTCTTTCTGAGTGGGCCCTGCTGTCCCCCAGTGAGCCCACTCTGCTGTGCTGCTTTTGGGACGTCTGCTCTGATGCGTTGTTTTCTGGTATACGTTTGCAGTCTGTCTGCAGTTCTTTATGTTGTGTAGTTTTATATTTCATGCAGGCATGCTTTTTTCCTCAAAATTCTGGTTCTCATACTAGTAGGAATTTGTAGGTTTCCGTCTAATCCCCTTTCCCCGTAATCTCCTCCTCACACTCCCTGCTCCCTCCAGTTCCATTCTAACCTCTTTTCAGAACCTTTTATTAATTAATCCTCCAGCTTCAAGATTCTCTTTCTGGTTGTTGCTTCTGATTAACTAAATAGAATTTTATAGGTGCTTTCAAAGTATTCTGTAGTTACTTCATGTAGTTGCCTTTTTAAAAAAAATCTTTACCCAAGATATCTTTACATAAGATAAAAATCTTATGTTTTTTATTGATTTTTAGAGGGAGAGGAAGGGTAGGGTGGAGAAACATCTATTTAAGAGAGAAACATCCACCAGTTGCCTCCCACATGCACCCCGACTGGGGATCTAACCACAAGCTAGGTGTGTGCCCTGACTAGGAATCAAGCCTACAACCTTTTGGTGTTTGGGATGATGCTCCAAGGAGCTGAGCCACCTGGCCAGGGCCATGTACTTGTCTTTTTGAAAATGCTTGCTACAGGCTGACTAAAGACTTGGATTCAACAAAAGCTAGACTTAGAAATGACAGGTTCTCCATTTATTCAAATGGGTATGTTTAACCTCCATTGATAATAAGTTTGTTTTTCTACTGTCTGAATGTAACAATGTATTTTAGCTCGAATAGTTTCTATAGTTTTTAATTCACTTTCAAACTTGCTAAAAGGACATTTTAAAGAGTGAAAGAGATAAAAGACGCTTACATTTGTGCTCTTATTTGTTTTTCCTCCCCATTGGCAGCCAGTAGGAGCTTTGAATCCAAAAAGAGCAGCGTTCTTTGCAGAGCGGTATGAATCATGGGAAGATGATCAAGTTCCCAAGTTCCACTATGGTACTCATTACTCAACTGCAAGTTTTGTTCTTGCGTGGCTGCTAAGAATAGTAAGTCCAATTTAAATAATAAACCATGAATAAATAAGGTCAGTGTTGTGGAGAATAGGCAGTCTTTTTTTAATGTTTTTTTTTTTTCGGTGACAAGGTTCTAGTTGTATCTCTTTTTCCCACTTGCTGTGTATTAGTGTAAAATTGCCTTAAAAATGTTTCACCTCAACCTGTGTGATCTTCTTTAAATTTGCCTGTTCAAATGGTTGATATCCTACCAGATTCTAAACTGTAACATAGGTTATATTCCAATGTTATCTATTAAAATAAATAAAATTTCATTAACACATGGATGTATATTCATATACTTAGGAACTTCAGTTGCCCAAAATGGAATAAGGTATGTTTGTAGGTTACTCCAAGGCTGCCATGTATTGATAATATATTGGTTAAACAAGAAATGTTTCTGTAAAATGGAAAGGTGATTCATCTACTGGAAAGTAATTTCTTTGGGAAAGCATTAGCAGCACATCATTAATTAAAGCTTGTTAGAAGGGTACAGGCAGACATAAATCCTAGAAGTAATTTATAGTGCTTAGCTAATTTCAAGCAATTATCCACTAATATGTGTTTAAGTGTTCTTTAACTAAGAGGAGGCTTTTAAATCTTCCAAACATTTTTCTTTTCTTAATCATAAATTAAATATTGAGTCGTAACAATAGGAAAATTACATATTTGACAATTTCCCTGTGCTGTGAAGAAAATATCATCTAATTTATGTCTGAATGCTATTAATAAATTGTTCTTAGAAGGAAAAGTAAAAAATGTTGCACATACCAAATTTTGGAAATATTTCTTTTGAGAGAAAAAATGATTTGAGAACACACATTACTGGCTAATGTGTGTCAGTCATTAGAGCATTTAGGTATAAAGATGTATAAAAACCACATGTCTATGCATGAGGGGAGGTACTGATTTTTTTAATCGCTAATTTTTAGGAACCCTTCACAACTTATTTCCTAAATTTGCAAGGAGGGAAATTTGATCATGCAGATCGAACTTTTTCATCAGTTTCCAGAGCTTGGCGAAACAGTCAGCGTGATACATCTGATATTAAGGTACAGAAATGTTTCATTTTTCAATTATTGCCCATGTGTTCCTTGTTGAATGAATGTTGACAATTTCTCTTCTGCTGTACAGCCTGAAGATAAGCCTCAAAGAATGAGGTCTTACTTAAGTGGCCAGGAACCACTTCACAGAATTTGTCTGTCTCTCTTTTTCTCTCTTCTGTCTGTCTCTGTCTGTCTCTATGTCTGTATGCATGTCTGTCTCTTCTCTCTCCGTCTCTTTCTTCAGTTGTGAAATAGAGTCTTTATTCCTCCTCCTTGGAGTCTTTATTTTTAAAGAAAAAATTTATTACAGATGTAAGGAAGCATGCTCAATGGAAATCCAAATTCAGTGTATAAAATTGACATATAGTCAGAAATGCACTGTGAGAAAAATCTCAAGGCTTTTATTTTATTTCATTTTATGTCAAAGACCACCATGTCTCTATTCTTAAGGTGGTCATCTTTTACCTGCTGTGTGTCTGAATGCACACCTGACTGTGACCGGTGCAGGATTGCATTATTAAGGAGGAGGAATAAGAGCTCTCTTGTCTGCGTGTTCATTGCTGTAAAAGATCCAGACTTTGCACAGTAGTTACTGTAACCCTTACTAGACTTTTGCCCACAGCCTCAAAAGTACCATAACTTACTTTCACGACATAGTGTCTCTTTTGATAAGGTATTGATGTCAGATGCTCTCGATTGTAACAAGTTATACCTATCATGAAGTTCCTTATAGTCTCATAAAGACATGTAAATAATTATACTGTATGTGAAAAAATGGTGAGTTCTATGTGGGATATATTGGGAAGTTACATTACTAATGTTTATGTTTTTATAGAGTACTTTAAAAATTCAGTAAAATGTGTTCACATATTTCTTAGAGTATATCATTGCTTCTATCAAAGATATTTGATTAGCCCTGGCTGGTGTAGCTCAGTGGATTGAGCACGGGCCTGCGAACCAAAGGATCAAGGTTCGATTCCCAGTCAGGGCACATGCCTGGGTTGCAGGCCAGTTCCCAGCAGGGGACACATGAGAAGCAACCACACATCGATGTTTCTCTCTCTCTTTCTCCTTCCCTTCCCCTCTAAAGATAAATAAATTAAATTAAAAAAAAAAGATATTTGATTAAACAAGATTTCATCTATAAAGAAATAATCATATATATTGGGACATCTATAGGATTTTTTGATATCACTAATAATGAGCTATAGAATACTCTTGAAATTATATATCACACTCTTTAAGAATCATCAGTGGATAATTTTGAAATGACTACTAGATAACAGAATAGTTAACACATTTAATAATTGTTACTGACTTCCACTTCTGATCTTGCACTGTGTAATTGTCTGACTCGTTTGAGAAGTAGTAGGAAATACAGACACGTGAAAGCACTGATCGGTCGGACTTTCTGTTCTCAGATTGAAGAATTGTAAATTTTTTAAAAGTGTATAAATTTCTTCATTTATTAAGCATGTAATGACTAAGTGACAGCCTCATTTTTAGATTTGACACTAGCAGTGTAAACAAAAATGAAATCATGCATTTGAAGATTATTTTTTCCGTCTGTACTGGAAGGGAGTGCATGTCTTTAGCTCTCTCCCTCTCTCAGGATCAGACACTCCTGCTCGGCCCTGGGTCAGGCAGGAGGCGCACGTGACAGGCCCTTGTAGTCCTGTCGTCCCTTTTTCCTAAATCTCTCTTTTTTCCTCAGTATTCTTTAATTAGCACTGTCTGGTTCAGTTTTTTCAAACACTTCCCTCAAAATACCCTACCTGTTAAAAATAGATAAACCCACACAAATCAGCTACAATATTAAAAAAAAAATTCTTGTGAACTTCTTTACTTTTCTCCTTCCTTATTTTGCTCACTGGTTTCCTTCCTTCACAGATCATAAGAGCTTAAATGTATCTTGCTTTCCTCTGAACGCCCCAGCAGACTTTAATAAAATCGTTCCACTTACAACACAATACTAGAGTTTTAGGTCTTGCTACCGGGGCACTTAATTTCTAGCTTTCTAGCAGTGTCAGATAGAGCGTCTATATGGAAAAGTAGAGAACAGGTTGAGGGAAAAGTTAAAAAATAATTTAAAATTCCAAGGGTCAAGTTGATTGGAGCCTGATTAGAAATAGAGCTACGTTCTTAAACACGATTCATTATGTTGTAATACACAGAAATTTCTTCAGGACTAACTTTGCTGAAATATTCTTGCCCTTCTAAGAAATATGAATATTCTCCTTTTATGTTTTTACCATAAAATATCTGTAGGGTAGATAGGACATTGATAAATTACCCAATTTTCTATATTGATAACCAACTAATTTGGGCCCTACCACTTAGTGACTTTTAAATACTTCAAAAAATATGCAATATATGGTTACTGTCCGTCGGGGTGTTTGACCCACAGCCCAGGACGGCTGTGAATGCAGCCCAACACAAAACCGTAAATTCACTTAAAACATTACGAGATTTTTTTTTGTTTTCATTAGTGTTTGTGTATTTAACCTGTGGTCCAAGACAACTCTTCTTCCAGTGTGGCCCAGAGGCACCGACAGGTTGGACACCCTGAAGTCATGCCTGTTTTTATAACTTGCACTTTATAAGTGTTACATTTTAATACTTTAAAAGCATGTTTAAATTGTTATGATACAGTTTATGAGAAATATATGAGAAAGTATATTTAAATCACTACAACAGTGCAAACATTTTATTGAGATGAAGCGTATTTCAGTGGAATTATATAATTATAGTTTCATCTTTATTTGTATTGTCTTGGAATTTTTGGAAACAGAGGAAAATGTTAAACATTACAGAGGGGATAGTGAAATGTAAGGGTGGATTCTAAAGTATTACTTTGATTGGTATGTTCTTTAAAATGTTTTTATGCTATTTTACAAATATGAAATTTTGTGAGGTCAACAGAAGATTTTTTTTTCAGAACATAATAATATAACATTTCTAGTACTTAACCTTTCTTCTTTTTGCTAAAGGGGAACTGTCACTTTAATATCTTAGAATTCCTATTTTTTGCATTCTGCTAATACTGAGAGGATAGTTTCCTAAAAAGTAAAGTTTATTCCTATGAAGTAAAGGTATGAATTCTTTTTATTTCAGAGAAGAGAGCGACCCTGTTAGATTTCACTGAAAGCAGCCTTGCATTTGTAGCATGACTTACTGTTTCGGGTCTGGGGCATCATATGTATTTCTGTGCATCCTTGGTGGTTCCATCTGAGACAGGGCCCTCACTGTCGCTTTCTGTTCTGCCTGGTTAACAGTTCAGAAGCATTGCTCAGTTCTCTAGGTAGGCCCACCACACTGTTCAGTAGAAATATAATGCCAACCACAATTGTGTGCCATGAAAACAATTTTAAATTTTCTTAGAGTCGCATTTTAAAAAGTCAAAAAACATGTGAAATTTTAATAATTACCTGGCATGTCTAAAATACTTATTGCACCATATAAACAATGTGAAGTTATTAATTAGATATCTTGCATTTTTTCTTTCATGCTAAGTCTTTGAGATCTGATGTGTCTTTTTAGTTACACCATGTAAGTATAACCACATTTGAAGTGTCGGAGAGCCACCTGTGGCTGGTGGCTGCTCTAGTGGTCGGGGCATTGTTTCAGAAGCCGCCAGGGGACAGCTCGGTGCTTACGGGAAGGTGAGCGCCTTCCCCTCTCCGAGCAGCAACTTTCCTGATGCTGTGCTTCATCTAAGTTTGAGCTGACAGGTAGTGGCAATAATAGGTAGTTTTGAGGACTGGAGTAGATGATGATAAAATTGGGTTGGAGAATCATCACTGTGATAAGTAATAATGTTTAATCCTCAGCAGGCTCTGTTTCAAGTCTTAAAACCCCACTTAAGTTTAGAAACTGAGGTGCAAAATGGGTAACTGTCTTCAGCCTGAACAGTTATGACTAAATTCTGTGGAACAAATCACAGACTCCTGAAGGTTGAATGAATTTCACTACACAATCACATCTCAATATTAGGCAAATCTCTAAGCTTTTGTAGGCAGCGTGTTCATCTCAGGTACTTTAGTGTCGATACATTAACCCTAATGGTTACATACAACCTGAAGCACTGCAGTTGAAACCCTTTGTCATCTCTCCTGCAGAAGGATTAGCTGTGCGGACTGGGGTGGCAGCAGTCACTCCTGCCTCCAAGGCTCACTAGTTTAGAGAGGAGGCAGGAGTGAATGCATCTGAAAGGGAGATTACTGGCGAACTGTATTTCTCCGGAAGCTCAGAATTTAGTGCAATAATACCTTACCGAAACAACCTTTGCTAAAAGTGAAATTAGAGTAAAAAGTTTGACCGAACGCTGAGATTGCTTTCAGCATTTAAATATTTTACTTTAGGCCCTGGTTGATGCAGCACCAAATAAAACATCACCATTGCCATCAATGAACTTGTGCACTAGAGCAGATACTGACAGTGAAACCACCCTAGCAATTCCATGTAACAATGGCTCTGTGGGCTCATAATACAGCATCTGAAATGTGGAGAAGGGAGAGGAAAGACGAAATCCAGGGCCTGCACTGTTGGGCCTCAAACGCTTTCTGTGGTAGAGAGACATGGGACCGGGGGGGTGGGGGTGGGGGGAGGGGGTGCTGGGCGGGGTAGGAAGCAGAGGTGTGGCAGGAACAGGTGCTGCGGTTCTGGGAGATGCTGATGGCTGGTGTTCGAATGCGAACTGTACCAGGAGCGAGAGCGGGGACAATCTGTAAGCTGTTAAAAGGCAAAGGATTTGAATAGGCATTTCTCCAAGGAGGACACGCAGAGGATCCAGAAACACATGAAAAAATGCTCAATATCACTAGGTAGCAGAGAGATGCAAATTAAAACCACAATGAGGTACCACTTCACACCAGTCAGAATGGCCATCATAAATAAAACAACAGACAACAAGTGTTGGAGAGGTTGTGGAGAAAAAGGGACCCTAGTGCACTGTTGGTGGGATTGCAGACTGGTAAGACCACTGTGGAAAACAGTATGGAACTTCCTCAGAAAACTAAAAATGGACCTGCCCTTTGATCCAGCAATTCCACTGCTGGGACTATATCCTAAGAATCCTGAAACACCAATCCAAAAGAACCTATGCACCCCAATGTTCATAGCAGCACAATTTACAATAGCTAAGTGCT
>CM052545.1:16888493-17053307 GCA_028533065.1 Trachops cirrhosus | reverse complement strand
TTACAGGAACAAATATAGAGGACACATGGACAAAACAAGGGGGGTTGGAAAGGGGAGGGAGGAGGGGAGGAATGGGTGGGTGGGCTGGAATGGGAATAAAGGATAGAAACTGTAATGAATAAACTAAAATAAATAATTTAAAAAATAAATAAATAAAGGAGTTAGACCGGAGGCAGTGGACGCTTACTCTCGGTAGTGATAAGGGCACTAGAGAAATGTGGATGAACTTAAGACATTTAAAAGGTAAGAATTGTTAGGATTTGGAGATTGATTTGTCTTAGATGAGAAAGACAAATTAAATTTGACTTGGGCATGTGTGTAGAGAACACAGAAGAGCAGGTTTAGTTACGGCCCAGGTATCTAGCTTCCATGCCCTCAGGGGGAAAACTTCCTGTGGCAGGTGAGTTAAAATCCCCCCAAGCACATTTAGTTAGCTCAGCATTTATTGATTGTGTATCTAATGCAGCACACGGCAGAGAGCACTTGGGGTTAAAAAGTTAAGGTAAACACAGGTCTCTACTTCCCATATCCCCAGGTGAGAAAGACAGGATTGCATCAAACTATTTTCAATATAAGTTAGGCAGTGGTGAATGCTAAAAATAGATAAAAACCAAAATGAGATTAATTCTCACTGGGGAGAGGTTGTCAGTGACTTCACAGAACAAGTAGTATTTGAGTTGTATAGCTTAAGAGATGCAAGGGAGTTTTAACACACCTCCTAAATCGATGTCTTTACTTTGGACATTTCTCCTGATATCTGACTCCCTCCTTGCCATCTTTATTTGAACACATAAAATTAATCCTAAACTTAGCACATTCAACACCAAATTTCTGATATTTATTCTGTCACGCCTGCTCTTCGCATGGTCTTCCCCTTCTTAGTAAATGGTTTTCCAGATGAGTAAGAGCTGAAGCCCTTACGCTGTCGGAGGCCCAAGGCTGCCTCCTGTCCCCTCCAAAATCCTGTTAGCTCTTGACCTCTCATTGTACTGTTTGCCCTTGCTCATTCAGTTCTAGCTAAACAGGGCCTTTTGGGTATTCTTCTGATACTCCAGGTATCTTTCCACCTCGGGGGCTTTGCTTTTACTTTTTATTTCACTTGAAAAATTCATCCAGAAATCTTTATGGATTTATTTCTTCCTTCTTTTCATGTCTTTGCTTAAACATCACCTTCTTAGTAAGGCCTTCTCTGTCCTCTCTGTCCAAAGTTACATCCCTCAGCCCATGCAGTTTTACTTCCCAGTTTTATTTTTCTTCATATCACTCACCATCTGACATCCATATATTTACTTGTTTTGTTTATTGTGTCTCACCCTGCTGGAACATGAGCTCCCCCTGAGTGTGAAATCCGGCCTCTTGCTCATTGCTTTATCCCTAAAGCTTAAAACAATTCCTGAAACATAGTAGGCGCTAAATTCAATATTTATTAAACAAGTGCACTGATGACATGCAGAAGAGTGTTCTGAGTAAGGAGACTCACATGAATGAAGTCAGGGAAAATGCTTTGCACGTTAGGGAATGCTTTCTTGGTCTGCTAATTGGTCTTATGTACTTGGTGTACAGGAAACGAGGGATACCGAAAGAGACTTGTGCTCTAATGTGAAGACTCTTGGTAGCACTCGGAAAATATTCAACTTAATTCTGTAGGTCGGGTCAGCAAAATGTTTCTGTAAATAGCCAGATAATAAATATTTTTCGATTCGAATTCTGTGCAATCTCTGTCAAAGCTACTCAACTCGACCACTGTAGTGCAAAGGTAGCCTTAGACAATATGTGAACAAATGAGTATGACCGAGTTCCAATACCATTTTATTCATGAAACTAGGTGGCGGGTCACTCTTGGCCCACGGGCTGCAGCGTACTAGCCCCTGCTTTGGCAGTGAGAGCAATGGCAGGTTTTTGAGCAGCAGCAGCACATAACCAAGGAAACGCTTTGGCAGCAACATTTAAAATAGATCCAGGGTAGGGGGAAAGAGGGTGTGAGCCTGAGGTAGGGAGAAGTGTCAGGAGGCCGTTACAGTCAGTTAAAAGGAAAGATGTTAAGTTCCTCCACCAGCTAAGGGGATGAATTCAAGGGACAGGTTAAAAATAATTCTCCAGGACATGGCATTTGGTTGACTTCCCACTACTTTATTGAAACCGGTCTTGTCAAGGTCAGTAATAAACAATTTCCGTGTTGTCTGATGCACGTTTTCAGTTCTCATCGTACTTGATCTGTCAGCATTGTTGAAGCGATTAATTGATTCATTTTCCTTGTAATGTCTTCTTCACTTGGTTTCTGAACTAAGGAGCCACCCTCTTCTGACTACATTTTCATTGGTTTTCTCAGCCGCCTTTACTGGACTATCATGTTTTCATACCCTGCATCATTGGATTACCTTAGGGCTTCATCTTTGCATTTATTCTGCATGAACACTTGCTCCCTAGTGGTTGTACCTTATGTCCTGGCTCGCCCCTGAATTCTAGATTTATACAGCCAGGTCACAGGCATTTTCAATGCCTTCTTCTCTACTCCAAACAAAAGAGGCCTCTCTTCCCTCAGTGTTTGCCATCTCAGTAAGAGACAGCACCATTTACCGAGTTTGCTCAGGCCTTTAGGAGGCTTAGAATCTTTGATTCCTCCCTTTATCACATGCAGCACGCTGCCCAGCTTCTCCACCTGCAGAATATGGGCAGAATCTGCCCAGTTATCACTGCATCACCCCTAGGACTCTAGCCCAAGAGGCTATCATCTCTCACTCCAGCTGTTTCGCACCTGGTGTTTTCTCCACATGGCACAGCAAGAATAATCTTTTTGTATTATAATTAAGATCATATTCCTCTGGTCAAATCTCTCCAATGATGGCTCATCCGAGACCAAATTCAAGTTCTTAATTTAGCCACTGAGGCCCCATGGTATCTGGTGCCTCTCCGATCCCTCATCTGCTGCAGCCTCACTTGCCTTTGCTGCTGTTCCTGCTCAGACATGCCTTGCCCACTCCTATTTGGGCGCCATTGCTTAAAAGGTTCTCTGCGCCTGGACCACTTTCCCCCAGGTATTTGCTTCGCCCATTCCTTTCATTCAGGTTTCTGCTCCAGTGCCACCTACTCAGAGTGGGCTTACACTGAACACCCGCTCTAAAGTCATTCTGTATCCCCTTATCTTGTTCCATGTTTTTACACACTATTTGCCACTATTTGACATGATACACATATAGTGGTTTGTTTGTTTGTTTATCTCCATCTCTAGCAGGCTATGAAAGTGGGGATTTTCTGTTTTCTCTCCTTTGTAACCTCAGCATTTAGAACATGCCTTGCAATTAGTTAGAAATCAGCAAATATTGCCTGAATGAAGGAATGAATAGATTTAAAGATGCCAGACAAAGAGAAGTCAGGGAAAGAGTCTGGGAAAAAGGGAGAGTTCGTTGGAAGAGAAAGAAGAGAATGTATGGCCACCCCAGCTGGAGGGCTCAGCAGAACCCGAGTGGACACGAGCTCCACACGGAGTGGGTTATAGCACCCCGTATTCTAGGCTGGGCTTTTCCAGCCACAAGGAAACTGAAAGCTGACTATCATCTGCTGACCGAGAGTTGTTAATAAATGCAGTTTTCTACATTTTTATACTTAAGATGGATTGAGTTCTGTACTTTGTATAACTTTACAAAAGAAGTCCATATGGACATCTTGTCACTGGTCATACCTTGTATACTCAATGTGAAAATCCATCTTGTAATCTATTGTGTATTGTTAGTGATGAATATAAAATTTGTATTAAGTTATGAGATTAGCAGGCCCAATATAGCATATTTAATACTTACAGTTAAGTAAATAGAATGCAATTAAATCCTAAGATACTACTAAATAATATTTTAAAATAAATGACTATCATTAATATTACAAGAATTAGTTTTAGCTTTAAAAAATTAACCCTTAAAAGTTTAAATCCCCACATTTGTTAAAGAATACAAAATGGGGATGATCATAGAATGGTTTTATTTGTGTCTTGTGAGATTTGTAAAACATGAGACCTTTGACTTGCCCTATTCTGCCTCTGAAATCCCAGGGGTCTGTAATTTGAAAGATAAGTTGGCTTCCTTTCCCCCTTTGTGCACACTGCCTACCATAATACATTCCATGGATGCTGATAGCATTCGCATTATAGCCATTTGTAAGTAAGTGTTTAGCTACAGAGAAACATAATTGCTGGAAATATATTTCTTGATGCATTTGTTTTAAAAAAACTTAAACTGTAGTGATTTGGTAGTTTTATTTTTCTTAGTAAAAATAAATTTATCATTTCTTCCTATTTTTCAGACTTATCTGTAAATAATTGAATATTTTTAAATGCTAAAGGAAACAAATTAAATTCTTATTCCTTTCCATATATCCCTTGTACATTTCTGGCTCATGTTCTCTCTCCCTTACTTTCTTCCCTCCTCCCTCGCTCCATCCTACCCCTCTCTTTCTTTCTATTGTTTATTTTTTTTGCAAGTTTCTCCTTTCCCATCCTCCTCTCTCTGCCTTCCACATGTCCACATTACTGTGTGCTCAAGCTGTCTCACCTCTCTTACCAATATGAAACATTTACACTAACTGAACTAGCCATCTGTTCATCCTTGTTTTTACACATAACTTATACATACCGTGCAGATTTGTTAATTTCACCACATCACTTAACCCTTTTCCTCACATATCAGTGGGTTAGGTGACGTTTCCATGTGTAGCCTCACTTAAAGGCAACCTTAAGTGAAATAACACAAAAGAAAACCAGTTTTTCCGTACGCTGATCGATATAAGCAAAGGTTAGGATTCTAGTATCTCATCAACAAAAATGTTATCTGAGGACCTGCTGTACTTTTTTCCCTATCTTTGAACTTTGTACTTTCGTGTCTACAATGATTTGTTTTTGTTCTTTGGTGAAAAGTATTTGAAACACTGAATATTTTTCTTCTTATGTTACTTATATACTAGGCAGGAAAAAAATCTTTTAAGGCACTTAGAAAATTTTTCTGTCATCCTGAATTATAAAAAAGTACACACATCAGCTGTGATTTGTTATTTTATGGGTGATCAAAAGGTATTTTTGTTACATTAAAAATTTAGACTGTTCATTAATGTGTTCATGGACACCGATATTAACTGTTCTCACCCATACTCATAGCAATATGAACTTATTTTATAACTTTTTCAAAAAAGATATAAGGTGGGCATTTAATTTATGTCTTCTCTTCTGGTAGCTACAGCGTTCCTGTTGTTTGCATTGTTAATGTTTGTTAACTCTTCCCAATTTCCCTGAAGATAGGGTCCTGGAAAAGCAACAGGCTCAGTGAAAATGTCCAGCCCCAATATGGAAGTCAAAAATGTGTTGAAAGCAGGAGAGAACTATAAAATATTGAGGGTATTCATCATAAAGTGAGACACAATAAGCCATACTGTCATTGCTAATAAAGAATAATAAATTTGTTTTAAATGTGATAGTTATTTAGTAGAAATTATGAAGTCTTAAATATTTTTGTGGACACATTAACATTTATAAGTAAGTTGCATTAAATGCCCATAGAATTAGGTTAAATATTTTCATGAATGAACGTAATTCAGTAAATATCCTTTCCAGTTTAAGAATCAGTCAAGTTGAGCCTATAATTTGGGATATTTATCAGGGATCACATTAACGATGACGATAATAATAGCAATAAGATCTTTAGCAATAATAGCAATAAGATCGTATAGAATTCTGTATTATCTCATATTAGCCCCACAGTAACTCTGTGTTTCAGAAATGGCAGTTGAGGGGAGTAAGGGTCAGAAAAATTGAATTAATTTAAAGACATGTGACCAGTAATCTGAGTAGAGAAGACTCAAATCCAATTATTGTCCTCACTATATTAGATTGAGATAGATTATCTATTATCTATTGGTTTGTAATCTGTGATTTTTCTTTATTTCAATGCATTTGAAATGACAGTTTCCTAATATCTAAAACTACATGGTATTGATGGGATCTGTGTAGAAGGGCTGTAGATTCTTTTTCTTTCTCCAATTTCAAAAATTATTGTTATGTTTCTTTTAGTAAACAAAAACATGGTATTTTATCTACTAAGTAAGGAAAAGCTAAATTTCAGCACCAATTTGAAAACTTTCAGATGTGCAGTCCACTTGGAATGACCTGTAGGTACAATTCAACTCTAACTTTTTAAAAAACCTTCTAATTTGTGGCCTAAAAAAATAAATACTTGAAAGTTGAAATGTATCAGAGCATGGACATTATTTTTCCATAATATATTGTTCGTTTACTTTTTTGTTCATTAAAAAAGCTTATTTTTATATATTTTTCTTTGATAAACTATTATTTCCTAGTGGTGAGAAGCTAAAATCTCACTTGCACATTTGTGTTACCATCAGAGTTCCCAGAACAGCGTACATTAAATCAGTTACCTCGCTATGGTGCTGGTATTTGAGTCGGCAGGATTTCATATTTTAATAAGAATAAAATAAAAATGTAACTTTAGTTGTGATGTAGCATCTTCCTTTTTATTTGAGTTTTGATTATATTGTTACTTCAGGTTAGTAGACTAGTATTTGCCGTGGGTGCCTGGCACGTTGGAAGTTAACGGTTTTAGTTCAGGGGACAGCACTGGTGTCTCTGAGCAGGAGAACCGCACAGCCTCGCACAGAGGCCACTGGTATCAGTGGGAATCGTACCTTAATAAAGAAAACTGAAGCATATGTGTGGTCACAACCAATCCTTATCATTAGACCATGAAAGCCTTGGGATTTGTGATCAAAGCAATGGGCTTATCCTGAACTGTGGTGTAACCTCTGGTTGAACCTTTCAGATTTTTATTTTAGGAGATTATACAGTACATTTGACCATGTTACCTGCGTCTATGACCCATCTGCCTAATTAAGTGACAGAGATTAAAATCATTGTCAGCAAGTCAGGAGAAAATGTGAATTATAAATATCTCTGTCTTCTGTCACTGTTTACTTATCATTTTCTACTCATGTTTTAAAGAATTGTAGAACATGTGTTTTTTATCTAGAGCTGAATGTTCTCTTCTGATGAATATAAAACATACTTCACTTTGTACATGTTACATTAGAAGTATTAGAAAGACTTAATCTTTGACTCTGTTACTAAATTTCATCTGTCAAAGGAGATAATTTTAAACTCGAATATTTGGTAATGTCAAGTGATGTTTCTTAGAAAGATGCTTTCAGGATTAAGATGGAATTCCGTGCTATAAATGGAATGTCATTGTCGTCCATAGAAAAATTCAGGCTGTGTGTATCCTTATTTCTTTTGTCACGTGTTGGTGCACCTCAGCTGAGTTCAGTAGGTTCATTTGACATTAGAGATGATAATTCAGCTCCTATCAACAAACTTAAGTCATGCACATTTCCTTATAGTGAGGTGGTTATATGTTCTGAGTATGTGCACTTGCTCCTTTACTTAGTTTGTGCTTATTTGATGATGTTTGTTAAACTATATGTAGATTCTTCATGATCTCTCTCTTCAGTGTTAAATTTCTTGGAAACATCATTCTATTTTAAATTGTTTCATTTTTTAAATTCTCTCGTGGAAAAAATGTTTTTCTAATGGAGAATAAGCTAAGCTTTGTTGCCCGGCATTCAGGCTTTCCACCCTTCGGCCCTTCCAGTGTCTCCGCAGCTTTATTTCCCACCTTGTGTGGATAGTCCTCTCTAAACCGGTTAAATAAAATAGTCCTTCATCGATCGTTAGAAACGATAATGTGCACGTTCTAATCTCTGTACCACTTTTTGAAATGCTCCCCTTGTCAGAACTATTCTCATCTCCCCCACCCCCCCGCTTATGTTTCCTTGAGTTTAAAAGCATTTTTCAGTCATTGAGTGAACAGATTTTCACTGACTGCCTGGCTCCTGTCACATTCCATGTCTAGGCTTTGGCGGTGTGGTGGTGTACGAGCTACGTGAAGTCGTCAGTCTCATGGATCCCTCGGTTTAGAGTGAGATACAGCCAACACTTACAGTACAGTGTGATGAGTGTTGTATTACAGGAGTGCATCATATTATGTTCATCTCTCCAAAGCTTACTCTGACCATCCCAGCTTTTAGACATCCTTTTGTCTTTTGAATTTCTAGTGTGCCATTTTCCCTGCAACCATTTTCCTCCTCGTGAATGTACCCTTTCACTCTTTCTCAGCAATTTAAATCTGTGATCTCTAAGGAGGGAAAGATGCTGATGGATCTATATCCCAGACCCTACCCTAGTTCTCTGCAAAGGGTGAAAAACAAATGTTTTTATTTCTGTGTGTGATAATGATACATCACATCACCCTTTGTGTCACTGAAATATATATAAATTCATAACCACAACCTCAAGTATGTAAGACATGTCCCAATTTGAACTCAAATCTTTTTCATATTAGGCTACTTGGAAATTTATTACAGTCATTAAAGGGGTAGGCAGGGACCCCCTTTTCCCAAGATTGAATGAGATCCAAGCTTATGTGGTACCTAGAAAATTGGCCCTCACATCTTAATTCCATTTTGTCTCATTCTCACTCTAAGACACATGGTTTTGGGAAGCGAGAGCTCTGCTGATCACACCAAGTTTGGGTTAAGAAATATTTGCTGATGCCAAAATTCCTGGCACCAAGGGACTAGCTTCCCCGAGCGTACCCTTGTGAGGCCACCGTGTCCATCGGCAGATTGTTTGGCATGCAGGGGTACTTGTCTGAAGCAAAGAACAGGAGCATAAGCCCAGCATGCACTCCACTCGCCCAACTGGGTCCCCTTCAGGGCTGCATAGCCCAGGGGCGTTGCCCTTCTCTAATTCACAAAGAGGCCCAATGTGAGCAAGCTGGGACCCAGCCACATCTCACCATCCCCTGGGTCCAGCCTAGCTTCATGGCTCTCCTTCCCCAGGCGCCGAAAGAAAGCTGAGAAACCTGCCTCCCTACTCTTGGGAAAACCTTCTCTCTCCCCTGTGGCTTCTGTCTCTAAAACCATGAACTTCTGACCCTGTTCTCCTGGACACCTTAGATAATAATCTCTTTGCCTAGACTTTCACAAAAGACAGAAAAAGAGGATGTCTTCAAGACGCCTCTGCCCTGGACCATGCAGAAGTTCTGGAAATGCCTGACTGCGTGCTGAAATCAAGGGGTATGGGGGTATGAGGTAAAAATTAAGAGGGCAAAACTAATTCGTATCTCGATAACTTTCAAGTGAAATTTTAAGCTTTTTAATCAATAAAGTGTAAAATTTTAATTTTGAAATACTTTTATAATGTACATTATATAAAATTTATAGAAATCTTTGTAGGAGACACAAATAAAACCTATTATTAAAATAGAAATTGATGTTTGTTATTACCTCCTGCCTGGCATGTTAGAAATTGCATAGCTGAAAGTTAAACATGATCCAGTAAGACTTAAAAGTGCTTTCTTCCTATTTTTTGTGAGTAATTTCTCATTTGTTTTATGTGTATTTTTGTTTTCTTTTATTAATTACATTTTATTGATAGTGGTATTGCAGTGGTCCCCACTTTTCCCCTGTTGTCCCCCTCCACCCAGCAGCCCCCACTCCCTCGTACAATCCCCCCACCATTGTTCATGTCCATGGGTCATGAGCATAGAGTCTTCGGCTGCCCCATTTCCTATCCTGTACTTTACATCCCCACGGCTATTCTCTAACCACCTATTTGTACTTCTTAATCCCTTCACCTCTTCACCCATTCCCTCACACCCCCTTCTACCTGGCAACCGTCAAAATGCTCTCCATATCCATGATTCTGTCTCTCTTCATCTTGTTTGTGTAGTTTGTCTTTTTTAGATTCAATTGTTGATATGTATTTATCGCCATTTTATTGTTCATAGTTTTGATTGTCTTCTTTTTCTTAAATAAGTCCCTTTAACATTTCATATAATAATGGTTTTGTGATGATGAACTCCTTTAGCTTTTTCTTGTCTGGGAAGCTCTTTATCTGCCCTTCGATTCTAAATGATATCTTTGCTGGGTAGAGCAGTCTTGGCTGTAGGTCCCTGTTTTTTCATGACTGAATATTTCTTGCCAATCCTTTCTAGCCTACAAAGTTTCTTTTGAGAAATCAGCTTACAGTTGTATGGGAACTCTGCATAGGTAACTTTCTTTCTCTTGCTGCTTTTAAGATTTTCTCTTTAACATTTGGCATTTTAATTATGATGTGTCTTGGAATGGGCCTCTTTGCATCCATCTTGTTTGGGACTCTCTGTGCCCCCTGGATTGCGTGTCTATTTTCTTCCCCAAATTGGGGAAGTTTTCTCTTTTTCAAATAGAGTTCCAATCTCTCACTCTTTCTCTTCTCCTTCTAGCACCACTATGGTGCAAATGTTGGATTGTTTGAAGTTGTCCCAGAAGCTGCTTATACTGCTCTCGGTTTCTTAGATTATTTCTTCTTCTTCTTGTTCTGATTGTTTTTTTTTTGCTTCCTTATGTTCCAAATCATGGATTTGATTCTTAGCTTCATCCACTCTACTGTTTTCTCCCTGAAAATTGTTCTTTATTTCATTTAGTGCATCCTTCATTTCTGACTGGATCGTTTTCATGCTGCTGAGGTCTTCACTAAGTTCCTTGAGCATCCTTATAACCAGTGTTTTGAACTCTGCATCTGATAGATTGCCTATCTCCATTTTGTTTAGTGCTTTTTTTGGAGTTTTGATCTACTCTTTCATTTGGGCCATGTTTCTTTGGCAGCCTCCCTGTGTTTGTTTCTATGTGTTAGGTAGAGCTGCTTTGACTCTGTGTCTTAATATCGTGCCCCAATGTAGTAGGTGTCGTGTAGGGTCCAGTGGCACAGCCTCCCCTCTCACCCAACCTGGGTGCTCAAGGTACGCCCTTTGTGTGGGCTGAGTACACCCCCTCTTGCAGTTGAGCCTTGATGCTGTTGGCAGGTCAGTGGGAGGATTTACCCAGGCCAGTCAGCTGCAAAGATTGGCTTTGGCCACTGACCACCAACCTTCACCCTCCACAGAGGATCGCTCACTATGCAGGGATAGGGTGGTGGTGCTCGGACGTGGTCGGTCACTGTTTACTGGTTGTGCAGGCCAAGGTCATCCTCTGTCTGTGTTTTGCCTGGGGCCATCCTGCCTGAACAGGGGACTTGTCTTCCTGGCACTGAACTGCTGGTCTGGGGGTCCTGATGTGGGGCTGGGACTCCTTGCTCCAGAGATATCCCTCTCAAATTTTTGTCTGCCACACGTGGGTGTGGGACCAGCCCGTTCCCTGTCTGCGCCCTTCATCCCAGTCTGGGTGGATGTGATTTCTTTAATTCCATAGTTGTCAGACTTCTATTCATCTTGATTTCTCATGGTTCTGAATGATGGTTGTTCTATATTTATTTGTGATTTTGATGTGGTTGTGTGAGGAAGCAAGCCATGTCTGCCTGTGCCACCATCTTGACTGGAAGTCTCCATTGAATTTCTAGTTAAGTAAATTTATATTTAGGATAAGCTGTTAATACTAAAGTAACAATAACTTAAATTTGTTATAAATTTGTATGTTTAAATTGGTCTGAGAACAAAATATATTTCTGTTCACTGAGTTTAGAACTTACAGAATGTATAAAAACCATTTCTATTTTGAGCAAGTATATTTTTGTAAATTTTTTAAACAAACTGAATAAAGTGACATGTAGAAGACAGAAAAACATACAAAATTATAAGAATTTTTGTGCTACGTGAGGATTGAAGACTTTTTTTCATGAGAATTGCTATGAAATGTCACTTGTTTTCTTTATAGTCCTCATCTCGAAAAGAGTATTTTTGTGTGTGTATTTTTACTATGCAATATATATCTTTGATTTATAATAGAAATGACTGTAAGGTATCATTTCCATTTTAAACATGAATTTAGGCACACGTTTTAGAACTTGGGCGCTATCTGGCATATAAACCTTAGCCATTGTGATTGTCGTGAGCCTTAGGGGAATTGCTGCACAGGAGCACGGGGAGTGGTGCAGGCCAAGAAGCCTGGAAGTGGGTGTTACGGAAATGGAAAGAATAAGGACTTACTTAAGCCAAATGCTGCTTTTGATTTTGAAGACACAAAGTAGGCATAGTTCTCTTTCTTACTGTGGAATTAGCACAGGTAATAGGGAATAAAAGTAAGACATTTTGGTAAATTTCTCAAAGTTGGAATATATTGAATGTACACTTCAGCCAATTATTAACAGATAGTTATAAAGTGGCTTATCCTTACACGTGAGTAAATAATAATTACAGCACACTTCTAAATTTTTTCTGGTTTGATTCATCTTATTAAATAATTAATACTATATATGTATTAATATATACCAATAATATAGATAGTACATGTGCATTCTACGCGTGTGTATATATGTTTTTTTAGGAGAACCAGTGTTTATCAAGAAAGAATGAAAAGTTTATGTTTATTTATTTTTACTTATAAAAATGACTTAGCTTATGTGTTGAAAACATTTCAAACGGTGGATGCCGTGTCAGTAGGACCCATGCTTATGTGATGATTTAGGGCACAGGCTTTGGGGTTGGACATCTTGTTCTAGGTTCTAAATTCATCATAAATCATCTGTGTAACCTCGGGCAAATTACTTTTTTGAGCCTAAATTCATTTTTAAAATGAAGATACTGTGTTACCTTGTATAGTTATTGTGAAGATTAAAAGTGATACATTTCATTAAGCATTTGTTTTAGTACCTGACTCATCTCATACAACCAGTGTCAGCTCCAATTGGCCGTAGCTTTTTTGTTGCATAAAATAACACACATCTGACCCCCTTTCGTCAGTTAGACTTACATGCATCACTTTTGGAGATGAGAATCTTAAAATTTGGGGGAGATTACTTTTTCATTTCATTTATGGTGAAACTTTTAAGTGTTCTTACTTTTAAAACATTGCTTAGTTTCAAGGCTTTTCAAGTCCACCGACCAGGCGGTTTTCAGGCAGCTGGGGTCTGAGCTCATTTCTGCCAGCTTAGTTAATCACTGTGATTGTAAACCAAGGAAGTACAACTCACAGTCCAGCAGCATTTCACATGGCTGGTGAAGGTGATAATAGCCTCATTCCTGCTGCATCTTTTTTTTGTGCTCTGACGAGTTCATACTGACCTTGTCCAAAATCTGGTGACCTCCCGATTTTACTCTGCTGTTCAGAAAGCCTGGCCTGCCTGACTGGCCCTGAGGGGGTATCTAGGAGACCCCTGAGTCACTGACCCATGTCGAGACTGGATTTCCAGTCCGATCCATAGGACCTCCGAAATAGTTCTACACGGGGCCTATTCTACGCAAAAACCTGACTGGCTGCATTTTTCTGCTTATTGAATAGCCTATGAAACTCGTATTTGATTTACTCAATGTCTTAGGCAGGTAGATTTTCTAGAGTAATTATAAATTTTGATTTCTTTAAACCAGTATTAGTACGTTAAAACTAAATCTGAATGTTTTGAAATGTGGGCAAAATACCAAAATATACTGTTAAACCATAACTAACTACAATGAATATGTTCCTGGTTGATGAAGGAATAAAGACAGTGACATTTTAATGCTTGTAAAGATTTTGTTTTTTCTGGAAAAAATTCCATATACCTCATAAAATATCTTGTTTAAGTTGTTATTGATATAGCACGTTAATCTGTTTATATCTTGTCAGACCTCAAATGTGAATTAGTCAAATGTTGGTATTTAAGGATTTTGAGGTAATGAGAATTGATCTGAAGGAGAGCATAGAACCAACCAGTAAGATATTATTTAAAATTGGTTGGATGGCATCTGTCTACCTTAATAGAAACTTTGTGATAGGGCTGTGAAATGAAGAGAAAAAATTTTTCTATATTTATTTTGTTTTTCTTCTGCACAATAGGAAATCATCAGGGCCTTTTATGAATATCTATCAGTGTTCTTCTACAATTTATAATATGACATTGTCTTTTATTTTTATATAGGAGTTGATCCCTGAATTTTATTATCTCCCTGAGATGTTTGTCAACTTCAATAATTATAATCTTGGAGTGATGGATGATGGGACAGTAGTGTCTGATGTTGAACTTCCTCCTTGGGCCAAAACCCCAGAAGAATTTGTTCGCATAAACAGATTGGTAAGATAGTAATCATCTACTCTGTCTGTCAGGAGCCTTTCTTTTCTCAAAGTATCTTTCATGTGTTCGTATAACCATTAACCCTTGCTCATCTGGACAAAACTGTAGTTGATTAGGGATAACTGAGTGACATAATAGTTCATGATTCTTCATATAAACTTGATAAAATTTTATTGACTTGCAAGGTATAATGTTTTTATTCTGTTATACAGAATCTAGGTTGCTTTTATATGTATGTGATAATTCAAAATTATAAGCAAAGTTGTAAGTTAAACTGCTTTCTCGAACATGGATTTCTTGTACCAGCAAAAGAACATGATTCTCTGTTCTGGGTCAGAAGGCCACTGCACATTTTGGTAATAGAAACAAGATATTCAGATTGTATTCTGTCTCCGTCTTTTGAAGGACTCTTCATGTAATATTCAGAACATGAAAACTTAAAAAGTTATGATTATTGTGCTTTCAAACAATTCTTCAGAGTCCTCTCTAGTGGACCCTTACTACTCCGGGTTACATGGATTAACGGTGTTATGAAAAAGTAATATGACTTTTCCTTTTTGCTTTTAATTTTCATAGAAGTTAAGAATCAGGGAGCTTTAAACAGTATTTAAAAATAATATTTTATGCTCCATATTAAAGATTAAATTTAAATTGCATTGTACTTTCAATTTACACTTCGGGAAAATTGTTGCATTCTAGTTTTCTTACCTTGAACCAATAATTATATTTTAATCCTGTCTTTGATATCCTAATTACAGTCCCATTATTGCAGAAATTTTTCATTTTATTTATTCTGGAAGCAATGCAGGGAGAGTGGAAAGAGCTAGTCTTTGAAGTTAGACTGGTTTTCTTGACCCTGGATCAATCACTTCACTAATTATGGCACATTAGGGAATTTAATCTTTCTGAGCCTAAGTTTCCTCATTTGTGATTTGGAAATTATGAGTAGAAGATTGTAATTATGTGTGTAAAATATCTAAAATATTCTCTGGTTCATAGTAGGCACTCAGAAAATAGTACCTAATATTCTATCTCAGTCTTTTTTTTCTTAACATTTTTTCTATCTCAGTTTGAAGGTACTTTACATGTTGCTTTTACCCCACACTCATTTGAAGATTCTCCTTAAGTTGTTAAAATGACAGCAAAAGACAAAGCTTAGCTATGAAAGACATTGAGGGCGATGTCAAGGTTTTAAATGTGACCATTATGTATAGTTACGGTTTTGTTTCCCAGGAGCACAGAAGTCAATAGAAGGTATAGTCATTTCACAATTGTTTTTGTGATTTCCCTTCTAAAACACATTTATTGAGTTATAATTTACATACCATAAAATTCACCTTTTAAAACGTGAACAAATCCATTAAGTTTTGGTAAGTTTACACAGTGAGCATTAGAACACGTACACCACTCGGAAAAGTTTCCTCGTACCCGTTTGCAGTCTGTCTCTGCTCCCTCTCCAAGGCCCAGGCAACCACTGATCCTGTCTCTATAGTTTGGCTTTTTCTAGAAATTTTATATGGAGGGAATCATACAATATGTAGTCTTTTTGTTCCTGGCTTCTTTCACTGAGCATGATGTTTTTGAGATCCATCCATGTTGCTGCATGTGTGTGTAGTTAATTTCATTGCAATGCTGCGTAGTATTCCATTTTGAAGATGCAGCAGATCCTGTTTATCTGCTTACAGTTTATGGGCATTTGGGGTTTGTCCAGTTTGAGGCCATTATGAATATTTGTATGTGTCTTAGGGTAGACATCTATTTTCATTTATCTTAGATAGTTTCCTAGGAGTTTAGTTGCTGGGTCACATGATAAGAATATGCTTACCATTTTGCATTGCCACCAGCAATGTAGAAGTTCCAGTTTTCCATATCCGTGCCAAGACTTGGTATTGTCAGTCTTATTTTAGCCATTCCGGTAGGTATGTCATTGTGACTTTAATTTGCCATCCCCAAATGGCTAATGATGTTGACCACCTTTTCGCTGGCTTATTTTCTGCACTTAATATGTTCTGTGGTGAACTGTTCAGATCATTTGCCTATTTTTAATTGAGCTATTGGTCTTTTTATTATTTAATTTTAAGAACTCTTTATTCTCCATAAAAGTCCTTTATTTAACACACCTTTTCCAAATAGTTTTCCTCTAGTCTGTGGTGTGCCTTGTTTTTTTATTTTTTTTCTGGGTATTGATTTTAGAGAGAGAGAAGGGTGGGGAGAGAAACATTGATTTTGTTGTCTCACTTATTTCTGCATTCATTGGTTGCTGCTTGTATGTGCCCCGACCCGGGATCAAACCCTCAACTTTGGACAACACTCCAACCCACTGAGCTACCCAGCCAAGGCCTTGTCTTTTCATTTTTTAATGGTTCCTTTTGAATTATCATTAAAAATTTTTATTTTACTACTAGGTAGGTATAAAATACTATTTACATAATATTTGAAAAGTATAAATAATCATCTTTGACCTTGAGTAAATTTTTAAGAAAGTAAAATCCATATCATTTCATTATTGAAATGCTTTTTCTCAAATATGATTTAATTTTTAAGTCTCAAGCATACCAGCTCTCTATTAATCATTAGCCTATTTAGTGTTATTAAAAATACAGAGAAGTTTGTTGGTGTGTTTACTTTGTTATAAAAGAGATTAAGAGGCAGAGACATTGAATTAATTATATTTAAAGCTTTTCAACAATATTTTGACAAATAAGAAAATTTAATTGTGTAGATTGGGGTTAGCCATTCTCCAGAGAGCACTTTCCATCATTACTCTCAGAAGAGCCAGATCTGTTTGAGACTGGTTTCCCAAGGGCACAAAAAACAAATAAATACAGAAAAGAAAAGAAAGAAACAAAAGAAAACAAGGCTACTTACCAAATTGTTTTCCAATCAGATTTTGGTTTTGCCTGTCCCTGTTGTAAGACTATGTTAGGATGACTGTGACATTATATACGAAATAGTGTTTTACACTAACTGCATATTTATTACAACATTAGGATATTAAACATTTCTTCCGGTGATTCCTCTTCCTACAAGTTTTACAGATGTCTTATAGTTTAGGCTCTGAATGAGTGAGTGTACAGTCTGAGCAGAGCTATATAAAAAATCACTGCAGATTAAATACAAACATAATTTACAGTTAAAACATTTCCATCTCTGATCATTTTAATTCTTAGTAGAAAAGATTCTTGATTTTATTTGCATGTGTCCTTATTAAAAAATTTCATAATTTATTCATGCAAAAATATTTACTATATACCTGTGATGAACAAAGCTTTCCTACAGTGCAGTCCATATTGATTCATTTTATAATTTCCTATTAACTTTCTATAAGTGACTGAATTATTAGTGTGTGGTATTTTATGTATCTGTTATCATGTTATCACATAAGGGCTTTATCCCCTCCTCTTTTTGGTTTACCTCTTCAAGTCCACAGATTTTATGCAATGATTGTAGCTCATGAAATGCATACTACTTTGATCTGTGACCTTTTTGTGGTGCTAATCGGGTTCCTGATATCATTATACCTTACTCATTAATCATATTTCCTGCAGCCCGTCAGGCAGCCAGACAGCGCAGGTCCCTGCTTCAGCCCTCTGTTGGCAGGTTTCTGCTTTTCCAGATTATTACAGACGATACTTTGGCTTCTCATAGCCAGAGTCATATCAAGCTGTGTGTTACAATTAAAGTCAGATGGTCCTCAGGTTGAACAGGGATATAGTGTTGCAGCTGTCTCTCTTCCTGGAACAAACCAGCACCAGGAACAGATGATCTATAGGACAGTGAATAATAGCAGATTGTACAGTGCTCTGTTGGTAGCAGGGGATCGCAGAATTAATTAACTGACATGCTCATTTTAAGATACCCAGCACATCTTTTTAAAGTATTTGGCTGCCCAGATATTAATTCAAGGGGATAAGATATTTTTAGGAACATGATTTTGATAGTGGACTGGTAATGCTACATTTTCTATTTGTGTTAGAAGACCATAATTACTCTCTTCCCTAACTAAGCATTTTAATCCTCAGAGCTTGTGGTAAGTAATGCAGATCTAAGTGTAGGATTGGCGAATTGGCTAAAGTGTTGCATTTATGTACAGAAGATAATATGCTGTGTATTTTAGGAGGAAAACCCACCTAGTTCTGATTCATCTTTCAGGTAAATAAATTATATTTTCTTTGTTCTGAACAGTTGGAATCAGGGTAAAACCAAAGCAGTCTTAACTACATCCCAAAGATTGCTCTGTGTTATTTAATATGACCTGGACCAATTTTTTTTTCTTTTGCTTCAGAAATATAAATGAGAAACAGGCTTTCATACTTCCAAATAATATAAAAATGTATGAATTCAGACTGCTCATCATATATCTCTAATGATATAATGTTGATGTTATGGCTCTATATTATGTTGCCTCTTATTTTTAAAAGTTGATGAAGTGGAACCTTTTATTGTAGCTGAAGGATATATAGTTTATTTAAATTTTAATAAAAGTAATTCTTCATTTAACAGGTATTTGCTGAGCTTCTAAATACTAGCCCTGTAAGAGTCCGTGAACAAGCCACACCAGGTCACTACTCCTTTGAAGGTCACTCCCTCTCTGATAGTTCAGGCTGTGGTCACAGAAGGCTTCTCGGGGCTGAGAGGCAGCGTGAATCGAATAAAGGGAGGCTTCTGTTGATGAATTGGCCTGAGTTTACCAGTTAGGATCACATTGGCTTTGTGTACTTTCTGGAGCTTTTGTCTTCTCCACTGTTTCATAATGGTGGCATGAGTGGTCCCTTGCTTGAGAAGGTAAAGAAAAATAAAATGAGTGTGTTTTCTCCTTTCCAGATGATATATGGACAGATTAAAAATGATGATTTTTTAAATATTATTATCTGAGTGTAAAAGAAAATTTTCAGATTTCTTTTCTCCTCCAGCCTTGTTTTTCCTACCTATTGCTAAACATAAATCTATTCAACCTACCAAAACCTTTATAAACCTTCTATTTGAATGAGCTAGGTCCATATTTCTAACCTTTTCGTCTGAATGGGAAATTTACAGTTCTCCAGTGATGACAGTATTGACACTCAGAGTGTCATGTTGATCAGAAAGTGCTGTCTGTGCCTGTAGCCAGACAGCAGCCCGAGGTGGCTGAGTCTGCAGGGGGGGAGCAACCGGATTATTGTGATGGCATACCAGTTCCAAATGACAGTGCTTAGAAACACTGTGAGGTCGAGAGGGGTGACTGAGACTTGAGAGGGGTTGTACTTTTTTTTACCTGTATTCCCATCCTTGTTTCCATTTTCTGGGTAAATGGCACTCAAGAGCCTGTTTCTTAAGAGAGCTGGCCAGGAGATATAGATATCTATTTATACATGTATATAGATATCTATTTCTATTTATATCTTTCTAGATAGATAGATAGATAGATAGATAGATAGATAGATAGATAGATATAGAGCTATAGATAGATATAGATATAGAAATGCTGGAAGCCAGCATGCCTTTTTTCATATTGCTCTTTTTCCAGTTGGTTTTCATTCTGTACCTTGGTAATGATGTGGCCAGGAATGTATACATAGCCACAGTAGCTTCAGTTGGTACTAATTATTCTCAACTATGGGCATTGTCCTCCCTCTGCCCTCCCCACTACTTGCAGTGGTTGGATCTGAACCCCTGGGGACCAGGGACACGTTTGTATACAATTTGAAAAATTCTAAAATTATTCTTGTTTGTTTTGCCATTACCACCAGTTCCTCTGTCACACCAGTTGACTATGTCACACCTGGGCGGCATAAACTATTTTGATATATATTGTATTTTTTGGTTGTTAATATTTTGAGAAATTGTTCCTTTTGAGGATTTTTGCATGTGTGTTCAGGAAGAATATTGATGTGTAGTTTTCTTGTGTTGTCTTTGTCTGACTTTAATATCAGGATAATGTTGGTCTTATGGAATGAGATGTGGCAGAATGTTCCCACTTCCTCTGTTATCTGAAAGACTTTGTAAAAGATTGGTGTGATTTCCTCTTTAAATGTTTGGTGGGATTCACCACTGAAGCCACCTGGGAAGATTTTAAATTACCTATTCAGTTCTTGTTATAAGTTTATCCACATGTTATTTTTTTCTTTCAGTAGTTTCAGTAATTTGTGTCGTTCTAGGAAATTAGGTTATTTAATCTAAGTAGTCTAATTTATTTACATAAAAGTTGTTTATTATATGCCTTATCATTTTAATTTCTCTAAGGTTTTAGTGATATTACCTCATTCATTCCTGATTTGTGGTACTTTGGGTCATCTTGATCATTCTTGCCAATGGTTCATCAGTTTTGTTGATCTTTTCAAAGTACCTCATTTTTATTGATTTTTCTCTATTGTGTTTGTTTTTCTTTTGTTGGGTTTATACTGTAATACCCATTTCTTTCTTTTTTTTAAAAAAGATTTTATTTCTTTTTAGAGAGAGGAGGAGGGAGGGAAAGATGGAGAGAAACATCAGTGTGTGGTTGCCTCCAGCATGCCCCCTACTGGGGGCCTGGCCTGCAACCCAGGCATGTGCCCTGACCGGGAATCAAACCGGTGACCCTCTGGTCCACAGTCTGGTGCTCAATCCACTGAGCTACACCAGCCAGGGCCTGTAATACCCATTTCTTATCTTTTGCTGGCTTTGGGTTTAGTTTGCTCTTTTCCTAGATTCCTAATTTGGGAAACAGTTTTTAAAATTTGAGTTCTTTTTGCTCTTCTGATAGTGGTTTTTACAACAATAAATTTCTCTTAATGTACTATTTTTGCTGCATCCCATAAACTTTGGTATTTTGTTTACTTATTTTCATTCGTTTCGTAACATTTTCTAATTTCCCATGTGATTTCTTCTTTTACATATGGGTTATTCAGAAGTGTATTGTTTAGTTTCCAAATGTCTGTGGATTTTCCAAATTTATTTGTTTTTTCTTATTTAATTTCACTATGATTGGAGAATATCTTTTGTGTGATTTTTGTCATTATAAATACTGAAACTTGCTTTATGACCCAGGATGTGTGGCCCACTTTGGAGAAGTCTCCATTTGCTCTTGAGAAGAATGATTTTCTTTGCTGCTGTTGAGTGTTCTAAAGATGTCAGTTGATCAAGTTGGATCATCGTTTCAAGTCCTCTATAGCTCTGCTGCTTTTCTGTCTCTTTCTATGCAGTTTAGCTGCTGGGATGTTGAAGTTCCCAAATATTGTCAATTCTGTCAGTTTTGGCTTCACGTATTTGTAAGCTCTGCTGTTGGATGCATCTGTTAGTTTCCTGCTTTAACAAATGACCAAAACTTTGGTGGCTTAAAACACAGAAATTTATGCTCTCACAGTTCTAGAGGCCAGAAGTCCTAAGTCAACATTGCACTTCTTCAGATCACTGCCTCTGTCCTCTCTGTCTACTGTGGAATCTCTCTCTCCTTCAAGTGTGCATGCGCTTATACTTAGGGTCCCCCCGGTAGTCCAGGTAATGTTCCCATCTCAAGATTCTTAATGTAATCACACCACAAAGGTCCCTTTCCTGTATAAGGTAACTCTTACAGGTTCTAGAAACTGGGACTTTGTATCTTTTGGGGACCAGGGTGCATTTTTTCAGCACATACACGTTTATAATTGTTATATTTTCCCGGTGAATTTTTGATTTTTCATCATAAACTGTTTTTCTTTGTTTCTAGTAATTTTTCAGTCTGTTTTCCCTGATATTAGTATAGCCAATCCGACTCTCTTATGTTTGCATGGTATATAGTTTCCCAGTATTTTACTTCCAACCTATTTTGCCTATGATTTGAAAGTGATTCTTTTATAGATAGCATATTTGGAGCATGTAATTTGCCCAGTCTGATAGTCTGCCGTTTAATGCTATTATTGTTGTGGTTGGATTCATACCTGCCAGTTTGCTAATGATGTTCTTTAGTCTCAGGTCTTTTTGTTTCTCTATTCCTCCTTTGTATTTTTATATTAAGTAGATATTCCCAGTCTACCTTTATATTTCATTAAATTTTTTTTGTTACTACTGTCAGTGCTCTAGGGAAACTATGCATCGTAATTATCTCAGTTTGTCCCAGGTATCCCAGTCCACTTCAGATTAATACTAGTTTGATTTGAGTAAAATATAGGGACTTCGTTTGAACTCAGTTCCATTCATTGGTGCTTTGTGCTGTTGTCTTGTATGTCACATCCATGTATGCTGTAAGCCCACAGTACAGTATTATAAATGTTGCTCTGTACAATCTTATGTCTTCTAAAGAAGTTAAGAAAGAGAAAAGACACCTACTAGTTTCATTTACTACTCTTGCTTTGACAGAAACATTCCAAAATGAATGGAAGAGTTCCTCAGGTACGCAGCAGCATGTAGGAGTGGGAAACGCCTGTATAGAAGCAGTTCCGTAGAATTGAAGTCTATACTTTCAAATAACCATGTTTTCACCATTTCCCTTGAGAAAGTCTTTTTATGAAATGTGCTACACATTTCCCTACCTTAAGCAGAGAATTCAGAACTTAAGTAGCCTTTTCTGGACTATTCCTAGTTTTCCATCTTGTCCTGCAGAGTTATTGACATTTATAGAACTTTTTGTTCCTCAACTAAAAATAATACATGTTCTGCTTTTTCTTTTCTTTTCCTTTTTTTTTTTTTAGCTTTTCTGTCAGCGTTTCATAGTTCTTTCTAGTGTCAGCTGTCACTTTTCACTGTTAGGGTTTTCATCCTTTTTTTAATCTAGTTTATTATTTTATGCATGTAAGGGAAATGCCCAAGGGTTGACAGTAACTTCCACCCTTCAAGTTCAGAAGTTTTGTGGTTATTCTCCTCATGACTTCCAGTTGATGTGAGTGTTTGCTATGTTCTAGAGTCTCTGAACCCCTGAAGTCTGGACTGTGGACAAATGAAATGTAAACTACATTTTGTTCAGTGACATCTTTCTGTGCTATATATAATATAGGCAAGATAAAGTGAAATGATACTATTTTTAAGGTATATTACATTTATGTTGGAAAAATATACAAATTCTGTGTTTTTCTGGAATAACTTTCTATGACTTTTTAACAACTTAATATTTCATTAAAACAAAATAACATACTAACAAAAACATTTTTAAAATTTGTGAATAAGAGAAAATTCCTCCCCACAAATATCCCATCTACACTGATACCGAAAAGAATTGTTTTATAGGGATTACTCATTCCTGTAGACTTCAGCGTGAGCGAGTGATGTGCCTGGAAGTGTGTGGTGGGCGAGAATCCAGATTTCTTCCCCTTCCTGACCCAGTGACCTATAGTAGTGGTGCTTTTACCTTCTAGCTTCTAGATTACATCCTTGCACATCTTTCGCACTCCCCACAGTGCCTGCCACATGCTGTTTCTACTCACTGCAGTGTGAGCCTACCCCTTTTTAACCCAAAACTTACAACCTTACCCTGCCTCAAAAAAAAACAAAACAAAAACCTGCAAATGCTCTTCTCAAAACTCTCATCTTCCTTAAAATGTTTCATAAAAGCCCCTACATACTACTCTGTGGCCTTCCTACAACTCGTTCTCAGTTTCTTTATGTACAGTCGTGACTCTTGCATCATTATTCTCCTTACCCAGCAGACCTTCTGTGCTTTTGTGCATGTAGAATTCTGGTGTTAGGTGTAAACTGCTATCCTTTACAGCAAGTAGTACATTTCCGAGAATGGGTCATGGAGAACACAGTCTGCATCAGAATTTCCTGAGGTGTAGTTAACAAATAATGTTTCTTTACTCATCAACTGTTCGTTAAGTACCTATTTTGTAGTATCCTAATGGTTCCATGCTGGTTGGGGGAAGGAGGGATATGAACCCCTATGCAACCTCAAAACAGTGGGGAAAAGATTGACTTTATAATAAAGGGTATGGGCTAGCCAAGTGAAGAAACATAGCCTTATACCTGTTTTTCATACCAGAAACCAAGGATCAGACACCTAACCGTGAAAAAGTGAAGCATGTGCTAGAAGAAAGCATTAGTGAGTTTCTGTATAACCTGAGAGTGGGGAAAACTTGCCCAATGATGACTCAAAGTCCAAAAGTATTAAAAGAAAGAATTGATCACTTGATTACCTAAACACAGATAATAACTTTCACATGGTAAAATGCATGAGCAGCAAAGTCAAAAGACAAATGACAAACAATAAAAGTACTTGAGATTTAAAACTTAGACAAATGGCTAGTGGACCTCAGTTATAAAGAACTCTAAAAAATTATAGAGAAATAAACCCATCAATCTAATAAAAATGGCAACAATTCACAGAAAAATAAATGTCAGGGTCCCTTCAACTCATGAAAAAATACTCAACCTTTCTCATAAGAAAAGAAATATAAATTGTACTAAAATTTTATCTGTGTCGTTCAGCTTGGCAAAATTCCAGTATATTTCCAATTCCAACATACTCTGTTGATGAGGCTGTGGAAAAATAGGCATTCTCCTACACTGCTGATGGGAACGCGGAATGACATACCTCACTGACGGGAAACTGGCTGTTCTCTAGCAAAATCGCCTACCTGTTTATCTCGTGGCCCAGTTCACAGGCGTCTTTCCCACAGATACACTGGTCAAAGAAATGTCATATTCACCACTGGAATCTATGTTCTTTCATAGTTTTGACTTCGAAACTATGAAATGTTTTAGATAATTTAAAAAATAAAATCAAAGAGGAGAAGAATTCTGTACCTAAAAATTGAAAGCACATTGGAATGAGTTACCTTAGTAAGATAAGTATATCCCTGGTAGGAACTGTTTTATAGACAAAAGAACCAGAAAAGACCTAAAACTTTTTAAGTTAGTCTTATAGTTAGGTAATAAGGGTATCATTCTTTTGAAACTATTATGGGCATATTGTAGATTAAGCAAATAAGTAGTTGTGTTAATGTCAACATTAAGATTTTAATACAAGAGATAAAGAGATTCAAATGTAAAATCAGCAAAAATCGTTTACAGAAAGCATAAAAGCAGCCTGACAATGGCAGCTATGGACAAATTCTTATACCCTAGTTACTGATAAATGTGTTAGTAAGTTACATTAAACAAACTTGCAAGTGATAGCATAAAGCAAAGCTCTTTGTCATGAAGAATTTCACTATCTAGGAAACCAGAATGTTTCTTCTTTCTCAGCCAAAACTGTATGGGGATCCAGATATAAGCAAAAATCACTATAAGGTAACATTGACTTAAAATAAAAGACAGTTGATGATCTTACTTGCTGAGCCATATTTGTTCAGTGCTTACACTCTCCTAGGTTCTGAGGACGCAGAGGCAACTAGAGCAGAGGGAGCCACTGCCAGAATGACACGTAAATTCGAAAGGAGGTCTCAATGGCCACGTTAGACTGATGCCTCTGTGTCAAGGGAAGGAACACCTGCCACAGAACGCAGAATATTCCCATTCATGTGGGTGAACCGCCTCTTCTCTAGGTCTGTTCGGGACACTCTACCACGTTCTCACTCCCTGTGCTCCCCTCTTCCAACCTGCGTGCTGACCCTCCCCCTTCCGTGAAGCCTGTCCTGGAACAGGGCGTCACTGTCTTAACCATGCTTGCAGAGTCACAGCTTATAAAATCCACCCCACGTACCACAATTGGAATTTGGGTGCTCTTCCCAAATTATTCCTGGTGATGTTATTTTGCAGATTGGCTAATCTAATTCATTTTGGAGCAACTTTTCATAATTTTTTTCTTTAAATTATTGAAGTGTTTGGACAAATTGACTTGAGGAAAATGAACGGCAAACCCTCATCTGTAGTAGCTTACTGCTTGTCCAGAGCAGTTTAGTTCTCTAGAGGTTAGAAGGCAGAGGAAGAAGGGTGGGAGGAAAGGTACTTATTACAATAGAAGAAGAGAGAGATTTAGAAAATACACTATTTTTTTTGTTTTTAATCTTTGTGTAAATGGTCGCAATAGTGGCTGCCAGGTACAGCTGGAAGTTACTGCTTTGCCAGGGGCTAATGATAATGGTTGGGGAAGATCGGTGAGGCTAATGTGCTCACAAAATGAGCTTGAATTCACAGAAGAACCTTTCTCACCCTGCTCCCTTCACACCCACCGTAGCTCTTGGTGGTGTCCCGTGCTGCTGCAAAGACGTGCCTGCTGCCCCTCACTGCCTCTCTCCTGGCCCTGGGCCCTGTCACCTGCCGCGGCGTCTGTCTGGGAAGCAGCGCCTCTGCTGTGGGGTTTGTTCTGCCTGCGGATGCTTCATGCAACTCCTCGCAGCACTACCCGATACATGACTGCTTACCGTGGGATTTATGTCTGTCTGATTTGCCAGTACCTGCTGTCTGCCCAACACATTTTTTCCAACTATGAATTTTATGTAGACTGTCAAATTTCGTTGGTCATGGTAACCAGAAAGTAACCCCCATCCCCACCCCCCAAAAAAGGAAGAGATTTGACTTATGCTTTTCCAGCATGACTTTTCTTCCTCCCTCCACTCCTCCCTTCTTTCTTCATTTTATGCTTTATTTTTGTTTTTATATGTATGTTCTACTAAAAATACTTTATTTCTAACAGTGATCTTGGCATTAACATTTTTAAACTTTTTTTTGCAAATAATGTCAAACTTAAAAAAAAGTTGCAAAAATAAAAATAGCACACATAACATTTATATGCTCTTTACCCAGATGTAGCATTGGTAATATCCCTCTTTTTCATTTGAGCTTTCTCCTTCCTTTCCTTCTTTTCCCTTCTCTCTCCCTGTGTGTGTACACACATATAATACACATATATGTGTATATGCATATATACAATATACACTCATATGTGATATTTTCACTGACTCACTTGAGGGTAAGTCACATCATGTTTCTTTACCCCAAATACTCAGTATGTGTGTCCTAAGAAGAGGAACATTTTCTTAAGTAACCACAGTAAGTTACCATTTTATAAAACTAAGTTAATTTAATAGTTTAATCTGCTTTCCATATATCAACTTTGTTAGTTGATCTGATAATGGTCCTTACAGAATTTTTACCCTGCAGTACAGGGTCCACTTATTGCTTGTAGTTGCCATGCAAGGCACCTTTCCTTCTTAGAAGGCACTTTCCCTTCTAGCCTTCCTGCTGTATGATATGTCATACAAAGCCCTTCACACTGGCTCTGCCTACCTCCCCAAATTCATCTCTTCCAGAATATTGTCTAGTCACACTGAGCAACTTACACTTCTTTAAAAGTTTTATGTTCCTCATATTTTATAAGCTACTTACTTTGCCTGCAAAAATTCCACATTATTCCCCCACCAGATACGCACATGTATGTCTCTTCTTTGTTCCTCCCTGTCCCCTTCCCGCCACCCTCCCATCACTCTTTGCTTAGCTAATTTCTATATACTTTTCAGGATTCCTTTGGCTATTACAGGAATAGGAAGAAATAGGCTTTTTGAGAATGATAAATACAATTTTTAACATAATATATTGAGATTATATTTTTAACATGGATTTTAAGAATGTGTTAAGGTGATGTATAATAAATAATAGAATAAATTATAGTTTTAAGTTTCTCTAAATCCTGTTTCAAATTGTAGGTACAATAATAGATAATATTAACATATAATGGATCCAGGTTATTACAATATCTTTTCCTGACTCTTCTGGCTCATTTTTACCACCCTAGACTTTCTTACATACTATTTGGATTATTAGCTTCCTTCTAGCCTCCTTACTTCTTAATACATTTAATATACTGATGATAAATTTCTTTTCCCAATGGGAAGCGCATTCATGTTGTTCCCCTGCATTTAAACTATGACTGTATGTGTATAATAGTGTTTAGTCAGGTACCCGCCTGGTCTTAAGTGGGATTCCAAGCTCACCACTGAAACCTGTTAACACATAGCATTATACCTGCAGTAATGCAATCTGTTCCCTGTAATTTCTCCCCACTGATCCTCATTCTACTCCCAAGACCCAAACAAAACAAATTTCAGTCTCCCTGCACTGAGATCTGTAAACACAACAGCCATGGCTGCCAGGTCTTCTTTCCCTGTGAAGTTCCAGGTGCACTTTGTACTTCCCTTATGATTCTCTTTACCCTTCCTTTGTTGTGCTTACTGCCAGTGGCCGTACTTTTCTTCCTCTTTTTACTTATATCTAGTGGGTTAGCCTTAGGATTTCAGTGATATTCATGGATAGACCTACAATTCTAATTCCAGTAAATTTTAGTGGCATAGTTAGCATTAATAACAGACTTGGTCCATAGGTTTTACACTTACATATCAGCAACTTCAGTAATTTGGTAAAATTGTGTATGAGTACTCAAACATGAATGATGCATATATACTATAGAATATTAGGAGATCAATCACCTGTCTTCTGTATTAGTTGAGTAGTGACCATGGTTGTGTTACTTAGCCTCTCCTGGCAGTAAATGGATAGTGGATACTGAATAGGAACAGTGGGTTTTAAGCTTTATGACAGATTTTGAGTACGTGTGATACTGAAGGGTCCCATGGCCACTGAGGCAAGGGAATTGTGATGTAAGAGATTAAATCTTCTCTCCTGTGATAACATGAAATGTTGATAGGTAACCCTTCTCTGATGTGGAAATGCATTCAGTAGAGAAAATTAATAGGTGAGCCCTATTGCTGAATTTCTCACAAGGACATCTGAAGTTATTTATTACTCCTGTAAAATGCGTTCAGCCTCCTCTTTATGTAAAAGTGTCTACAATTCACAAATTAAATGGTCACAGTCTATCATTGGTTGATAAAATCTGCATTTTACTTCCAAAAAAATTAGTGATTATGGACCACTTGAGATCAGTGATGCCGTAAAAGGAAAAAATTATGATTTTAGGGTCTGGATTGTGGGAAAGGAAAAAGATTTTATTATAAGGCATGACCTGCAAACAGTGAAAAGCATTTTAACAAAATATATTTTCAGCACATTTCTGTTATTGCTACAAAAGTCTAGTGTTTCATTTAGCAAATATTTACTGGTCTCTACCATGTGCCAGACACTCTGCCCAGGTCTGGAAAATACAAAAATGAATATGATGGAGTCCCTGCCCTGCAAGAATACACCACTTATTAACAGAAACAGTAACTACAGAATGTAATAAATTGGAGCATAGATGATAGAGCAAATTACTTTGTTCGGGAAATGAAACTATTGAAGAGACATTTGAGCTGGGTATTGAAGGATTTTCTGTCTCTAAGAAATATATTCATGTTTTAGTATAATAGTGTTTTAGGGCTTCCGTCTGATCACATTGCCTTTGTAGACTGCATATACATAGTCTGTTTCACTAAATATAACTGTTTTTACTGCTGGTTTTATGATTATAGTTTTCATACAGGTGCACACGTTCTTATTTTATTGGAGGTGGAGGTGGTTTTCTTGGGTAAAGTCTGAGTTGTCGACATTCCACAGATCACAAAAAGTCTAATCCATGATGTCGTCAGGTTCCTTCTACTTTGTCCACCATGGCCTGAGGTTTGTTCTTCTTCTGCAGTCATCTTTCATCGTCACTTTGTAGCCCTTCGGAAAGAGGCAAGAGGAAGTAGAGGATAAGCAGCTTCTTTTGTAAAGGATGTGGCTAATTTCTAAAATTTACTTACATGGTTCACTCTTAACTGCATGGGAATTTGGGAAATTCCTTGAGGAACTTTTCTCCTATCCCAGCCCCCTCCTTCCTTGAATTCCTGTAGAATTTAGGAATTCTATAGTAATTCCTACAACTTAATTGATATTTCTTTTCAGTTTGATTTTCTTAAATGTGTGAAATTTTACTAAGGCCAGGATCGTTTGTCATAACAGCCTTAAATGAGCCTAATCCCGATGAGGAAAAGAGAATTTACTCTCAGGCCAGGGGAGTTTATCGAATCAGTCACAAATTACAGTTTATCAAATATGTCAAGCCTAGTAATTTTAAAAGTATTTGGTAAATCTAATCTTTGGATGTAAAAGCAGTACTTTGAACCTGTTTTTATAGCAGAATATGAATGAAAATAACACGAGAGAATATTATTCGGGAGTTCCCTCAAAGATTTTCATGTCTTCAGTTTTTTACTTCTCTTGACTGTCGTAGGGTCACTAATAAAGCAGGGGGAATATCGGTACGTGCCCTTTTTGGTTTGTTCAACTATGCCTTATGAAATAATATTTAGAAAATAAAATACAGTGTTACAAAAATATTTTAAGTACTTTTTTCCTTTTAAATAATTTGGAGTACTATTCAGATATTTATGGAGAATGCTAATTTTCATTATTGGAAAGCTGAACACTCTCAGTATCTTAGTTACATCTTTTCAGCAGAGCTAATGTTCCACACAGATAAATCAGTACTTAGCATAGCTTGGTGAGTAAATTTTAGCTTATTGTATCCCAGTTCTTGGTGAGTAAACCCACTGGCATCAGAAAGATGGCAGTGTTATTTCCAGGCAGTTTGTTCCTCTAAATGTGAGGACAGGCCTAGTCTGCCTTATTTGCCTAAAGCTGCCAATTTTCCTGTGGCTTCTTTATTTCTTTATCCCTTCATCCAGCTGCTACTCACTGCTATTGCCACATTTGCCCTCTGGCTCTTGGGATAGAATGCTCAGCTTCCCCCGAGGCTACTGTTAATGCTTCCTTTTTACTCTGCTGCCTGGGAGTGCACTTGGCATCCTCAGTCTCAAACCTCTCCTCCCTCTTCTTCGACAGACACCAAGCACTTAAGTAGCACTTTCAGCCTCCACCAGTTATCAGTAGTAGCTTTCAACCCCTCATTTCTGGTCTGGTAACTCAGCACACTGTCCCAAGAGAGCTTGACTAAGCCAATTTGCCCCTCTTCCCTCCTTCCTCTGTCTGTTCATCTTCCTTTTCTCTTTCCGCCTTATCTATTTCCTTAGTTCCCCTCTTATTTTTCTTTTACTCTCTTTTTAATCTTCCTGATGATTTTCCCCCCTGCTTTTAGTACAGGAGATGCCACAGAGTTAGGCCAATATTTGTAGTAGAACATAAAACAATAGTAAATTTTAAAACTAAACAAGTGTGCCCATTATTTTAACTGGATCAACTCAAAGAACTATATATATGACTTAGTCTACTTGCCCCTGTATGACCATGATGCAGACTCTATATTATATGTTTATGGGTTGTTGTTGTTGGGGTTTTTTTTGCTTTCATGTGCAGAGTTGTAGTTTTTGTATTTATACAGCTCTGCTTGTTCAAGACACTGTATAATATTGGAAAAGGTAAGGTGTATTTACAGCACATGTTTTACAAGGAAAAGAAAAATCACTTAGGTGATACTTGTTATTTTTCCTGAAATGATTTGAATATGCAAATTCAGTCATTTTTAAACTAACTCCCTTGTAAATATTCTCTGAATATTAGCTTTTCCTTTTTCAAATAATGGTTTTCTAAATATCTTTTACAAATTCATAATCTAACACCTCTGACCCAAAGATTAGAAAATAAAGATAATACCTGTTAATTTGGGGATCAAGAATAATAAGAGCTCTACAGGCCTCAGTCATTAACTGCTGACAGAGTCTGTAGGACAGTTCCAAGTGTCTGTTGAATAAAACATGAAAAACCCATACTGATAGTAACAGATCTGAATGTCAGTTAAAGCCCTTACTTATTCTCTTCCCACCCTCACGCCTCTTTATTTTAATGCTTTCCTGTGGAAAGAAACTTTAGGAGAAATTTGTGTTTTGGAAATCTCACCAATTGTGTATTTCTTTTTCTATAACCCTGTTTAACCAAAACATACAGGGGTGAGCAAGCGTAGGTTTACATTAGTTCGTATGGACAAAGATGTGTAGATTATGATTCTTAACTTTATTCACTCAAAACAATGTCACAGTGGCACAGTGAACCTCCTTTTCCCAACCCTGCATATTGTTTTACTCGTCCTCCACTAGTAAGTCTCATTTTAAGCCTGCAGAATGTCTTTATTATAATTCCCTTAATGTGTATTCGTTTCCTTTGTAAGGTTTAATGTTGGCTTTATGTTGAAAGGAAGTGTCACCCCATAAGAAGTTACTCACCTTTCAGAACCTTGGCTTGGAGTCTCAGGCACTCTATCCCTTTGCAAAGAAAAGGCAAAAGGGAGGGGGCAGGAAAGGAGAGGAGGATCTGCTTATCGCATTGCTAAGTAAATATTCCGAGCTTAATGCTCTTTAGTAAAGAAGGGTTTATAGATCACGGTTTTACTGCCTTTTAAATAGATATGAAAACTCTTCCATAATGTTTGTATTAAGGAAACAGTAAGCAGCAGGTATCTGATTACAGTAAACTGCATATACTATTAAGCCACATGCATGGCCCCTGCCAGACTGCAATGCTACACACACTCCCTTTCCACCAGCCCTGAGGCAGATGGGGGTGGGGTGGTATCAACAATTTTAGCATTTAAATATATTCGTTTTGATAGGGTCTTGCTCCACTTTAAGTACAGCTCTACAATGCCTGCCCTCAGGAAGTTAAGAGGTGCCACATCCGTGTCATTAAGCTTGTTCTGTGCTGCAAGTACAACAATGATGTGCTTGGTCCTTTGTATCCACTTTATTTGTATGCGTTGCCTGAGATACTTCTGTCATAAGTAAGTTGGGCAACACCTGCATGGCAGACTTCCATAAAAGATCTGAGTGCTTCTTGTGCTTGGAAACTGTGGTGTTTTTTTTAAGTTACCTGTAGAAAATAGACCAAAAAATAACAATTAAGTTTTCCTTTGGTGATGGCAGTAACTGTGATTTTGAAGAGCGGTGTACCACCCTGAGCATTTCTTTCCTGTGTCTGCATGCAGTACTCCTTGCTAATGTCCTTGTAGTCATCTATAAGAAATGCCAGTTTGAAATGAGTTACTAGGTATTCTTTTTCTGGATATATCTGAAAACAGAAATACATAAAGATCCATAAACCTGCTGAAGGTTTGTATAGATGTTACAAACGCAGATTATCTTGGCATATTTCAATACTTGTTCACCATCGTTTCGGTGACCGCGCCGTTTTCGCACTTCGTTCCTGCATTGTGAGCGATTTGAAAAAATGCTGTGTCAGTAGTTCAGGCCAGATTTCCATTTTTATTACTCTCTAATCTTTTCAGGCCCCACTTAATTTCTTCACTACTCTTGACTTTTGAGGGTCCATGTTAATTTAAATTTAGTTAAATAACTACCTTAGGAACTATTGACTTAATTTGCCTTGGAAAAGCATAGAACCCTGTGAATATTATGACTTCATCTTTTAGAACCACAGTCTTTTGGCCTTATAGAGGGTTTTTTTTTTTTTTTTTTTTTTGCTTCTTTCCTGTCCTCCGTATATGCCCTCTCTTTCTTGGGCAGTTTTCTAGCAGATCTTTACTGGAATAAAACATGAAGGCCTCAAGGCTATACTCTTGCTTTATTTAGTACTTTAAACTTTGTTAAAATTAGTTTTCTTCAATCCCTCTACCTGGAAATTATATAGCTATAATATATATATTATAAAAATATGTATATATTTTTTAAATTGTTATTTTTGGAGTTTACATAGAGATACAGAATATAAAACCATTTGAATTGTCTTGAGGGCTACAAGATAAATCATAGATACCCCAATAATTCCATCAAGTTTTTGACCAACTTTAAACTACTAAGCAAAAAAAAGTACATATATTGATATCTGCAGAAGTACAAAGAGACTGCCACTTTTTCAGTCACATCATTTACAGTTATGAAGATGCTCTCTTTGAGATTTTTTCCTATTTGCACCTTGCATTATCATTAATGATGCTGTTTTCAAATGCTCCAGGAATTACAGATTTCATAGTTGATAGGCATGTGGTATCTACCTATTCTTTCTACCTTTACCCTTTTTTATTCACTCTGCTTGGGCCAGAATGGAAAGAATCTACCTTGTTATTAAAGAGATTTTTTAAAATTATTATTTTATTTGACTATAAGAACTTATGATGTATCCATAGCAATCATTACAATACCCATATAAAAATAAGAAAATACGCTTAGATTATATGATTTGGAACACCTTGAAAAATATTACTTTGAAAACTCTCAGAATTAGTTATTAGATATATAAAATAACTACTACTGAAGAAGCAAAAGCATACACAAATCTCTTGTGTATGAGCCTCAAATCTTCTGCCATATTTGGAATATTTTAATTTTGCATTTATTCCCAGAGGAAAGTAATGATTAAGGGGAAAGAAAAACTCTACTTTGCTGAGGGTTAGTTCACAGGTACTTTGGAAATACTATTATGAATAGACTCGAGTGATCTTTGTGGTTCTGACACTGGTGTTGACCCGGGGACATTGAGGAATGAAGTTGTTGTGACCCTTAATTATTTATTTGTTGTTCTTTTCCCATGCATGGATTTCATGGTTGACTTTTCATTTCACTTCGCGAATTCTATGTACCTTGGGAACATAACAAGCAATGACACGTGGGTAGTGTTAGGAAACACAGCCGAGAAGCTCGGCACGTCTTCCTTCAGTTGACGGTAGTGCAACTGCAGATGTTATTCATAAAGAAAATGGCGCCACTCATTTGTCATCAGGGTGCGTGCTGCGAATTACATTTCCAATAATGATAACAGTTTTGGAGGGTTTTGTTTGTTTTTGTTTTCTTGTTTGTTTGAACCATGTGCAACGTAATTCTCTTTTCAACTAATAGCATGTGTATGTGGCCCTCTTTACTGAGGTCAGAGACTTGGCTTTGACTGTGAACGGAACTCTTCTGAGTGTGAAGCAATAGGATTACACCTGTAGCATAACACTCATTACTGCATCTTTTTTCCATCTTAACCAACCAACAAACCTTGTTTTTCTAATATAAACTTCATATTTAAATTTTTAGCCACTGGTGATATTTCTTTCATGGAATTTGTATATAGGCATCAATGATGAATTTTCACCCAATGTTTACTTTTATGTAGTAGTTTATTATTATTGTATTTTAATAATGGACAAATTAATTGAAATATATAAGAAACTGGTAGCATACAATTAATAATAAAAATTGCAAAGAAATTATTGTAGTGAATTTTATATTCTGAATTTCAAAGGTTATTTTATTCCCCAAGTAATGTTAATCTACATACTAATTATACTTGTGACATTATTATCTTTCTATATGAAGACATTTGTGCTGTTACTTTCATCATATGGCAGTGTTTTTCCTACATTACATATATAACAGATATGGCAGGGTTTTTCTACATTACTTACGTGTTAAGCTCATCTTTGGATTGCGGCTGTGAGTTCTACTTAATCAGAACTCTCTTTGCTCTTTCTTCCTTGTCTATAAGGCCAGCTAATAGCTTTGCTCAAAATCAGTCTCTCTGATGGTTGCACACAAGTTGCCTTGTCTGCTCCTGATATTTCCCAGCATTCCACATCTTGAAGTTATTTTTAGTATCTGGACTTCCTTTTTAGAAAATTGGTCTGGGGAGTTTGCATCCATTTTACGTTCTGTAGAGAATTAAGATCTTTGAAATTGTTGCATTTTAGAAAATCATAAGAGCCGTTGATAATAGTATTTTATTTTCATCTGTAAATAAATGCCGGCAAAGAAGAAATAGGAGCTGTGAGTGACTATGAGCAATTTAGGAAAAGTAGCACTTATTCATGTGTGTCTTTTAGGGATCGCTGGCCAGTCAAGCAGAGAACAAACAGTAAATGAGAGACAAATCATAATATTCCTTGCCGTGATGAGAGGATCAGTGTTCAGTTGAGGACAAAAACCAAACTGGACAGGTAGCCGATTATCAGGGACTTCAGAAGTAGTGAGGGACCATGCTACTAGGACATTATCCTGTTACTCATAGTGACTGATGTGATTTTGAATGCTATTTAGAATGATGGCAACATAGGAGAAATTTAGGAAGATATGGACTTAAATTTTTTTAATTCAGGTGATTGCCATTTATTTTTAGTCAGCTGATTGTCAAGTGTTTAAGACAAACAGATGCTACCTGGTATGCCCATGGAGACTAGCAGGAAGAAGGTACTTTTTACATTGGTGTGGAACAAAAATTTAAACAGTTATGATAAAATCCAAGCTCCTATAAATGGTGCATTGGTTTATAATCATAATTAATTACTTAGGTTATTTACAATATGTTAATACTCTAAAACTAACCTATGATATCTTAAATGGGCATTTGGCTTGTGGGAAATTAGAGGTCCAATAGGTGAAGTACTATTTGGTTAAGAGATATGACATTCTCCTCTCCCATTTCTAGAATTAAAACAGTCTTCTCTTTCTGAAGATTTTAAGTCAAGTCCCAGCTTGTGTCAGCTACTGCGTAGTATAGAGGTTCTTAATATACTTGATAGACACGTTTACATGTGTACTGTATAGTTTGAACGTTGCCCTAAATAGTTAATCAAGAACCCAGGTTTCCATGTGCAGAATACTACATTACATGAACATAATGTATTTGCTCTGTGTTTGCATATGGTGAATTGTATTAAAACACAGAGGTATTTAAAGCACTTCTACTAAAGTTAGCAATGTTTCTGCTTAAAAGTATATAATGACATTTAAGAACAATTTTAAATAATAAAAAGCTGCAGTTTTAACAGATTCTTTTCCTACTAAATTATTATTTTACAAATACCGGGAAACTTTTTCTTAGTTATTTGAGTCTCAATGTCCTTGGGAGGCTGGTAGTGAGGATATTTCAGTTTATTTAGAAACGTGAAAAGTCTTATAGGAAAGGTCACACAACTATGACATAGCAAAAATTCACAGATCACATTTCCAGAACCCATGTCCATTATCCTTTATTTCTAATTACATATTATAGTACTTTATAGTTTAGAAAGCAGTTTGTACTCATCTTATTTGAACTTTGGAATAATCTGTGTTGTAAATTGAGAAGTATTAGTTTAGTGATTTTATAATCTGATGGTCTGGCAGTCCTAGCCAGAGCCAATAGACAAAAAATAAAAAGGCATCCAAATCGGAAAAGAAAAAGTAAAATTGTCCTTTTTAAAGATGACATGATCTTATATACAGAAACCCTAAAGACCACACACACACACACACACACACACACGCAAAACTGGTGAACTAATGAATGAATTCAGTAAAGTCGCAGAATATGAAATTGCCATACAAAAAGTGAGTTGCTTTTTTTTATACACTGATAGTGAACTATTTGAAAAGAAAATTAGGAAAATAATCTCATTTACAATAGCACCAGAAAGAATAAACTACTCGGGAATAAACTTAAGGAAATGAAAGAATTCTACACTGAAAACTGCAGAACATTGTTGAAAGAAATTGGATACAAACAAATGGTAAGATATCACACGTTTGTGGATTGGAAGATTTAATGTTGTTAAGATGTTTGTATCACCCACAAAATCTACACATGCAGTTCCTATCAAAAATCTCAGTGTCATTTTTTTTTTTACAAAAATAGAACAATCCTAAATTCATGTAATGCAACAAAAGTACCTGCTTAGCCAGAACAATCCTGAGGGAAAGAAAAAAAGAACAAAGGGGGAGGCATCGTGCTTCATGATTTCAAAACACATTACGGAGATATGGTAATTAAAACAGTGTGCCACTGGCAAGGAGACACGTGGACTGGTGGAACAGAATCAAAAGCCCAGAAATAAACCCATGCATATATCATAGCTGATCTCCAGCAAGGTTGCCAAGAATATAAAATAGAAGAATGGCCTCTTAAATGGTGCTGGGAAAACTGAATATCCACATGCCCACAGATTACCTGAAATGCAAAAATCAACTCAAAATAGATTAAAGACTTAAATGTAAGATCTGAAACTGTAACACTTCTAAAAGAAAATGTAGGGAAAAGCTTTATGACTTTGGTCTTGACAATGATTTCATGGATCTTGACACAAAAAGCCTGGATAACAAAAACAGAAATAGATGGGAGGGACTACATCAACCTAAAAAACCTTTGCTGAGCAAAGGACACAGCCAACAAAATGAAAAGGCAGCCTATGGAATGAGAGAAGAAATTTTCAAACCATATAACATAAAAGAGATTAATTGCCAGAATATATAAGGATCAATAGCAAAAAATCTAATAACCTGATTAAAAACTGGGCTAAAGACTTGAATGTAGACTTTTCTCCAAATAGCATTAGCAGATGACCAATAGATACATAAAAGGATACCCAAAGTGACTCCTCATCAGGGAACTGCAAATCAAACTGCAGTAAGATATCATCTCCCAGCTGGTGAGGTGTCTGTTATCAAAAAACAGAAGACAGCAAGTGTTAGCAAGGACGTGGGGAAGCTGGGATCCTTCCCCACTGCTGGTGGGGATGTAACGTGGCTGCAGAAGCAGCAGAGCAGCAGGGGTGCTGTGTGGCATGAAGAGGCATTGAAGAGTGATTAACATTGGCAGTTATCTGGCTCAGAAGATGACTCACATTGCCAGAACTTCTCTAACCTCTAGAATTTCTGTTCCTGTTCAGGCTGTCTAGAATACTTCAGTTACTTTGACTAGTTGACTTTTATCTTTCAAACCACAAGTCATATGTCACCTTTCCCGAGGTATTTTTCTTGCTCATTCTATTCAGAATTCTGTGACTCTATAGCTCATCATTTGGTGTGTGGCAGTAATCACTATCTGATATCATCTTACTGAATAATTTGTGTTTTCAGTCTTCCCACAGGAATCAAAATGGACCTTGTGTTACTCACTGCTGTGTTCCCGACTTTTAGCACAATTTCTGAAATGTATGATAAGTCCCAGATGAAACCGTAGTAGCAGAATAAAGGAATGGACTTGGGGTCAAGGGGTTTTGTGGGTAAGGAGGGAGAGCGGTGAACCAAAAGAGGACTGTGTGTGTTGAGCACCTGCTATGTGCCATACATTGGTTTAGGTTTCTTTTATGTATTATTCCATTTTATTGCCTCACTGAAGGTGTTAGCCTTCTTTAAGGAAATTGAAGCTTAGTAAAAATAAGCAACTTACCCACTGTCACAATTGGATAAATAGGAGCCTTTTGGGTTAAAGAGATCATATCTCATAGATGGTGGCAGACTGGATTTCCAGTTTCGCTGAGGAAGAAGCTATTTTCCTTTAGACTGGAAGTCTCCCGAGACGGTGTCAGATGCCAACGGAGTAGGGAGAAGGGAAATACCGTTGGGGCCAGGTAGAAGCCGTGTTTCCGGAGTCATTGGGGTCATCTGCTGGGCTTCGGGTTCTTACTGGTTTGGGTCCTATACCCAATCAGCTTCAGTGGAGAAAAGGTCAAAATTCAACTAATTGGTGTAAAAGTTGCTTTTATGAGTTTAAATCAGGGTCAGCAAACTGGCCCATGGGCCAGCTTGCTGCCTGTTTTTGTAAATAAGCTTTTACTGGAATAGAGCTGCCATGTTTGTTTATATTGCCCATGGCTGCCTTTGGGTCACTAGGGCGAAGTGATAGTGATTATATGGCAAATCCTAAAATATTTTCTATCTAGACTTTTATAGAAAACTTTGTCAACCCCTGACCTAAAGCATAGTTAGCAGCAGAACAAAAATAAAACCAATTATTCAAAAAAGCTAATGATAAAAAATCCATAAAATCACAAGATTATAGTGGCTAAATTTCTAACTAACCTTGATCATCTAGCCAAGGATTGGACAGCCCTTAATGTCCTTTCTTGCTGTAAACCTGTACCTTTTTTAATTGCACAATTGTTAATCCAGGTGAGATCATTGTTCTCTTACGAAATGAACAAAAAACTTCTTTCATTTCAATGCAGCATTAACACTCTGCTTTCAAAATGAGAGAATTTAGATCTCATTGCATTGAATTGTATATGTTCTGTATATCAAAACTCATCTCAAAACGCTTACCTTTTCAAAGAATACTTTCCTGAATAATTAAGAACCACCATGTGAGAGTAGCAGAATTCTAGTTTCATACACAAATATATTTGGTTGAAAATAAGGACAATTTATAAATCTGCAAAGGAAGTATAGTATTTAGTTCTATGATCAAGTAAAAGTAATTCAGTAATCATTTATTTCTCTTTCTTTGGCAGGCTCTTTGATAGCTCAGGGTTCCATTGTAATATTAATAGGACTGTCCATGGAAAGGAACCTGAAGTAACCTAGTTGTTTTGCTGTGCTGTCCATGAGCTGCTGCAGCTCCTCTGCACTTCCCTTAAGGATGATTATCTGGCTTCTTTGTGAACACGTTAATTGACAAGTGGAAATGTGTATGCGTGTTATCTATTAAGGGAAAGAATGAAAGAAGAGGAAGTTAGTATATATCTGTTAAATTTTTATTTTAATCGAATTCCAGCTAAGGAAAGAACATGTACAGAGGTACAGAAGAGAAAGGAGTTGTTTTGCTTGACAGTGGTCCAGTTCGACTTATGTAAAGAAGAGAGCAGTTGAGACCTTAAGACCATAAGGAGGAGTTGAGGTGAGATATTCAGAGGGACTTGATTGCCACGACAAAGACTTGGATTCACTCTGTGGGCAAAGAGGAGCACTAGAGAATTTTAGTGCAATGACTGAAGCTGCAGTTCAGGAAACTCATGCTAGTACCATCACAGAGGCTTAATGAAGTCGGGACAAATAACAGTCACGAAGTCAATTTAGGAGGCTCTTAACATGTCCAAATAATCTGAGCCTGGAGCAGACTGGGCGCAGTGAGAATGTGCAGCACAGGAGACAAAGAAACGTCTGGGTAGAATTTGTAAGATTTTTGTATCTGAGAAAGAATAATTAAGTGATAGTGTCAAGTTTTGACGTTAGATGACTACAAGATGGTGATGAATTAAACAGATGTGAGGAGGCCAAGAAGAGAAGTGTGGAAATGAACGCTCATGGTCATCCTTGAACAGGTTGAGTTTCAGATGTTGATGCAACACCCAAATGGAGGAAGTGAGACAATTTAAGTTCTGGATATAGAGCAGAAGTGTGTTTTGTTTGTTGTGGTGTTTTTCTTTTTCTTTATCTAAAATGATTTTTCTTACCTTCACTCTTTAACTAGTAGGTTGACTATTACTTTTCCTCCTAGCATTTAGGAATTATTAATTATTAGTTGTTCATTGTTGTAACTGTTGAGAAGTCTGTCAGCTGTTCCTTTTTGGTAGCTTTTAATATTTTTCACTGTCTAATAATGTATCTGTGGATGGATTTATTGTCTGTTCTGCTCGGAACTTATTTTGCATCGTGCATCTAAGAAATTGTGCCTTAAATACTTTGTGGAAAGTTCTTGGGAATTATCACTTTGATATTGTCTTCTCATCTTGTCATTTAATCTTTGTAGAATTCCTTTTAGATGTATATTGGGCCTTCTCATTTTATCTTCCGTGACTACCACACTTGTCTTTTATGTTTTCCATTTCATTATTTCTCTCTGCTCCATTCTTATAATTTCCTTGTATTTTTTCCACTGATTGTCTCTTCAGCCGTTTCAAATCTGCTGTGTAAGCTTAATGATATCTTGAGCAGATTAATGCAAACTGTATTTTTACCTCATAAGTATATAAGACAAGATATTGCTTCAATATTTATATATTTATATGAAAGGTTCTGAGACTACATAAGCTTGCTTTAGCTCTCTGCCCTCTGCACCCTTTGTATATCCTTTGTTTTCACCTTAGTGTCTTAATTGGACTGGTATAGCTTTTTGTTATAATTATTTTGCAGCTCTTTTTATTAGCAATACATAGAATAAAGATGTATCAGTGGAGTCTTAGGTCTAAGAAATCAGTATATTTTACTAGGCACGATAGGTTTACAGATGTTCATTGAATGTGCTGAGACTCGTTCTCCTAGAGCTGCCACAGCAATTTCTAACATTTCGAAAGTAGTTCTTTTACCTATAAAAAGGCAGTGTGGGTCAAGTTCTAGTTCCTGTGTCTGCAGCTAAATTAGAGCAGATCAGTGCTGCTGGTGATCTTGCTCTAATCAGGTCTGACCGATACATATACCTTAGTCAAGTATATTGGATAAATTTGGTTATTTGACACCATTTTTCAAAACATTTTGTCCATGGAGAAGAGAAGCAATGAAATAAATGACACTGAGGTAATTTTTCTTCAGAAAAGGACATTTTTCATGTGTAGTATTTTAGTAGTATTAATTTCTTATTTTACACCAAGTGATACTTACCTTTGGGTATAAACTTAGTCTTCAAACAGCTATTCGTCTGTTAGCAACGTTGAACATAATAACATGTTTAAATGATCTTACTCAAGTTTCATTCATGAAAAAATAAATTAGCCAGATCGAAACTATCAGCTTCTGAGTCCCCAGGCCCTTATCCCTGCAGTCCATGTACTATCAGATATTTAAACACTAGAAAAAGTGTAATCTGTTTTTGGACTGTGTTCCAGTAGTTCCAAATATGATTCACAAAAAGATGCCCATCCTGTTAACTGGAGCGAGAGGGAGAGAACAGTTAGATAACACAGTAATGTTTTCAGATGTATAAACAAGACTTTTTAGAGTGATTTTTAAATTACTTGACATCAGCATGTGCAAGTCAAACAGGATCTGGTCCATAGTATTTCCCCCTCGAGAGCTGTCTTCCCAACAGGGATGATAAAGTGAAGTAAAAACGCCACAGGAGAAGTGAACTGATTTCTAAACATGTCATTGATTTTTTAACAATATATTTTATTGATTATGCTATTACAGTTGTCCCATTTTCCCCCCTTTATTCCCCTCTGCCCTGCACAGCCCCTCCCACCCACATCCCCCCCCACTTTAGTTCATGTTCATGGGTCATACATGTAAGTTCTTTGGCTTCTACATTTCCTATACTATTCTTAACCTTCCCCTGTCTGTTTTTTACTTACCACTTATGCTACTTATTCTCTGTACCTTTTCCCCCCTCTCTACCCCTCCCACTCCCCTGCTGATAACCCTCCATGTGATTTCCATTTCTGTGATTCTGTTCCTGTTCTAGTTGTTTGTTTAGTTTGTTTTTGTTTTTGTTTTAGGTGTGGTTGTTAATAACTGAGTTTGTTGTCATTTTACTGTTCATATTTTTTATCTTCTTTTTCTTAGGTAAATCCCTTTAACATTTCATATAATAAGGGCTTGGTGATAACGAACTCCTTTAACTTGACCTTATCTGAGAAGCACTTGATCTGCCCTTCCATTCTAAATGAAAGCTTTGCTGGATAGAGAAATATTGGATATAGGTCCTTGCCTTTCATGACTTAGAATACTTTTTTCCAGCCCCTTCTTGCCTATAAGGTCCCCTTTGAGAAATCAGCTGACAGTCTTATGGGAACTCCTTTGTAGGTAACTGTCTTCTTTTCTCTTGCTGCTTTTAAGATTCTCTCCTTCTCTTTCATCTTGGGTAATATAATTATGATGTGCCTTGGTGTGTTCCTCCTTGGGTCCAGCTTCTTTGGGACTCACTGAGCTTCCTGGACTTCCTGGAAGTCTCTTTCCTTTGCCAGATTGGGAAAGTTCTCCTTCATTATTTGTTGAAATAAGTTTTCGATTTCTTGCTCTTCCTCTTCTCCTTCTGGTACCTCTATAATTTGGATGTTGGAACGTTTAAAGATGTCTTGGAGTTTCCTAAACCTTTCCTCATTTTTTAAATTCTTGTTTCTTCATTCTTTTCTGGTTGGATGTTTCTTTCTTCTTCTGGTCCACTCCATTGATTTGAGTCCCAGTTCCCTTCCTGTCACTGTTGGATCCCTGAACATTTTCCTTCATTTCACGTAGCATAGTCTTCATTTTTTCATCTAATTTGCAACCAAATTCAACCAATTCTGTGAGCATCCTGATTACCAGAGTTTTGAAGTGTGCATCTGATAGGCTGGCTATCTCTTAGTTGCTTAGTTGTATTTTTTCTGGAGCTTTGATCTGTTCTTCCATTTGGGCCATTTTTTTTTGTCTTGGCACACCTGAGCCACGAAAGGTTAAGTGCCTAAGGCAGGGTCTGCTGAAAGGACTGATACATCCGTCTGACTCTGAACAGGTAAAAATGCTGGAGTAACTCATCCCAGTGTAAAAAGTCTACCCACATCCACACAACTGTGGTTCCTTAGAAGAAAGCACATTCTTGGTGGAAGGGATCACAGCTCTTTCCAAGTTTTCCTCCTGCCGCATTCCTTCCTTCCAGCGCCTGATTTTTTTAAATGGACAACTATCAGTTACCTTTAGTTGAGGGCACGGTATTTCTTCAGGTTGTTATGTAATGAAAAGTTGGGTTTTAAATGTTTTAATACAGTTGATTAGGTATTGTTTAAACTTGAGCATTTTGTTAGATTCTAAGGCAGTGGTCTGAAGGTGCCTTCCAGAATGATTATAAGATGCAATATGGTAGGTATAAATCAGACTTCCATTTAAAAAATGTTATGCTAATGGACAATTTTGCTTTACAGGTTTTTTTTAATTTTTAGAGACATGTCTGAGGCTTTTAATCTATGTGTTTGAGTAGTAAGTAGTACTGATGGGAACATTTTCTGGAGCTCAGATAATGAACAGTGGGTTTTTCTGAAGATGAGCAGAGTAACTCACTGTGATTCTTCCCTTGCGTGAGAAGTGAGAATGTGGTCTTAGGGGACCAAGGAGCACAGAATACCATGAAAGTCTAGAACCTGGCACCTCCGGTGAATGAGCTTTGACTGCTTAGTCAGTAAGGACAGTTTGAAGGACCACTCACACTCCTTGAGTTGCTTTAAGTCCTTTTAAATAGCACATAGTAGCCTTTTAAATATGTCTTAGTCTTTGCCTTTTTAATATTCCTGTTTCTAAAATTATAGAAAATAGCCAGAAGTAGGAGTTACATTGATAATCTTAAATTCGCGTGTTCCCTTTGTTGACGTTAAAGTCATTGTCAATGTGAGAGATGCAAAAGAATTCCCTGAAAGTTGACAGACTTGTAGCCCTCTCTGTGCTTTTTATGGACCGAGTTGCGAAGTGGTTTAGGGCGTAAGCAAATCACTTCATTTTGATTCTAGATTCTGCGCTCCTAATAGCTTTTAAATTTATACAGTTTTTGTTTAGCTGTCAAAATATTTAATTATATCATGCCCAAAGGTGTAAAGCTGTCAAATAAATCCTAGTTTAGGCATAAACATTTGCGAAGTCCCCTGTGCTACTACACCCATCGCTGTTTCTGGGCAGCCTGAGAACCTGTCTAGGGGGAGGGGGGTGTTGAGGAACATTAACTCAGCAGGTACAGAACAACATTGGCCCGATGAATTGATGATTACTTGTAAAACAGCAGGTAGTAATGCCCCCAGTCTTTGTAATTCTCCTCTTTGTAAAAGAAAGCAGACTGAGAGTGTGGTGGATTCTTTGGGTCAATATGCACTGTAAGAAAGCTGTCTTTTTGCAAAAATATGTACTCTTTCTTTCCTTGGCTTAACATTATTTTTGTATGTTTGTTTTCTCTTCGGAAACAAATGTACCCCATTCACACTTTATGCTCCTCCCTCTTACTCTAGAGTGTCTTGCTATAGGAAGAATGATCCCAATGACACAAAGGAAATACTTAAACTGATCAACACTTACTATAAGTTTAAAATTTTCTATGTAAAACATTTTTTCCAGCTGCATTGAGTGTGATTGACAAGTTAAAAAAAAGTATCTATTTAACATGTACATGCAATGTTGCAAAATGTTTTTAAAGAAAGGGAAACTATTAAAATTTTAATTACTCTTATCTGGTAATTTCATAAGTAAAACTTTTTGCTATTTGATGACATTATTTGGAGATAGACTGTGGGCATAAATACTGATGCAGACTTTACTAATGCAACATTCACTAAGAGGTAGGGGACTAAAGTAAATTAGTTCTACTTTGAAGCTTTTATTTTCTTCCCTTTCAAAATGAATGGGAAGGTCCTTGAGAGGCCCTTGAATGAAAGCTGCTTTTCATTAGTGCCACCAAATACCTACTTGAAAGAGCTGAGTTCTAACTGAACACCCACACAAGAGAAAGGGAAAGCTTCCTTTTTTCTACTGGAGGACCATCAGCTAAATAGCTCTTGGCTTCTCTTTTCCAATCAGGTGGTTTCACATCAGAGTTAATTACTCCCGTCATTTATTCTAATCACCCTTCTCTTATGGCTAGCTGCATTCTGTCATGGGGTGGCATCATTTGAAGCCAGTTAAGTTTGAAAACCACTGCAGGGTACTTGAGGCTCATTAGTGAGGCCTCTCCATGCCTGGCTTTGGATTTGCTCCCTGATTAACTCCGCATCTCTCTGCCTTGCTCCCCCTCCCGCCATCCACCAGCCCCCACTCCTCAACTCAGTTGCTCTAAAGAGGAATGTTTCAATTAACTCTTGCCTTGCTGTTTGTCTTTACACCTCCATATTTAATAAAAATTTAAATGCTTATATTGCTAATAATATATTTAATAAATTCTGGCCTTGCAGCTGCATCCTTTGTGATGAACTTAACTGAAAAGGTAGAATTTCTACAAAGGAGACTTCTATTTTTGAACAACAAAGGAGGAAAATGGTGGTCTCGCAGAATAAATACATCTGTGTCCTTGATCAATTTGTCCTATCCTAACAGAGGCAGGGATTCCAATTCTGATTTTAGTGCCCAGTGTGTTGTACAGCTTATCATAGAAGTTATCTGAGAAGCTTAAAAAATATCTCAAGTCAGATTTATTTGTTTGACATTGTTGTTTATTATTATAGTAGTTTAATTTAGAAGTGTTTGCCAAGTGGCACATTTCAAAGCTATTAAATCACAAAAGCAAATAGTGTTTGTGCTGTTCTTTTTAAAAAAAAAAGAAAAACATGTAATCAGTGTCCTGAGTAGTTTGAGACAGTGTTATTACATAAAGCATTTAAAACATTTTCCAAAAATTAACAAAATTATATATTGAGTTTGGTAGTTAAATGAAAATGTTTATTTAAATAAGAAGGTAATTTTCTCTTTTTACACAGTAGTTTCATTTAAAGCACTCATAGTTCATGTGTCAACACAAAATATGATACACATTAAAATACATGAAATCACATTTTTTAAGTTGCTGATGTTCATCAATTAGCAAAATGAGCTCTTAGTGTTAATTCTCATCTCAAAACACTTTAATGGATTACTTCTTTATAAGAGCTTTAGGATCTAACAATTAACAAATATGTTAGTATTCTCTGTTGTGCTCTAATTTTTTAATTTAATTTGATTTTTAAAATCTCCTAAAGAATATACAGTTAAATTAATGGAAAAGAGGCATAAAATATGTGTTTTTTTAAGCTCTATTATTGAGGGTCTACTATGTGCTCGGTTCCAAGGATGCAGAAATAATCTCTGTATTCAGGAATTCACATTTTATGAGGAAGACAGAAAAATAAACAATACAAGGTGAAAGTTTTAGTTTTGAAAAGGTATGTGTAAAAGCAAAACCAGTTGAAAGAATAATAAAATCTGTCAGTAAAGCTGCAGGCTTGACAGGGTGTGTCAGATTCAGTATATGATCAGCTTACTTAATACCAGTGTTACTAGACGATATATGTGAAATCCATTAAAAATAATCCTTACTATGAAATGGTTCCATATTTTTAGAATTTCCATAATGTAGCTTTGGGATACACCGTCCTGTTTCGAAAGGATGTGCAGGGGTTTAATACCACGGTTCTAGGAGTCAAATGTGGGTTCAGGCTGCCCCTCTGACACACGCCACCTGGGTGACATCAGGCAGTTCATTTAGCACTCTTAGCCTCGTTTATAAAACGGTTTTTAGAAATGTAGTGCCTATCTCATAAGATTATTGTGAAGCTTAAATAAAATAACCCATGTAAAACATACAGCATAAAGCTGAGCGCATCGTAAGTGCTCACTAAATGTTAAATGCCGCTGTCATCGTATTGTTGTTTAGCCGGCCAGTGAATTTCTTCCAAGTTGGTCTTCTGATACATTTCCCTTACATGGTCTGTTGTCTTCCTGAGCCTTTGTCAGGTTTATGATGGACATTATCTGCATCCAGCTTCCTGATATTATTCAGGAGAAAATAAAGCCTTGGAAGATGATACTGTAATTTCCACTTCACTCTTTCTTCTCTCCATGTCATTATCCGATCCTAAATTTGATTTCAGTTAACAAACTGCAGACCTCTTGTTTGCAATGCCTGGTAGCCGCAGAAAGTCTTCAGATCTTCTAAAACTCTGCCAAATTAGCATTGTATCAAGTGTTTAAAGTTTCCATGGTCAATTTCATGCTATACAAAGCTTTAAGATCACAGTTCCTGAACATGGATAGACACAGAATTGTGCTAAATCACCAGAATTTCTTAAATGCCATTCATTCATTCAACAGACATTTATTAGGGGGCTACTGAGTAATTAGGTCTGTGATCACAAAATTGGAAGAATATGACACCTGCCCTTTGGGGCTGTCATTATGAAGATCAAACAGATATGACAGTAACTAATTAGAGAAGTAGATTAAGTGATGTATTTATTTATTCAACAAATATTTTGTGAGTGCCTACTACTTATTAATCTTTGGGACTATAACAGTGAGAAAAACAGCGTAGTACCTGACCTTTTCATGTTTATTGTTTAGTAAGAAAGATGGATAATAAGAAACCAAACAAACAATATATAACTTGTGATAATATATAATGTAGTATAACAAATATTATAAGAGATGTGATATGTACCATGAAGGAGAAACACAGGCTACCATTACAGCCTTTAACATTTTATTTATTCATTTGTGTGAGTATAATTTTTTAAAAAGTTTGAGATAAAATTGACATATAACATTATATCAGTTTCAAGTATACAATGTCGTGCTTCCATATATATGTATATTAGAAATTATCACAAGTCTAGTTAACATCTATCACCATACACAGTTATAATTTCTTTTTTTTTTTTTCACTCTGAGATCAAAAGAAGAAATGCCTTATTTTGCTTCCTGGGAAGATTGGGGCAGGCTTAACTTGGGAAACTATGTTTGGACATCGTCTTTAAGAATGAGTAGAAGTTGGCCAGGGAGCGAGGGAGATAATGGAAAGGGCGTTACAGGTCTAAGAAGCTGCATGAACAAAGGTCTTCTTGTGACAGTACAGAACAAGAGCTAAGCTTAGTTCCAGAGTTAACGGGCAATATGTGTGTAAGAATACCTGTGGAAAGATAAGACCACAGGGAACATATATGAACAATATTTAATGCTTTTGTGAATAAGTAATGTGGACGTTCTTCTTGGGGTAGTGGTACCCAAAAGGTGGCTGCCAGACCTGGAGCATCAGTATTCCCTGAGAACTTGTTAAAAAGTCAGATCTTGGGCTCCGCTCTAGATCGACAGAAACAACCTCTGTTGGGGGCATCCCAGAAACCTGTGCTTTAACAGGTCTTCCAGGTGACCTCAGTGCGTGTTGCACTCAGGTGGAGAAAGGCCCCCTCACGGGAAGGAGAACCATTGAAAGTTTTAAGGGGAGTCATGACTCGGCCAGGTTTTAGACGGCAATTAGTACAGAGGAGGAATTGAAGAGGGGACATTTTTTTAATTTTTAATTTTATTTTTTACTGTATTTTTTCCATTATCATTTAGTCCCCTTACAGCCCCCTGCCCCGCCGCAGTCACCACACTGTTGTCCATGCGTCCTTTTTGCTCGATCCCTCCACCCCATAACTGCACCCCTCTTCCCTCAACGCTGTTATCCTGCTCTCCATCTGTAAGTCAGAAAGGGAAGGTTTTAGAGATAAAGAGAACAGTTTGGCTAGTGTTAGCATAATTGAACCAAGAAGCAGTGAAGGACAGAGCCAAAGACAGTCAAAGTGGAAGGAAAAGGATGAATGAACTTGGAAGACACTTCGGAGGCTCATTAGTCTGACAAGGTTTTGGCGTGAGAGGAAAAGAAGTCAAGAAGAAGGCCACAACTTCTTGACTGGCTGACTGGGTGGGGGACTACACCCTGGTAATCCAAAAAAGTGAGAAAGAAGTTTAAGAGGAAAAATCATTCATTTTCTTTTCGATACATTAACTTTAAGTTACCTGAAGCACACACCAAAAGAAGTAGGCTGATGGGCAGGTAACATTTTGGACTTGACTCTGGAGAAGGTAGTAATTGCCGGGTAAGGTAGTTGAAGTCTGGCTCATCCAGCCCGAGATACATCAGAAACAAGGGCCTGGGACTGAATCCTGGGGAGAGGCAGACAGAGGAAAAGGACCCTACGTTTAAAAGTGAGGACGCAGAAAGGGAATCTGGAGGTGGGGTGTAGGGGAAGCTTAGTGAAGAGAGATGTAGAAACATAGATGCCATGATGCAACGAGGTGACGTGAGTGAGACATGGCAACCTGAGCAAAAACATTGTCGCTGTGTTCCTGAGACAGAAAGATGAGAGATTAGTTAAGAAGTTGAAAGAGAGGTAAGGAAGCATAAATAACAAATTTACTTAAATCTTTCAAGAAGTGTAGGCTGTTGATCTCATATTGCTCAGACGGTCATAGCTGCATACAAATAATTAAAATGGACCCTGTTAACTAGACATTATTCCACTGATAATTCAGAAAGAATCAGACCTACATTTTATTGTGATTTAGAGAATCATAGGCTTTTATCACAAATGTTCAGGAATTTCTAGGAGTGGGCAAACAGAAGCTACTTCCATCTGCTGCTAAAATGAGGTGTTTTTTAAATGAGGTTTTTGAATATATCTGACTTTCAGTAAATGTTGTGTTCTCTATAATAACTTGTAGCCTATGTCTATATGATAGTTCTTAACATGCATAACTAGTACAGCAGAGTAGACAATATGTTAAGAACTCTAACAAAGGACTTTTAAAGACAGATCGTACTTGGTAGAATGAGCCCCTTACCTTTATTGTTAGGGAGGTCATAGTGCCTTCTCTCCTATGCAGTCACATGTCTTCAGAGATTTGTAACTGGCTAAAGAATGTTCACCGCAGAACATTTCTGTTTCACACTTGAAGATAGTATATTTCTGCTGTCGGGTCCTAAGGTATAGCCATTCATCACGAGCTGAGAGTGATAATGACCTTTTCAAAACTGCATCAAAGGTCATTTTGTAGTCTGAAGGTGCTTTGTGCGTTGTAAGCTTCATCTTTATTTTCAGTTAAGAGAAACTGTATTTTTAAAAGGGTTAAATACAGTTAATCCCAGCATTCTATCTTACATCAAAATACCGTGAAAATCTGAATGTAGATTCAGTTTGGGGAATTGAACAGAAAGCTTTTCTGTCCAGTGTTGTGACCACCAGCCACCTGTGGCTTTGAGCCCTGGAGATGTGGCTAGTCTGAATGCAGACGTGATGTGCATTGCCAGCGCGAGACGCGTGCCAGGCTTCTAAATTTAATACAGAATAACAATCTTATATATGTTTAAGTGATATATTTATTTTTCTGATTAAATGTACCCTGTTAAAATTAATTTCATCTGTTTATTTTTGAAAATGTGGCTACTGGAACATTTTAAACTACATATGTGGCTTAACACTACATTTCTGTTGGAGAGCACTGGTAGAAAGTTTTGGTGGTCACTTTGCTGTCCAGAATTTTTTTGGCTCTGACATCCCAATATTGAACATGAACATATTTTAATGTTTAAGTAGTATACATACAGGGTCAGGCACAAACAATGCCCCTTTTTATTACATAAAAATTTTTATTACAAAATCATAAGCATGTAATTCTGTAACATAACAGTATCACACTCAAGCACACCATATGACATTTTAGGTGAAATGTTCAGATCGCTGCCCATCTCGTGGGAGACATTCACATACCCTGCCAACCACCCTGGATGGTGTTACCTCTGCTGGACCCTGTATTTCTGTTAGAATTAACAGCCCCAGAGCCAAAAAAGGGTTAGGGTTAACTTCAACTCTCTAAAAGTCCAAAATATTAATACTAACTTCAAAACAGTTCATCTTTTACCACACCAAATGTGTTCCTTTTCTATGGTGACGAAGGCCCAGAAGGTAAGGCTGAACGTCACCCCGAACCCCCCTCCCTCCCTTCTCATGTTGGTAATCAGTCACTGTGCAGATGTAGCTTAAATCTTTCTAAAGTCTGTCCCCTCCTCTTCATCCCACTGCCCCTGTCTCGAGGCTCTCAGTGTGTCGCACACTGATTACTGTAGTCATCTTAGACGTGGATGACCTTTTGCCTTCCTCCCCACCCTCAGAAGAGACATCTCACCTTGTTATCCCCAGAATCTAGCACAGAACAGACTCTGTAGTAAGCACTCAATAGATGTTTGTAGATTGGATGTCAGAGCTGCTGATATTAATCAAAAGTTGCAGAATGAAAAAAAGACTTTTAGTCCTACATGTAATGTATGTATATACAATTGCATACACAAAGTGAGTGCAGATGTAATTCTCTGGCTGAACTTGTCAATGCTTTAAAAGTTATTCAGCAACTTTTGCATTCATATTCTTTAAGTTCTCAGTGTTTCTTTATTGGGTATTCTTGGAAGTGATGATATAATAAGTATTCTGTTTTGCCAAGGATTTTGATTTGCCAATATAAGTTTTTGGCAGTCAGTCCAGGGGATCATTGGTGCCATGAAGACAGCTCCTTGTTTTTGTCCGGGGTCCCCATGGGATTAAACTACATCTGGCAATAAGTAGGGATTTGGGTCTGGCCCTCTTCAAAGGCAAGAGACTGCTAGTATTTATCAGATCTATGTGGATAAGCAAATGGGAAGGGATTAAATTTTTTGGTTTTGTTTTCCTTCCTTTTGTAACTGACTAGAAAATGAACTTCTAGAAGTTCATACAACAAATTAATACATTTTTTTTAATGGTTGAAGATGAAAGCTTTTTTTCCATATATCTATGTGGATAATTGAGAACTTTAGATTAATATGTTAATTACTTAAGTGTATATTTTTATAACTAGTGTATAGAGAAGCCTAACGGCCATTTATAATGTTGAGAATTAATTTTCTAGGGATTTGAACATCCGTAAGTGTAGGACATCACGGTTGGCATTTGCAGGCTCTGTTGCCTGTTTATCGGTGAGGGAAAGTTTACCCAAAATTACTTTCCAAGGAGAAACGCAGCCCCGTCCTCGGATCGGCCACTAGGCCTTCCAGGTGGAGGTGGGCCTTCCCCTGCGCAGTTTTAAGAGACCGCTAGCCCTGTGACTCAGTTTAGCTGATGCTGAAGCCTGTGGCTCTGCGTTTAACTGACAGAGTACAATGGCCACGGTCCAGGTGCTTGTCAAGGAGTGTAATCTAGAATTTACCATTCAAAGCCTCACCTAAGAGAAATAATGTTTATGCAGGATTGCCTGAAGAATATGCAGTCTTTCCATTTGTCTATACTTTGAATCTATCCAGGATTAAGTCAGTCCCTCTGAGAGTCACATACCTGGATTCCATCATATTGCCAAGGGAGGAATTTCTTATCTCAGGAATAGAAATAATGTGTTTTTTTAGGCCATCTGGTTTATTTTTACATTATGGTCATATTTGACTCTTGTAAGTGTTCGTGTCTCTTTCTTTACGTTGCCTGCTGGAAAGCTGAGGGCCAAAGACATGGGGCTCCTTTAACAAGTCTACACAATTTCATGGTGTGGTTTTTCTGTACTTCTTACCATTGTTTTTGCATTACCTTACTTATGTTAAATGTATTTTATCTTGATGACTGTATTGCCATGAGTTGTAAGTTGTTTTCTGAATGAAGTCATGCAAATGCAAACATAGTAAAATAGGTATATCTGTCCTTTAATTTTATATAGCTGTTCACCATCCATTCTTACAGAATAGAATTTTTTTAAAAGCGCCATCTCCCTATGTGTATTATACTATAAATAGTTTAAAATATCTGTATATTATGAATTCCTAGATTTTAGATTAAGAGTGACCTAAGGTTGAAATGTTAATTAAATGTTTTAATGTTCTGTAGCTCTAAAGAAAATAGTTGGATAAAATGTCAGCATATAGGTCTATTTTAAACATTAGAAAAAAATCATCTCCCTGAAAAGGAGGGTAATTGTACAAGTTTGCCTAATCCTTTTGATCTTGGCACACAGCAATACAGACTTCAGTTGAGATTAAAACTATGAATTTCAAAGGAAACATGGCCTTCAGTGTGTAAAATATATAACAGCTGGTTGACTCGCCCATTTAAAACTACACAATAACAATCGTAGACAGAATGATTCTCCTGCCAGAAGATGCACGAGTGCTTGATGGTTATATCAAGATGTGATACTAACTCACCCTTTTCTTTAGTAATGATAGCGGCGGAGCAAGGAGCGGCGCCATGGCGCAAGATCTCTCTTCTGCCCAACAGTTCAAGGGCAGTTTACGAGTACACGACTCCTTTTAGTGATTTCTGTCTGCTCTTCAGCGCGAACTTCACTGTGGTGTTGACTAAATTTCATTGTTGGTAACTGAGATAGATATTTTTTTTCATAGCATCCAATAGTTTTTCTTTTTTCCTAAATCCTTGATCCTACTTTCCCCCCTTTGGTATTCATGATTTACTGTTGTTAATGTCACAGCTTCACACACATATATTTTATGCCCTCAGAATTAAACTTTTCCGTGTAAGTAGTATAAAATTTGTCTCACGTTTTTGTTATATGTATATATTAAGGTAATAAATATCTGAATTTGGAAGCATTATGCTGTATGGGAGAATGCTAATTTATGTTAGTATATAGTTCATCACAATTTTAATATTTCACTATTGTGTTTCACGTGAACAAGTACTAATTTTTAATAGGTTAATTAATACATCTTTTAAAAATGAAGAGTAATATGGGTTTGTCACTTTTGACTAATCCTATTTGGAAAGCACATTTACATTCAGAATCTGTATCTGTTATGAAAAAAGTTGATTTTTCTGTGACCTTTGTTTTTTTGAAAAATTTTGATATAACATAGCAAATTTTCTATTCTTTCCATTGATTTTGAAGGAGAAAATTACAGGTATCTAAAATTTTGCTAAAGTTACTTGGATTCATCACAAATTCAAAGCCAGCACTGAAGGAGTTAATGTATCTTATTAGGGGGACAGGAAATCTGGCAACTATTGCAGAAACGAGACCTAATGGTGCACACAAACAATTTGTCAGTCTTCTTAAATGTGAATAGCTTTCCGCAAAGTGGCTGCTCTTGCTTTGTTTGAACAGGCTAAACTTTTCCTTTTTGGACTTTAAATCTTAGAAGCGAAATGTGATCCACATATTCAATCAAAATCATTTAATTCAAAGCATATTTTGATTGGAACAAAGTTGACATGGAAAGAAACTCTAGAATAAAAAAGTTGAAAGGACTTTATATCATATATTTAGCAGGAAAATTTGAAACAGTTCTAATTAGGCTGAAAAAAACAGCTTTCTTCAATGTAAATTACAAAGGTCATATATCAATGTTAAGGAAACATTACCACTAGTGTTTGAAATCCAGCACATGCAAACATAACAGACCAGTTCATTTTAAATGTGTGTGTGTATGTGTGTGTAGAAGGCTGTATTACATGTATTTGAAATGAAAAATACTTAAAATTCCGAGTCCATAATGTTGTATATTACATTCTTGCCAATCCAAACATTAACTCCTTTGAAACATATTACTATCTACACTCAAATGAATTAAGACTCTTAATTATAAATACAATTAAAAATATATGAAACAAATTCTTGTTTTTTTCTTCCATTGAAAATATGACTAAATGCATCTTATAATCAAATGTATATCAAGTCAAGAGGGTTAGTCAGTGGTTTTTATTTTATCTGAAACTTACAGATCCATCACTTGTGTCTCAGAGCTGGAAAGGGCGCTCTGGGAGCTCGGGAGTGCAATGGTGGGGATAGGTGTGCAGAAACCTCTTCCCTTCTGGTTACACAGTTGTTTCTATATATAAGGTTTCTAGATAACATTTGTTCTTTTTATTTGATTTTTTTAATGAAGATCATTTATCCTTTAAGTGTCAGTAGCTTTTATTTTGTTGTTTTTTTTTTTAAATGATGTGGTATGAGAGCAAAGTTTAAATAAACATTAGCATTAATCTTGGAATTACAAGTATGGGAAGCACAAATACTATGCAAGTAAGGTTTCATGGTCTTGAGATACACAATTACCATAATTGAAATTGGTAATCTTGATTTTACGTAATTTTTACATTAGAGAAAATTTGATTGTTTGAAAATGTAAGGAAATTGTTAGTGTCTCTCTAAACCATGCATTAGATTAAACACATAGTTAATGCCTTTTATTTTTGAATATTTATTCTCAAGTAGCTTAGAATTTCTTATAAAAAAGCAAACTATTTCTACATCAGTTATTATATTATTTGGCTCCACTATAGGAAACAAGAGTAATTTTATACAACATTTTTTATCAATAAATAATTCATTTCCTTAATGGATTAGTTTCACAAAAACATAGATTATATTCTTTCAGTGAGATTTATTGTTAGACACATATTCATATATGTTATAATTATTTCTGACACAGGGTCTTACAAATGTGTTAATTTATGAATAATTTACTATTATCTTTGTAATATTAAAGGTTTAATTTGTTGATGTTTCAAACAAATGAAAGTTCCTAATAAGTGTTTGTATTTGACATCTGTATACTGTACTTTTTAGCCTATCTCCAGTGTTCTGGTCTCTGTTTAATAGATCTCATTAAAAACCAGATATCAGCCCCCAGACAGTTTGTCAAGGCTAATATGAGTCCCCCTGGGTTGCTCTGACAATTTGTGTGAGGCTTCGTGTGATAGTCTTTTCATAGTCTTATTTGATCCTTAACAATTGGACATTAGTCACTGATTTATTTTATAATAACTCAGATGAGTTGCATATTATTGTATTGTGTTGGACATTTCAGTGGGTTTTCTTCTTTACAAATTTTACTCAGAACACACATTGGATGTAAATGATGTGTTCAGCCCGCTAGGGGAGTACTAAGGGTTGATTGGTTAGTTTGGGAGCAGCACGGGAAGCCTGTTACTATCCCCTAGCTGCAGACCGTATTTAACTCCAGCCTTAATGAGGGCTGTCTGTCCGAAAGGCTCTGAAAAATCTCAGTGCTTAGCGCGCCACTGGCGTGCATTTGTTTGTGACTAAAAATGTGGATATAAATAAGTATTTTTTAAACAGAGTGTTTTTTAAAATCTTAACATATAAAAAGGAATTTAAAGAATTTTTCATATGTTTTATGATTTATATTGTGTGTTTTGAATCTGAAAAACAGAAGTTATAAAGCATAACCCTAGGGTACACTATTTTCAATTATTTGGGTTTTGTTTTCCTCAATAATTTTTTAATCTTTGTCTTTAACTCTACCCTCAAGTCCTTAGTGGGTACATTTGTTTATTATTAAATATTTTTGGTTAGGCAGTTGTCATTCACTGATATGACAAGAATGTTAAAATCCTAAACTGACTTTGTACTGAAATGTACTAAAACTTTTTGGAATTCTCTCATGTCCTTAGCAGTTGTTCTTTTTTAAAGCTTTAGTATATTGCAAGAAATGCTTGAAAACTGCTAATGATATTTTCATTTTTAATTTTTTTAAAATTTATTCATGAAAGTAATGTGTTTATCAACCTCTGGAAAAGATGTTGCCAGTAATTCCATAATAACTATCAACCCCTCGGGGACTGACCAGCATGACAGTGAGAGGGGGCTGACCCACGACACTGGTCGCCATCTCTGCATGTGCGTCCGGGGCAGCCTGTGAGCACACAGTCTTTGAGTTCAGCATTTGTGGTTTAACATGATGCTGTGGCGTCAAGATGTAAAGGTCTCCACATCTACATCTAACCAACCGCACCATTCTGAACGTGCCTGAAGAAGTAATCAACATTAGTAAAACTCACAGTTCTTTGTCTGATGGCACATAAAATAAAATCGCCCTAGTTTTTAGGGCTTTAATATTGAGAAAATTCATTTGTACTGTGTCATTAGCTGAGCCTTCTAGAATTTTATAGTCTCAAATCACAACACCACGGGTACTCAGGAGACTCCTGACTGTTTTATCTTATTAAACAATTTTGAAATCATTAATTTTTAATTAGCTTGAGTGTAGGGTTTTTATAGTTTCAATAGTATGTGCATATGAGCTAAACATTTTTTATTTAAAATAGTGGCTGGAGTATTATTTACCTAAATAAGCGAAGGTTCTTCCTGAGAGGACATACTGTGAGTTTGCTTTCTATGGTTGCACTTTTTTTGTAGATTCAGAGATAGATAGAGTTTTTCAGCAGTTTATTGACTCAGGTTTTGAACAACTAAAAAGGATGTAAGCTTGAGGATATGTATAGGTTCTTCCCTGATTGAAAGTTCTAATTAAGTGAATTGGAGAAAATTAACTGAAATTAGCTGTCAGAAAGTCACATTTAAATGAGTGATGAGCTAGTCTGGCAGTAAACATTTAAATGATATAAATTGCCATTTAAGTGTATGGTTTAATGTTTGTCATGCATTAATGTGACATGAGACTGCAGTGACAATCAAGCAGCTTGCTCTAATTTGAACATATTTAGGGCTTTTGTGTGGAGTGCACTGCACACAAATTAAGACAATTGCTGTTTTTATGTGTCACTTTAAACAAGCCCCCCCTCCGCATTTCTACCCAAGGCCTAAGTTAATGAAACAAACGTATCATTTTGGGGTGCAACTTGCATTAATAGTTCCTGGGTTTTTTGATTGATTTTAAATCCATGTACTTTAAATAGGAATTTATTTAAAGTTATCACAAGCCATTCTCTTCTTATTCAAATAAAATATGAAGCAGTTTTGTGCTGTCTTAGCTGTTTACTAAATTTGTAAGTATGAGTTTTATAAGAAATCTAAAATATTAACATTCACAACTGAAACTAACTAAATATTTTTAGTTATATTTCATTGTGGTATACTTTGGAGTGTGAGAATTGCCTAGAGTTTTATTTACAGAATTTTTAAAATATTTTAAAGTACATCATACATCATAGAGCCATGTTAAATATTATTAGTTAAAGGAAACACATTTGAATTCATCCAGAAACATCTTTCTTATTCATAGGCATTTATTTTAATGAAGCATATATGTACAGAAGTGTACCCCTGTGAACTAATAGGAACTTCTTTTTCAGGAGACGGTTTATGTCTTACTAGTAGCTTGCTATAGAAGTTAGTTTTGTTTTAAAACCAACAGATTTCTTTTTTATGTTACTGATAACATAGCAAGTCACACCAAACATGATCACAGCCAAACACTTGTTCACCTAAAAATAAGAATTTTAGTGAGATGCATTACCTAAATATAACTTGGTATACTTCAAATTAATCTTCAGAATTAGAGTTTGAGAGATCTCTGATTTGCATCAGAGATAAAGTAGTCCATAATATTGAGCTTTCATGTCGGAATAATTTTGAACAATAATAAATAATATAAATATGAATACTTATCTGAAAAATGAGTCTCCAGTTTTCTTAAAACTCTTTAACATTTCTAACTTTATTAGATTCAGTGAACCTTGGTACCTGTTGTGTTCCAGGCGCAGTGCTAGTAACTGGCCGTGCAGTGATGAATTAGAAGTGGGTCCTGTGCCCAGAATTTCCACTGAATACTTATGTTCATTTATTATTTACTGGGCACTGTTATGTTAATAACACCAGATAATTTGGAATCATTTAATATTAGCACCTAGAATAATAATTCAGTAATTATAAGTATCCCTCCCAAGGTCTAACTTGTTGGCATAAGAACTCAGTTGAAATAATAAATGATTTGGTTACTGTTGTTGCAGTAAACAACAAAATGTTTATATTTATTTATTTATTTTTAATTTTTAATTTTAGATTATTCAGTACAGTTTCAATCTTTTATTCCCATTCCAGCCCACCCACCCATCCCTCCCCACCTCCCTTCCATTTCCAAGCCCCGTAGTTTTGTTCATGTGTCCTCTATATTTGTTCCTGTAAACCCTTCCCTTCTCCCCTGAAATTCCCTCCCCTCTCCCCTCTGTTAATATTTAGAAAAATTATAAATATTTTAAGTGGATAGTAAGCATGTGATGTTTTCACATTTGCTGTCCCCAAGAAGTCTTTACATTGTCTGACCTTTCTTCGGAGTGTAAATGGAGTGCCTGCCAGGCCCTGAGCTACCGGTGTGACCCAGAGACCCAGCCCTGCCCGCACAGAGCTCGCTCGCAGAGGGTAGAGTGATGGTGACGTGGTAACCGTAACCCTCTGTTACCGTTCAGCGTGAGAGTACTGGAAAGACTCTAGTTATTAAAAAAAAGAGAACAGATTCTGGTGGGAAAAAACCATATCAGAATAAATCTTAAATTTAACATTAAACTTTACTGCTTGTTCTAAATGTCTCTACATATTTTTAAAATAGAATTCAGCATAATAATACGATCTGTGCCCGTTTTTCAGGCCCTGGAGAGTGAATTTGTCTCCTGCCAGCTTCACCAGTGGATTGATCTTATTTTTGGCTACAAACAGCAAGGACCAGAGGCTGTGCGATCGCTCAACGTGTTCTATCACCTGACCTACGAAGGCGCTGTCAACCTGAATTCAATAACGGATCCCATATTGAGAGAGGTGAGTCATCCGAGTGGGCTAGCAGGTATCGTTAGCCTACAAGGGACTAGGTACTACCGTCCTCAGTCACTTTGTCTTCCAGTCACTTTATTTATTCATTTTTTGTTGTTGTTGACACTATTACAGGTGTCCCCCATTTTACCTCCCTTGTCCCCCAAACTCCATCCCTCTCCCGCCGCCCACCATGGCCTTCACCACATTGTTGTCCATGGGCCGTGCATATAAGCATCTGTGTTCTTTGGCTAATCTCTTCCAGTTTGAACCTATTAAGGGATAAGTAATCAACTTACAATTTTTATAACTTTGATGACTACTTACTAATTTAAAGTATTAGGAAAATAATTTATTAAATAAGGTTGTAAGCATAAATCTATTTAAATGTGATAACACACTATTTTTATCCATATATACATCTTCCTGGTTGTAACATGCATCCCGTGAAAAGATTTTACAAGTGAACAGATATCACTTTAAATATCTGTGCAGTGTTAGGTCAGGACTATGTCTCAGAGACCAGGGCTTTGAGTCATAGGGAAAGGTGCACATCACTTTAGAGGGCGCATTACTTGTAATAGGTAAGGCTTGTCATTTTTCACCAGCACTGGATGCATTCCCTTATAATTCGACATATGACCTGGTCATGTTGACTGTATATAATAAGATGTAATGTGTATTTAGTACAGAGTTAACTATATTTGCCAGTGTGTATTGTCACATGGTTTATTTGCTAGATTAAGTATTGGGTTAGCAATGTTTGAATAGTGCTTTGTTCTATAAATGTCCACAATTCTTCATCAGATACACTACATTTTTTATTTTTCATATTCCCTTATATGAGTGATTTTCAACCTCTTTCATTTCATGGCACACACAAACTAATTACTTAAATTCTTCAGGACACCAAAAAAATATTTTTTTGCCAATATGACAAAAAAATTGGTATAATTTTGATTCATGCATACCATATAGCCATTGTTGTGTTGGCTGTTGTCTTTTTTTTAAATTTGAAGTTTGACAATCTAAGGGAAAAGAGGTCAGTGCCCCTGACTAAATAATCAGGCATTGCATATTTTAAAAACTCTTGGGGAACTCTGGTTGAAAATCACTGCATTATAGCAATTACCCATATCTCTACAAAACTGACATCATATATGTCAGATTTTAAAATCTCACATTTTACTTAACATACTAGCATATATTATGTTGCTCTATAATCTGTATAGTTTTAATTTTGAAATTCCATAATATTCTATAGAATTGCTTTGAAAATGTACTTAACACTGTTTCTCCCAAAATGGGATCCTTTTTTTAAAAGATTTTATTTATTTATTTTTAGAGGAGAAGGGAGGGAGAGAGAGAGAGGGAGAGAAACATCAATGTGTGGTTGCCTCTTGCCCACCCCCTACTGGGGACCTGGCCCACAACTCAGGCATATGCCCTGACTGGGAATTGTATCAGCGACCCCTTGCTTCACAGGCGGGCACTCAGTCCACTAGGCCACACCAGCCAGGGAAGGACCCTTTTTTTTTTTTTTTAAAGATTTTCCTGTTGGTGTGTTCAAGTTAATTTAGCTGTCTCTTTCACTTCATTAAAGTTTGTGCAACATTTACTTGGTAAAAGATTGCTCTAAGCCTGTATCTGTGTAATGCCACTAGTTACAAAGTGAAACATTGAATTAGCTGGTTGGCTCCTCTGTAGAACAACCTGCATAACTGGCTCTTTGTTTTTATTTTGGATTGCCCACCTTCTTCTTCACACACACCAATGATTTACCAAAGGAATTTGCCATATACCGCTTAGTGTATAATCTGAAGGAGCATGGCTCTATGGAACTTTCTACAGTGACGGAAATGTCCGTTATGTCTGCACTGTCCAACATGGTAGCCACTAGTCGTGTGGAAATTCTGCGTTTGAGTGGCTAGTGTGACTGAGGAACTGAATGTTTGATTTTAGTTAATTTAAATTAAAATAAACACATATAGCTAGTGGCTACCATATTGGACAGTGGATATCTAGAAGACTTTCATATATCTTTGATTATCATATTTTCTGTATCCCAGTTCAGGGCACATGGTCAGAGAATGGAACAATAAATATTTGTTAAATTAACTTGTAGAATATTTGAGATTGGACATATTCCATTTAGACATTAGATATGTAGTTGAACGGTATGTGTAAACTGTATTTTTCTTTCACTTAAGCTAACATATTATGACTTCAATAATGTTTTTATCGTGGTAAATAAATATAACATATAACTGACCATTTTATCCATTTTTGAGTATATAGTGGTTCAGTGGCATTAAGTATCCTCACATTGTTACACAACTATTACTACCATTCATCTCCAGAAGAATTTCATCTTCCCAAGCTGAAACTCTGTGCTTTAAACAGTCATTCCGTGTTCTCCCTGCCCTCAGCCCCTGCTAATCACCATTCTCCTCTGTCTAGGAATTTGACTACGCTAGGTACCTCTCAGCAGTGGAATCATAAGTGTTTGTGTCTTTGTGACCGGCTTATTTCATTTGGTGTAATGTCCTCGTGGTTCATCCATGTAGCATGTGTCGGAATTTCCTCTTTTCTGAGGATGAGTAATAGCCCGTTGCACATGTCCCCACGTTTTGTTTAGCCCTTCATCTGCCCATGGATGAACAAAACATTGTTTCCACCCTCAGGCCTTTGTGGGTAGTGCTGCTATAAACATTGGTGTGTAATTGTGTGTATAAGTCCTATTTTCAGTTCTTTCGGATATATATACTCAAAAGTGGAATTGCTAGATTATATGGTAATTTTATGTTTAACTTTTTGAGTAACTGCTCTAACAAACAAGTTTTTAGTATTTATTTTTCATCATCAACATTTACTAAAGACTATTTAAAATTTTTGTTTTAAATTTCTTTGACCTTTTCCCCCTAAAACCCCAATTAGTTAATGTCATCAGCAGATTAACTTTGACTGCAGCATTTTCCATTCTTCACACCCTAATTTATTTTTATATTATGTACTGTATAAACATATTACATATTAGACTCAGCATTCATTCTAAAAAGGTGGCCTGTTATCTTCCAAGTAAGGTAGGTACTTGATGTTCTTCAAAGAATATATCACTTTATTACTTAGCACTACTTATATAAATTTATATAATTTACAAATCTTTCTGAATCTTACTAAAACAAATAGGATAATCTTTTATTACAGCCATTCCGTGTCACAGTGCTAAACCCTGTGGCACAAGGCAGTGTGATACAGCAGAGTAAGCAAGCAGGCAAGCCAACCAGTAAATGTGGGTTTGACTCCTGGCCCTGACGTCCAGTGGTTTTGTGGCGTGCGTCTGCCTGGGACTGTTTCCATCATGTGTAGAATTGGTATGATAGTGCCCACCCCGCCGAGGATCATATGAGATCTAATGTATGTTAAGTGCCTGGATGGTCCCTGTCCCATCATGAGCACTCAGCATGTGTGACTTCCTTCCCTTATGTTGCTCACTGTTAAATCCCTGGGTTAGGAAGCACAACTATAAAAAGAATATGAATGGCTGATTGCATCGTAGAAAGAATCATAAAATGTTAACACTAGAGAAGTTATTAGAGACTGTTTCCTAGAAGATACATGCAGAGTTTAGTGTAAAGTGAAGCAAGAAGAAAACAGAAAACAGCTATAGGCCATTAATTTATTCATTTTTAACAAGTCTTTACGAAATCGAAGTTATGTAATAGGTTAAGGGGTTGACGGGCCCTGCCCTCACCTGGGAATTTACTGTCCAGTGGGGGAATATGGGTAAGGAAAGAAATGTAATGCACTGTCATAAATTTGGCATGGGGACAAGTGCACTGTATGTATGTACAAGAAGAGAGGATAGGCACTACACCCAGGCGGGCAGCACCCAGGCGTGTTTTCTGGGAGATGAGAGGCTGGAGCTGTAGAGTGAAAGATGAGTAAGAATATTGGATAGAGTCATGAGCAAAGGCCATCCACACAGAAGAAACTGCCTAAGCTTGCTACGCATAGGTGGAAGAGATCATGGCTGGGAAATGAAGCGGGCCAGTGTGATAAGGTGAGAAAGTGAGGCAAGAGCCAGACCGCAAGGGCCTTCAGTGCCATAAAAAGTCGTTTTAACTGTGTTACAAGGCACCAGATTGAAGGCTGAAGGTTGGTTACGTAACTACATCTCTGTGTTGGGACATGTCTAGGAGAAGGTTGAAGAGATAAGAACTGAAAAGTATTGCCCTGGCCAGGTAGCTCAGTTGGTTAAAGCATTGTCCCAATATGCCAAGGTTGTGGGTTCAATTCCCAGTCAGGACACATACAAGAATCAACCAGTGAACGCATCAATAAGTGGAACAACAAATTTATGTCTCTGTCTCTTTTTCTTTCCACACTCCCCCTCCCCGCTCTCTTTCTCTCTCAAATCAGTAAATTTTTAAAAGGACTGAAAAGTATCCATTGGGTTATTCTCAGAGTTCTTGGAGACTTTAAAGAAAGAGCTTAAATATGTAAGACTGTTGTGAATGGTTAGTAAACCAAGTAAACACAGTGAGAAAGGAAGTGATTGAAGGGAGAATTTTTAATAGCTTTATTGAGATTTGGCTCACATACAATACAATTCACCCATTTAAAGTGTCTAATACAATAGTTTTTAGTATATTTACAGTTTTACAAGCATCACCACAATGTAATTTTAAACATTTTCATTACCACAATGAGAAACCTCATACCCATTAGCAGCCACTTTTTTTTTGAGGATATAGGTTTGCATTTATTTTACTAAAAGTTTCCCATCCCCCCCGCCACCACCTTCTGCATACTGGGAGAGAGTTCTGACCCTTTCAGACGGGGAGAGAGAAAACCTATACTGAATTCTCTTAAAGAACTTTAAGAGGTTTTTTTTAATGGGTAGATATTTGACCCTGTTTTTGTGTTATTGAAAACATCCAAAAAAGAGAAAAGATGTCAAGTCTACAGGAAGGAAAGCACATAATAGGCTACCACGCTCTACGCAGAAGGGAAAGAAACAAAATCCAGAACACAGGGGTGGGCGCTGGACCGCAGGGGTCCGTGCTGTCCTGTCTGAGATGAAAGAGAAGAAGGTCAGCCTGGGGACGCATGAGCAAATGCGCTTTAGCGAGGTGGACAGGCAGCAAGACTAGGAGGGTTCGTACCAAGGGTGAGATAGTACTTACGGACATGTACCTAACACAGCGGTGGGTGTTTAATAGAGTCCCAATAATAAATAAATAATTATTTCCTTCCCATGTGGTTTTCCTGTGTTCTCAACAGCAGGAGACTGGGTATAGGAAAAATCTGAACAGAGAAGGTGTGTGTAAGCGTGTGCGTGGGCAAAGTATATATGGGGGGACAGAGAGAACGAGGGTTGTGCCATGGAGGGGATACATAACAAGGACTGGAAGTGGAAGGGTGATTGAAGGAATTGTCAAAGGGATACTGCTGACATGGTGGATCGAGGCTAGTTTGGACAGATAAGGAAAAGGTTGATGTACTGGGACAGTTTATTCTTTTACAGCAAGTACTCATTATGGTCACGGTGCGAAAAATGTAGAGATTAACAAGAAAATCAGAAAGGAGCTCACTTTCTAATGGGGTGCACAGAAAATCAACAGTAAAGACTAATTTTATTTCATGATAGTGATGGGAAGAAAATAGGGCTGGCTGAGGGGATTCAGAGTGACTTGGGAGTAGGCATGCAACAGACCGCCTCTGCCTTCATTCATACGCACTGTTTCCCTCGAGACTTTGGGAGTGAAGTGAAGCTGTACAGGGAGACCCTGGAAGGCAGGTCCCATGCTCTAACCCTGGCCAGCCACATGCCTGTGACACCGTGCTCCCCCACCCCCAAGGCCTGGACAGCCTCCAGGTGAAGTCTGGCCACAGGCTCCTGCCAGCTGTAAAACTCCCAGTATGGCCATCACCTGGTTTACTCCCCATCCCCGCCCTCAGGCATCTTTCCTTCAGAGTCATCTTCCTCCGACACGCCTTAACATCTCCAACATACTTGACTTACGTTAAAACATTTCTGCAAAAGCACAAGAATGGTACCAGCATAGATTTGTGCCTTTCCAGTATTAAAAGCAGACTAGACTGATTTCTGTTCAGCAGCTATACATTATGTATGTCTGTTCACTACTATATTTTTAATTTAATTTGGGACACTTACATGTTCACAGTCATACCCAGAGGCAAGTTGTCTACATACAAGACACGTCTTCACCTTCTACTTGGGGAAAGCTCTATTGCTCTTGAGAAACTTTTATTCTAGAGCGAATGGTTAATACATATGGCATAGTAAGTAATCATAAAAATAATCTCTCTATAAAAAAAGCACTAAACGAAAGAAATAATAACCATAAGAGGACAAAGAGTAATCAGAGAAACAGCCTGCAGCACATTAAACTTTTATGTTGTTTTTAATTTTTAGAAAACAGCTGGGTTATCAATATATAACAATGCCTGCATTTGCATATATCATAGCAGAAAGAATTATTTTTCAGGCAAATATGCTAATTTTTCCAACTAAAGGATATATTCTTCTCTTCAGCTGTTTATTCTAACAGACCTCTTTACTCTCCTTTATTTCTGTCTGTTTGGTACTATTTTTTTCCTTTTTCTAGACATTTACCATTTTAAAAAAATTTATTCTGTTTTCCTAGCATTACATCTTTTTTTCTTGTTTTGAAATTTTTAAAAATGGAGGTATTATATTTTTCTGGTCAGGTATATCAACTGGTTAGAGCGTCGTCCCAATACACCGAGGTTGCATGTTGAACCCCTGGTCAGAGCAGATACAAGAATCAACCAATGAGTGCATAAATAAGCGGAACAACGAATCTCTCCTTCTCTTCCTTCCTCCTCCCCTCCCTCTTTAAAAAAAATTGAGTTATAATTGACATACATTATATTAGTTTCAGATGTAAAACATAAGGATTTAATATTTGTATATATTGCAAAATGATCACCATAATAAGTCTAGTTAACATCCATCATCATGCATAGTTACATAATTTTTCCTTGTGATGAGTACTTATATTCTTTTATAGTCAGGGTACAAAAAATAATAAACACTGTTTATTTTCTGATTATCAATCCCACTGAATTTGGTTTCACTTATCTTCCTTCATACTCATCAGATGTATGAAGATCTTATCAGCCTTTCCTAACACCATTTCAAAAACACTAAAATCCAAGGAAAGAAGAAATTTTTTAAAGATTTTATTTATTTATTTTTAGAGGGGAAGAGGGGGAGAGAAACATCAATGTGAGGTTGCCTCTCACGCGCCCCGTTCTGGGGACCTGGTTTGCAGCCCAGGCATGTGCCCTGACTGGGAATCCCACCTGCAACCCTTTGCTTCGCAGGCTGGTGCTCAATCCACTGAGCCACACCAGCCAGAGCAGAAATTTTAAAATGAGAGAAAAATAGGATAATTGTATTCTAGATTAAATGTAAGAATAAATATTTTTATTAAAGGAAATAATCTTAAAAATCCAAATTCACCAAATAAATGCATGGTGAATTGAATATTAATTTTATAAAGTACTGTAACATAAGTGTTTTTCTTAAATAATTTAGTTAATATGTTTAGAATATAATTGTATTTGTAGGCATGGTTTCTAGAACAATTCTATATTCTTACCCAGAATGTGTGTATCTTGCCAATTCTCATATAAATGATATTTACTACCTCCAGAAGTTGAGAACTCACTTATCAAGCCCTTAGTATAAAACAGTTCATTGATAGAGTTTTAGTAGTTCAGATATGTTTTTAAAAAAATTGTATGTAGTTATGTGCTCTGAGTGATGTTTTTAAAATTTGTGAGTATACCGACGTACTCTGAGTGAGGTGTGTACACTATATATTGAAGCACAAAGGAAGAGCAGCCTACCCAGATTAAGGGAGTAATAACTGTCTGAACATAAATCTTAAGAAATGAGTAGCTAAGTAGGTGAAGCAGTAGAAAGTATAGGGGAATTCAAGGCAGAGAGTATAGTATGTGGGAAGGACTTCAGTTAAGGCTCTATGACTGGGAAAAAACATGTGGTGGGTGAAGAAGGCATAAGAACTTGGTAATGAAGAACAGAGAGGTTGATGGTGCCACCAAAACATTCTTGGGAACCTTTTACGTGTGTCTGTCATTAGTCTAAGCCACCATCATCATCTCTACGCTAGGCTGGTATTGGTGGATCTGGTCACTTTTTTCTACCCTTACTTACCTACAGTCTACCTTCTAAAGACTGCCAAAGCGAATATTAACCTGTAAATCAGATCATGTCGTTGTTGTACTCAAACCTTCCTGTTTCACATTAAACAGAGAATAAATCCTACTCGATCTGTACGGTCTGGCCCCTGCCTACGTCTCTGTGTCACACAGAGCTATTTTCTTTCTTCACGTGCCCTCTCCCACTCACCTTCTTTCTGTTCCTGTCCGTCTGAAAGTTGTCACTGACCGAGCACCTTTTTAGGGTAGCCGCTCGCTCTGACTGTGCCAGATTGTCTTGTGCTGGCTCCTTGTCCCACGTGCCTCAGCTCAGAGCTCATCTCTTCCGGGAGGACCTGCCTTCACACATCCAGGCCAGTTATCTTTCTGTTATTAGCTTTAACTTAATGTTGAGTGAAAGCATGTGATATAGATGATATAGATTCTTTGAAATCCGTTGAGACTTGACTCACCTTGGGAACAGTCACTGTTTATAAATGTCCCGTGTGTGCTTGGCAAACGGTGGTTCTGCCAGTGTTCATAGAGGCCATTTTGCAGTAAGACAGTGAAGAAAGAGAAGTGAGGAGTGTAATTAGAGACTGTGATTTTTATTGATACTACTCACTGTTCCGTGCTATGTTTGACCTTAAACTGAAGAATTCCATATTGCTCTTCCTCTTCACTTCTTAGGCTCTTTTCATCCTTCTCCTCTTTCTCCCCAACCCTGTCAGTTGTCACTTCTTGTTCCCGTGTCAAGTGTGTCTGTCTGCCTTTTGGGCACCGGCCCTTCTGCTCTACAATGTGTTGTATCTTAGATATGGTAGTCCGAGAAACCAAACCACCAGATCTGGTAGAAGTAAAGTGAAGATAAAATAAACAAGCTTTGATTGCTTCACCAGATGTGGAAACATGAGCGACAGTAGTGAAGACGTGTTCTAGTGAAGGACCTGAGAGGCTCGGTGGAGCACAGCGGAGCTTCCAGAAACGGCTCACCACACGGGAGAGCATGTGGTGAAGGCGGTGTTTGAATGGCTAGGAAAAGGCTTTCTTACTCAGTATGTGATGTGAGGCAGCTAGCTAATTGTTCAGAATATAAATTAATTCAGATCCCTATTTCACATCTTAAAGTGAAAGAAATTACAGTTGAATTACATGTATTCTTTATTTGGAATAAAGAATATGTTACAAATATAAAAAGTGAAACTAGGCAACTTGGAAGACAATATAGCTGAGTAGTTTTATAATCTTGAAATGGAGAAGGTCCATTTGGTAAGTCTAATATCAAAACCAAAAGTCAATAAGAAAATTGATATGTTTGGCTACATAAAAACTAAAGTTTTTGTACATCCAGAAAAACAACAAATAACAAAAGTTCCAGAACGGATAATCCACAGAAGATGAAATACACACTCCAAATGAAAGTGGTAAACCCTCCCCAGTAATCAGTGAAATTCAATTTAAAATTCAAAAGGATTTTTGTTTATGAAATCACCTAAGTTATAAAAATGAAAATTCCTAATGTTGGTTAGAAAGCAGACATTGTCATATATTTGCTGGGGCTCAAAACAAGGTGAGTCTCTCTAGTAATCTACCAGTTTTTTAAATGCATATAGGCTTATTTACTTAGCAGTTAACCAAAAGGAATAACTGAGCAAGTATGAAAAAAAAAGTTCAATTGTATAGTTGTTCTTTTAAAAATTATATAGTTGTTCTTTTAATAAATGTCAGGGTAGAACCGGTTTCATAAACATGGATGAGTGCATGCAGGGAACTGCTGTGTAACACCAGAAACAGGTCTGCATGCATTGCCACGGGGTGGTGTTGCGCTGTATGGCCGTGAAAATCAGATTGTGTCACAAGACATAAAATACAAATTTTGTAAGTGTGTTCGTATGCATGTATGGTCAGTGTAGCCAAAGATGGTCACTGTCTTTGGTTAGTGAGACCATAGAATCCTTTCATTTGCTACTTTCTGTTTCACTTTAAAATCAAGGGGAAAAAGCCAACCCACAATTCTTTCTTTTGAAGGGAAAGTCTCTCTTGAAAACCTGAATGTTAACCTGAAGATGAGGATACTGACTTTGCATTCGACTTTTTGGAGGTCTGCTGTGATTGTTTTCTGGTTTTCGGCCATGTCCACTGTTGCCAGGATAGTGACTTGGTGTAACGATGTTTATGTAACTTTGATAAAGACAAAGTAATTGATAATTTCTTAACTTTCATCTCAGAAATCAGAGTACCTCCAGTCTCTTAATTTCCTATTTAATTCACTGAGCTATGATTTTTCTTTCATACTTTTTAGCTATTTGAGTTTATATCTTCATTTTTTAAGTCATATTTGAGAACCAAAAAGATCACTTCTACTGTTAGGGAAAATATCTCTGATATATCACTGTTAATTGTAGTGCTTGTCATTTTTTTTTTCTAAAAGCAAGGCTTTTGGCCTAAGATTCATGAATCCTATATCTTTGGGTTTACTCTCCAGTGGGGGGAGTGTATAATTAATTTGTTATATGAAGGGCTTTAAGAACTAATTTATCAAAGTAATGCACGTTAATTATAAAAATTCAAATTATATGGAAGGATAAAGTAAAAGAATGGAAAGGCCTGGGCCCCAAATTTGAACTTTGTTACTAATGCCAGAGTCACATGCTAAAATCGACTAAGATGGCTCCAGCCTCTGCCACAGAATGGCCTTTTGCTAATGCTGGAAATCCCACCATCAGAGATAACTTACTTGGTTACAAACCTTGTGTGTTTTTCAAACAGTCCTTTCCAATCATTCAGCTCTCTGTGCAGAGGACTGGGTAACAGGCTTGGACAAAAAGGAGTTTACAGGCGCAGCCCAGGGTCTGAGCAGCGTTGCACAGGGGCACGAGAGCAGACCCTGCGGGCAGCCCAGGTGGGAAGAGGGGTGGAGAGGGGCGGCGGTTCGAAGGCTCAGGATACTCTGCAGTATTGGTGGAGGTTGCTCAGGAAGGACATTAATATGAATGTTGTCTGTGTTCTTTCATCTTTGTACCTTGCCGTAAGTCCTTCCTACATTGCCTCTGGAAACACCATTTTCTCCTTTACTTTTCAAACAAATAGAGTGTTTATGTGAGTTCAGAAATTAAAGACATTCATTTTTTTCTGCTTAAAATGGAACTCGGCTCTATTGACATACATGGGTAGGAATGAGGGGAAGGAGAGCCCGATGTCGCTCCATTTAAAGGATTTTATGCAGTGGGTCCCCACATGAAAGTAAATCCTGAAATTGTTCCCTAAGTTGTGCTTAGTGTCAGTGGCTGGTTTTCCTTCTTCTAAATTTATCCTTCCAAATGCTGTTTTAGCAACACATAATCACTCCGAGAAGGTCTGTTTTCCAAAAGAAGCAGCCGCAGTGTTTAAGTTTACATGACCTCAGTTTCATGACAGCAGTAGCAAATCAGATATCTTATCCAAGGAAAAGCATTTTTGGCTTAGAATTCAATCACTTTCATGGTGGGAGTCAACAGCTTATTTCAGCTCTAACGCTATTGCAGAGCACTGCCTGCAGTGAATCTTTCAGAAAGCATAAACACAATTGATATTTATAGCATTGTTAACATTTGTTAAATAGTTGGGGGAATGGTCTGCACGCCCGTTTCAAGCAGGTGGGGCAGGAGTCTTTGTTGTGGACAGTAGGACAACACGATTAAGATGGTTGTAGCAACAGGGTAAATTAGAAGTATCGAATGCAACCAGTTAATGTTTCGTGCAGCCACAATGCAGAATGTGACAGAAGTAATTCTGAAGCATCTCCGGCCAGAAGTGTGTTACCCAGATGGCATATTTGACACAGTGCAGGGCAGGAACTGTACAGTGAAAAGCCAAATAAACCGTAAGGATTAGTCAGGTTTTAATTGAAAACCTACATAAAAAATACCTTGAAATTACGCCAGACTTTCTTGTATATCAAAACCACAATAAGCAAAGTTTCCTTTAGTCAACGTAATGAACATCAGAGTTGTCAGTAAAGCTAATCTTTGTTTTTTTCTAGTTATTATGTCTGTTCAAGACTTCGTCGTCAAGTAGTTGGAGCTAAATTTTGTATCCTAGGACATACAGCAAAGTAGTATTGTTTTTATGATTTTGTTTTACTGTCAACTACCCAAGGAATCCTGAGCCATTCGATTATGCTGATGATTTCTGTCATGAACCCCTGCTTCCTTCTGGCACCATCTTTATTTTATTTTATTTATTTGACTTTATTTGGGGGGATTATATTACACTTATAATGGTTTAAGTGCTGATTATTTTTACTTTTTAAATATTGAGGTGACATTGGTTAATAAAATTATATAGGTTTCAAGTGTACAATTCTACAATACATCATTTTAAATCAAATGTGTGAAAAGTAGTTTCAAATCAAGTGACTGAATTTTGTTCTCTATAAGATGAGGAAGTTTCCTTAAAATATAATCACTCCTTTTACTTTTCGTTATTGGTGCAGAGAAGCAACTGATGTTCAACTAGTACTTGGGACCCAGTGGGTCGAGTGCAAATTTTTTAAATGTTAGGTGTTATTAAACTATGTAATCACAGTAAATTTGTCGTCTGACCTCTATCCCCGCCAGTACTGTGTAACTGGTGTGTGTGTGTGAGTGCTGCACTTCACGCCGGCCGTGACTCGAGGGAAGGACCTCATCGCCTGCTTTCTCCCTGTCTGTCCCTCCTGTCAGTGCTGTCACACAGGGGGGGCTTCCAGACACTACTGAGAAAACAGACCAAGTGGTTCTTACCGGATGAATGCCCGAACGGCTACTTCTTTCCATGACATAGTTCAAGCATTTTGTCTGGTCTTAAGAAGTAACTTAAACTGCTAACTGCAGTAAATGAACTCCTCTGATTATTTTTTTCAAGAACTTTTTACTATGTTTCACCATGTTTGCTCTCAGCATTGGAAAGTTCTTTGAAGCAACATTCCACTTATTTTTCTAGGCAGGCTGCTTTATCTACTCACTTCCAGTAGCTAGAGCTGGAGGTGTTTTGAATGAGCACATCAGTGTTCTAGACAGAGATACTGTTTGAAATTATCCATGAACACAGTGCCGCTGAACATTATTGAGTGACATTTGTTTCTGTTGGTTATGTCTGCTCTGACTAGCTGGTTTCTTTCAGATTGGCAGCTGGGATTATGCTGCAGTGGATGGACAGCTGCAAGAAGTGGAGGTTGTGGGGAGCTTGGGCCGGGCTTCGGTTTAATGTGCCTGGAATGTATAGGCTCAGCTAAAGGCACTAATGGGAACTCGGTGAATATTTTCAAAATTTACAATGAGTTTGTTGTACCTTAGTAACTTCCTTAATACTACTGAGTAGTTGTGTGAGTAAAAATACTCCTTTCCCTCCGTAATTTTCTCTTTCCCCTGCATTCTTATCACTACATTCTTAATTTTTTTACTTTATTTAGCAAGCTACTCTTTCTCTTTGCTCTCTGTGTACTCCATACCATTGTGACATTTTTATGCCCCCAGATATTTGATGCACTGTGAAAAACATACACTCATGAAATTTATATATATTTCTAAATATTTAATGTATACTAAGTGATGGTACGATATTGCCAAAACTATTGGCTCCTTGAAATCTGATAGAAACAAATTAGGAAACCGGCTCAAAATAAAATTAACTTTATAGCAAGGTCTACTAATTTCACAGTTATTGACCAATTTTTCTACCACAGTTATCCTAGGTGGTTAAAAAGTTCTTCTGGCCTGCCCGGTAGCTCAGTAGGTTAGAGTGTTGTTACAACATGCCAAGGTTGCAGGTTCAATCCCCAGTCAGGGCACATATAAGAATCAAACAATGAATGCATAAATAAGTGGAACAACACAAAAATAAATAAATATTTTTAAAGGATGAAAAGTATTTCTGGCTACAATATGAATGGAGAAATTAAACTTCATAAAACTGTATCAAATGTTGATGGATTTTTCTTTAGATTTGTGTAATTTTTTAGTTCAGAATTATTTTCAAAATGGAAAATTTTTGTTATTCTTTATTTTTAAGTAATACATCCTTTGTGTAAGATCTCAAAAATGAAAAATGTATAAAAATGAAGACAGTATTTTTATTCTAATCTTATCTGCCCCTCACCAGAAATCACAGCTGATAACAGTTTGATATGTTCTCTTCCAGATTTTACATGTGTGTATCTATGTATGTGTAAACATTTCTTGGTAAAGAGTATCTCTAGTTTCTCATTTTAAAATTTTTTAATTTTATGTGTACTCACATAATAACACATGTTATTAAGGATACATGCTTATATATTTAAATTTATTTTTGTTACTTAAATGAGATCATATATTCTTCCATAATTAGGATTTTTTTATTATTTTTAAATATATTTTATTGATTATTGTATTACAGTTGTCCCATTTTTTTCTCTCCTACATTCCCCTCCATGCTGCACCCCTCTACCACCATCCCACCTCCCACACCCTTAGGTCATGTCCATGGGTTGTATATTTAAGTTCTTTGCTCTCCACTTCCTATACTATTTTTAACCTCCCCCTGTCTGTTTTGTACCTACCATTTATGCTTATTCCCTGTACCTTTTCCTCCATTCTCCTCCCTCCCTTTCCCTGCTGATAACCCTCCATGGGATCTCCATTTCTGTGATTTTTGTTCTTGTTGTTTGCTTAGTTTGTTTTTGTTTTTGTTTTTCCTTAGGTTCAGTTGTTGATAGTTGTGAGTTTGTTGTCATTTTACTGTTCATATTTTTTACCTTCTTTTTCTTAGATAAAAGAAAGTGCTTTAACATGTCATATAATAAGGGCTTGGTGGTGATGAACTCCTTTAATTTGACCTTATCTGGGAAGCACTTTATCTGCCCTTCCATTCTAAATGAAAGCTTTGCTGGATAGAGCAATCTGGGATGTAGGTCCTTGCCTTTCATGCCTTGGAATACTTTTCTCCAGCCCCTTCTATGCAAGGTTTCTTTTGAGAAATCAGCTGACAGTCTGATGGGAACTCCTTTGTAGGTAACTGTCTTCTTTTCTCTTGCTGCTTTTAAGATTCTCTCCTCTTTCATCTTGGGTAATGTAATTATGATGTGCCTTGGTGTGTGTGCTTCCTTGGGTCTAGCTTCTTTGGGACTCTCTGAGCTTCCTGGACTTCCTGGAAGTCTATTTCCTTTGCCAGGTTGGAGAAGTTCTCCTTCATTATTTTTGCAAGTTAGTTTCCAGTTTTTTGCTCTTCTTCTTTTTCTTTTGAATTCTCCTTTCTTCATTCTGTTCTAGTTGAATATTTATTTCTTCCTCCTGGTCCAAATCATTGATTTGAGTCCTGGTTTCCTTCCTGTCACTGTTGGTTCCCTGTATATTTTTCTTTATTTCACTTTGCATAACTTTCACCTTTTCCTCCATTTTGTGACCATACTCAATCATTTCTGTGAGCATCCTGATTGCCAGTCTTTTGAACTCTTCATCTGTTAGGTTGGCTATCTCTTCATCGCTTATTCCTATTTTTGGAGCTTTGATCTGTTTTTCATTTGGGCCATATTTCTTTGTCTTGGCTTACCTGTTACATAGTAAGGGGTGGAGCCTTAGGTATTTGCCAGGGCGGAGCAACCCCATTGTGGCGCTCTATGTGGGGGAAGGGTCAGAGAGGGAACAGTGCTGCTTGCTCCACTCTTGGCTAGCTTTCAGTCACTTCCTCCACTACCCACTAGCAAATTGGGCCCTTCTGCTGCTGACTGCTGGGTGGGTGGCTTTGTGTGTGTTCTAGGACCATGTGGGTCTCTCCTATGAACTCTCCTGTGAAGCTGGGAAATTCTCCCACCACCTCAACCCCCACAGGTTTTTATAGACAGATGTTTTGAGGCTTTATTCCCCCCACGCTGGAATCCTGGGTTGCGAGGTCTGTCTCGCTCCCCAGTTGTTCCTCCCAATTTATCTGCATGCAAATATTGGACCACCTGGTCCTCCAGCCTCTGCCCACCCCAATCCTCCAGCCACTGCCTCACCATGAGTCCTGTCCACCTGGCTGCCCATCTCTTCCCACCCATCTCTGCCCCTCCTTCCAGTCTGGATGCATGTTTCTTTTTTAATTCCTTGGTTGTTGGAATTCCTACAGTTTGATTTTCTGGCAATCTGGTTGTTTTTTGTTTTTAAATTTGTTGTTGTCCTTCTTTTGGTTGTGTGTGGAGGCAAAGCATAACTACCTACACCTTGATCTTGGCCGGAAGTCCGAATTTTTCTTTTATGCATATGTTACAGACTAGTTTTCATGTCAGATATATTCAACTCAACTCACTCATTGTAATGGCTGCATAGTATTCCATTATTTTAGGTAAAGTATTTTTCCCCTTATTTTTACTGTTACAGGATCTATAATAACCACCTTATATTTAAGTCTTTTGCATTCATCTGATTCTTTCCTTATGAGAACTTGTAGAATTGGAATCAATAGCTCGATCTTTATTTGAAAACATAAAAAATTGACCCCTAACTAAATTCTTGTTTTTCTCTAATTTCTGAAAATTAAAAAAGTTGTCTTTCAAGTCTAAATTCACAGACTTCTCCTCAGTTTGCTTATTTCTTTACCATAGCCTTCTTCTATGTGAAATATTTTGCATAAGTTGATGATTAAATACCATTTAGGCTATATTTTGAACATTTATCTGACTGAATTTTAAATATTCCATATGCTGGTATATCCATGACTTTTTTTTTGATAAGCTATTTATCATTTACGTTTATGCTTTAAATGTTTGAATTCTATATATAATTTTTATTTCTAGGGCACATTGAATATTTACATTTCAATCTTAAATTATTCCTTTTAAATAATTTAAGTTAGGTTTTTATGCTCTTTTTTAAATTTTTTGTGCATTTGTTGCTCTGACTACTAAAAAGTAACTTTGTGTTTCACTGTGTGTGTGTGAGAGGGGGTCTGGTCCAAACTCTAGCATAGAATGACTGAGTGGCCATTGGAGCAGGATACTTTTTAAACCTGCTCCTGACACCAGAGCTCGATTCCGCAGGGGCCCCACCGTGCTCTGAGGCTGGTCACCTGGGCCGCTGATCAGGAAACTCTGAGCGGAAGCCTGTCAAGTACCCAGCAGGCTGCTCTCCAACTTCAGCTCGGACGTGTGAGGGCGACAGCAACCGTGGCACACGCGATGGCTGATGTGTGACACAGGAGGGCCCTGGATGGTGTTAATGTGACTCTTAAAATACTGAAGCATGAATTGATGCTGAAATCCAAAATAGGAACTCTTTGGGTTTTTAAACATTTCTTAGTAAAGAGTTTCTCTAGAATCTTAAGACCGCTTTCTAGAGCTTAACTTTGGTGATATCAGAACATTTTAATATATTATTAAATGGCATGTTTTTTCTTAACAAATTATTTTTAGTTTCCCTATCTCAATTTTATAGTGCCTTCAGAGGTAAATATATAGAGGATAAAATGCAATTTCAGAGTTGTGTGCTCAACAAAAGCAGTGTATGTGTGTGTTTATTTTAATTGCATCCATATGTTATGTCTCCCCTAGACCCATCTTAAAATAAAATTTTACAGCTTTATTGTTGGTTACTAAGTGTTGTATTGAGTTAACTTGTTTCCTCTTTTAGATTAAAAAGACTAGTGCAGAGTCATTATTAAATTGAAGCCAAAAACTCCGTTGTCACTAAGCCAAGTCTGCTTTCCTGGACTTTTATTTCTTTTTCCTTTCAATCTATGTAGCTTGTGTATCTATAATCTCTATATACTATCTCTTTCTCTATACATATGACCATAAAATCATGCAAGTATGCAATAGTTGGCACAGAAAACTACAGAATACACAGCTTGTTGAAAATCTTTTCATAATATTTCCATTTGGAAATCCATTAATAAATTCTCTAGGTAATATTTGAGATGCTGTTTATAAAATATAAATAATGTGGTTTTACTGGAATGTCTCTAGGCATTTGCATAGTCTTTTTTATTACCATGTATTTCAACATCTGGAATGCTGCCTGCTGAATTCAGGTTTTATTATAGAAAGTAGTAATAGGTTATTTACAGAATAATTGGGAATTGATGAGTAAGAATGTTACATAATAAAGTAAGCTTTTCAGTAGAAATGTTTAGCAGAATGTTTTATTTAATGCTGACTGCTCTGTAACAGTGTAGAAGTGTATCTCTTAGCTGCATCCTGCTGAATTATGTTGGCCTGGATGGCCATTCATTTGGTAAGTAAACTGAGCACCTACTGTGTGTCACACCCCCAGAAGCACAGAAATACATGGCAGTTTCTGGTCTCTAGGAGGGTTTGAGTCTGATGGATAAGGCATGAATTACACAGGATTTAGAATATCGGGTAAGTAGGTAGTGGGAGTCCATGCACATCTCTGCAAGAGCAACAGGGAGGGCCGGCAACAGTCTGGGTGAGAGCAGGGAAGAGATTTCCCACAGGGCCGGCTGAGATGCCTGAGAGAGAAAGACAGAAACATCAGTTTGCTGTCCCACTTACTTATTCATTCATTGGTTGCTTCTTGTGTGTGTTGTGACCAGGAATTAAACCCGCAACTTCTTGTATCGGGACGACACTCTAACCAGCTGAGCTACTCAGCCAGCCCCAACTGAAACAGATTTTTAAAAGATAACACATGCGACTAAAACTCTCTAGGCAAAGGACAGTTTACTAAAAACAGTTGAGGCATTTGATAGAGTTCCTTTGGTTACCCTATTACCAGTCCAACTTCCTAAGCCTCATACCTCCCTTTGAAATTTTCTGTTGGTCTATATACAAAGGGCTGAAGCAAAAAGGGAAGAGAGAGTGATAAATTTTCTTGAGGGGCTTTTTCAAATCATATTTACTCCCCCAGGATTTCTGACTTGTCCCTTAAGAAGCACTGCTGTGGTTAAAAAGAGGAGATTGGTATTTTTGAAAACTTTCTGATCATATTTTTTCATTTCTAAACAATATTCATTGCAAAGCAAGATATGTCCTAAGACCAGTTACATTGAATTTGCATGTATAATAGGGATTTCTATGCAGTAATACCTGTATTCTCAGTGTTTCAACAGTAGTTGGCATTATTGGCCACTCTGTCTTTGGAACTCTCACCGCCGGCTTCCATATCACACCACGCTGCTCCCCAACCCCCAGGGCCCCCTCTCTGTCTCCTTCATTAGTTCTTCACGTTATACCTTAAATCTGAGTTTCCTAAGGTGGGGCTCTAGGTCCGTGTGTGTGTGTGTGTGTGTGTGTATGCGCGCACGCGCGTTGTGTGTTGTATTCTCTTCCTGGAGCTTAACCAATGGGTGTCAAACTGTGCTTCTGTCTCTCAGAATTTTCTTAGGAGCTGCTGAGGAAGCTTATTAAAACTCCTCCAGCCTTCCAAGTAGAACAGCCTTATCTCTCTGTTTTTTACATTCAGAGTTTCATGTAAGATTTCCCTCGAGAAGGGAAGTATTTCTGCTGTTTAAAGTTAGTATACACAGGGAGAGGGAAACATCAAACACCATTGACACCATTGACTTACATTCCTTTTGTATGAATGACTCCCAAATCAATACTTCTAATCTTTCATCCAAGAGCCAGTCTTGGGCTTTTTTTGTGCATGGGACACCTCGACCTGGATAGATGGCTGCCACTGTCGCTTCAGATTCCCCATCCTGCTGCCAGACTGTTTCTTCCCAACAGAAACTTGTATTTCCATGTATTGCTTTACTACTATCTAAAATATTCAGGTTCCAAAGAAAGCAATTAGTTTTGTCTTTCCTTTTCTTCCTTGCTCCAAGTCTCAGTCTCTAGGACCTGTTGATTTTTCCTTGGGTCATGGTGCACATAATTCATTCCCTTTCTTCCTAATACCACAGCTTCTCCAGAGAGATCTGTCTCTGGGCGCTTAGCCCTGCAGTGCATTTTGAAACCTGGGCCAGATTTGTTTTCTGATACAATGTGTTCATTATTATCGACATAAACTCCTGAAGCACTCCTTCCTTCCCTGTTGTAGCTGAGTTAAGTGGTGATCACACCAAGCACCCACCTAATACAGCATTTTATTTAGTGCTTTGTATGTGTTAGTTACTGTGCTAAGCACTTTATGAGTTAATTTTCCAAATGACTCTATGATCTAGGCAGTCTTACTGTCTCTGTTTTATAGATGGGGAAACAGATTAGGCTGCTTGTCCAAAGTCACACAGCAGGTAAATGGTAAAGTCAGGATTAGCACTCCAAACCACCCGGCACCATAGGCCTAATGCGGAAGCTGTCAGTCCCCGCTCCCTCTCAGGGGGGCGAGGCATGTGGGCTGTTGGGCAGGGAGCACAAAGGCAGCGGTCCAGGGAGAGGGCCCTGGCTTTGCTAACTGCTCTCACAGGGGACTTATGGCCCGCATTCATAACCTCAGCTGAAAATCCGTACCTCTCACAATAACAGTGTTCTCACTCTCTTCTTTGGGACTACTTCTAGGCTTCAGGTTGCCATTTTGTGATATTTTTCTTCTATCTCAACCTCAAAATTTACCTTGATGTTGATCATAAATTGACTTTACCCCATCAAAAAAGGCTTTAGTTGTACTTCTGAAAATGGTCCTAGTGCTTATTCTTCAGTTCCTGTTGGCCTCTCCTCTTGTTTCAGAAGTCCAGGGCCAGCCTTATCTCCCACTGTGTAAACCAAGGCTTGCCTAGCCACACTGCTGTCCTGGCTGTGTCTGAACGTAACTTTTTTCACTGTGATGATGATGGTGATATGATGATGATGATAGAGATACCTTATTAATTCATTCGTTAGAGTGTAAGCTCATGCTTCCTGTGCTCAGTCTTAGGCCTACGCCCTGCTACAGGACCTGACACATACAGAGAAAGGATAGCTTAATGGGTGAGGGAATGAGATGTAGAAGCAAGCAGCTTGGGTATAGATTCAGAGCCTGCCATTTAATTACTGTGTGACCTTGGACAAGATATTTAAGTTCTTTGAGTGCATTTATTGCATAGTACTCACATCACACGGTTTAAAGAGGAAATGATATGGTAAATCACTTAGAGAAGTTTCTGGCAAATAGTAAGTACTAAATAAATATTCATTATTGTTGTTGCTAGTGGCCTTCCATGAATATTTGTTGACTGCATGTTGAGGGTCTAATCTGTGTTAAACACTCTGCTATGTATCTACATATGCATCATTGAATGCTTGGTGTAACCTATGAGATGAGTGCTATTACTGTCCACATTTTACAGGAGACAAACTGGAAACTTGGAGAGGTTCAGTAACTTACCCTGGATCACATAGCTCATAAGCACTATGGATTTGGGATTTGAACATGATCTGTTTGACTTCAAAATCCAAGCTGCTTCCACCATCCCCTCAGCTTTCACAGAGGTGCTTCCCAAGCTTTTCTGCCCCAGCAGGTCATTCCTTGAACTTACTGGACTCGCTGCATCAAACTATTATGCAAGCATCCAACTACATTTGCCCTGCTTCCTATATTAGGAATATATTCTTCAAACATTGAGAGCTTTAACTTCTGTGTACATAGTTGATGATAATTTAAGGTATAAATAAATGAGCTGCTCATTTCTTACCAGGTCATTGTAAAGAGTTACTAGGGATATTCTCATCAAATAAAAAAAGGAAATTAATAATGGATATGATTATATTTTCTTTATGATTTATCAATTGCCTGCAGTCCTACAGAGTATATAAAAATTGGAGACCTTTTCTTAGAGATTAAAAACAATGTGATAAACATATTCTGTTATGAATCTAAAAGATTTTCTTCATCCTGTTAGCCTGGAAGTTAGGAACACTGACTACATATCCCTGCTTCCTTCTCTCCCTTTGCTCAGAGTGCAGCATTTCTTCATTCAGCCGATGTAGGGATCCAACAGTGAAGAAGAGACAGAAGGTCCTTGCTGTCATGGGTCTTATATTGTAGTGGGAGGAAACAAACATAAACAAGTAAACAAGTGACTACAAAGACAGCGGGCATCTGGCATTTAGTAGTTTCCCATGATGAGGGAGTTGGCGGTGACTGGGGAGTGAGTGTCTGTGTGAGGTGTGCAGGGAGCATCATGGCAGGCAGTGCCTTGCCCGGGGTGCAGGCACACATCTTTCCGAAAGGGCACACACACATGTTTCTTATGTTTAGTTCGTCTCTGCTTTAACCATCTCATGCTTGGATGCAACATATGGCTTTTACTTTGTTGTTTAGCCACCTAGGTTCAAAGAGACTGTCAACAATAATGCTCTTTCTATGGCAAAAGTAATAGCATCAAGCCATTCCCACAGGTGCTGTGTTTCTTTTTTCCCCCTTTCTACTTTCCAGGATGAAATGGAGCCTGGAATCAAAGCAACAATGGGTTTTCTCTATACCTGTAAAAGATTAACTTTAGTCATTAGGGATGATGCAAGCAGGAAAAAAATGCAAGAAAACAGAAATGAAGCCAAAAGGGACAATTTCTGATTGTAATAGCTGGTTTCTGTTTCATATCACTGAGCAAGATGAGGAAGTTCTGCAGGGTTTGATGGGAGCAGCTTCCACAGGGCCGCAGGATGACCTCAGCTGCCGTGCCCTGCCAGGTGCTGTGCCCCACGCTGCAGACACAAGGCTGACTTGCAGCATGAAACAAGCCAGAAGTATGGAATGACATTTGCAGGTGACAGTTGTGGTTCTAGTGCCTGTAATTAACACCTCTTAACCCTCCGACTCGCCCATGCCTTTTTCAGGCTGTTGAAGCTCAGATCCGGAGTTTTGGACAGACGCCTTCGCAGCTCCTCATCGAGCCCCATCCTCCCAGAGGTTCCGCCATGCAAGCGGTAAGTGCTGCCTTCCCTCGTCTCACTTCTTGCCTCTTGGAGACCATGCCTGACATTCGTAACAGTCTTTCGTTGTACTTGAGATTCTCCACCACATCTGGGCCTGTTCTCATGCCGTGCTTGTTAACCTGCTAACAACCAGCAAAAAACCTTCGCGTGCTCTCCAGGAGTCTTTGGGAAGGCAGCCGTTGCTCCAGTGCCCTGGCATTTCATCAGCTCACGTTTCCTTACAGAGTCAGAAGGCTTATAATCATCGTGTGTCCTTGCTGCAGGACAGAGACTTCCGGCCTAAGACCGATTTGCTTTCTGGTTTGACCCTATGAGTTTCTAGATTAGTTTTGTTTATATTCTTTTTTACAATATATTTTATTGATTATGCTATTACAGTTGTCCCATTCCCCCCCTTCTCTCCTTCTACCCTGCACACCCCCTCCCACCCACATCCTCCCCTTTAGTTCATGTCCATGGGTCATACATATAAGTTCTTCTGTTTATATTCTTTATATCCCAATATGTTTGTCAGTGTGGGAGTTTTAAAACAAACCCTAATATGAAAGATACTGTTGCTGAGGGTCAGGGACCTCAGGGAAGAAAAAACGATGGTTAGGTGTAGCAAACCGTCCAGGGCTTAGTGGCATCGAACGGCGATTTCTGTTTCACGTGAGCCTGAGCCTGTCTTCTGCTCTGCTCCCTGGCTCCCCCACACACTGCTGAGGGGTGGGCCGAACTGTCCTGATCTCCCTTTCCCTGTGGTCTTTCACTGTGGAGGCCCTGAGCCCAGGCCACTCCGGTGGGAGGAGCAGGGTTCCAGAGAACACTCCTGCGAGACTTGAAGCTCGCCGTGGGACTCACGCGGCATCGTTCATGCCACGTTCCATTGGTCAGAGCACGGCGGAGGCCAGCCCGGAATCGGCAGCAGGGAAACAGGCTCAACCTGCAAAACGATGTGGCTGGTCTCCTTTTAGAGTCCTGGAACGTCAGGGGTTACGTTTTTTGACGATTAAAAAAAAAAGCACAGTAACAAATACTGAATTGCATGATAAAAAGTTTCTTTGAAGAACAGACTATGGGTATTATCTTTTCTTCTTCAGTTGTTCCTCTATAAAACAGGTTGCTCATTACTGTTTTCAAATTAAAAACAGGAAATATACAATCCGTTTCCATAAATATGTGGAATAATTTAAGATAGATTCTGATTCCATCTTGTGGCTTAGAGGTGGCAGACTTTTGACAGATACTAGGAAGGAGAGAACTAGAGATGGTTTTGGTCTTTTCTACCTCTGGCTCTTTTTTCTTTCTCTTCCCACCTCACCTTCTTCTTTGTGTCTTTTTCCCTTTTGCTCTATCATCTTTTTTCTGCCAAGCCTTTTTTTTAACCTTTTTTCTAGTTATATGAATTAGATATTGTAATAAACCACAAGCCTTTTGAAAATTATTTGCACCTCGTTTCCAAGTGTTTTTAAACAGGTGAAATCAGATTGAAATGAACATAAAGGATAGCTTGAGTGAGCAGAAGATTACACAAAAAGTGAACAGTTAGCAAGAACAATGGAAGATAATGCCATAAAAATAGTAATAAAATAGTAAGACTGATTTATGTCTGGGGCTTGGAATTAGTTTTAGTAATAGCTTGTCAGGGAGACTCTGGTGGCTGCAGTGCTGGCTGATGGAGGCTCCTCTGCTGCCCCATTGACTTTGTGCCTGGGTCACTGCACAGCCTTGGTCACGGGGGCAGCGAGGCGCTCCCGCTGCTAACCCTCCCTCCTGGGCCAAGGATTACTGGTTCATTGGGGCAGACCGGCTTTACCGTCCCTAGGGCAGGAAGGCACATGTTCCTGTGAGGACAGAAGACCGTCTCTCCCATCAGCTTTTTCCTCTGCACTTCAGACATGTGCAAATTGTGTTTTTCATCTTACACATATGCGAGTGGGGGAAAAAATAAGGTGTGTTAGAAAGAAACCAGAGTTGTCAACAAGTGTGTACATTTAATCTGGGAAAACTGAGTGAGATTTGGCTAGTGGTTTCCTATGGCTGCCTCGGCCTCGGCTCACAGATGGATTCGGGCCGGGCTAGATGAGGGTCTGTTCTCTAATCCCCGCTTTACCAGTTGTCCTGCGTGTCTGCAGCTGTTGCCGTCACGGCGGGCCAGCCCCGTCTGCTGGGGTGTGCTTTCGCTTCCTTCTCATGCTCCCTCTTCCATACTCAGCCGAGGATATGACGGAGCTTCCAGGAGAGTCTCCTGCTAACTGCCTGCGTTGGGAGCTTAAGTCAAGAGGGAGTGTGTAGGAACAGGCGGAGGGACAGCTTGTTGTAAGCATGCAGAGGGCATTCTGGACAAGGTGTCTGCGGCTTCTGTGGGCAGTGCCTTGTCCTTGCCGTGTGGCTAAGAGTTGGCCCACTGGAGTCACTGTGTAAACAAGACATTGTTCCTACACATTAGAGATTTGTCTATGTTGTTTTAGGGATATAAACATTGGAATCATCCAATTTGAGTTGAGTTGTATTTACAATATGAGCTGTTAAGCTCAAAAATATGTATCAACTTCCTTGCAGTGAGACTTTGTGATGTATGTTATACTCTGACTTTCTCAGAGTTTGTAAATTGACTTTAGTAAATATTATGTAAAAAACTACATAATTGAAAAATGAAGCTTCTTAATCTGAAATGACATTCATTTCCTTTCCCAGGACTTCTTCATCGCTAACTTGGGGTTTGTTTGATGTTGCTCATTGTTTCTCATTTTTACCCAATTTCCCAGAATTCCTTAAAACTGTATAAAAGGTCCTTTGTATGACATAGATTATTTATTGGTATCAAAGATTTCAAAAATAAAAGGCGCAAATGTTTATTATTTTTACTGCCATTCAGATGAGTTCCCCCATCAACCATCAATGCGCCCCACCCCCACATGGGCACAGACACACGCACAACACAGCAGAAATTAAAGCCACCTCGTGCTGCGTTAAGTGCACGAGCCATAATATACACCAGGTGTAGTAATTAGCAGGCACACGAAGGCTGCCTATTTGTCTGGTTGTGCTGCTGTTGCTGTATCCCCCTGTGTTTTCACACCATCAGATAGTTGGATTTAATTGAGGCCACATCAGATGAGGCATTACTGACACCTTTAATTGAATGAGCATCCGGGGAGGATTAACTCATAATATTGATTGGCTTTTAGCCACTTGCTCAGAAGGGTGTCTGGGTAGCTTATTAGTTGCCTTTATTTACACCTTTATGCAAAGAGTGCAAATAGGAATTCTTAGTGCAATATGTTTTTCTAAGTACTCTTAATAACTTTTTTAAAAGGACTGATAATAAAAATGCAAATATACTTAATTTTTTATTAGCAGTTCTGAATAGATACATGTTAAATATATGTGCTTACACACATTTACATATACCTGGCGTTTTGAAATATGACAGCAGGAAAGCAGCCAGAAGCATTTCATCAAAGTGTTTCAGTTCTGAATGATACTAATCAGCTATTAGAAAATAGACATGGTAGAAGAGAATTGCTGAAAATGAGCAGTGCAATTACTGCGGGGTAGCGTACTACCACAAAGCATAAGTAAAGCCAGTAAATCGGAGTGGGGTTATATATATCTTGGGTTATAACATGGGTTATAGGAATGTTCTAAATCCTTAGTGGTCTCCAAGATTTATTTTGTCGCTAGTTATTAGGACAGTGTTTTGTGCAACATTTTTAATTATTTTCTGCTTTTTCAAAACAGAAATCAAAGGTCTTAAGCTCTTTTTTTACCAAGAGGGAGGAGGGGCAGCTAGGTACTTCTCTTTATTCGCAGAAAACAGGATATTTGCATTATAAAAGGGGTGTTTATGACTTGGTACACTATATAAACATATTGTTTTTGCAAGTACATTTAATTATGCATTGCTTTGAAACACCTTTATAATTAAGTTTCTGTATTACACTCATAAGTTATTTCTCTATTGAAATAAATACATGCATGTTATATACTTGTTTATAAATATGTTTGTTTTAATTATCTCTTTATTTAGTTGTCAAAATCTTCATGCTAAAGCAACACAATCTTTGATGATCTGTTGAAGTTGCCTTGGCTTGCCTTTGTGCTCACTGCCTGTTCTCATTATTATTTATTTATTTATTTATTTTTGTACTTGACACATAATGGCAATCAGAATGGGTTAATGCGATCCCTGATACTTTGCCTATTTAGAATCTAAATCAAATGATTCTTCTAGTTCTTCATGGGACTGGGGTAGGGAATGAAGCCAATAAAAAAATTTATCGATTTTAAAGTGTTTCTGTTAACGTATTCTCCTTCAATCACCAAAAAATTCAGCTAATGACGTACATGAAAACAAGCAAATCCCAACTGCGGCTTCTATGAGCCTTTCTGCTCACTGTGCTCTCGCTTGCACCTTGTGTTAACACGGTCTTCCTCTTCTTTTCCTGTACCGTCTCTCCTTCTTGTCTTTCTTTGTCTTTTCCTTGTTGTGTGTTTGGGTCTCGTCACGCCCACTCAATAGTATCTCCTCCTGCAGAGCCCGTTGATGTTCACAGACCAAGCCCAGCAGGATGTTATCATGGTCCTGAAGTTCCCCTCCAACTCCCCTGTCACTCATGTGGCAGCCAACACCCAGCCCGGTCTGGCGGCTCCTGCTGTGATCACTGTCACTGCCAACAGGCTGTTCGCCGTGAACAAGTGGCACAGCCTCCCTGGTGAGTAAAGAAGCCCCTCTGTAAGGCGCAGCCACCGGTGAACACCGTACGGGGCTGTTGCAATGTCTGCGTACATGTGTATCTCAGCAGTTAAGCTTTTTAATTTTCAAGTTTTAGTCTGAGTCAAAATGTGTAATGATTTGAAAGACTTAAAGAGGTCCCAGATAAGGCATATTAATACAGATGTTAAAGCATAAACAGTTCTTTGGCATCTGGCACTTGTCCTTATTCTTAGGAGATAAATATTATTTCTAGCATAATGTTTTACTATCATGATATTCTATATTATGTCCATAAATAGTATGTATTTATTAATCCCATGTTCCCTTTTCTCCACTTACTCATTTACTCAGCACACATTCTGATCTTCTGCTGTGTGCTTGTGGTGCATGCCATGGCGGTATTGTTGTGGATGATAGAAAAAAGAACACTTAAATTTTCTGTCAAAACCCTGCAAACCCAAAAGTACATTCTCTCCTTCCAATAAGTACAGAATAGTTTTGGTAACCAACAGCAAGGTGCCAAAATACCCACTGGAATCATAAACCGTCGAAGTACAAATAGGCGAGTCCCTCGAGCCTGGCCCCACGCTTTCCCGGTGAAGACACGGGGCCGCAGGGAGTGCGCCTGGCCCCGTGTCGCCTGTGGCCGGGCAGTGGCTGAGCCGGGTCTGACCCCGAGTTCTCTGGCTCGGGGTTTAGGATCAGCCCTCCGTGACTAGGGCTTCTCATCAGAACAGAAATGTTGGGATCTGGATTTGGCGCTGTTTTCTTCGGCCACTGGTTAGAAATCCTTTTTTTAAGAAGGAAATTCTTTGAAAGTCATGGACATTATAGGCTTTTTTCCCCTCCAAGCCATTGTTTTAGGTGGGAAGTTCTTAAAAGTAGATTTTAATAGTCTTTTAAATTGTCATTAAATCTGTAAAGTATGCATATAAGCACTGCTCATTATAATAATACCTGAAATGGCGGCAAAAAAATATAAATTTTTGAACAAGAGCCTCATTCCAAATTCAATGGAGGAGTTTTTAGGGTGGGACAGAAGTGAATTGACATTCAAACACAAACTCCGCTCCAAAGCACCGACTCCGCTCCAGAAGGTACCCACGGTGAAGAATCTGTTGGTACCAGAATTTATTAGATATAACCATTTCCTGGCCACTAGAAATGAAATAAATGCCAATATTTGATTGGCTTTCAGAAAAAGTGGAGAAGATAAAAATTGGGGCAGGTATAAATGTCTCTATTATTAGGTCTTCTAGTGTCTTTTTACAAGCGAACTTATTTTACAGAGGTAAATGTATATGCAAACAACATATTTTGGAACCAAAGGTTATACTTTGATGAACGAATGGAGTTTTGGATTCCCTCAATGCCACCCTTAGATGCGGGTGGTGTGTTTCAGCGGGTGCTCTGGGGGAGATGCCCACTCTGTGTGCCGCTACCCTGAGGGCTTGTTAGAAGCCCTGGTGCGTGTGGCACAGGGCCACCCTGCGGCTTGTCCTGGGTGGCTGTTGGTGAGAACTTCTTCACTTTAAACAATGACACCACATGTAAGGAGCGACAGACCTTTTCAGCTGCCAGAAAGCCCTGACCGCTGCCGCCCCCTCTTTGGTTTAGCTTAGCAAAGAGCTGGGCAGGACCTGAGCCGGCTTCACCAAAGCACTACCAGGCCCACCGCTGGTTCTCAGCGTGCTGGGCACACTTGCTAGGCACTGATGACTGAGCCCCTGCCACACCCATTTTGAGCAGGCCCATCTTCCTGGCTGGAAAGCTTGCTTCCCTCAATACTTGGTTGTCGGTGTCCTTTTCCCTCCTTCCAGCTTTTCTCTAGATATGGAAAGAGAGGGAGGGGCCGTATCCCTGTGCTGACTACCACTGATGGGGCAGCCGCTGTCCCCAGCCCACACGCACCTTTCTGTAAGACAGGAGCTTGGGGACTGCCTGTGTTGTGCCGATTCTTTGCCTGTCATTCTTCCCAGTGGGGCTTCTTTGTACCGGTACCTTGTGTCACTAGCGGTTTCTGCCCCTGCCCTATGTCTTCACAGCATCGCACAGCAGCTCTCCCCCGCCAAACACAGAGAGTGGTGGCGCGGGAGCACGGAGGTGCCTACCTCTGCACGGTGCGCTCTCCAGGTCGGAGCTGTACCTCCCCTCCACCCAACAGTGCTGAGCTTGCATTTTATTAAATCTGTGCCTCGTTCCAGGTATATTTACCTGCACCCAATCTTTCATCCTGTCCTGTACTACCTTCACCTGTCAGGATGCACTCATTTTAGGGAACTGTCACAAATCCCCAACAGTTTTTCTTCAGTGAATATCAAATTCATTTTACACTCATTTTTTTTTTCTTTCTTGGTTTAGATTCTGGTTCTTTTCTGAGGGTCTGTGATTTCAGTCGCTTGTTCATTAGACAGCTAGCTCCTGTCATTTATTTCAGTCATGTCTGAGTCCTGATTTAGGGAAAGAAAGAAAGGTCTTTACCCTTTTTTCTCACTCAAAGGCCCTTGCAGAAACTCGAGGGGAAAATAAAAAGCTTACAGAGCATATTCTAAGTTCTAAACGTTGTTTTAATCACTCAACGACCTTAGGATGTAGATTCTGTATTTAGGTTGAACCATATGAAATTGCCTCTTTTAATCAGTCAACATGTCGGTTATCGGTCATTTCCTATGGTTTAACCCAATGAACCTATCCAACCCATTGTACAGGTCAGCAAGCTGAGACACAGAGACTCCATAACTTGCCCAGAGTCACACAGGCCATCTGTGGCAGGAGTGGGATTGGGCACCTGACCAAAGCAAGGCAGTTAACGGAACCTCTTTCACTGACAGATTGGTTTTAATGTTCTATGAGCCCAGGTTCTCAAGAAGTAACGAAGAATTCTTAAGGTGTTAGCGTTGGTCGGCACTGGTATTACCGGAAGCAGATGGCACTGTTGGGTAAATGAGAGGCTATGGTAACGGTTCCCTGATCATTCCGTGTGTGTGCCCTGTGATTTCCTCACTGGCAGAGCCATGTGGCTTCCTTGCTTCAGCCAGCTTAGCTTCTTGTGGATACTCACCTATAATTTTTAGTGCTAATACTGTATTGCTTATTTTATCTTCCAAACGTCCTTGAAAAGTTGGTATTTACTAATGGGAAATGGTGACATGATAAATTTAAAAATCTAATGAACTCATTGGAATGCACTGCATTTTTATATCCAGGCCCCTCAAGGACAGTCAGAAAGATTTCCTAAAATCTGGTGCTATTAAGCAGAGCTCTAACACTGACCAAGCAGTTTAAATGCTTATGAGTCTATGAAAGGCGGATACTGACCAGGATGAATGGCTGAGTCATTTGGGGAAAATCGTTTGGAAAAGGTCCCAGAATTTAACTACCAGAATTATAAAGCCGAAAAGATCATCTAGTCCAAACCCTTCGTTTTGGGGTTTCTGAGTTGCCCAAGGTGCACAGCTAGCCACCAGCAGAACACTTCCTCTCTTCCTAGAGACCTCTGCCCGTCACAGGGGACAGCCTCACCAGCTCTTCTCCGCGACGAAATAAACACGCCTGGCTCTTCAGCAGCATTTTGAGAATTGAACAAACTGTTCTCAGTATGGATTGATTTTTGTTACGCATTTGCTTCTCAGGGTATTTTTAAATGGAAACCATGGCAATATTAAATATTAATAAAACTTTTTTAAAAAACCTCAAACCTTTAGGAAAATATTTCAGTCAGATGCATTTAACTGAAACATTCATCTGCAGATAGCTTTCTTTATTTGTATTCAAACTTTCGATTGATTGATTTTAAGTGATGGATGAAACATTAAATGTTCCCTGACTTAGAGCCTTCCCTTTCTCCATCATAAATTGACGTTTTTGTGGAGCCTTTGTGCCGCAGCACTCCAAACTGCCTTTTAAAGAAGTAACAAAAAAATAGTATTTGCTACAGTCAGCAGATGGTTGTCACATTTTGTTTTCAGCGCGCTTTACCACTTAATTTTGTTTTGTTGCAGCATCAGAGGTTGCCAGTCAAGCATCTGCTATAGCTTATGGCCCAGGACCAGAGCCACTGCTGATGGCACAGGTTCAGCACAGCTCTAATCTAAAATAAATGTTCCATGAGCTAGCCAGAAAAGCACCTGGACTGTTTTTTTCTTTAAATTTCGCTAAACCGTATGCGAGGTTTGGGGGTTGGAAACAATTGTACGTGAGATTTGACTTATGCGTTTTTGTGTAGTTTATATATGAAAAATAATGCTGTTTTTAAAAATCTTTTGTGAATTCCAGCTCATCAAGGTGCTGTACAAGACCAGCCATACCAGCTGCCAGTGGAAATCGATCCTCTCATAGGTCTGTCACTTCCTTCTCTCTTTGCGATTCATTAAGCTCTGTATGGTGGCCCTGAAGTGTAGATTACAGTTGTTTTTCACTTGCTGGTTGCTGGGAATGGAATTTTCCTGATAAACCATTTGCATGCAAATTGGAATGCAATGAGCTGTGGCTATGCTGGTATTTCATCAACTCCCCCTCGTTGGTTTGCCTAATTTGAACAGGCCTAGGACGCGTGTCACTGAAAATTAATATGGATGCTGTAATAATGTGTGATTGAGAATGCGCATGAAGTACTGTCAGGATAATATTGGATCTTTTCATCACTCAGACTTGTTGATGAGCAGGAGCGAGGCACGTTATGATGAATTGGTGCACCAGTAATGTGATGGAGCTCCTTTGCTAGGGAAATTTTCATAATAACAGTGGGGTTCTTAGCAGCACTGTGTTGTGAAAAATAAAACTGTAGTGCCAGGGTTTCATCATTAAAGGAGATCAATCCTTTCTTCCTGGACCCTCTATTCAGTCGGAGGGGATTAATGGGCAATTGCAGAGCAGTTTCAAAGTTGAAATATATTGCCCAGCCAATGGCAGTGTTAAGATATTCGTATTCATTTTCCTAGGGTCCTACAGCCCAATAAATTGCCATTGGAGGTTAAATTTGTTCAGGGGGAAAGAAAAGGAAAAGGGCGGAGACCAGGAAGAGCTATCAGGATGAAATGTGCATCAGCAGCAGATGACTTAGAATACTTAATTGCTGTTCTGCCTTTTGAGTAGGTTCGTTGAAATCTCTCATTTTAGTATTCTTCACCCTTGCAAATGTGGCTTCACTAAGAATTTAAGCCTGGATGTTAAAGATGCTGTTCAGTAGCTTTTAGGGTTAAATCTTAATTGCATAGCTATACGGGGTTTACTACTAGTATGGATGCTTGGCTTATAATTTTGTCAGATTTTTCTGGCACAAACACCATTGCTAGAATTTTAAAGTCTTTAAATAAAGCATGTGACTAAGCAGATTCCATGGTTGAAAATTCAAGACTTTTCCTATTTGTATGTCACTGTGCTTGTGTGTCAAACCAGTGTTTCACTAGATGGCCACATGGCCGCCATTTGCAGAGGAGCCATCAAGAGGAGCTACAATAATTTTAAGTTCAAAACTGAGTCATTTATCACTTCCCCAAATATGAATAGAAATCTAAGAAGTAACTATATGGGATAAATACTACTCTTGTTCCAAAATCTTGTTTTGCTTTGAGTAGATATGATATACCTTATATTTAAAAAAGATGAAATGCTCACTTGGGTAAAGTTTTAAATGTCAGGAAAATAATAAAGCCCATTTGCTAAGTCATTTAAAGCCCTATTTCAAAAGTATAGACTTATCATTTGCCTTAAAACTTCACAATGTGTATCCCATAGTATAAAGTCTGTAATTAAATGAGTCCAGCAGTTATAACCCTTTACACCGGGCATGGGCCAACTTTTTGGTAAAGGGCCAGACAGTACATACTTCAGGCGTTGTGGGCTGTAAGGCCTCAGACACAGCAACTTTACTTTACCGTTACAGCACAAAAGCAGCCACGGGCATTGTGTAAACACGTGAGCATCGCTGTGTTCCAATAAATCTTTATACACAAAACCAGACATGGGCCAAATCTGGACTGTGGGCCAGAGTTTTCTCTCCTGCTGTGGAACACTGGTCATCAGATCTTTTGCTCCTCTGTCTCCTAAAATAGTTGTTAAAAAGTGTACCTTCTCACACATTTTTAAATTGACATCTGAAAGTTTTCATCATAAGTTTAAGTAGCTACAAAATGTATAAAAATTTAAATACATTCAGTTGAACCTAAATATCAAAGGGAATTGATATTCAACATTTTGTTTTTAAAAAATGCATAAAAATCTCTAGTTGAAAATTTTACGTTATTCCTTTTTACATCTTAAATTTATATTTTCATTGTACTTCCCCTACACAATTCTATTTTATCTTTTGAAAACTGATTAAAAATTATACATTTTAATAAACATTAAACATAAAACAAACATTTATTAGAAATGCATCTTCCATGAAACAGCGGCTGTATTCATGGATGATCATTATTTGTTGCTGAACAAGACAGGATTTGTCAACAGTTCTGTTCAATTTTGTTTGTTTTTTACAAACGGAAGCCCTGAGGAATGTCACTCAACGTGAGAAAATAAATGGGAAAGGAAAGGGTTTTGTTTTAATAATGTCACTCAAATCTTTGAGCTCTTGCTGGGTTATGTGAAAACATTCATATAGTGGTCTATTATTAAGAATTATTTTTATGGTCTGTCACTCAACAATCATTTTAACAACCTGTCGTTGAAACTTATTTTTAATGATCTACCAATTGACAGCCTGGATGGATCTTCCTTACGTTTGACTGAAAGCGATGAGTTGGAAACCACCTGCTCTGCAGAATAATTTGATACCTACACCTTCACTTTTCAGCATCACATTAGTATTTTGAATTGTCCCATTACTTGACTTTCAAGATTTTTCTACCCTAAGGTGAAGCACCATAGTAAGAGTGGATAGGAGAGAAATAAGCCGTAATTTCGTCCAGTGGAAGAAGAGCATGGGAAAGGGGAGGTTAGAAAGGAAAACTCACAGGAGAGTTCTCAGGCAGGGAGAGCATATGAGAGCATATGAGGAACTAGAAATTGATTCCCTGAAAACCATCTGTGCCAGTGTATCCATGGGGAAATCTTAAACCCCCCAGGGTCAGCCAAAACGCAGGTTGAAGACTGCTTGTCTAGACAGATATACCTAATTTTCATTAAATAAAAATACTTTCAGTACTGACTTTCAGGAGGATTACCAGATAAAACATGAGAGATAAAGGAAAGGCAGTCATGAGGTAGGTAGGTAGGTTGGATGGATGAAAGGGTGGATGGATGGATGGATAGATAGGCAGACAGACAGACAGGTATTGCAATGTCAACTTACAGGTAAGCATTTACTTGGCAACTAGTTCATTCCGAATGGTCAAGGGGCATCAGCCTTTACCTGTGGATACTTGGTTCAAAATTATGCACACGCCCAGATCTGTCAGCTAGGCCCTCCCGAGATATCACAACCCCCTAAAAAAGACCAGTATGAAAGTTTATATTATAGGAGCAAAAGTCATAAAAACACTGACAAAAATGAACATTTTCACAATTTTCATAGGAAATAGAAGACTTGAATAACCCGTCTAGAAAGTACTGCATACCTTGTTTTTAATCACTAGGTTTCTTGGGATTGAAAAAGAAAACAACTAAATGTTTCACACGGCTTCACTCCGGGGGTACTGATACCTCCCTGTGACTCCCTGTGGTTCCCGTACAAGTTCTCCTCATCTGCAGCAGCTCCCTTTGTTGAAGGCGGGAGGAAAGGGCCCCACAGCCCAGCCCTGCCCTTTAAACCAGCGCTGTCACTCTGTGGCCCACCGCCCGCCCGAGTGCAGGAGTCCTGCTTGCACACAGTTACGACTGCCCTTGCGTGGTGGAGTTGTGCGGTCAGACACGGCAGGCGCTCACGCTGTGTCACGTGTCCGTGTGTGTGTTTGGCGTGTGGTGTTACGTCCTGAGGGCAGGGAATGTTTTATTCCTCCGTGTCCCCCGGGCTTCCCGGCAGAGCATTGGAGAGTATTTTGAATACATTTATCTTCTGTGTTCTTCACTGAACCTTATTAAATTGGCCACATTTACTTAGTTACTATAAACACTGAATACAATATAGATATTTTCCTGTTGTTATGTCTCTCACCAATACATTTATAATATTTTTTGAAGTGGTGACTATGGTACAAAGTATATAATAATCAGATGCAGAGATTTATTTTGTTTCAATTTATGTTGCAATCAGAATTCTTTAGCAATGTAAGAATCATTATTTATTCTGGGAAGTTAGTGTGAAATACTCCTTAGACGTCTAGAAACAAAGTTTTCTGCTTGGCTGGCCTCATAATGCCAAAAAAAGTCACCTTGGTGAAAATCCCTTTTCTGATAATGACATACCCGGTAGTGTGTTTCTAGAAGATTATTACTCTTCCCTTGTGCTTGATGCCGCTCTGTGGCTGACCTTGTGCCTTGTGACAAACCCCATCTCAGGCGCACGGTGGCACTTTGGAAACACACTGCCAGGCTGTCTTGTTTTATTGCCTACAGAAGGGGTAAGAGAGTGGCAGCGCGCTGTGCTTTGACTTTTTCAATTACAAGTGTCTTTAATAAACAGTCATTCTCCCCTTCCCTTACCTGCAGTGCAGCTGTGAACAGGGAAAAGGGAGTTCACATCTAGTCAAGTCAAAGACCTGTTACAGCCAAAGTAGTACAAGATGCTACAATATTTCAGATACATAACATTTAAATTCTCGTATCTCTTCCTAGTGACAAAAAGTTAAAGGTAATAGATTGTCACAACAGGAAGCGATTCTCCTGGCAATAGATGTAATGAGATTGTCAGAAACACAAACCTAACTGTGATGCGGTCTGGAGAGTGTAATCTAGTTTGGTCCTGCCCAAGAGCTAGAAAGCATGTTCTGAGAATTGTACACTATTTTTAAGTTATAGTATGTTATTATTTCTTTCCTCTAGGCAAAATTTCCTACTGCAGTGTTGAATTTAGCTACCCACATTCTTCCAACAATCAGATGTGTTTTCCTATTTGGTCTTTCAAATATTACTGTATTTAAAATTAAAGATCAAATATTCTTATCTTGGAACATGCCACCTCTCTGCCCTCACCCCGCCATCCCAAGTATAACAAACTATAGGATTTCTTTGCATGTGTGGGTTTAATGTTTAGTAAGCCTTTTTTCCCCTTCCTCTGTTCTCATAGCCAGCAATACAGGAATGCACAGGAGGCAAATCACTGACCTCTTAGACCAGAGCATCCAAGTCCATTCCCAGTGCTTTGTCATCACCTCAGACAACCGCTATATTCTCATCTGTGGCTTCTGGGATAAGAGTTTCCGCGTCTACTCTACAGACACAGGTACCGGTCATATTCTTCATCAGTGAACTGAAGTTTTCTCCAAGTAACATTGAGAGACTTAGAATGCTTTCTCCTCTTCTTCCTTCTAAATATTACAGAATTCTAAAATTCATAAAGGAAAGATGCTTTTTCCCAATCTACTGTTAACTTCAGCATGTTTTTAAGAGTCAGTGCTTCATACTAGGTTTGTCACCCAAGCCTCATGCTTACAAACGAATTATTCACTGTGAAAGCATAGGATGGCACGTAAATACCATGTACACGGTGTATACACACAGTCTCGTAAGTGCACACACACACACATATGTGTATTTTCTCACTTTTATATTATTTGAAGGATTTCTTTTCCCTACTGGAAATTCATGATCATTAAGTGTATTTGCTGGGAGTAGAAATCTTCCTCCACCCAGTTCTGCCCAGAATCTTGCTGAAATTTACAGTATCATGAAGAAGAGTAGCTGACTACTGACTTTGTATGACAGCTCTTGTTAAAATATAAAAGTTTAAGTCTCTTTATTCATTTGCATGCATTTCCTTAAGGACATGCCAAGCTCAACTTGGTGTTATTACGGAAGATCCAATCCAATAAATGTATATAAATTTTTGCATATAGGAAATTTAGAAGCATTGAAAAATTTAGTGGAGTCTCTTTAGAATATTTTAGAAACTGTAGAGGATTGAGTAAACTTACATATATATATATAAGTTTATATGTGTATAAACTTACACACACACACACCCCTGAATATTTTAAAATAATTGATATTATATATTAATGCATTAGAACTTGATAGGTACGGTGTAAGAGATATTTCAGCTAAAGCAAAGCTCTATAAATTTTTTTAAGGTTTTATTTATTTTTAGAGAGAAAGGAAGGGAGGGAGAAAGAAGGAGAGAAATACTGATTGGCTGCCTCTTGTATGCCCCCTACTGGGGACCTGGCCCCCAACCCAGGCATGTGCCCTGACTGGGAATTGAACTGGCAACCTTTTGGTTTGCAGGATGATGCCCAGTTCACTGAGCCACACTGGTCAGGACTCTACAAATGTGTTGATTTAAATGTTTTTAATTGAAATCTCTAGTTTATTAAATGTTTTACAGCAAGTCATCTTTCAATCTTGTTAATAATGTTTATAAAATGTATGAGTCCGTTATCCCACCTTAGTAAGTACAGTGTATGGAAAAGGTAATTGCCAGTTATTGAAGGAGTTTGTCCTGAGTGTACTCTGATGAGCAGTATGAGAGCGGAGGGAAAATGGGTGAGTATGTACTGTTCGTGGTTGAATATGCACTGTTCATAGAGTAAACCCTAGTTGCTTTTAGGCATGACCCTGTTTATTTTTATTTTATGAAATTGATGATCTAGGTTTTTTTAAATAATTTTTATCTTTATTCTGTAGGTCCAGAAAGAAACATCATCATTTAAATCTTTCTGATTTGTTGGACTTTTATTACACATTTAGGTCTATGAGGTTGATTACTGTTGAACCTAAAACTCCTCTAGAATTCTTTAAAAATACAATGGAGATCGATACATTTTCCTATAGTATCTGTATGATCATAATGTTCTCTGATTTAATAATCAAATTTAAATATTAACCTTTCCTTTTACTATACGGTAATGACTACCCTCACATTATTTGACCTCAGATTGTGCTTCCTGTTTGCAAAAATTTTCAGATTAAAATTGTTTCATACTCTTAAAAGATTTTCTTGAACATCCCCATAGTACACAATGGTTTTTTATAGGTTTTGAAAGTCATCTTTCAGTGCATGTGCAGTAACACTCATTCCTGGGCATACAGTTCCGTTAGTGTTGGCAGCGGATGGAGTCCCACAACCTCCACCACGTGCAGACGCAGAGGGGCCTCTTGCCCCACCCCCCCGGCCCCGCCTTCCCTGTGCTGCCCCCACTTCCTCCTCTGCCACCACTGATCCGCTGCTCACCTCTAGGACTGTGCTCTTTCCAGAACATCGGATACGTGGAATTACATATCATGGCAGTCTCTGGTCTTGCCACTTGAGGGTTTTTGAGTTTGTTGTCCTTCCATATCATTTTTAAAAGGCATTGACTATTAAATATTTGTAAAGCTAACCTCACTTTATGTGATAGTTATACTTAAAGCTTACACTCAAACACAGTTCTTTCGAATTTACAAAATTCTGTCACATACATACTGTTCCAGCCTCACAATAATCCTGTGGAACAGACAAAATAGGTGCCCTTTGCCCCATTTTTTCAAGTGATGAGACTGAGATTTAGAAAGCTTAACTTGTTGCAATTTGCATAGATATTGGTGAATGGCTGGGAGTTGGAGCCAGCTTCTGTGACTTCAAATGTGGCATCCTTTGGGATTACACCCTGCTGTCTCATGCAGGTGTTACCTACCGGTCATTGGGGTTAGTTTGGAAAACGCTCAGTTCTTAGTGTGTCTGCCGTGTTCCATCAGACTTGGTAAACCAGACAACATTCCCTCCCCTCTTTCCAAATCCTCCCGTTTACTGTTTTTTCTGATATCGTGTGTGTGTAAAACATTTGCATAATAAGTGGCCTTATTTTAGACTTCATGTTAATGGGACTGACTTGATTTGTTTAGTAAAAATATATACAGTACTTGCCATAAAAGTTGTGAAAAATTCTCAAATGATTATCTTCGTATCTTTCTTAATATTTTGTATACAAACAAACTCTGATGCTAGTTTTATTTAAAATAGCGTCAGTTAGGGTAACTGCGTTCTTGACAATACGTGTATATTAAATGTACTCTCCTACGTCTGGCAGAGAAGCAAGCGAAAAATTGTATGATCAATAATACGTAATGGCAAAGCTATCACAAGTGTTGAATTCAATTATATTTTAGCACATAAGCCAAAAAAAAAATCCTTCTCTTATTAGGTTTGGGAGGGGGAGAGGGAAGAAACACGGTTGTAACAGGAAATTCTTTTAACATAAATCATGTTTTCGGGACACAACCAGAACAGCGGAGGCAACAATAAAACCTTCCCTCGGCAGTGGGAATTATTTTCAGGCCACATTTTAGATTCAGTGGTGCAGGGTCCTGAGCTTGAATTTTTTTTATTTGTAGCACAGCTGTCAAATAAAACATTAACTAGAAAATTTGTTCTGTCAAAAAAAAGGGATATTCTAGTGCTCGTGGTAATATTTGATATTAGTGTGTGGAGAGGTGGACTGGTATTAAAGGAAACAAAAAATAAAGGTTGAGGAACACTTATGAGATTATCAGAAAATAATTTACCCAAAGAGCAGCAGGTATTTATATGCTGTGATTTATTTAGGAGGAGTGAACCTCAACCTCGTAGCAATAACATATATTGCCAAGAATGACTGCCAGAACAGGAAAAAAGTAAACTTAAAAAAATAATGTTTTCCAGAGTTGAGCCCAAAGTATAAATTGTAGAGAGTAAAATTAGTTTGTGTTAAAATATGAAACCCTTTAGATATAAATACTGAAATGTCACTCACCCATTTTGTTCTTCCCTGAAGCCCAACCTAAATTTGTTCTACCTCATTATTCTCACTGATCCTACCTTTGTACTTTTACAGTACTAATCACTGTTCCTAACTATATATCTGTGTTTGTTTAATGTCTTTCTGCTCCACTGGACAGTCAGTGCTACGGGGGCAGGGACCATGTCTGTTTGCCATGTCTGTTTACCACTGTGTAGATGTAGGAAGGCCTCCTGCTTGGCACTTAGTAGATGCTCAGCAAATGTTTGTTGAATAAATAATCACTGTGATAACTTTTGGGGCAAAAATTAAAGCAGTGGGAAAATTATATAGTTAAAAAAGAAACCAGTGACTTAGTATCCATTTTCCTGTCACTGATTATTAATGAAAATCAGTGAATGAATTTTGGGTAATTCTGTTACTTATATTTATTCCATCCCACCTTTACAGATACAGCTTTCCACTTTGTCCTCAGATGAGTTGGAAATTACCCACATAACCGAATGAACAGCTGCCCTTTTGGCAAGCCTCCTGGTACACTTGGTGGGCGCACTCGCCTTTCCCCTGCCCTGCGTACCGTCAGTATCTTGTTGTAGGGACTTCACTCATTCTCAGTCCTGCAACCCCTGAGCTGATGGGTATCGAGTCCTAAATGAGCCCACTGTAAACAGTCTATTTAAATCACTCCTCGTTTGCATGCTTTCAGCATGTAGGTGCAGGCCGAGCCGGACATCAGTGTATATACTCTCTGGTCAGTAACAATCACAGTATTGCGGTTTTGTTTCCTTCAGTAGTTAAAACTCACTGATTTAACCTTAAGTGTTCAAATCTGTAGTGAGAGTGCATTCAGCTACCTAACTTCTCTCTCCTCCTTTGAAAGGCCCACCTATAATTAATCCCACCCATTCTACCATTAAATCTCTCCACTTTGTTCCCCACGTAAACTGGAAATGATGTGAAAATTATTACATTTTTATATTTAGCATTTCTTATTTTCCATTTTTTATCTTAGAAAGTCTTGAATTCTTCCTACCATATTATTGATATAGCTACTTTTTAAAAGAAAATGTTTTGATGTCAGTTTAAAAGGCTGAAGAAACTCAGAAATGAATATTAACATTTTGCAAGTAAAACACCTTCTTTGACTAAAGTCTTTATTCATAGAAGAAAATATACCTTATTAACTTTGCAATTTGAAATTGAAATGACTCTGATTTTAAAATTACTAGTAGTCATCTGTGCAAGAGTAAACACACTGTCTTTGACTTTTCATGTAATTTAAATAAAGTATATTTCAGTATTTTCTAAATTTGCAGCATTTGTAATAAGCTTTGGGTTGTTAAAATAGAAAATTAAAACAATTTAATATAAATACTTTTTAGTTATATTATTATTTTAAAAAGTTAAATATACTTAGATGCCAATACTTGATTGAGACTTTAAGCTTTTAAATAGGTTATGATGTGTTCCAAGTTAAACACACAAACTTTTTAGTCATACTGGTTTTTTTCCAGCTTCGTGCTCTTTTTCCCTTGAACATTCAAGTTATAATTTTTGTGACCCCACTGAAACACTGATTAAAAAACTCATTATGAATATTAAGGGTAGACATTCTGTGACATCCATTTTAAAATTCTGTAGACATTGCAAAGAAAAATGTTAGCTAAACTATTAGGATGTAAAGGAAGGTCTGTTGTAGGTATTCAGTTCTTTGGACAAGCTTGTGTGAGTTATAGATACCATATCTGATTAAACAAACATAATAAAAGGCAGGGGCTTGACTTCGTTCTGACTTCATTCTGTGAACGATCCATCCCGTGTTCGAAGCCCTAGACGCGTGGTGAGTTTATTGGGCCCCTCCCCTCACCCCCAGTCTTTGCTGTTAGAGGAACTGCCCTAATCTTGATTTCATCATCAACGCCCCCCCACCCCCCGCCCAGGGAATTTTCATTATTCAGATGAAATCAAAGAAAGAACGACCTGGTTCAAATTGCAGCCAGAACATATTAGTCCTTTTATCAAAAACTTAGTTCATGTAGTCCTGATTTGAGAAAACAGAAGCTGTTCACAGTGACTTACATTGTCCTTGTATAGATCACTTTAAAAAGAAGAAGTACATTAAATCTTTACTAACTGAGAGATGGGTTTTTATTAGTGATGTCTGAATTATAGAGTACATACACAAGAGCAAGTAGGTTTCATTGTGCTTTGAATCACAGAGTAACTTCAGACAATGTGGAAATGGTTCCAAATAAGGGTTCTCCTGGGTGTTTCATCGGTAGGTATGACTCATTAGTAACTTATAGTGGCTATTACAATGACATGGTATCATGGTCCTTAAATATTGTTGTTTGAATCGAACTAGGCTTTGCCTTTCGCCCTGACCAGTGTGGCTCATTTGTTTGGGCATCGTCCAGCAAAGCAGAAGGTCATTGGTTGGATTCCTGGTCAGGGCACATGCCAGGGTTGTGGGTTCAGTCCCCTGTCCGGGCACGTGCAAGAGGTGACTGAGGGATGTTTCTCTCCCTCTTTTTCTCCCTCCCTTCCCCTCTCTCTACAAATAAACACATTAATTAATTAAATTAAAAAGCAAGAAATAGTTTTTGCCTTTCAAAAATATTATTATCACCATTCAACTGGAGTTTTTTTGTTAGTGTTACTACCCAAAGAAAACTTTTAGGTCAGACTAGATCAAATATTATTGTAAAATCTGAATTATCAGAATCTGAGTTAATAAGACTTTATATGATCTTACTAAGTGAAATGCTTACTGGAAACTTTAAAAAATTGATAGCAATTTAAAAGAAAATTGTTTTGTTTTTCAGGCAAATTGGTTCAAGTTGTGTTTGGCCATTGGGATGTCGTCACTTGCCTCACCCGTTCTGAGTCATATATCGGGGGAAATTGCTACATTCTCTCAGGATCACGTGATGCAACCCTTTTGCTCTGGTACTGGAATGGGAAAAGCAGTGGGATTGGAGATAACCCAGGCAGTAAGTGCTGTTTATTTTATAAGGAAACTTTTATAAGCGACATGTAATATAACATTTTGCAGTGAAGTTATCTTTTTCATCATCATGAAAGTGAAACTGAATTATCAAGTAGTTTTAATTTCCTACTTAAAATTTAAGAAAGGTTTAGATAGCCTCATCATTGACATTTTGTGTCCACTGATAATTCACATCCAAGTGTGAAACCTGATTTTTCATTTTATAAGTTATTCTTATGATCTGAAAATGCTAGTTCTTCATTGTAAATGGCTGTCATCACATAGAATCGAGGTGTTTCATTCACAAACAGTAAGATAAACATAAAAAGTATAATCACATATTATCTTGTTTATTGAATTCATATTTTAAAAGAGCAAAAAAATTATAATTTCATGGAAACAAACCAGTCTTTACAAAAAATATGCTGTCATTTCTATATTAAAAGTAAAGCAGGTCATAAAAGGCCAATATGGAATATTCAAATGGCTCTTGGTTTTTCAGATGGGAAATGAAAATGTTCACCAACAGCCTTAAACATCTTTATGAAACTATGCTGAAGGCAGTAAAACAAAAAATGTGTAACCATTTAAAATTGTAATTCACAGAAGGCAAAAAAGGAAGCAGCTACCATTAAAACCAATCGCACACAGCTGCAGAAAAGAAATGGCTTTAGAAAAACACATTAAGAAGTAGGAAAAAACAATTAAAGGGACCACCTGAAAAATGAGAATTTAATTAAAATGATTATGACAGCACTGAAGAGTTCCTGCAAAAATAGGTTTAGATTTTTACTTCACAAGGCAGAGCTTTTTAGCTGCTCTTAAATATTTACATTTTCTTAATGCAAAGCAAATCGCCATGCATTTGGTTAAGGAAGGATCATGTTGTTCCCAGTTACTCGCCCTGAATCCTGTGGCACTTCTGTCACCAGGGCCCAGATCATGGATCCGTCCGAGTACGTCAGAGTCTGTCGTATTTTGGGTTGACACCTTCACGTCATGCTTGTGAAATATGTGCTGTTTGTATGAAGGTGAAATCTTACCATTGAAAGCCAGTCCAGGTGTAAAAGATGTCTATGCAAAGGGTTTTATCAAAGCTGGTTCTGCTTTGTTTGTATTTTGTTTGGAGTGGCTTTTATGCAGTGAACCTCTACTGTATATTCATATTTTAATCAAGTCACAGGTCATTCCCTATACAAATGGAATATGAAAAATAACCTTAAGGCTGCGATGTTATGGGTAATACAGCTGTGATCAGATCAGATGTTGGGGTGTGTCTGTGTAGGGACTAGTGTGCACGTGTGTGTATTTCACATATTTACACAGACATGTCCATTTTACATATAGTTACAATAATATTTTAAAATATGTGAACTTTAGGGATTTTGTTTTTCACATTCTTTTGAGAAGCGCTTCATGTTCTTTTCATTGTGGATCCTCAGATTCCACTCATTTTCCTTTCTGACCTTTTAGGATGAGACATTACTTGCAATTTCTGTTTTCCTGTGTCCACAAATTTACTTATTGAGATTCACTAAATTAACTCAGGCAAACCTAGATTTGACATAGGTAATAAATATATCATTTTATTATTTATCTGAAAAAAACTGAGGAAGAACTTCTTGCCTTAAAATAGTGCATGATGTTTCATGCACATATACCTATTCAAATGCAATAAAAAAAATTGGGTTTTTTTTTTTTACTTTAACCTAATCTTGTTCTATATGTTATTACCAATCTGTAATCTGAGAAGTAGCTAAAGGCTTATAGCTACACTTATAGGTAATTGTTACATTGCACAGATGTAAGCATATTTTAAAACTAAAAATACTCAGCTTTTCCAGAAGGATGAAGTATATTTTTATATATCTAAATACCTTATAAATCACCCTAGAGATGATTTTTACATCCATGTCCTCCAACAAAATGAATCAAGTAGAATTGACCACATTCTGGAGTTTGGAGTGAAACAAATCTGAGTTCTAAGCTTTGCTGTGGTCCTTCTGTCTTGTCTGCAAAATGAAAGCAACAATAGTAACTGACGTAAGGTGTTATCAGAAGCCCTGGATGCTTAGAGCAAATAAATCAGCACAGAAACACCATCTTGTTGGCATTAGAGTATATATTATAATGTTATATTTTTCATAAAGCACTTCATCTGTACCCTCTCATTGTCTGCAGTGTGGTGGACATTAACTCCTAGCAGTGCTGGTAATGCAAAGAAAATAAAAGAACAACATAACAGCACAGCTAATAAAAATTTTAGAAAATTGTAATGTATCTTGACTAAATTAAATTACCTTTCTCAAAGGGAAACTCGTCCTCTCTGGCCTTTTTCTAGTGTCTGATGTCCCAATTTAATTTTACTGTAGCTTTGAAGGGAGAATCTGGGAGAAAGACAAATAGGCACTTTCTCACATAATGAGAATTTCCACACATTAGAATAGAAAAATGAACAAGCCACTCTAAGCTTTTCAAAACAAAATGACAAAAAAAAGAGACATTTTTACCATGTGTTTTAAGCATTCATGCAAACTGGGTCCAGTTTTCTAAGCCTCTGGCTCACTGATGGCTCCACGGTGCAGCCGCCGAAGTCAGAGGCCTTCAGATGAGGACTTCGGGCTGTGCTCATTCCCGTGTTGTATCTGTCGGAGGCCGTGCAGAAAGGACCGTTTCTTTCACAGATGGTCAGGCTTGTGTACCTGTGATGCGGTGTGGTCTCTGAATGCACACCGCGCCTCCACTTAAATGTTTGAATTTAGACTTTTTCCTGCTTGAAGGGAAAATGGGGAACTTAAAGAAAACTAGGCTGTTGCATTTTCTGCATTTCGTAGGTCTCATTCAAGTATTTTGTTTTTGTTTTTATTTTAAAAATTTTGACGATGAGGCTAGTAATTTTACTTGCTAGGGTCATAAGCCTAGACCATTTTCTACTAATCTTAGTGCTATGTGTAAAGCTGATAGCTCTATTACTATTTTTTAAATCATGTTGCACGATACTAATATGAAAACTGCCTGGGAAACATCAGGCTAATTCTGACTGGGTGGAATCTGCGTGCAGTGTAACTTGGGGCTGGTAAAAGGATGCACACATTCTGTGAAATCCGCCTGGATGCTGTGGCAAAAGCCTTGTTTTCCTGTGCAGCTCACAGGTTTCCATCTTTGACTCTGCCGTCTCGCGATAGTTATCTCCTGTGGAATGCAGTTTTCTCAATGAGAAGAAAATTGAGGTCGGATTCCACTTAGTTGTGAATTTTTTAAGTAAAATTAACCAAAAACATTTCAGTGAAAGATGTTTTTTGTTTGAGAGCATCTCTGCCCAGGTGCCCTGTGTGTTTCAGGACCAAATCCTGTCCACCGAAATGCTTTTCCTGAAATACTCCTTTTTCCTTTTAAATAAGACTGTCCATCCTGTCCATTTCCAAATGGCGGAGAGAATGTTTCCCAGTGCATTCCACTGACATTTAAATACTTTTGCACTTTGAAATGATCTTATAAGGAGGATGAAATTTTACAAAACAGTTATTTGTCCACCACTTATATTATATTAATAGATCATAAAATTAAATGCTTATTAATAATAAATACTTAAGTATTTTTATGTATCTGGGTCATTTCTCAAAAGCCACAGTGTTTTAGCTGTAGAAGCAAATGGTTGCTGATCGTGATGGTGTTGCATAGATTTGTGTGTGGAGTATTTCAGTAAAGTAGTTTTCCATTCTCACATTCTGTTTTTGATTTGATTGAAAGGTGGCATTTTTTTTTCTCTTTGCTATCAGACATGCTAATCTATGTCAGCTTTCTCCTTTATGGGAATGGCGTCTACTGAAAAAAAAACTAGGTTTTTTTTTTCATAACACCAGGATTCTGTTCTTTAAGAATATTTCAGCACCGTTAATTAGAAAGAAGGTTTTATTAACCACAAGGCTCGCACTAACAGACCACAGAGCTGTTTGTTAAAGTACTGTATGCCATAGCCGCCCTGCTTTTTTTCTCTGTCTAAAACTTCATTTTGTTAGACTCTCATCAATCACTCCAGTCATTACCGTAAATCCTACCGTTGTTAATTTTACTAGTATCACCCTAATGAGACATTCCTGCTATAATTAAAAATGAATTCTAACTTTAAGGCATTCTAAATTTTTTTTTAATGAATTTAGAATGATCTTGCCATATGACCATAAATACCACTGATATGTATATAGACTACTCATCAAGTCTGTAACAAAAGTGGTATCATCCAGGTGTGAATTATTTACTCATTGCCCCCGTGCATGTCTTATGCATATGTATAGTTTGTGCACATATTTAGAAATTATGTTATTTTATCATAAAGCCTACTAAGTTTTATTGAAGCCACTGATAAATCCTTATTCTTTGTCTTGCCAAAATAAGGTAGCCATAACACAAACTGTACATGTCCTAGAGCACCATCTGCTGGATGCACTTGGGCACTTAATGTTTGTAAATTGGGAAATCACCCCTTGATAAGACAGGTGGACGTTGTTTTTAATGCCTGTGACGCAAATATTATTTATGGGGCACAAATGTCCAGATATGTGCATTTGTGCTGAACCATGAGTTTGTAAAACAGCTGAATTTCTTCTTTCTTTTGCCCTGTGCTGACGTGGATTCGAAGCAACAATAAATATTTTGTTTAAGGAAAAAGTAAGCAAAATATATGCCTAATGAAACAAAGCATCACCGTTTGTCATGAGATAGAAATTCTTGTCGTTGATCGCAGGTCTTCAGTAAGCTACAGTAGGAGAAAATCGTTTGGGTGATACTTTTAGATTTCTTACGTTCACTAGATTCTGAATATGAAGGCAGTGCTCACAACAAGCGGCCTTCTCCCATCTGGGACGCGACTCCTGATCCGCCTCTTTGTCAAGAACGTGCGTTCTTGCGTGTGCCTCATCAAGAGCTTTCCTTGTGGCTCTGGTTTTGGTGTGCACTGTTGTACTAACACTAAGGCTGCCCTGTATTTTTTTTTTGAAGAATTCATCAAGTAGGGTTTGAAACAATATGTTGGCAGTGTTCGAGTTCAGGTGACATTAAAACTACATCTATGAAATTCTCCAGAAGGAGCAGGATGTTTAGTGCTCCATGATGTAATGCAGGCCCTCAAGTTCCAGCAAAACAACTCTGTATTTACTGCTTGTAACTAATAGTAGATGTGGTAAAAGGAATTATATTCATATGGCAAATGAATACAACCCTAATGTGCACCATATGCAGAGTGGTGGGGTGATGTGCCAATATATCACATTTATTTACCTTGTTTAGTTGCAGAGAAAAATGACTATACCATTCCGCCCATAGGCTAAAACCGTATAAATATGAGAACAGAAGAACTGATGATTTATGCCCTCAAATTGAAACTGAGTGTCTTTATATGTAGACTTTCATAGTGCCACACCAAAGAAAGTTGTTTGTCTAATACTTTATGCTCAGATAGGAAGTATAATTTCAAACAAATGCTGGAATTAATCTAAGAAGGTACAGATTCCCTTTAGTCAACTAAGTATTGTGGTTGTATAGGCTCTCAAAGAAAATTCTGAATGTCTTCTTTCATTTAATTAGGACTGAATATCGTCTGAAATAGTAAGCTACTTTCTCCCCGCTTTGTAAGCCTAATGGTTTTCTTCCACTTTTAGAATGTTGCATGAGAGTGTGTGTGTGTGTGTGAGAGAGAGAGAGACATTATTATAGAACTACTAAGGATACATTTAATTGATCCCTCCTGGAAAAACATATTAGACTGACTTTATCGCCTTCTAAAAAGTTGGCTTCGTTAGAAGAATTACATGACAGCTTTGTGCAGATGTACCTCATATTGTACTCTAGGTATTCCTGAGAATTTGTGAAAAGAGACCCATTTTTACATGAAAATAAGCATTTAGATGCTTCTGTTGATTTCTTTTACAAAGTAGCAATTGTCCTATCTTTTAATTTTCCTTGCATTCTAATAGGTTCAGTCAGACTTCTGGTTTTTGGATTTGAAGAAACAGCCCTTGGAACTCCCCCTCCCTCTCCTGGCACAGGGCTTCATGGCTGTTGAGCTTTTTCTATTGTAGTTTGTAACTTCCTGCAACTGAGAGATGCTCTATTTCGTGGGGGTAGGTGGGGCCCGGAGGTTTTCTTTTTTTAACTAAGAGATAATTGACATATGACATTGTATTTGTTTCAGGCATGCAGTATAATGATATGATATATGTATATATTGCAAAATGATCACCATAATTTGTCTGTCTAGTTAACATCCATCACCACACAGCTACAGTTTTCCCCCTTTTGTGAGGACACTTGAGATCTCTTAGCAACTTTCAGATATACAGTACAGCATTCATTACAGCCACCACACTATGCATTACAGCCCGGCACTGACTGACTTTATACGTGGACGTTCCTACCTTTGACTGCCTTTGCCTGTTTCCCCTGCTCCCGCCTTTGGCAACCACCAGTCTGCGAGGGGTTTTTTGTTGTTGTTCTTTTCTTTTCTTTTCTTTTTTTTTTAATTTTTATTTATTTATTTTTTTAATTTTAGTTTATTCAGTATGTTCTTTTCTTTTTTAACATTTCTCATATAAATTTGATTCTACCTTAGTTGTCTTTTTCTGTCTGACTTAGCATAATGCCCAGGTCTATCCATCCTGTCCCAAATGGCAGATTTCCTTTCCTTTTTTTTGAATGGCTGAACAATATTCTGCTGTGTATATAAACCACATTTTCAGTAAATGACAACAATTAAAATACAAAAATAAAGAAACCACATTTTCTTTATCGATTCACCCATCACTGGACACTGCGGTTGCTCCCATGTCTGATGAATAATGCCGCCCTGGACACCGTGGATGCGGTGTCTTTCCAAGTCGGTGGTGTTTTCTTTGGATAAATACCCAGGAGTGGGATCGCCGGATTATGCGGTAGTTCCATTTTTAATTCTTTGAGGAGCCTCCGTACTGCTTTTCTTAGTGGCTGCACCAACTTCCATTAACAGTACCCGAGGGTTCCCTTCTCTCCACATCCTGGCCAACACTTTTTATTTCTCGTCGTTTTGATAATAGCCATTCCAACAAGTGTTAAGATGATACTCACTGTGGTTTTGGCTTGCGTTTCCCTGATGATTAATGATATGGAGCACCTTTTATGTACCTGTTGGCCATTTGTATGTCTTTGGAAAAATGTCTGTTCGTATCCTCTGCTCATGTTTTAATCCTATTGTTTTTCTGGGGTTTTTTTGTTATTGAGTTGTATGAGTTCTTTATATATTTTCGATATTAACCCTTTATCAGATATATGATTTGCAAATATTTTCCCCCATTCCATAGGTTGCTTTTTCATTTTGTTGATGGTTTCCTTTGCTGTGCAGAAGCTTTTCCTTTTGATTTAGGCCCCACTTGTTCATTTTTTGCTCCTGTTGCCTTTGCTTTTGGGGTCAAATCCAGAATGTTGCAAATAGCTAAAGATGTGAAAGCCGTTTATAGTTTTCACTAGAGCCTAATTTATGTATCTTTGACAAAGGAAGCTTAAAAATGTTAAGGAAGACATATTACAAAGAATCTCATGTGACTTGGGTAATTAGGATAGATGAAAATAGTTTTAAATTTTGATTGCTGTTCATAAAATCATAATCTTAATGTTGCATATCAACAAATATGGATAAGGTTGCATTTCAGTACCTGTTCCAACTTGGATGCAGAAGTTTATATTGTTTATGTTACTATACACCCATATGCAGCTATAAAGCTATCAATGAATTAGAGGCAGAGACAAACCCCTCAATGGGGAATCAAAAATGAAAAATCTCAGGAAAGTAGGAAGAGATAAGTAGTACATCAGATAAGTTTGATAGATCCACTCGATGAAATGCTGTGTAGCCATTAACGTACTAGGGTCTGTGATACCGACGTGGAAGGATGTGCTTTCTGTGGTGTTAAGTGTAAAAGATCACCAACTTCTGTGTACAATATATTTCAGGTATCTTTGTCCATATGTGTATATCGTGTATTCTGTGTATATTTTTGCATAGAAAAATGTCTGGAATGGTAGGTAGCCAGCAAAATGGTAGCAGTGGTTATTTATAGACAGATAGTGGACTTTGGAGGCAGTTTTTCATCATATTCTTTACAGTCTACTAATTTATCTTAATGTTTTCTGATAAGCATGTGTTACTTTAATAATCAGAGACAGTAAAGATATTTGGGAGAAAAAATACCTAACTATTGCAATGTACCTTCACTTCCTGCTCTAGGCTTCTAGATATTAGTAGTTGTATCAGAGTGTACATGGATGGTCAGGTAAGGTTGGGAAGTCTAAGAAAAGGATGAATGGGAAAGATCAAAGTATAATTTTTAGAAATCAAGGTCTATTTTCTCCTTGACCCCCCAAAAATTAAAATAATAACTATCTCTAATTGGCGTTATGCAGCACAAAATAAGATATTATACTTTTGCTGAAAGGAGAGTCTACAGCAGAGGGTGAGAACGTGCATCCTGCTGCTGCTGCTGCTGCTCACAGGGTGCTGCCCGCACGCCAGGCACCGTGCTAAGCACTTCACACACTAGCTCCTTGATCCTCATGGTCGTCCTGTGCGGTAACTACTGTTGCCCTTGTTTCAGAGCTGAGGCACAGAAGGATTACAAATATGCCTTTACTTTTTCTACTGACCTTGAAGCTCCTGCATCCTACTCTGAGAACTTGCCCAGGGCGAGTCACAGAGCAGGCAGTGCCAGAGTCCGGCTCCAAACTCAGGTCTCTAGGCCAGCAGCGCCGTTCTTAACCACTGAGCTGCACTGCGTTTTCAGCGTGGCTCTAATTGGACTCTCAGGTGGACACCATGGGATGCAGCCCTGTCACTAAAGCTCTCAGTATCTACAAAGGACAGTATGGAGATGATTTTGTTACACTGTGTTCTTATGAAAGTATATATTGTGATAGGATTTTGTATTTTTTCATTATTACACACTAAGGGTTATACTTTATGTATATAATTATAGGTGCATGTTTATACAAACCCGTTTTCTAATGTAGTCTTAGAGGATGATTCCATTGTCATAAACTTATATATATAAACTATACATATCATGTATGTTATATATAATTACATATTATCAGAGAGGAGAAAGATTATAAACCAAGATTATTAATTATAATTGATTTTTATACCAATATTATCTTGTCTTACATTAATAATTCTAATATTTACAAGAGGAAGCTACCCAAATTTACTACCTGATGGTTGCCACACCCTTAATGTACCTACAGCTTTTTTCTGTAGTCTATGTGTTTAACCAGAGGAACACTTTTTTCACCAAAGAGACCATGATGAATGGAGACGAGGGGGAAGAGTTGCTGGAGATAGAATGAACAGAACAAATTTCAGATAGTTTCCCTTTGCATAATTAAATCATAGTGTATAATGCCCATCGAAAAATTAGGGAGTGCAGAGGAACAGACTGACAGTTGTCAGAGGGAGAAGGGGTTCGGCGGCTTGGTGCAAAAGAGGAAGGAAAAACATTGTCACGGACAACAGCATGGTGATCACCAGAAGGAAAGGAAGGTGAGGCGGTAGAAGAGGGTAAAGGGGGGTAAGTGGTGATGGGAGGAGACCTGACTTTGGGTGGTGAGCGCACGATACAATATACAGATGATGTGTTAGACAACTGTAGTTCTGAAACCTGTATATGATGAGGTCTGTCCACAGGTGTCCAGCCATGCAGACCGTTGTAGTTACATTAACAATCACTGGAATTTTTCTGGACAGTCCTTGTAATTTGATTAATCAGTGTCACCCCAATAAATTCAATAAAAATTAAGACAGATGAAAAATTAGGACACAAATGGGACAGGTTTAAGAAACATTTAACAACTAGCCTCATTTCCACTTAAGAAAGTCATTTTCTTTCTCAATTTACCATTATGGTGAGCCTCGTGAGAAAGCTGAGTATTCAGTGTTTACATGATTTTTTTTCTCAGTGAATGCTCTCAAGTAGTCAGAATGTAACTACAGTGGAACAGAAGGCATGTGCAACACGACTGTCCATCTTTAGGAAATGACCGGCATATCATGTATAGATTTTTTAAAACCTACATATAATAATTATGCATTTAGGTTTTTAACATATTTTCTTTCGAAATGAGTACTCTATTGAAATGATTTTTTAACAAAGCCAGATTTCATATTTTAGTGTTAGATTTTACTAATGTGGAAAATTATATCAGTTGCTTTCATTTGAGGATTTTATTAATTGATGTTAAATATTAATTTTCAAAAATTCAGCTATAATAAATAGTTTGGACTTCTGTAATAGTATACCTTTTGGAACTTTCCAATTATATATATATGTAATTATATATACAGTTATATATAATTATTTATATATTTTTTGCAGGTTTATGGGGAGTTCAACAAAGCCTGACCCAATGACCATTCAAAATCAAGTCACTTACAAATGCAGGCCGTATTCTAGTCCCCTACCTGATTCCACAGTGCACTGCACATAATATATACCCAATAAGTGTTACTAAGTGAATTAAGGTAATAGGAATAAATGAGTAAACAAATGGGAAATGTTAGCTTCTGGCCCAGGAATCTTCTAAACCAGCGATTTTCAACCAGTGCACCGCAAGGATTTTTAAAACACGCAGCCCCTGACCATTCAGTCGGGGGCACAGACTCTTCCCCTTAGACTGTCACATTCAAACACATGACAGCCACCAATGTGACAATAGCTGTTCAGTGTGAATGAAGCAAAATTATACCTATTTTTTTTGTCAGATTGGCAAATACTGAATTTTTTGGTGTGCCACAGAAACTTAGTAATTAGTTTGTGTGTGCCATGAAATTTTTAAAAAAAGGTTGAAAATCGCTAAGCATTAATTGGAAGAACTGGCTTCATTTCTACAAAACGAAGAATAAGGACATGTGGAACTGCACTTTGTTTTATAATTGGCGTATTACAAAGTGGTGAACGGATGAAGGGATTCTCTCCTGCTAAAAACGTATTAAAATGGCTAATGAGAGCTTTGCAGTGCATTTTAAGGTAATTTAATTTTCATAAGACTGAGAAGATGAGGCCAGAAATACCAAGAACTTGATTCATTTTTTAAAATGTGACTGGGGATTTGCCAGAAACATGTGCCAGGTTTCGCTTTACCTGGATCATGAGTCCCCTTTGCCTTAATGGAGACAGAGCTTGTGAAATGTTTTCTCATTGGATACTCATCAGCAGGGCACTAAAGAGATCACTGTTGGCTCTTCTCTTCAGGCACAACCTGAAGTGGCTCAGAGTCCACCTGAGAGGGAAATACACTTAGTACTATGAGGGCACCCAAGAAGAACCTTCAATAAAAACATTTGTTGCTCTGCCTAATGGCGTAAAACATTTCACCTAATGCTTTTAAACACAGATCCCGTGTAAATGCTAAGTGGGCATTATGAGGTCTGGCACGGCTTACACGCAGGCCGGACCGTGCAGCAGTGTGTGTGAGGCAGTGGTGCTACGCAGTGCCAGGCACAGAGCACGTGGGTGACAACTGGTGTGCGTGAGTTTGCGCTGTCTTTAATCTCCTTCGACTTGTTCGCCCTCCTTTGAGGCCTTCCGTGAAGATGCCCGAGGATCCCTTTCAGCCTTCGGTTGGGATTTGCATCAGTAGTCCTAAACCTGCTCCCCGGACAAAGGCGCCCTTTCCTTTGAAGTAATGGCTCCAGCTTTTCAAAGCAGTCCTAGAGTCTATCCTCTTTTTCTTTTAGTTTTCTTTAAGATGAGTTTGAAGTGTAGCCCCTTAAACTAGCAGCTAGATAAATTTTTCTCTCAGCTTTAGTGAAAGCCATGACGATTTTTTCAAGCACTAAGACTTTCAGAGGTTCCCAAGGGAATCTGTTCTGCTTTGGGGTCAAACTTTTGGTAGATCCTACTATCTCAGAGAGTAAAAGGAGAGACTTTTTATATCCATTAACTACTGCAAATTTTTATCAGAAAATTAGCTTGATGTTTTCCAAAAAACTCCGCCCCTTCCCCTCCATTATTTATTTGTTTCAGAGACTTCAGTGAGAGATGGTGATAGCTTTGGGGGTCCTTGAAAAAGTAACATACGGCCAGTATTGTCTTTTTTGAGCTGCGCCTCCCCCACCCGCCTTGGACCACCCCCAGTATTAACTGTGCGCTGCCGAGCGGTTGGGAGGAGCAGTTTCGGTGAGCGCTGCAGAGAGGAGGAGTTAGTGCTGCCTAGATTGTGCTTCTAGGCTTTGCACGCAGAAAGGTTTGCCTTTTCCTTTCTGTGAATCAGGAGTTTGTGTAACCACGTGACTGCGGAGGTACAGACTCTGTGAGCCGCACGTGAAGCCTGCGTTCTCCCTCTGATCACAGCCCTGCCCGCAGCAGTAGTTCCAGAAATAACTGTCGAGTGTAGTTTGGACCTGTTGGGTATAAACCCCATATCATATAGTTCTGTTTGCTGTAGTGAAATATTAATATTTAAAATATTTGGTCTCTTGGCATTTGTAAAGATCCAACAAGTATTTATTTTGAACAGATTTTTTAGTGAGAAAATAAAAAGACCACTCGCTCAGCCCACACAGCAGATCATAAGGGAATGCAAAGGTCAGTCTTAAAACAGGACTGGAAACAGCTTTTCTTAGAGGAAGTGACATTTCTCCTTACAGTGTCGTAGGTGGATTTTTAAAGGCCATTAATGTGCATTTCCTAAAGGGAGGGAAGTTAAGTAGCAGTCTTTTTACTGGAAATCCAGTCAGCGTTTGTGAAACCAGTTACCTGAGAAGAACCCAGTGATTATAAGTCCACCCTTATGCTTTTAATTTGTTGTTTTTCTTTTCCTCCCCACCCCCCTCCGTATTTCCTGAACTGTCTGACCTGCTTCCTGGGTTAGGGAACATTTTGCCAAACTTTGAAGCCAAAGTCCTAGCATTGAACAGTTCTTTATTTGGAGATTGGGCCCTCGGAAAAGAAAAATCTTTTTTCAGTTTTGAAATTACATAGTGTGTGTGTGTCTTCTGGTTTGTGGAGGGAAAAATGATTGGTATAGTGTGGATAATTGGAAACTAGTATTTGGCAAGTAAAGCATATTTATTAAAATTTTAATTATGAGTTTGCAAAAAGGAATGCTTATGCCTAAACCCACTTTATGGGGTCAATCAATGAGGCTTTCTAAACTCCAACTTCATAGGCACAGGAAATTCTCAGTATTTCAACTCTTTACATTAAAGAAGTACAGTTGACAGCAGCCTTCTCCCTTCCTCCCCACACTCCTGAGCAGACATTCTTAGATCCAGGAAACAAAGAGTGAGCGCTGACGTGCTTCGGTGACAGTGTCCTTCGGTGACAGTGTCCGCTGTGCCCACTGCCGCCGGCACCCACCCGCCCGGCCCGCACTTGCACCTGCGCTCAGGCCGAGTCGGCCGCCGTGGGCTGTCCTTCAGACCCCCCTTCGCCACTGAGGAATTCCAAGGCCATTCAAATGAAAGCACAAATCTCACCCACTCACCCCCCAAAATGGCAACTTCTGAAAACAGAAAAGGAACAGTCACTGAAAATGTGTGCCCTAGATCTTAATGATTTTAATTCTTGATTTAAATAAGTTGCCAATATAATTAGGCATTAATTTCAAAAGCAACATGGTAGGTACTTTTGTGGAATGTAGAGGATCTTGGGAAAGAGAGAAACCTGTATGATTCTATATGAACCTACTGTACTTTTAGGACTATAAGACACACCTAGGTTTTAGAGGAAGAAAATAGGAAAAAAATTTTGAAGCAACAAATGTGGTAAAATATTTAATAACCTGTGACCCCGCTGTGCTGCGCCCCCCCCCCCAGGGAGCCAGGTAAGCTACATTTGGACTATAAGACACATCCCCGTTTTCCTCCCAAATTTGGGGGGAAAGTGCATTTTATAATCTGAAAAATATGGTATATAAAAGGGAGAGGCTAAAGTACTGGTAACTTTTTAAAAACATAACATCAATTTCTCAGTCGCAAGTCTTAGCTCTAACAGAAAATTAAGTAGTTCAGATTGACTTAAATTGTGTATTTTCTTTTAAAAATTTTCCCAAATTGGTATTATACTTTTTGAGGGGAAAAAGTTGCCCTTGTGACAAATTATATGTTTGGAAAATGTCAAAGTAAAACTTTGTAATCAGGGTAAAACCTCCCCGAAGAAGTTTTTAAACTTGGAGTGAAATGAAACCAACCTTACGGCCCATGAAGCCATCCCTTGGCCTTTCCGTGGGTGTTTTGAGGTCTCCGCTTGTTGCCCAGCCCTTGGGCCAGCCCCGGGTCTCACAGTGCACAGCACAGCCGGTGCGGTGCCACGTGGGACCTGCTGCCCTCCGACCGGAATCTCACCCCCAAGTACCACCGTCCCCAAAGCCGCGACGGACGCTGCGGACACAGCTGTCACGGTGGGCCCTGTAACACCCTGCGGTAATCGTGTGCGGTGGCCGGGCGCGAAGGAGCTGCAGGTCCCTGGGTGGTGTCCCATAGCAGAGGCACCACTTGCTTATGGTCGTGGATCTCTGTGCACTCCATAAAACCTGCTTTCCTTGCCTCCCAGCCCCTGCAGAATGACACAGGCATGCACTATGTCATTCTGCATAGGTATATTCTGCATAGGTATATTCTGCATGAAATTTCAGAGAACCTGTTGACCCATGAAGAAACCACTGCTTTGGAGTTAATTTTTTGGCCTTTCCAAGGACAAAATATTTTGCTGGATTTTCCCTGACCTGCCAGATCTCTCTCCTCAGTGCACGACTGTTCCAAGGACAGCCAAGTGTCCGGGGTCAGGGGAGCACATTGTCACTCTTCCGCAGAACGCTGTGACCCACTTTCTGGCGCATCGGTCCCTTCTGGATGCACAGACCGCTTGTCCGTAGCGCTGCAACACCGGTCCAGGTCCAGGGAATCTGAGGACGCTGACAGTCGGGCTCCCCAGTCCCACTTATAAAGGCTTTTTGTGTCTTGGTCCTTAGTGACTCACATAAAAGCAGAGGACTAGTTTAGTGTTAAAACAGTTTGAATATGGAATTCCGTTTCTCCTAGGGGCTCGGCACGCATCAGGCCACAAACGTGGCCCGCCATCGTTTCCCTCTGCTGTGCGGGGACAGTCTGGGTCTGGGTTCCTTCTCAGCCAGTCCGTTTCCTCTGTGGCGTGGGCCGAGGTGCGGGATGGCCCCTGCCCCTGTGGAGGGCGCTGCAACAGCGCCCATCCCCGGGGCGTCCTCCTCAGTCCTCTGCACCCCACCCCTGATTTTCAAGCACCGTCAGCAGAATAACATGTAAGAGGTTTCTTTCCCTTTGTTCTTTGACTGAATCATAGAGAAATACACTCTGAGATTTACGGATCAGGGAAACACATACGCTCAGTGAGGGTAATAGATGTTTCTGAGACGAGCTGCGTTGAGTCATCACCAGCCCTGGTTCAGACTGTCTTCACTGCGGCCCACGGAGGAGGAGGAGGGGGGTGAGGACCAGGCGGCTGCTGCTCTTTGAAATGCGAACCAAGCCGTGGTCCCGACTTCTGCAGTCATCCCTCCATAAATCTCCCAGTCAAGGGGCTTGTTTTGCTTTGGGGAAGTGTGTGAGGCACTTTATAATGCAGATTTCTGGTTTACTGTACACCGAGGTTTCAACCATTGCTTGATAATTAATGATTTAAAAATTAGCAAACATGTGGTCCTCAAACTATGACATATCATTTGGATCCCCTTCTAAAATAGAGTTTTTGGACAAATTCCCGAATTATAAGTGAAAGATTTAGACATTTTGGGAACTAGGAACAAGTTGCTGGATATTTAATCTGAGTAGAGGAGGTAATCCCCTGCATGAACGGGAATTAATTTCTCCTTTCTGTGTGTTTTTTCCTAAAGGTGGGACCACCACGCCTCGGGCCATTTTGACGGGCCACGACTACGAGATCACCTGTGCGGCCGTCTGCGCCGAGCTCGGCCTGGTGTTAAGCGGTTCTACAGGTAGGCCTGCCTGTGGCACTTTCATAAAATGTGTCTGGGTTCCGTTCCGTGGGGGCACCAGCCCTGGCAGCACCAGCCACGTCCAGGCACTCCCTGTTCACGCACGACTAGTAGCCACCGCACTGGACAGCACCGGTGGTTCTGCTGCGCTGCGCTGCGCTGCTCTAGGGAGGGAGGCGGCAGCGAGGAACGCCTGCGCACACTTGCTCATTCGGGCTGGCTCGCACCTCGCACGGAGCGGAGCGGAGACTCCTGACCCCGTCTGTTATAACTTCCGAGTCTCTGGCTGAGGACGGCACCAGGCATGGAGGGGAAAGCTGCTTCAGCTGGTCTGTCTGGAGGTTTGTCCCAGTAAGACCATCACATATTTAGGCCAGAGACACTAGGCAGGCTTTCCCAGAGCACAGGCTTTCTAGTGATAGAAAAATTCCCCACTAACTGGAGTTTTCGCCGTCCTACACCAGCAAGCTGGTGCACTGTGAGCGGACGTGAGCCCTGGACTGTGTGCGATTCCAGGTAGAGGCAGAGTGAACCGGCCACGTTGCGGGCTGCCCTAGCTCGCACGGTGGCGCGGCCCCAAATGTGACCGCGCTAAAACCATGCGAGTCTGATAATCCATGGAAAAGTTCATGATTGGTTCATGGCCTTTGAAAATTTTTGTCACAACACTAAAAATTCTCTATACACACATATATACACATACACATACATATGGACATGAAACAGTAGAGAGGCTCACTTTTACTTAGTGCAACATCAAACGTTAGAAACCCGGAGAACTCGAGTGTCGTCTTTCCGTGGAAACTTGCCCATCCTATTCTGAGCGGCCCTTGCCGCCTTCTGTGAGGGCCTGAGCACCCTCTCCACCCTCGGACCAGCGGTCACACTCCTGTGGGTCCGCCTCCAACCCCGGATCTTCTGGCCTTGCAAGGACACGCGCTATCCCCTGGGGTCCCCTGAGCGGGGAGGGTTTTGCTGGCGTCACTCCTTCCAGGACGACATCCTTCTCCTTGCAAGCACTGTCCTCCTTCAGTCGGGAAGCTCACCCTTGCCACTGTCCTCTGGCCGCAGAGCCCACCTCCAGCTTCTCCATGACCCCACTCGTGTTCCCTGTGAGCCTCACTGCCGGGTGGATCTCCCTGCATTTCCCTGCTGTGGTTTCTTCTGTGGTGGTCCGCCACTCCGGAGATGATCTGTGACTGTACGATGTCAGGGGGTGTGTCTCCGGAGACCGCCAGGCCGCGCAGTGATCTGCTGTGCTGTGAATGAACCAAGAAGCGCTCACAGTGACCTGGCGCATCCGGACGGACCGAGCAGTGACCGCCTGGTTGGCCACCAGCCGTGACGTACGGCTGGTACTTACACAGCCGTCTGTGGACCGAAGAGCGAGCCACGAAGGTGGGCTGTGCGCACTTCCGGTGGTGATGGAGACGTGAGCTGCGGTGATGGCCTGGTGTCATTTAAACAGTGACACTCGACAGTCAGGCACTGTATGAAGCCCAGGCTGCCTGCGTTTGAGACCTGAAAACTCATCTGTTCCGTCGGTGGTCAAGAAACCGCAGAGGGCCTCCTTTCAAAGGGCACGCTCTTAGTAGTCCTGTGGGGACCAGGTGGGGGCGCCGAGGGCCAGGAGGGACACAGCCTGGAGAGCAGTCAGGCACATATTCCAGTCCCCCGCACCCCGTCCGACTCGGACACCTCACACAACCGGCTCACCACCCAGGCAGTTTGGGTTACCGGCTCCTCGGTTTTGCACGCAGCACACACTCGATGGAAAGGCGGAGCTCTGATCCGTGCAGGCTCTTCCCAGTATCCCTCCAGCATCTCAGCGGGGTCGCCTGGGGAGCTGGGAGCCTCAGGTGCTGCTCTGTGCTTTTGTGGGGGGGGGGGGCAGGTGGGAAGTAGACTCAGTTGCAAAGAAGTAGCAAAGGATCCCTAAGTGATTTCATCTGGGAGGGGACTGAGAAGGTGACATCAGGGACCTTCTCGTGGCAGAGCAGTGAGCGGGGTGGGGTGTGGGGGAATGCGGAGGCCTTCGGGAGCTGCCCTGTGAGTTGTCCCCACACAGGCCCAGTGCTGCCACCACCAGGACCCATGGCGGGTCAGAGTGGGCCCAACGGCAGCCCAGCCTTCCTGGAAGCTCCCCTTGGATTTGATATTTGCCCTGTTCCTTTCTAAAATTCCAGTTTTTAATCATCTCTTGTCATAATGAGTTTCATAGAGTATCTTCTTATCTTTTAAGGGGAAATGAACTTGATTGAATGTGTAAGACTCAGCTTTCTCCTCTCCCAAGTGAAAGGTGAGGGCCGGCCAGCACGCAGGGGAAAAGTTGCAGAACGACCTAAGACGTGTACCTTTTAAGGCTTTCTATAACGGTGATGTGGTTCTGTTACGCTCTTTGATCTGTGCTCACGACTCAGGTCACATGTTTCTGTTCCCTGTAAAAATGAATTTTGCCACTTGTTTCTCCTCTTTTCAGAAGGACCGTGTCTCATACATTCCATGAATGGAGACTTGTTAAGGACTTTGGAGGGTCCTGAAAACTGCCTGAAACCAAAACTCATTCAGGCTTCGAGAGAAGGTCATTGTGTCATATTCTACGAAACCGGTTTCTTCTGTACCTTCAGCGTAAACGGAAAACTCCAGGCCACTACGGAAACAGACGATAACATAAGGGTGAGTGCCTTGCAGACTTTTCTGAGTACCTCCAAGTGAGGGGACAGAGGGGTCCTAAGAGAAACCTCTGTTGAGCCGCTGAGATTCTCTTTTCCACGCTGAATAGAGAGAAACCAGGTGGCGGTCAGACACGGCTCATGCGCCTCCCGGAGCCCGGTGTACCCGGTGGGCCGGCGCTCTGCTTGGCTGGGATGCTCTGGGTATGGGGCCGCGGTGAAGCCCACTGTGAGCCTTCAGCGGAGGAGGCTGCTCAAGGTCACGCAAGGCCGATCTGGGCGGCTTCCAAGGGCACGACTCATTTTTTTGTTTTTGTTTCTAAAGTTAACTGCATGTCGTTGTTTTCTGATTATGAAATCTAAATAATGCAGTAGAGGACACCCGTGACTGTCTCCTCTCTCTAGGCTAAAGGTGGGGGTGGGAGGGATTAAGACTATTCAGGATTAGCATCGAGTTTCGGACTTGACTTCTCCGTGGATAAGAAGAGCCAAACTTGCCAAGGTAAGAGTTGGGCTTCACATTCCACGTGATTTAGGCTGCTTTTCCATCTTGCTGTGCGAGAAGCGGTAATGCTGGTGGACCCTCTGGCTCTGTAAGCATTGGGCTGAAGCCAGGAGTGGGGGCTGCCCTTTGGAGGGCTGCGTTTCCCAGGTCCCCCTTGGCGGCAGCAGTGTGCTCTGCTGTCTCCGAGGTTCTGGGGCGGGGCCGGGAGTGCAGGCGCAGGCGTGCGTGCTGGATGGACGGACCGGTGGGGCGGGGTCGCTGAGGCCTCCGCCCTCTGAGAGCGGCTTCCAGGGAGCCTCTGTTTTAGCGATGGCTATTCCTGACCCTGGACGACTCAGATGACAAAAGTTCTCCCAGGTAGAAACAGGGCTGGATCAAAGACCCTAAACGTAGATGACATGACGCAATCACAGGCCCTTGCTGCTTCGTCTCCCAGGAGCCATTCCTCAGTGCAGGGCCCGCCCTCCCCTCCGCGCCCAGAGACACCCAGGCTCTGCTTGTTTCTCCCTTCCTCCCGTAATACTTCACTTAAACCAAGTACACATCGGAGGGTTTTCCTTTCCTCTTTAGAATAATAATGTTGATCATCTGTCACTTTGAGTTGCGGTTATATTGTCAGCTGCGCTAATAAATCTGCAAAATAATTTGAAATCCCTCGCTGGCTACAGCAATGTCTGTGGCATGCCAGTGCCACAGGCTCGGGGACGTGCAGGGGCTGCAGTCGGAGGCTTGCTGTAGACTGCTTGTGCACACCAGTGTCCCCCTCGTCCCACCGCTGTGTTTTCCCTCTAATAGTTCCCACTGGGTTTTAGGCTTAAACAATCCATGGCTTTCCCCCCAACACCATTCCACTTTGTCACACTCACTAGGATGTGGGGGCCTGTGTGATTAGTGAGCTTGCCTGGAAGGGAGAGGGGAATGAGAGGAGAGAGGAGAAGGAAGCTGGGGCGGACGGTGGGGAGGGAGGCAGGCCCCAGACTGCAGGGCGCTCTGCTGGGGAAGCCTTCCTTACTGTGCAGCCGGACGAGGCCCTCCCCGCAGCACTGGGTCGGTCCTCTGGGAGCCCCGCACCCCGCAGAGCAGCTGCACTGGGGAGTCAGAGAGGGCTATGAGGGCATCCTGAGATCTCTTGTCTCAGCCCACCAGTCCAGTGCCACCATCCTCGTCTCTGGGAGTGAGGTTTGGCTGGAGGACGGGATGCTGTTCTGGAAATGATGCCCTGGCTCTTGCTTTCGGGAAAATCTGACAAGTCCTTCACGAGAAAATGTTTTTCACCTTGGCAGGCATCTGCCCTATTCCAGTGTTTTGGAGGCTGATAAAAGTATAGTCCTAGAAGTCCTGGTTTAACATAATTCCAAACAGAACTAGGGTTAGAGTCTACTGAAACAGAGTTAAAGATTAATGGCTTTAATTTGTTTTAATATAGCACTTACCGAGTAAAAAGCCTGAAGTATAAAACTCAAGTGAACCACAACCAGAAGGTTAATGGGTTTTCATCAGCTGACTTTTATAAGTGTAGCAAATAATTATCGGTCCTGGTCGTCCTTGCCGTTCCCAGACACCCCCCCGAGATCGCCGTTTGTCAGGTGACGGGAGGACGAGGACACGGATTGGCAGTTACACTGGAAAACCTCACTGTTTGCATTTGGTTTAGATTTAGGGAGTCCTTCTCGTACGCAACTGTCTTCCACACATGGGTTTTTATTTCTTAGATTTTTTTGTGTATTCTTGACAGTAAGTTATATTTAAGCAACCACAAAAAAAGTTGGCATTTATGTGAATTGAATGGATATGAGACAATCCTTACTTTTCTATGACTTAAAAAAGTTTGTCAAAGGGTACATTACAGACCTAAGACAACCATGCTAAAACTCTCTAAGTACATTTATCAGAAGTTAGAGTTAGTCTTTCTGGCTTGCTAGCACAGTCTGTGTTCCCACAGTGGACAGAAGATCACAGATGTTTGCGGTAGCTTTTCGAAGTCCCGTGTCCCCTCGCTGAAGCCAGGCAAAGCTGCGGAGGAGAGGAAGGGCATGAGGGTTAGCTCGTGGGGCAGCGCGTGGGCACACGGTCGCTATAAGGGACGAACGGGGACTGTTCGGCTCCGCAGGCTCTGTTCTGTTGCAGGTGTGTGGGAGAGTCGCTGTAAATGAGCAGGTGGCTCTGTTCGGGGACCCTTGTGTGTAGACGCTGAAATCTAGCATTTATATAATTTTTACTGTCAAAATATTTTTCTCAAGCATTAAAAAAACGTAGGAAGTCATTAAAACAGGCGCTGGTCTGCCACTGGCCCATTTTACAGGACTGAAGAACGAGGCCCTTGTCTGTCCTGTGGGCAGCGGTCAGTTGTGGGCAAGAAGAACGGGCCTCACCTGGGGAGTCCTTACCCACAGAGCCGGGGGTCGCTGGCTGTGGGACCCGCGCAGGCCTAGTGAAGGTGCTGCGGGCCCCCTTTCCCCTGGGGCCACAGCCCCGAGGGAGGGCAGCAGGGTTTTCCCGCGGATAGGAGGCCAGCTGGGGTACAAAGAGCTTCGCCTGGCCCCAGGACAGCTGCAGAGGTGCTGGGAGGCCCCCCATTTTGGAGTGTTGGTCCCAGCCCACAACACATTTAAAAACTCAAGCACAGCTTAACTCTGAGTTTGAAAAAATGGCAAAATTTCCCATGACTGCTGATTTCCTACACACTCAGGAGCACCCCTGACACCCCCCCCTCCCCCCCGCAGCAGCTGCTGCTCCAGTAGGAAGTCCTCATACTTGGCCGAAGTTCCCCGGGAGCCACCTCTTACCAGGCTGTTGCTTTGTCTCGCAGGCCATGCAGCTGAGCCGGGACGGGCAGTACCTGCTCACCGGAGGGGACGGCGGCGTGGTCGTGGTCTGGCAGGTGTCGGACCTCAAGCAGCTCTTCGCCTACCCAGGCTGCGACGCTGGAATCCGGGCCATGGCCCTGTCCTATGACCAGAGGTACTCGGGACTCGAGGGCCACAGAGGGCGGTGGCACAAACCGCGGAGGGGACTTTAGGGGTCACCTGTGCAGTGAGGAAGCCAAGGAACGCTGGGGTTTCCAGGACACTTGGTGACAAGCGTGGTTTTCTCTCTGAGGGCAAGGCCGCTGCAGACAGAGGCCGAGTTCCCGCGGGTTAGACAAGACTGGGGTGACAAGGGCTCCAGTGACACTGTTGCTAAGCTCTGTTTTCTTAACGAGCCTTTTTCTTAATGACATTTTATGCGCTGGAACAGAATGCCCGTATCCCTGTTCGTGGGGATTGCACTGAGAGCCTGGGCTGACTTCCTGAAACCCCCTGAGTGGCACATTTGGGCGTGGTCATTTGTATCTGCTGCCTCAGGTCCTCTTAATATGCAGTCCCTCATTTTTTGTGTGGTAACAAAATTTACCATTTAAGCCACTTGTTGGGATATAGTTCAGTGGCGTTAGGGACACTCACGGGCTACACAGCTGTCACCACCGTGCTTACGGCGTGTTTGTAATGCTGGTGCATCTTCTCGGTGACTGAGCTTCGTAGCAATACCCAGTGTCCTGGCCTGCCATCTCAGGTGTGGACGCACGGCCTGTAAGGCTGACACCAGTGTGGCCACCCAGCCCTCCTTCCATGGCTGTCCGCAGGGACTGTCTGTCTCTGCCCTTTCTCCCTTGGCCTGTGTGTGTCCTCAGAGCTAACGCGAGTCTCCTGTGGACAGTGCACTTTTGGTCACGATTTTTACTCCTTCTGCCAGTGTCTGCCTTTGGACTGGGGTATTTAACCTAGTCACATGTCAAGTAACGACTGACTGTTGCCATTTTACTATGTGTTTGTGTTCTATGTCTTAGAGCTTTTGTGTCCCTCTCGGGTTGAGTAATTTGTTTGGTGACACCTTTCAGTCCCTAACTTTGGTCCGAGGTATTAGGAAGGGTGCTGAATAGGACCACTGAGGACTCAGCCAGAGACCGTCTAAGAGAACAGGCTGTGGCCCGGGAGCCCCGCTCTGCCCGCACCGCCCACTCAGGGACAGGACAGCGGGCAGCAGCCCCGTCCGCAGCAGTCGCCTCAGTGAGTCATTGGTGCTGCGGGGACTGGGACCGAGCTCCCAGCAGACCCTGCCCAGCTCGTGGTCAGCACCGCCCTCCTCACTGAGTCTCTGTCAGCGATGCCCCACCAGCAGTGACCGAGACTAGACCCCCTTCCTTGGGCTCTGAAGCCTAACACAACGGCTCACCAGGCCAGCGCGCCAGGTTTTACTGACTCACCCCGCAGGCAGGGGCGGCGCTCCAGGCTTACTCGGGGCTGCACGTCGGCCACCAAGGGACGCGCTCTGACCGCCACCTTCTACGTTCACCGTGCACCCTGCAGCTCTGGGGAGGGCAGTTGGTTCTTTAGTAACAGATGCCTAGGAGACGAACAGGTGGATAAGCCCCATCTTCTCTGCCTCTCCCAGGTGCATCATTTCCGGCATGGCCTCAGGAAGCATCGTCGTGTTCTACAACGACTTCAACCGGTGGCATCACGAATACCAGACCCGCTACTGATGGTGACGCTGGACAGCGGCCCTGCGCCAGCCTCCGCAGGGGAAGTACCCTGAGCACCTTCTCTTAGAGATAGCTCTCACGTCTGAATGTAACTTAAATTTGCTCTAAAGCAAAATATTTTTTAAAGTTAATTGCTATTTTTGTAGACTTTGCTTGACTTTGGGGGGGAGGTAATATAGCAAAGCAGAAAACTGGCTGCTGGGTTCTGTAGTTTTAAAAAAATCTCTATTTTTAGTCATAATGAGAAGTCTATTTTCACCAATTATGGAAATATACAGTGGAGTAAAACCACTTCTTCTAGCTACGTTATGAAAAACACTTCCCACTTACCTGTAATCTTGAGAGATAAATGACTTTAATCATGGGAAGTGGGTCATAATACTGGGACAGGGCGTTTTATGCTGTACTTTCGGTCCTGTATTTTTCCAAACAATTGTGCTTCTTAAGCACTGAACTTTCTGGGATTTAAATAGTACTGTTTAAATTATGATAAATGTAATTTAAAACATCTCAGTGAATTATTTCTCTCTCTTCTTCACGCATGTTTTAGACCTAGAAAATTACGGTTTTGAGGGAAGCTCTTGTATTGTGTGGTTAACTTAAAGGATCTAATGTTACAGCAAGTGTGAAATATTTACGATGTTCTCCTGATGTTTGTCCTCTTCGTAGCACATCAGAATGAAATGATGGACATGGTCTTGGGCTCACAACATTTGTTTTTCTTTACGCTGCAAGTACCAAAGCTCACCCCTGAGGTCTGATCGTGCCCACGCACTGAGGCAGCTCCCTCGTCAGCCCCGCCCCCTGCCCCGGGGTCTGAGAACGGAGGCTACCGGGTGCTGCAGTAAGCAGCACCTGCTGTTTTACCTTCTATTTGTTATTAAACTATCTTCCCCTCCCTTTTGATTAGCAATTTGTACTGAGAAACAATGTTATTTTGGTGTTGTGTAATTCTACTTTTCTAGTAGATGGCTGTGTGGAATTCTGTGAAAAATATTTGAGAAAAGGCCTGTATTACATAAATAAATTCTTCGTATGTTGTGAACTTGGACATCCCGCCTGCTTCCCTCGCAGCTTACCTGGCGGCCCCCTCCTGCGTGTCTGCGCTCTCAGCTCTTCCCTGAAAGCACAGGTTTGGACTGAACAGCTCCGTTTGACAGAAAGCTTAAATACATTTGTCACTGAGTTGTTAGAAATATCTCTTCGCTCAGTTTTAAAACATTGATAAAATAATTACTTCCAAAAAAGATTGTCAAACTTAGTCATAGTTTGAACCACCACCAACAGGAGAGAGACCTTGAATAAAACCCTCTGGGGGTGGGAGTGGGGCGGACACGGACTCCTCTGGCCACACCCCTCTTTCTGAGACAGCTGCAATGCGAATCTAAGCTTCTGTCTCCCAAAGGACCAAGCAAGGAACTTTGCATCCTGAGTCTTCTAAACCCCACCCTGGCTTTGTAAACCATGAAAGAAAAACAAGAGATGGTAAAGTACATCTTAGAATCGAAGAACGACCCAGTCACTGGTAAACTGGCCAAATATCCCCTTAATCTAACCCTTGAGATCCCCTGGGTGTTAACCTGTGGTCTCGTGCTCTGGAAGCTTAGGGGAGAGGGGAGGAGAAAGGAGTACCTCAGTCACATGCTGGACACATGATACTTCATCCCACAGTACAAGCCTACAGCAAAGTTAGTAAAGCAACTTCCTCTGAAGCCTAAGAAGAAAATTAGTGCCTCTGGTGCCTTTATATTGCTTTTAAAAATCAGAACTATAGAACATTAACAATTTTCAGGTGACAAATGTAGCTAGCATCAACACAAGAGCTTCCTAATGACAGAATCTAATGTAGTACAGTGTTTGACAGGGTTTACTCAGCATTCATTCATTCAACTTTAACTCTTTTCTTTAAAAAAATAGGTTTTTTTAAAAAATATTAAAAATAGGTTTTAATAAACGTAAGCCAATCAGGAAAAACTATCAGCGTCAACATGGTGGGGAGTAAAGTGGATGAACAACACGCAGGCGGGGAGCTTGGTGGCACGTTCTGCCAGGTGTCACAGTGCATCGCCTCGAGGCATTAACACCTCCCTCCCTGATAGTGCTGACTCTCCCTGAAACACTGCCAGTCACGTCCTCGAGGCTCTGGAACGGAGGGCACGCCAGCACATCCCCGGGGCAGGGGAAGGCCTGGACAACAGCAGGTGGACGTGGGACGAGCACAGCAGTACAGACAGCGGACGGGTCACTCCTAGGGGAGCATCTCGGTCCCGAAGTGCAGCAGACCCCAAAAACAAACGTTCTCATAAAGTAACTCAATAAACAGGAACCACTGAGGCCCTGGGGATAACATCACACTTCAGCTCTTCGATTTCTGAGCTCACAGGACGAGATTCGAAGTGTCTGTGTGGGAACCGCGATACGCTGTGTGGGGGACATGAGGTCAGGAGCCTGCAGCTCGGGGCTGCCCTTCCCATTCAGCTCTAAGAGCAGAGCTGAAGGCCTGGGGCCTGACCACACGTACCTGGTGCTGTGTGTCCTTTTACCTCGTGGTCGGGGCCGGTGAGATGGCAGAGGTCGTGCGGGTCAAGTTCACAGAAGGGGGCCATGGAACCCATCCAGGCTACACCCTTTCAACAGACGCAGGTGAGTTAAAACAGCAGAGGACGTAATGGATCTACCAAGGTGTGAATGTGAGGGAAGGGGCTCTCACTAGGTACTGTCAATACATTTTTACCGGCTGTGGCTGTTTCAAGAGTGAGCCACGCAGCTCGTGGACCTGGCTTGGTCCTTCCTTCTGCATCGGCCCTGCCCACGCTGCATCGCCGCTAAAGAACACAGCAAACGGCCAACACACATCCCTCTGCGACAAGCAGCAGCTGGAAGGGTCCTGGAGTAGCCACCAGCCTCGTAGCCTCACGTCACCACGGGACATCACGTTAGGCCAGAGCGTGTTCACAAGCACAGAACGGAGGGCACACGACTTAAATCTCAACACCTGTGCAATCCATGCATATCAGCGCACACACCGGTGCCTCCACGTGGCTATGCCTACCTGCCCCACTGAGGAGGGAGCGTTCTCTGCTCCCCCTAGGAGAGCAACCAGCCCCGCGAGCTACGTCCCTTGTTGTGGCACCAAGTGGAAGGATGCTCATTCCTCCTGAAGGTGTCACAGGTTATCACTGCAGGGCAGCTGGGACATTTCCAACTCTCCAACCGAAAAGGAAGGGCGAGGCCGTCAACAGCAAATCAATAAAATAAAATAATCTTCTGTTTCAGGTGGGCAGGAGAAACATCTTTCGGATTCCCTTAGATAGATGGGGAAAGTGTAGTCCATGATGCATTTCTTGGGTCCCCCAAAGTCACAAGATCACTATTTAAAAAGCCCCGGGCCACTATTAGTGACACTGACACATCACTGCCAGCCCTGGCTGCTGTGAACCAGAAATGCAGATGGCTCACACCAAGGGACATCGCATTTGTCTCTGTAATGAACCCGAGGGCGTGCTGGCCCCCGGGCGAGCGATCTTCCCACACAGAGACAGCCAGGCGCTCCACAGGGGAAGGAGGTAATCTGTAGACGTGCCCGGGAAGGCTGAGGCCGCAGCAGCCACAGGCCAGAGACGTGAATTATTTTTCTGTCTCAAGTTCACAATAATTTTTCTTGCCAAAACCAAGACTGGGGGGAGCTGGGAAGGGTGCTATCGCCTCAGACCTGGCAGGAAGCAGCTGGCTGCTCTGCAGCTTTGGACTTGGATGATTTGAAAGACGTTCTCCAGACCCAGCTTCAGGCTCAGCACAGACGGGCGCCCAGTGCTCACGACTCGCCCAGCTGGGCCAGCAGGCTGGAACCGTCCTGACCACAGTGGAGGCCTGAGGTGTCCTGCTGGGCCCCGAATGAGAGGAATTACATCTGGGAAGGGGCACGTCAGCCACTAATGACTCTCGCCATGCCAAACACACCCTTTCTTCCCCGCAGCCATTCATTGGCGGCAACTCCTCCCCTACTAACTGCCTTGGACTTAAGGGCCGCAGGCTCAGTCTTCGCACCCCCTGGGCAAGGCTAACCACAGTCGTCCGCCTCGGCCTCCCTCTGGAGAGACCCCTTGTTCTCCGGGCTGCTAGCCTCTTAGCCCCTCAGTCCTCCACCACTTTGCTGGGTGTGTTCTCCACCCAGTCCCACCTGTGCCCTACAACAGAAACGACCCCTCTGAAGCACCTGTGTGCACCCAGAGGTGCAGCCCAGCCCGAAAGACAGCTGCCCTGGGGGTGTGGAGGGCCAGTCCCAGCTCCAGCAAGTCGGGAGAGCTCCGGACCCTTCCAAGTGCCACGTTTAATGAAGGGGGATGTGAGCATCTTTCTCGGGGCTGTGGTGTGGCTCAAAGGAGACAGGATGCAATACTCTGCGCGCTGATACCATTTTTGGTGGTGATGATGTAGCATCCACACATTTCCAAGAACTAGGTGGTCACTCCTTTAAAAAGCAGCTAATTCCATCACCAGACCACCAGACTGCCTGCCTGCGATCAGACTCCTCCTCCGACGCCGCACGCACACCGACCCTGCGCAACTCCTACCTACCGACCTCAGGCCGCCCTCCAGAGCCACTAAAGGAAGTGTGCACCCTGGCTACAGAGCAGGTCTCCTACAGCCAAACGCACCTAGCAGACGTGCCTCTGGTCTCCCCTAACACCTTAGCAGCCCTTGGCTGTCAGGGCTCCGAACCCCTCACCACCCAGCTGCCCCCTGGGTGGTGGCTGCGTGGCCGGCACCACACACCTCCAGGCCCCAGAACACAACTCCACACCCACGAGGGCCGGGTTCACACTGCCACGGTCCGCACATACCCCTCACGGCGTGGCCTAGGATGGCACTGACATGTAGGCCGCTCTGCCGGCCCTAAGGAAACAGCAATCACTGAACCCTCCACGTCCAGCACGGCACCAAGGCCTCAGGCGCTTCGTTTGCACCAGTGTTCGAGGCCGCGGAGATCATCAGATCAGTTCCCGCCATTTAAAAACAACAGAGAAGCGTGCTTTCTGTGTCACTGTTCACACCAGGGGCCACAAACAACACAACGGCGAGAACAGAGGAGGCTGTGGCCTCTCGGGAGAGCCACAGTGCAGCCACGGGCAGCCGTGGGGGCGTAAACGAGCCCCACCCACCCTGAGAGGGGCTGTCAGCGTGCACACACACCTGTTTCAAAGACCTAGTTCGGAAAGTGTAACACACCCCAGTGGTGGTTAAATGTTGATTACAGGCTGAAATAATGTTTTGGGTGTATTTACATATATTGCGTTAAATAAAACATGATACTGTTACTCTCACCTGTTCCTCTCAATATTTTTTAATCCGGCACCAGGAAACGTTGAATCGCTTAGCTTACGTTCTGTCCCCGTGGGCCGGCGAGTGCTGGAGCCGCCTTTCTCCGAGACGCGCTGGGGCGTCTGCAGCCGTCCTGCCGCCATGGCGAGTCTGCTCCCACTGTCTCCAGCGCCCCCTGCCGCCCACACCACAGTGCGGCCCACGGAAACACTCGGGGAGGGTCTGCCGAACGCTTTCAGTCCACACCTCCCACACGTTCCCACGTCACAGCAGCCCTCACGAAGAAAGAGACACACACACTCACTGGCTCCTGGCTCAACTGCTGGACCCCGTGGGCAGCTCACGATGGCTTCGGCAGGTCACTGCCCCCCTTTTCTACCCGCTTCCCAAGGTCAATGTCTTCAGACGCTGATCGCCTGCTCAAGGAAAGGAACAGACGTAAGACAAGCACATGGCAGCCTCACGGTGCAGGAGCGCAGGACCCGGCATTACGTGTCTGCATTCAACGTGCGTCCTGAGGAGGAGAGATCAATACACGATCGCTAAGTGAACGGGCGGACGGCCCACGTGCTGGCGGTGTCGGAACCGCCCTTATCCAGGAGACCTGGATTTGCCCCGGGTGGCCGGGGCCTCCGCACAGCACAGGCTCCGGCGTCGGGGACCGCAACAGCATCGCGGCGCTGTCTCCTGCCAACTCTGTGGCCTGGGCCACGTCCCCTAACTTCTCGGTCAGCTCCGTTCACACCACACGCCGCTCTCGGTATCTGCGGGGTGCAGGTCATTCCGTAGGAACTGCCAGGCCACCGCTGGCCCCGCCCACCTGGTTGGTGCGACTTCCTTTCTCTAAGCCACGCCCCCCCATGCCAGCCGACTGTGACACTGAGGGTGGGAGCAGGTGCCCCTTCATCTTGTCACTGCTGACTGGCCACTTATTTTCTTAAGTTTTTAGCAAATGTCTTTGGACCCCACACAGAGGAAGGGACAGGGTCAGGCTTCAGGTTCCGGCCAGTGCCAGAGGCCTTGTTCCACACCGTTTTCATTCTCCTGCTCCTCCCTTCACATTACGCCTTCCCTTCCATTAACAAAGCTATTTCCACTGGAAGCTGAAAAATCTGGCTCTCTGGCCTCTCAGGAAGGAGAGAGATGAGCAGAACATTCTAGATCGGCCCACCAGGGCTCTTCTGAAACAGCCCTGCTCCGGAAGCTGTGGCTGCTGCAGCTGTGGGCCAGGAAGCCCACCTGTATGTGCAGCCAGCCTGAAGATGCGGGGTCAGCAGCAGCCCAGAGACAAATCGTCCACAATCATCTCATCTGCACCGCAGTTTAAGTCCAGGGCCACGCTGACGGCCTCGAGCCCTGGGGTTGTGCAGCCTTGACAAGTCGGGGACAGTAGATGTTGTTACAAGGGACCAGGGGAAAAAGCCAAAATGCACCAAAAGCAGAGACAGAAGACCACACAATCTCGGCGAGGGTTGGGGGGGGTGGTGCACCACCGAGCAGGGATGGACACAGACAAGGGGACACCTACCCCGACTCCTGCCGTTGCTGCTGTAAGATCCCTCTGTCACGTGTCCATGACCCTGTCCAGCTCTGTCACGAGTAGCTGTGCCTGTAATCAAATAACCTCCGAGGAGACGCACTCCCCAAGCACCGTTCTCTCCTCCCCCCACGGCCCCCAGGTTTCGTCAAACACACGGGCACCTGCCGACTCCCAGGCCTGTGACCACGCACCCTTTGCAAAAAGGACACAGAAACCTCCACCCACCCCGACTACTTTTTCTCAATAAGGAAGAGTTTATTGCAGGTCGGGTACACATGTGGGGAAAAATCTAACAATGCAAAGGAACTACAGGGCCCGCCAGTTTAGAAGGCGAGCAGGTAAAACAAATACACTACTATGTACAATCATTAAAAAGAGCAGAGTGGTGGAAAACAGGAAAAACTGCCAGCAGCCTTCCGGAAGGGTGATACCAGAGGGGGTCTGCGGAGCACCTTCGCCCAGGGCCGCCTGCGCTGCGGTCTCCCGGGCTGCTGTGTCCGCGCCCCCGTGACAGGCAGGCGAGGAGCTGGGGTCCGCTGGGGACGCCTGGGCATCCCGCTCCGCTAGAGCTGATGCCGTGGACGCCGCCTGCGCCGGGCCTTTCAGGAAAACGCCCACAGGATGGCTTCGTTAGCATTCTAAATTCTCGTGTGGGGAGAGTTGTGGGGAAACACACAATGTCAGGGAGAAAGTGCCCTTCCCCTGTGGTCCGTATACAAACATGCCCAGTGCTGTCTGCGGTGAGCCCGGCACCCCGAGCCGCGTGGCGGCGCCTGAAAGCCCTTCGGGGACCCTGGGTGGGACTAGTGTCCGAGGCCGGATTGTCCCTCAGACGCTCGTTCCGTCGTTCCTGCAGTGGAAAGCCGGTCCTCCAACCCCGTCTGCCAAGGAAAATGCCGCGTCACCTCCCACAGGGCACCCACCAAGGGGAGGATGCAGTTCGAAGTTCTTGGTAAGAAAAAAGGAGCACTCTGAGTTTCCTTAAATAAGGGAGAGGTCTTGGCTCATCCAAAGTGTTTCTATAAAAACGCGTTAAATCCTGGAAAAAAGTTGCACATTCTCCTGGTGACACTGTAAAATGTCCACTGAGAACCGAAAGTAGGATAACTGAAAACAAGCCGCTCTGAATATCCGTCACCAAAGCTGAGGCTGCACGTGACACCCCTGGGAACTGGAGGGCACTGCCCAGGGCATGAACCGGGCCGGGCGGCCTGAGGACCAGCAGTCCAGGTTCAGGCCTGCGTGCCGGCATCAGTCACGGTGGCGGCGCCAGGTCCCTGCTCGCTCACAGCCCGTGGCAGCGGGAGGGCAGGGGGGTGTGGGAGACTGTGGGGGTGCAGGGGCAGAGGCTGCCGCCCCGGACACAGAGGCTGCCGCCCCAGACACAGGGGGCTCCTCGGCACAAGGAGGAACTGGACACGCGGGCTCCACCCAGGGTCGGCCGCTGTCCTGACCGTGTTTGCTGCCGAAGATCTGCCCCTCCTTATCTAGAGCTGTGTTCTGCGGAGAGAGCAGCAGAGATGACAGGTCAGCCTGGTGGGCCGGGCCCAGCTACCCCTACGGAGCGTACCACAGAGCATGCACGGGCTCAGAAACAGAAGAGGAGAAATAACCGCTCGCCTCTCTTCCAGCAGAGGCCTCAGAGCGAAGGGGGCTGAGGGCACCCACCCCGGCACAGGCCGCACCGGCCCCCTGGCTCGGCGGCCCGGCCCTGGACGGCAGCCCCAGGCGACTCTGTTCGAGCGCTGAGCTGCACCTGGGTCCTGAGTGCTTCCTGCCAGACCCAGCCCTTGAGCCCCAAGAATCCTGGTTTGTTCAGCACGCAAACCATGCTAGGGTTTTGACGGACTTTTCCAGGGCAGCTCTCCATCACAGATGGGAAGGCCACTCCTCTGTCACAGAAGTGTCAGTAAGTGACCCCGTGACAGTCCACGTGGCTGCAGTACCCACAGAAGCCTGGGTGCCCGGTGTGGCAGCGTTGCCCATTTTGGACTCTCCGCCATTCCCTCGCCTACTCTTCTGGCCCTCGAACACCCCCTCGGCTTTTCATCAGCTCAACTCGCCAACCATGAGGAAATCGCCTTCCCTTCCGACCCTACGCTGGGAGGGGACCTATTCTCCTCTTCTGACTCCTGTCAAGTATTTCTGGTTTGTTTGGTGAGACCCACCAGCCGTCGGGCACCTTTAGCCAAAAGGCACAACCTGTCAGGAGGCAATTTGCAATATAACTACCCCGGGGGAGAGGGAGTGGACCACCGATTCTTTCAGTACTCTGAAAACATGAACAAGTCAAGAAAATCGGAATAAACCGCAGGGTTTTCTGAGACCGACACTGATGGGGCTGCCTTCGGGGCACTTGGTGTCCACAGTCAAACAGGTGCTCTCTACGGGCCCGTCCAAGCTCAAGGTGAACGTGCGGTACTTTCCAAGAACACTGTCAACGAGCCGGAGCAGAGCCGACCGTGAAGGCCTCCCAGCCACCCCTTCATGAGACCACCGAACATGCAGAGGCAGCCTTGTTTTCTCTACCACGAGTTTCTCCCGGGTAGAAGAAACCTCCAGTTATTTCTCCTTTTCTCTTCCTGCGGGGAGAAGGCGTGTGCAGCAGAACAAAGCATCGCAGTGCAGTTAGTACATACCATTGCCTTGGACCTAGTCAGAGGGGAGCAAATGCAGGCGGCGGGAGAGGCAGGAGAGACAAGAGAAAGGGGGAGAGAAGCAGGGACAGAAACTAGACTTACTTTAAACAGAAGCAACACGATTGAAACAGTTTTGTCTATCTTAAATTAAGCCCGAATCATTCCCAGACTTCCCCTTCACAGAAGCATAATCCCCCTGGAGTGGGAACGCACACCATTTGCATTGATGGCTTCTCACGTCAAGATTCAAGGGGCACCAGGTTTCTTATCATTCCCTTTTCTGCCACAAGATGGCGCCGTCTAGTCCCCGCGGCTGGGAGGAGCCTGCGGGGACAGACAATTACATGCTCTGTGAGGGCCCTGTCCTTTCCTCTGTACGTAAGGGCAAGTCCGAGAAATGCAAGTGCAATCCAACACCACCGTGGGGCTGTCGGAAACCGAAATCTTACCGAATATAATTCTCCTCTCTTATCCCGAAGGCTAGCTCGCTCTACACTGCCTTACGGATAAAAACGCATCTTTGGAGATGTTCTAGGGGAAAGAGAACAAAAGCCTTCACAGAGGCACCCATCCTACGCTGTCACTCACAAAAAGATGCTTTTTCACCTAAGTGAAAAACAGCAGCTATCCAGAGATCCACCGGGACCCTCTTTCTGAGCACTCGCCAGCTCTCAATCTGCGAAGGCAGGCAGCGTAGCAAGCCGAGAAAGTCTTCCAACAGTGCGCCTGGCTGGCCGAAAAGGGTGTCAGTAGGTGCCGGAGGCCCGCACTGATGAGAAGCTGCCAGCCGCTGCTGGTGTCAGAAGCCTGAGGCACGCATGCAGATTTAAGGGGGGCTGAGGATTAGAAGTCGCTCGGACAATGCACCAGGGTGCTGAATACCAGAATTCCGCTTCAGGGGTCCCCAGAGTCTCAGCTGGGTAAAGAGCGAAACTCAGGAGTGTCTCTCAAACTGCCAAATCAAACTGTCAAATGAAACGCAGACAACAGCATCAGCTTTGCTTTCTTTCACTGTGAGGTACTGTCCCTACCCTTTCATTTTCCTCCCTGGAACCTCAGGCGCAGACCTTGGTGGGCTAAGGTGGAGAGGCGACAGGGGAGAGCAGACCGACTGTCTGTCGGTCACACCACGGTTATCTGAGGACTCCACCTCAAACTCCGATGCACTATTTCCACTACTAGTAGCATCTGTAGGAAACCATATTCACCTCCCACACTCCAGTTATGAAAACACATACAGCAGGGGGTCGGCACAAGTAACGCCCCCCCTTTTTTATTACACAGTCTTTTATTACAAAATCATAAGCGTGTAATTCTGTAACACAACAATATCACACTCAAGCACACCACATGATATTTTAGCTGAAATGTTCAAATTAATACTATAAATTATGACACCCATCTTATTACCTTACCAACCACACTCAAGCAAGTGTTACTTCTGCCGGAACCCGTATATACCAGGGAGTCATTTGTGATTATTGTTTACGTGAAGACATTTAAAACTGTTCCCAAGGGCAGGACACACAGACACACAATCACAGGGAAAAGGGTGAGGGAAACGACACAGAAGCGTCGCAAGCTGCCCCCACACAACTGTGCCCCAGGTCAGGTCCTCGGGTGGGGGAGGGTTAGCATGATGTCCCTGCGGGAGCCTCCTCGCCCCTGCCTTTGGGGACAAGCCAAAATTCACAGGCCAGCTTTTGGCCATGGAGAATCAGTGCCTCCAGAGACGAGCGTTACCGATTTCTCCTGCAGGTACTGAATGTTACGGTGTGACTCAGCGGTTCCTCAGAGCTAACAGCCAGCAGAGCTGTGCAGGGAGCATGGGGCCAGCTGGAGCCCTGCCAACATGCTTAAAATGACACCTTGAACATACATGTGATCACACAGCATTTACTATCACCACTGGAATTATAAACAACAGGCTCGTCATTCATGGAAATATCCAGTTAAAGCTCAGGAGTTTAACCCTTGACTGGGGACCTCCGCCAATGAATGGGAGAAGGCCACGTGTCAACCACGAGATGCAGTTCTGTCTGAGGGGGTCTGAACGGCATTGTCGAGAGCAGAGCCTGCACTGGACCGGGAGGCAGAAGGGCTGGGCCACCCCGGGACCTCAGCAGGCCGCAGGCCTCAGGCCAGCGACTCCTCCCTGGGCCCTAAGTCGACAGATGTCCCAGGCAATGAGGGTGAAGCTCTCTCATCAGCCCTGGGCACAGCTCTGGGAGACTATGAAACTTAATTAATATCCAATATTCAAGTTTGATTCTAACTAATCACTCTTCCTCAGGCTTTTCATTACAGATCAAGTGTGCCAATTTATAATGCATTTCTAAATTTTCCCAGGAGCTGCCTAACCCGGGGGCATGTGGCAAGACTGTCCACGCCTTACTGCGTCCATCCGGGGGCAAATCCCCTGAAACCGGGCTCAGTCAGGACAGCTCTTTTCAAAGTGTCTGGCTGAGCTGTGCTTCTGAGACAGCTGGACTTGCTCAGGCTTTCAGCAGAGTGCTGCTAAAATGCCAGGAAAACCACAACTGAAGAGGCTTTCCCGTATTTTGGCACACCCAGCCCCACCAAAAGTCCTGAAATGTGTCAAAAGATCCTGTTTGCAGGTGCTCTGGGGCAGGGGCGGGGAGCAGTCAGGGAGGTGCAGGGACACCCAGAGGGCTGCCAGAGACACGCAGCCTCCCTGGGGTCGGAGAACAGCAGGCCTCTGGAGGCTAAGAAGGTGGTGGGCTCTCGACATACTTCACAGGCGCAAGCTGCGGGGTGGTTCCCCCAACCACTATCTGGTTATTCCTAGGTTTCTAGACTGCAAAGGAGCATGAGAACAAGCAACTGCTTCCCATCTAGTTGGTTAGCAAACAAATCGAGCCTTTTCAGAAGGTGAGAAGCCAGCGGCAAGAACAACGGAGCTGTGAAGGAAGACAGCCCGTCACAAGCTGTCAGGCCCCCAGGTGGCCGTGGGCGCTGCTGAGACCCAGTGTCGTCAGCGGGGCCGAGAGGCCAACGACTCTGGCAGCCATTCCCTAGGTGGCCTGATCTGGAAGACGCCCCACCGACTCTCGGGACTGCCCCCTGGCTGTGCACACTGTGGGCACAGCAGAGACCAGGGCCCGAGGCGGGCCGGCTCCGTCAGCAGGTGTGGAGATGCTCAGGGCCGCCTTTCCGCCGGAGTTCGGCAAGGGCTCTGGTCCGGGCAGCTTGGTTGGGCATGCTGACCCCAATTCTGGCTCAGTATTTTTTGTGCTGCCCTCGATTTCCTTTCGCTGAACTTACTTGAATGTTACTTCGCTTACTCTAATTTTTTTTTGTGTAGGTGGATTGAGGGAAGCCGCCTTGAAAATGTTTTGGAAGGAGGAAGGTCTGAGAAATTATGGCAATCTTTGTTACTGACTTCTCATAACATTCTACCAACCCTGGAAAAACTAACTTTTTAAAATTGTTCTGTACTTTCAAAAACTACAAAATACTGATTTTTAAAATGGCATTTGTTTAACTTGGGCTGTTTCTTATCCCAAGCGCTAAAGAATAATTCACACCTCAAACAGTCTACTTTGGAAGCCCCGAGCAGGCAGGGAGCCCCTCTGCAGAAGAGGGAGCAGAGCAGGCGGGAGTGGCTGCCCAGGGGGGCCGGGCCTGGAAGAGTCCAGGACTCCTCGGCGCCTGGGCCCGGTGGTCGGGCCTCACTGGCACCTGCACAACTCCCCACCCGGGGCGAGGCCTGGGCGTCAGCCAGGTGGGGGCGCTGCCCATGCCAAGCCAATCTGAAGTGGAAAGGGGAGCATGGAAGGCGCCAGCTTCCATGTGGGGGAAGCTCTCGGCTCTTTACTTGAAAAGCATCCACGTTGGCTGAGCAGCCAGGCCAGACACAGCCGCTCTGCAGAGGCAGGGGCGGTGCGGTCCACTTACCACGATGACGGAGACCCCGGTCGTGGTGCTGTTGTGTTTGGGGAGCGCGTTGTTGAAGTGCTGCTTCAGTTTACCTGTGACTTCGGCGTGCATGTTGTTCTCCTGGGAGGCGTCGTCCTACAGCCAAGGGCAAGCACAGGGGTTTTGATTTCCATGGCTACATTGCCTCTTAACAGATACACACCACCCACCACCGCCACTGCTGCCTCTTCCTAACGGGCCCACCCTAGCCACGAGGTTGGGGGAACCCATCACAAATGATCCCTGTTGCCCAGCAGCCTCAGGCCCTCGGAAAGACCCAGCCCCTTCGCCCAGCTCCTTAGGCCCAGGGCTCAGGTCTCCGGTGGCACAGGGGGGCATGTTCTTCAGAATTCTGACACCCTCCCTGCACAGCACAAATGCTATATAATTTAGTACACCAAAATTAATGAACACTTTATTATTTTAATCAAGAATTCAGTTAGGTGTTAGTCTCTACTGTTCATACAGAAATGTGGCATCTCAGCTACTTGGTCCAAGGGCCATGTGTCTCAGCAGGAGCCAGAGAGGCTGGACCCAGATGTCAGGACCTGGGGGACAGTGAAGGTGGCAGAGGAGCACAGGGGGCCCCCAGGTGGGCACGAGCCCTTGGCGGAGTAAATGAGCCTCACTCTCCTGGAGCGTCCAGAAATGAGGGAGGTGCAGCCTTTCCCGAGGTTCCCATTACAGGGCTGTCTGCCCTAAACCCAGAGGCACCCCCCAAGCCCAGGGAAACTAGCCAGCAGGACACCTCTGTGCCCAGCCCTGGAATGGCTTGTGTCTCACCCTCCCACCCATGCCAGGAGGCAACCTCTTCAGGTGCCATGAAGATGGAGGGATCGGGGTCTGAAACACGCCCATCTCTGGGAAAGTCCTAAAAACCCGCAGGCCCCAGACTACAGAAGCCTCCTTAGACAGCATTCCCGCCAACCCCTTCACTCTGCAGTGGGAGAAATGGACCCAGAAAGGGTCAGCGGCTTGCCCAGGTCTGAATACTCCAGGATCCTGGTGCCAACTGCTCCCCACCCTGAGAGCTACCTTCACACTACTCACTCACTCAGAGAAGGCAGACCTCCCACAGGCCCTGGGACGCGTGCAGAACTCGGCCTGTGCAAACTCACGGTCTCGGAACCACGGGTGTTTGTTCCCCGGGAACGTGGGTACTTACTGACACCCAGGGGTGACTCAGGATTTCTCCCGCGGTGCACCGAGCTTCAACGTTGACCTGAAGCATCTGACTGATTAATTCCTGGAAAGAAGAAAGACAACCAGAGAGGACACAAAAGGGGGTGATTTGTGCATAAGTACAGAGATCTGAGTTTGCACCAAGTGCTCTGAAGAACAGCCAACACAGCTGCGCAGCTGTTTGAACTGAAAAGCGTTGTTGGGGACACTCCTAGTGTGCCCAAGGCGACTCTGCAGACACAGCGGCCCCACTGCGCAGCCCGCAGAGGAGAGAGGCTCTCTCCTGAGTCCACGTTCGACGAGACGCTCTCCCCCAAGTTCTGCTCGTGAGCAACGTTCACAAGGAAACACTGCGGTGCTACTGCTCTTGGCAATTCAGTACGTCTCGCCAGTCCATTCACACATTCTGATGGGAGCCTAATACCATATTTTGCCGTGTATAATGCACACTTTTTTGCCCAAATTTTTGAGGGGGAAATAAGGATGCACAGTATACATGGACAGTACTAATTCCATATCTATATAAGTGTTTTTTAATTCTTTTATTTATGCTCATGCATTAAAAGTGTAACTCTGGAAAGCAATAACAATATCTGTATGCAAAATAATACCCTGGAATAGGATAATCAGTTTTGTTTCTAAATTAAATAAAAACTTGAATTAAGAAATTAAATCGGAAGATGTTTTTCCTAAAAGTTTGGGCCAAAAACGTGGATGCACACTATACGTGGAAGCATGTTATATGTGGCAAAATATGGTACATTTTTCTTGAATAAAGGAGAAAACAAGTGTTTAGGGCTCTAAGGGGGATGATGGGGGTGAACTGGAAAGACAGCCTGTCCAGCTTTCAGAATTTGGTTGAGTTTCAGAGACTCCACTAGGGAACACACTTGAAGAAGGACAGCTATGCAAAGCCAAGGCAGACCTGGAGCTCCAGGCCAAGAGCCTCATGTGAAGTGAGGATCCCCGGACACGATGCACCCACAGAAACACGCCTGGATGGTACCTTTGCCGAGTCTGTGATGTTATCCCAGTAGGGGGCTGGAAACTCCAGCTTCCCAGCCAAGATCTGGTCGAAGAGATCTTCCTGAAGATTGTTCTCACTGTGAGTGACAAAGAAATGGAGGAAGAGCCCAAGTCACCACGAGTCTTTCAACAAAATGTTCACGGGAAGAGGGGGTCAGGAGTCCAGTCTCTGGCTGGGGTATTTCCTACCTCCACTGAATTTGTGGTGACATTATTTTTCCTTTAGACATGAACTCAAGACCATGTCCATGGGTCTGGGAATCAGAGAGGGAGAGAGAGCAGGCAGACACACGAAGACCCGAGACGTGTGCTAAGTGTTTCAGAGCTTCAGCGTGGGGGATGGAGGGGGCCTGGAGGTGTGTGCTGGTGAGGGTTGCACAGCAACTCCGTGGATGTGCTAATAACATCGCTGACCTATACACTTAAGTGGTTGCAATGATACATTTTGTATTATGTATGTTTCACCTCAATAAAAAGACCAGAAAACACAGGATCCACAAATCATGTAAATCCTCATTTCAGAAAAGAATCTCAGCATCTGCCCTCAGTTAATCTCTCGCGGCAACAGAGAGGAGAAGCGGCTCATCTGAGTCAGATCTCCTTGCCCTTCCTCTGTCCAGTTTTCCGACCAAACAGCCAAAGACAGTGAAGCAGCCAACACAGGAAGAAGCCACATGGAGTTCAGAGTCTGGATAAAAGTCATGACGTGATTCACCCCCCACTGGAACCTCACTTCTGGTTAAGCTCGATCTGAGAGAAAGAGCCCACCCAAGGACGTCGGCCAGAATTGCACTGGTTGAAACAAACGCTCCTTGTGGCCCCCAGGTGGGTGTTCATCCCCAGCCTGTGCCTACCTGTCCCACACTCAGACACACACACGGCTGGTGTGTAATGAATGCATGACGCCATGACTTGTGGTGGGAAGCACCATGGAAACGTGAAAACAGTGGAAAAACTCAGCACGATGGACAACCCCACCCCCCAGAAACCTGCATCCGCACAGCCACGGAGCCCCTCATCACCTGGTGGCTCGCCGAGGGCCAGGGTGAGAACCAAGTCATTACAAAAACCCTGGTAGGAAACTCGGGAGGGACTGATGGAGTCAAGGTCAAAGTCCGGGAGTGGAAGTCCAGTCTCACCTGGCAAGGGTACATCATTTCTGCTGGAGCTCCCAGCTCGACCCCGCAGCCTGTTGCTCAGGGTGTTCACGGGGCTGGAGGCAGGGGGCTGGGCAGCCTTCTGGGTGGGAGCCTGGTCATGCTACCGGCCCTCTCAGAGCGGGCGAGGACAAGTGTGGTGCCCTTAGAAATGGGTCGTTTAGGACAGTGCCTACAGACAAATTCGGGCCGTGTGAGGATGTGGCTGCTTCATTCTCGTTCTACAAAAGAGGGGAGTTCGTAACATGTGCGTGTGTCCACGACACTCCCCGAGCCCCGCTGAATCCGCAGCCGCTGGTCTGTGGTGTCTGGGGCCACAGGCACGTGCGAGGCAGAAATCGGGCCAGGAAGCCAGGCAAGCAAGAGGTCCCCCGGCCCCATGCTCCTGAAAACTGGTCTTCTTGGAGTGTGTACACATGGTTTCTTTCTAGATGTCTACGTGGTTTCTTTCAATTTACTTCCCTCCTGACTGCGCTCAGCTCAACGTCCTTCAAAATGAGTGAAGGACACATGTGAAACACAATGAGATTTTACAAAAACCTTTAGACAAGCAGGGGACCCCAGGAGACTAACATTAGAAGATATAAAATAAATCACCTATTTCTAGAATCATTTCTTTTAGCCATCTCTCTCTACTACTCCCCTGAAATCTCACATGACTTGTATTTGGTGAATACATATGGCTTTTATTTTGTTGATAAACAGCAAAAAAGTTGGAAGTGAGTGTGCAGCATTCATTTTGGTTCTTGGCAACGCAGCCCAAATCAACGAACAAAACCCTGGAATGTCCTGGCACTTAGAATTCACCCCGAAGATCCCATGCTGTGAACTGCAAGAGTGTCAGGCTCCCTCCCCAGAAGAACAGGAAGCTCAATATAATTTATCCTTCTGAGGAGCCACTAAGAAAATCCGATCTGGTTGGATCTATGCTAGATGGATGAACACATTTGTACTCTATAATCCGGCTGAGACGCTACAGGGCACTAAAACAATATGGCCCCTGGATCAAGGTGCTGTAAGTCTAAACATGTCCGTTAAGAAAAACTTCAAAAGCCAACAGAAAAAAAGTGTGCATCCATTCTTTCTTTTCAATGGAGAGTCAGGTGAGGTACAAGTGTGGCAAGAACACTGGAAAATGCTGGTAAGCTATTTCATGAATTTTGTCCAAACACTTCATTTATAGGGTGTGCCTATGTTAAGTGAAATCTCAGCATAGGCATACAAATATTACTTTTTAAAAAAAATTTTTATTGAATCTATTGGGGTAACATTGGTTAATAGTTATATGGGTTTCAGGTGTACTATTCTATTTATAACAACACATCATCTGTATGTTGTATTGTGTGTTCACCACCCCGTCTCCTTCCATTACCATTTACGCCCCCTGTACCCTCTACCTCCCCCACCCCTTTTCCCTCTGTAGTCACCATGCTAGTGTCTGTGTCTGAGGTTTTTGTTTGTTTTTGCTTAATCCCTTCACCTTTTCACCCAGCCCCCAGCCTCCCTCCCGCTGACAGCTCTCATCCTGCTCTCTATCTAGGACTCTGTTTCTATTTTGTTTGTTAGTTTAGTTTGTTCATTAGATTCCACATGTAAGTGAAATCACATGGTACTTGCCTTTCTCTGACTGCCTTGTTTTACTTAGCCTAATACTCTCCAGGTCCATCCATGCTGTTGCAAAGACTAAGATTTCTTTTTACGGCCAAGAAGTGTTCTCTTGCATACACGTACCACAGCTTCTTTACCCACTCACCTACAGATGGCACTTGGTGGGAATGCAGACTGGTGCAGCCACTGTGGAAAGTGGAGTTAACCTCAAAAAATTAAAAAGGGAACTGCCTTTTGACTCAGTGATCCCACTTTTGGGAATTTACTCCCCACAAAACCCCCAAAACACTAATTCAAAAGAATCTGTGCACCCATACAATCGCCGTCAGCGGCCCTGAAGCAGACTCGCTTAGGCGGTAACTAGTGCCCGTGCCCCTTAGAAAACCAGTGCTCTTCCCAGTGCCAAAGAGTCCGGGGCTGAAAAGGCTGAAGGGAGCCAAATGTCAAGCTACGACTAAAGCCTGAAAAAAACAAAAATGAGAGACACTAGAGCTAAAGAAGCTGAAGCTGTAAATTCCAAGTAACAATTTCAATTAAGAAGCTATGGGTTAAAATTATCTTTGGTTTCAAAACAAAGAAAATGTTTGAAGTATCTGTTTGAAGGGACTTTCATGTTAGGTACAAATTTAGGTAGATGATTTATTTTATTTCATGGTCCTTTATCGTTTAAGTACAATTTCCTAATTTACTCTATATGCAGTTGACTTTAAAGCAGGTTCCGGAATCTCTCCAGAATGTCCCTGTGCTCTGAAAATGCTTCTGTAAAAAGCATTTAACATTACAGATTCCTTTTCATCACACCCTATGAAAGAGGGAAAGCATTTCCGTAAATGTCGGAAGTTGTAAAATCAGTTTCTGAATAGAATGTATAAGGGCAGCCAATTTCAGAATGGAGCTTTGCAGCTTTCATAGCTGGACTTCTCTCCAGACCCCACAAAGAGGCCGCTGTCCACCGGGTATCAGTGCCTACACACATTTGTTTAATGGGAGTCTCACTTTTGTGTAAAAAGCTAGGTCCAAGGAAACAGTCCCAAGCTGCACTGGCAAGTGGAAACACTAGAGGGAGTTGTGAGCACACATTCCTCTAAAACTGATCCCTGATACCCTTTTCCAGTTGGTCTCAACTTGGGTCAACCATCTTGGAGGGGACTTACACGGTGACCGGACTCTAGATCACCAGCTATCAAACACACCAACCTCTATACGTGACTAGTTCCCACAACAGACCATCATGGAAACCAGCCAGGGCACAGCATGATTGAAAAAAATGGCCATGAATGATTCCCTTCCCTCTATGTACGTGTTCTTAATCTTCTCCCACTCTCAGTGCAGGCTTAGGTAGTTAGCTATTTGACTTCATTTGGTCCACGAGACATCCATCAACAAATGTAAGGCGAGCAGAGACTCAAAAAGTGCTCGGGTAGAGGAATGTGCCCTCTCTCTAGCAGCTTTTGGGATTCCTGAATCCACTGTCATGGGAACCCCGGCTAGCCCCCTGGAGGCTGAGAGGCACAAGGCCCAGGGGTATCAGTTGTCCCAGCCGACACTGAGTCAGCCACCAGGCACATGAGCGAGGGCGCGCTGGACCATCAACCCTCACTGGGCCAGCCCAGGTCCGGAGCCCCGCCAACTGACCCACAGATCTGACAGCCCTAACTCTTGGGGTCATTTAGTAGTCAGGAAGTGTTCAGTCATACGTGTAATAACCCTACAGCCTGTGTAACCACCTAGGCAATGACCTTGATGGACGACTGTGATGCGATGGCCAGATAGAAAGCTTTCCGCCTACAGACACCCAACCCTGCCACAAGGACAAGGGTCCCCCCCCCCACCTGCTGTATCTTCCATGAAACGTCTGTGCTTCCCAGCCCTCATGAGAACATGCCCTCGGGCTCTCGTTATCTTTCTTGCTCCTCAACCGTGTGGCCTGCGTCTCTACTACGCAGACTCTCGCAAGGAGAGACTGGCCTCTCGGCGTCCCTCCTGTGTTCACTGCCGTGTCGGTAAAAATGTTCAGCTCAACTGCACGTCGATAATTTCAAAAAGATAAAACCTTCCACTCTTCTGAATGTCTGAAACCTTTCATAACAACATGTTGGGAGGTGGTGAAATACCTCTGCTTTTCACTTGCTGGCAAAACACTGCACTGTAAATACTGTGACCCCAGAGAGTACGCTGATTCGCCATTTGGTTCCTGGCCCTGAGAATACACAGCAGTGGTTTAACAAATAGTAGGAAAGTGAACAAGGGAAGAGATTCAAATGAAAAGAGAGCTCAGGGAAACTCAGGACAAAATCAAACGTGCATCCCCAGGTAAACCTCGGCTTCCGAGTCATTCGTCATTCATTTGCTCCAGAGAATGAGACGGGACTGACAGAAAGAGGTGCTGCGGGCGAAGCCCCTGCTCACGCCACGCCCACGCACTGCCGAGTAACAGGAGCTCTCGTGCCCCGTGACACACCCTCTGCTCTCCGCCACCTCTGCTCCCACCGGGTGAGGTGCATGCTTACCGGATCTGCTTGTTCCCAGGCCTGTTTATGTTGAAAGCATTGGTAATTCTACGCCACTAAATATTACATGAATGGATAAAATGAACTTCGAAAGTTTTCTGTTTCTGTTATGAGAACTAGACTGAATTCTTTCAAGTGTGAGTTCTTAAAAAAACACTTCCCCAATTACATAGGAGAGACAACTATTAAAAATTGGAAAAAGGTTTTCCTACAAGGATCAGCTTGCTTTACAAAGATCTTTAAATCTCACTCCCCTGGAGAATAATGGAAAATGGGAACCGGAGACACTGGGCGATGGGTGTGTCTGTCTCACAGAAGAAGGACCACAAGAAACTCAAGAGCACCGACACAAAGCTAAGGCCTTGGCCTCACATCAGAAGCACAGGCAAGGGCCCTGGCCAGGTAGCTCAGTTGGTTAGAGTGTCATCCCAGTACACCGAGGTTGTGGCTTCGATCCCCAGTCAGCGCACATTCAAGAATCGACCAAGGAATGTACAAATAAACAACAAATCAATGTCTCTCTTTCAGAGACCTCTCTTCCTCTCTTTCTCCCTTCCTCTCTAAAATCAGTACATTTTTTAATATTAAATAAAAAGTCAAGGAATATACATTAATAAGTTTTCACTTGGATAAAAAGTGAAAGGCATGTTGATGTAATTTTTAACTGACACTGGTGTCACCCAGTTTCTGGTCCTGATTGCCAAAAGTAAAACGTCTGCTTCCTAATCGAAGGGGGAGAGTTTACAGTTCAAATACTGTCCCACAAGGGGCCACTGACCTCCGGAAAGGTGGGAATCCACAGAGGAGTATGTACGTGATCACGCCAGCCGCCCAGATGTCCACCTTCAAGCCATAGCTGGGGAAACACAGTGGGAGGGGGCAGAGAAATAACCACGTTACCCCCAGAACCCTGCACGTTTCTGGAGCACTTGCCTTTGTGAGAACAAAAAGGGTCTTTTCAGCATCAAACTGCTCATTTCATGTAGACAAGTGAATTGCCCTTTGGACAAAGGCATCTGCTTTTGTCCCAAACCTGGTAACAATCTTGGGGACTACTGCCATGTTCCTAAGACCAGCCTCGGGACAAAGGTCCAGGCCCAGGGCTCTTGCACACAGAAGCACAAATTGAAGCCTCTGAGATCAAAGTTACAGTGCAGGTCAATAGTCTTTCCCTCCCCCCACCTTCCCCAGAGTCCCATGATACACAGCAGTGGGAGCAAAGCCAACCTCTCCCCTCCAAAGAAAAAGCCCTACCCAAACCGCAGGCGCCTTACCCGGTTTCGGCAATGATTTCTGGGGCCACGTAGGTCGGTGTGCCGCAGACGGTGTACAAGGGGCCTTCCACCACAGTGGCCAGCCCAAAGTCGCCCAGCTTCAAAGACTTGGTGCCGTCGGGATACTCGCACACCTGCAACAGAAGCCAGCCAACCGTCACAAGCTGCTTTCTGCTCAACGATTCCAAGAGGTCTTTGGAATTAGGTAGAAATGGTGTGGAGACCTTGACCTATAGCCTCAAAAGAAATCTCTCCTGGTGTTAATATCTTTGTGATTTACCTTTGATGCTTTTAAAGCTCTATTTTGCTCTTGAGATGAGAAATTTTTGCATGATTGTGTGGAATGTAAAAAAATTTTTCTACCTTTGCAAAAAAGCACCTTACCTAGGAGTTCAGTGAACACGTGTGCAGGCTCACACAGCACTGGCGATGGGGCGGCTGCCCACATGGGGGGGCGGCAGAGGCCTCTCTGCTGGAAGCAGGAACTGGCCTACACTGCAGGCTGGCTGTGACTGCGAGGGACACACTTGAGCATCTCAGACATGATGTTTATTTAGTGCCACCTAAGCACCAGGTGTGCTCTACGAGCCTTGTGTGTTTCGTTTAGAAAAGTCAATGATGAAAGATAAATATTGCATGGCGGGGGAAATCTTGGAAGCTTAGACAGAAAATGAACTTGGGTTCCAGACAGCCTGAACCTGAATACCCTAGCACTTCCCTCATTTGCTCGTTATGTGACCTGCAAAAGCCACTCGCCCCCCTGAGCACGCTGCCTCATCTGTGAAATGGGACGACAGGGGGCTGATGTGATCAAATGAGACCAGGCTCAGAGCGGGGCTCCATGAATATTCCTTCCCTCCCCTGGAAGGTCTGGCTGATTAGATCAGACAATCACCATATTGGAAAGGTTTAACAATGTTGGTGAAGGTGTCAATGTTTTTGCTTAAATCGAAGCAGCCTTTCTAGAAAGTACTTCAGCAATATGTACATTTCTTAATATCACCGATCCAGTAGAAATAAAAACCAATCCCTGCCATGGCTGGTGTGGTTCAGTGAAGTGAGTGCTGGCCTGCAAGCCAAAGGGTCGCTGGTTCAATCCCCAGTCAGGGCACATGCCTGGGTTGCAGGCCAAGTCCCCAGTAGGGGGCACGTGAGAGGCAACCACACATTGAAAAAAGAAAAAAGAAAAAAAGAACCAACCCTCAGGGAATAGAAATGGGCCTAAATGTCCTAAACAAGGCCACCAATCTCAGAATTTATCGCTGTTATTTAAAACTGGAAACAAGGTAATTCACGGTACATCTCTGTAAATAAACTATTATGCAGTCACGAATAAGCACATTTCAAAAAACATTAATCGTATGGACAACGTTCACTGTATTACATAACATAAAAAGGAACATTCAAAATTATTTATATATATATAATATAACACAGTAAAATGTTCAGTTTATCTCTAGGTGCTAACACTGAGGATTACTGTAACTTTCTCCCTTACACTTTTCAGTAGTTTCTATGAGCATGTACTGGTTCCGTAATCAGGAACGAGTTTATACACAGGCACGTTTTCCTTACGGGTAAAAGTCTGGAAGTTATATTCTACATGGACGGTCTAGCAAGCAATCAAGTGCGTAGGAGAGCATAATTCCGGTCTGAGTTCTCGAACGTGCTAGTCCATCCATCTCCTGGATGTCCATCCCGAAAACACCGGATTTCAGAGAACAACTGCGGAGACCCAGTCTGTACTCACATGACGTCCTTCTCTATTTTAAACTTATTTAGCTTGCTTTTCCTTGTATTGTAGTATGAACTAACAAGATTTTCACTTAAATTACTACTTACGCAAGGAGGTGGGAAATTTAGAAAATTATGTTTTTTCAAGATAAGCATGTTAACAGCACCATCCATTAGTCTGGTACTTAGAGAGGGGAGTGATTTATACAGTCATCAATAAAAAGCATCAAGAACCTCAGGGCTCCCCCTGGTTAATGATCCCCAGTCTCTGCAGGCATTTAAAACAGGGTGACGCTGAACTACCGGCCGTACGTGCGGGGTCCTCATAAGTCCGAGAAGAGTGTTCTTCCCTGAACATTCTGATAGCTGCTTCCAGGTTCCTGGGCTCACACACACCCGGAGCTCCACCATAGGGCTCCTGGCCCTCCCGGGCGCTCCCCTGAGGACTCGAGTCTCTCACAGATGTTTATCATTCTGAGTCGGCTCATGCTCGGCAGGACCCGACTCAAAGCTACCAGTGATTCAGCCCAAGGCAACAGAAGCCAGGTTCTCAGTCCTGCTGGAGTCTTAGGACGGCTTTCCATCCATTACGTTTAATGTCAACATTAGCGAGACCACGCCGAGGTAGGAAATTACAGTTAGAATTTATGACACACTTACTGAAACCCAGACTTTAGAAAGAAATTCCCCAAGTAATTGCAGTGATAAGAACATTATAAACAACACTATATTTCTAAATGTATCATGAGAGTTAAAAAAAAAGTTTTATTCATGACATTGTTATTTTGTTTTTATAACTTTAATATACACTCATTAGGTACATTTTTGAAAAATAGTGTTTATTTTAGACATTCAATTCAGGGATGCCTAGGGGTATTTCAGGGTTGTCGTCAGACCCTCGGAAGCCCCAGAAGTCCCGTTTTTCACGGCCCCTGTAAGGAATGCAGACTCAGATGCGGGAGCAGAAATAGAAGGGGGCTGAACAGTCTATAATCGCTGAGTTATGTCTGAGCAAGTGGTGCTTCTTGGCTAAACATCAAAAGCGAAGTGTCAAAAGGGGCAGACAAGCCTGAAATAATAATATTTTATCTGATTTATCCCTCCCCAGTGCTAGACACAGAGGCAAACACGAGAAAGACAATTTGAGTACATTTCAGATCTCAGCTGGAGATTCTCTTCAAAGCAGGAAAAACGTCTGTCTCCCCACCAGCCTGCGTACAGCATACACAAATCCACGGCTGGCACTGATGCGCACGCAGATGGGGCCGCTTTAAGGAAGCGATTTCAAGGAAGAGGGGACGGGACGCACAGGGGCTGCGGCCTTCTGTGCTGGCAGAGGGTCGGTTCTCCCAGTAACTGACATTCTCACCGGACTCTGCAGATTTCTGTGTTCTCCCTGGACGTCTACGGTCACCCCACTGGGCAGTCAGGAAGGGAACTGTGGCCTCCCCTTTACAGATGAGGAGACTGAGGCACAGAGGACTCCAGTCACGAGTGGCTGGCCGACAGCGGTTCCGGCCAACAGCACTGCCGTCCCGGCACGGGTCTCATGACAGTCTTTGAAAGCAGCAGCAGAGCTGACCACAGGGGCACACGCACTCGCAGTCGGAGCCAGCCAGAGCGAGTCGGAGCGTCCCGCCGTGAGCCCTGCAGCCCCGGCGCCTGCTACGGGCTGAGGCGCGCTCCGTGAAAAGTTGCTCTCAGAATGCAAGAATAAAAAATGGGAGACATGCAGATCCCACATAAGAAGCAAGCGTGGCACGCACACTCTAAATAAAACGTCAGCGAGGTGATTTAGAAGGACTTCAGGTGCGAGAAACCAGCCCTCTTCCCTGCCGTCCCCAGAACTCCTGGAGAGCGGATTTATCACTGGCCCCTCGTAGTTAACTGCGACAGGGCACCTGTGGCCGTAACTCACCACGTGCACGGCCAGACCCGGGCTCCCTGACACGGCGACCTGCGCGGCTCCGACCGCAGGGCGTTCAATCACGACACCGCCACCGGAGAAGGGGATGCAAATCAGATGTCTGGTCGCTCTGGCGTTTAAAAGCCAAGCTTGGTTCTAGAGTAGGAAGAGGCTGACGGCCACCGTGTGTTGACCTTCAGTGCCCCAATGGCACTGCCCCCTCCCGGCCAGCGCCAGCCTGCTGACTCAGTCAAGAGCCTGCTGCATGGGCTAGGTAGGTTCTCAGCGGCAGACACGCATTTCAGCAGATGCAGGCACCTGAGGGCGTTTGAAGGCTGACCCTACCACCCTTCTTTCTATCCCACACATCGGCTTCACCCAGACGTCACCTCCATCACCTCTGTCCTTCTCCTCCCCTTCGGGCAGCACAAAGGGGTGGGGACAGGTCATGGGAATGGGTGAGCAGGCAGCTAGGCCCGGCCACACAGATGAGGGACTTGATTCCGATGTCCTGGCTGCATCCCAGGACGCACCACACAGGAGACCTCGCTCCCCATGACAGTGTCTGCCCTTGATGCAGGACAAGGTAGCTGATTCTGGGGTTCTCCGTGCATTAACACTTGTGAGTGGGAAACAGAAGAAACGGGGGCGGGAGTGCAATCAGTGGGCTGGGAAGTGGACGTGGACACAGCGGTTTACAGGCAAGTTCGCTGGAGTCTCAGCAGTATCCTCACGGGGCCTTAACCATGGCTGGGGCTGGCCCCACAGTGACCAATGTCCTCGGGGACTGTGACTCCTTTATCTTCAGAGGACATTGATAACTGCAGCCACCGGGGTGAAGGATTGAGCACGGCTGGGAGAGGTCGAGGGGGAGTCCTCATTACCACCACAGTGTCATGTCTGGCCGCACTAGGGGAGAGTCCTGTCACCTTTGCTTGTGGGGCCTCTGGCCAAATCCAGCCAGAGGGTGGGGGAGCCTGGGCCTGAGGGACCCCTCAGGTCATCGTGGGTGAGAAGCCTGCTTGGAGAGAACACCACATCCCGACTTCCAACCGGAGGCCCAGTTTACACCCCATTCTCCTTGCCTCCTTCAAGTTCCTAACGCTGAATCCATACTACATCTTATTTTACAGGGCAGGGGTATTTATTGTCCTACTAGGAGCAGGTAGCCATGAAACACAGTTCCCTCTAAGCAGAACACAGTAAGGAAAAACCTCACATACTCTCAAATGGACGCTCAGAAACCATCAGATGGTATTGCCGTAAGGGGAAACCAGACACGGTGGATGGGTGAGAAGTCCCCAGCACGGCCTCGAAGCCTGCCCAGCAACGCACAGTCCCTTCAGTAATTATCTGCATAGTGCAAGCACGTCACAGGCAGTAACGACCTGTGCTCAAGTGCCAGCAGCTAGCCAGCTGAGGGAGCATCAGTGGTCAGTCACCGAACATTTACTCCACATCCACTGTAGCATTACTCGGCACTGCTTAAGGCACTGGGGATATAAAGATAACTGAGACCCAAACCTTGTCCCTAATGATTCATAAAACCCAGAGTAGGAGACAGACAAGTAGATGACAAATTCAGCACTCTGTGGCAAGAAACCAGAGGTGGCCACAGGTGACTCTGCCCAGGGGTGAGGTTGAAGAAGACATGCCTTTTGCTCAGCTGTCTTACAAGATCCATGTGTTTGTCACATTGCTGGGAGGCAGGACAGTGCACACAGAGACTAGTATGGACATAAGCAAATGACATAGAATGCTGTCGATAAAGTTGACTACAGGGTACAGGAAACCTACAGCGGGATTAACACGCCACGAAGACTCAGACAACCCACCTCCCAGACGGTGACGATGCCCAAAAGGCAGGACTAGATAAGCCAGCTGTCTTGTGTATGTTTGCAGGGTTGAGGGGGCGGTGGTGCACACACAACGCCCCAATCAGCATCTCTAAAATTCCTCTACAATGCAGACACGAGGATGGGCCCAATTAGCAAGCTTTGTTTCGTTATTAAGGCCACCAGGAAGGTGTGTTACACGTGGCTTAAAGGTGACTGCTACCTGGCTGGCGGGTGGGGTAGGGGTTGGTAACAGAGGAGAGGCTGGAAAGGTAAATTGGGGCCAGATTATAAAACACTTTGAGAGTCACAGTATGAGACTTTCTTCTGTAGAACAATGGGGCAAAAAAGACTTTTAAGCAAGAAAAGCTGGCATCTCTGGGTCTTACGTTCTGCATCTGTAAAACACTAGATGTCCCAAGTTATGTCCAGCATTTCAGTGAACGCTCGCTCATGTGCTGATTCTGTCTCTGATTTATGCTTCAGAATATTCTGCCTCAAAATAATTTCCCCACTTACCTTTCTTCAGACAGTACCATCAACAAAACATACGTGAAAACACATTTTTCAATGTCTGGTAAACAACAGCTGCAGAAATGCAGATCAACCAAAGAAATTCATTGATATTTTGTGGTCTCGGACTTGCATCCGATGGATTTTTGAAATTTAAACTCTCTCAGCCCCCAGGACTGGTCTGACTCTAAAACATCACTGTTTGCACGTGACTGTGGTCATTGTAAAGGAGGAGAGGCATGAGTAGGAACAGCAAGAGCAGGGGGGGGCACGTACCAGGAGGTTCTCCGGCTTGATGTCTCTGTGCACGATGCTGAGGCCGTGGAGGTACCTGAGGGCGTTGGCCAGGTTGTACACCATGGCGCTGCCGTCGCGCTCAGTGTACTTGGTTGAAGAGGTAATTGCGTCAAAGAGGTCTCCGCCCTACAGGACGCAAAAGAACACATCAAAATATCAACCGTGGCAGTCCGTGAAGCTAGGAAAGAAGGTTCAGCAGCCTGGAGGACATAAAAAAACACATGCCACTAAAATGGATGATTATAAATAGAGTTTCAAGGTGGTAAAACCCTTTTCGGATTAGGTCCTTTAAGAGTACAGTTACGTCTTGGGATCTGGCACCCAGGAAATCTCTCCATCCTCTTACTTTGACCAGTTCCATCACCAGAAAGAGCTCCGTCGCCGTTTCCATCTCCTCAACCAGCATGATGATGTTCGGATGTTTCACTCGGCGCAGGATGGACACTTCGTTCTCAATCAGGTGCTCCTGCCGAGCAAGGGGACAGCGCGGATCAGATGCTATAGGAGCCTGTCTGCCGGGCGGTCAGGAGACCCACACAGCCCACAGACCTGGCGCTCAGGGAAGCACTTCCCTGGGTAGAGGGACAAACCAAACCCTGGCCTCGTGGGTTTCCAGGGGAACAGGACAAGTCAGGGTGCCGTCTCACTGTCACTCACAAAGAGAAACAGGCATCCTTCAAAACACCCCTCCGAAGGGCTCAGTGGTTCTGCCCTGGCACACAAAACAGGCTGCCTTCTGGCCTCTTCACTGCTTCCCACATCTTAAGACGTCTGAGCTACGAGAGCTTAGGCACCCTGCGCTGTGCTGTGCGATGCGGCTGGAACCACGTTTTGAGTTCAGGGTAGTCCAAGACAAAGACCAGGCACACAAGGAAACCTGGCATGCTCTTGGCGTAGTACTTGGGCATTAAAATGTGTTTGTTGCTTTTAAACCAGTACTAGCATGAATTTGAAATTTGCATTGAAATTCCTGAAAAAAAAAAAACCAAACTTTCTTTCTCCATGACTGGTGATGAAATCATTCACCCGAGGATTACCACCTCCGTATCTCAGAAATCAGGAAACACACAGCACCATGAGGACCACAGGTCCCACAGTCTCATTTTCTCCTTTGAAAACACCCCGTGCGTATTAGCCCCGGTGAGCCGTGCGGCTGGGATCAGCACTGCAGCCAAACGTTTACTCGCAGCATGAAGGGGTTCTTCTCAGTACACCACCACGACTCAGGAACCACTATGTTGCACTGTTTTATCATGAGACGTGAAAAGCTCTCAATATTGTCACATGTGCCAACCTTCATTAACTGTAATAATAAATTATTCTGAATGTATTCAGGGTATCCTCTGTAAGACTAGCTAATTGCCATCTGACACATTCTAGGTGTTCAAATATATCTCTTGTATAAAACTAACCTTATGAGAGTCATCACTGGCTACCTAAATCACACATACGCACATATCAGTGTGTGTGTGAGTGTCCCCTATGCTTTCCCCTTTGTCTTTGCGATCATGAATTTCAGAACTAAGTGTAATGTTCTGCTGTAGTGGGGACTTAATTATCTCCAGTTCAGGACACTTCTTTATGGTTCTTCTCTTGTCATCATGCATCCCTGCGTACGTGTATTTTTACTGCAAGCCACCACGAATGTTCTTTGATAATGGCTGGCAGTACAAGTGGTAACAGTAAGTTACAGGCAGAGAGACTCCGTTGCAAGTGCCTGCACGGGGTGGGCTGTTTCCTGAGTGCTGAATGCCCTGTGCTCGACCCAGTCGTCGTCACTCAGTGAAGGACGGCAGATGACAGTGCCAATGCTGGTCAGAGGTGGGGAGAGGAAAGAACCAACACTGACTGGGAATCTAGTCACTCACTGGTCCACTGCTGTGCAGGGTGCTCCTGTAACGTCCTAACGCTTCAGCCTTAGAACCGCCCCTTCAGGCAGAATGCAAACCTAAGGTTCCTGCATCCAAGCCCACGTCTGTTTGTGCTACCCAGCATCCCCCTTCCAAGGGGACTGCTTTGGTAAAAGTCAGCTGGAGTTTTTCCAAATGAAAATGACAGCTGAAAAGCTGAACTTATTTTAAATTCCTTTAAAAGAAAAGGAACTAGAGGCTGCATCACACGGAGCTAGGCGGCAAGGCAGAGCCACACCAGGCTTTGCACAAGAGGGAAAATCTGTCCCTTAATGAGCAGGGCTGGGAAGTCTTTGCCCAGTTTAGGACTCTGCAAAGGCTTCAAAATCCCCTGGAAAAACGGTGGTTCTCAGACCCAACACACCTCATCTGGGAGGCTGGGGACAGGGGACCCACCTTTCTCTGGACCCTGCGTCGGAGTCACGGAGCAGCAGCCTCATAAGCGGCAACAGCCCCCTGGGGCCTCCCCAGGGACGCAGCCGTGCAGCCGCCCCCTGTGGTCAGGGACAAAGGCCCCACAAACACTCCACGTTTGCACACTTATTTCGAAGCCTCTGCATCGTGGGTGCCCAGCAAAGCCCTTAATCACACCGAAGAACAGTTAGCTGGACTTCTGTGGACACGTAAAGGCGAGCCAGTGAATTTATTTCACTTCCCGAGAAGCTAAGAGGACAGCAGTCACTCCCACTGTGCCAAAAGTGGCACTTTTTAACAAGTTAAATGGATTTATCACTTGGGTTCTCCTGCCTCCCCCATCCCCACCCCTCAAAGTGGAAGTCTGTAAATCTACCTGTTTGCAATGCTAATTTAGAGTGACATTGGTAAAATATCCCCATCACTGGAACCCAAGAACTGTCTCAGACTGGAGTCAGAATAAGAGGTCTGCCACCTGAGACTACACCTCCCCAAAGGTATCCTTGCCAACAGAAGGCACAACCGGAAGTCCTCTGGGACGCACTGTGGAACTTTCTCTGGGACCACAGCAACGGCGGGGCATTTCACACAGTGTGGCAGTGAGGCGGTGTCTCCTCCGTCACCGTTCACCATCTCAGCTCACCGCGCCCTACGCGACCACGGCTGGCACCCTGAGCACACAGCACAGGTTGCTGTTGGGCTGTGGGAGCCCTTGGCCCTTATCCCTACCCTGTGACTACGCCTGTCCAGTCCTCTCTGAAGGAACTAATCACCATCATAAGCAACACAAAAGCCACGCCTGAAAATCTTTACAAATGCAATCTTCCTGATGCTTAAGGAACCCATAAGTAATCTGAGCTTCTAATGCATAAAAACACTCTCTAGATTACATTTTCCAGGAGAATATTTCTAAACACAACATAAACATCACTTTTGTCGTGAACTGCACTGAACTTACATTTTGTGAGCATCTACCATGATTTATGTTAAGTGATTCAGGGTTTTGACTCCAAACAATTTACATATGAATCACTTGATGGCAGTGTTCCAGGGCTGTGCGGGAGAGTGAGTGACAAAGAAAACTGCTAACTTGGCAAAGGATACCCCCTTATCTTTGGCCCTGGTGCTTTTTATCCTACAAAAAAGATTGAGATACAGAGACAAAAGAAGGAGGAGGAGGAGGAGGAGCAGGAGGGGAGCAGGGAGGGAGGGAGGGAGTTTAGGGAATAAACAACTCTCCCAAACCAAACTGATCATCTTGTCTGCACACTTTCCAGCCCCATAAAACAGCCCTTTCCTCCAGTGTCTGTCTCACTGAATGAACCTGGCTGCCCCAAGCAGACAGGAATCCCCCCAGCCCCACCCACCCTCCCTCATCCTCCCAGGCAGCCCATCCATCATCCATCCCTGCCAGGTCTACCTTCTCCACAGCCCCTGAATCCATCCACTCACTCCTCTCTGCATTGCAATCTCTCACCTAGACCTCTAGATATTTGCACAGGTAGCTTCTCTGTCTGGGACCTTTTTTCCCCACTTCTTGATGAATTCCTGTGTATTCCTCAGGACCAGATTAGATCTCCCCCTCTCTAAATAGCGTCCCCTGTTCAACCCTGGCTGGGTTAGGTGTGCCTCTTATTTGCTCCCACTACCCTCCGTGCTTGTCCATCACAGCTCTCGTTCGGCTGTCCTGGAGGTTTTTATTATCCTGCTCTCCAGACACAGTGAGCCCAGGAGTGCCCGAGTGAATGAGTACACACAGGCGTACTGCTCTTGACCAACCCTGGCTGGACAGCCGGTATCTCCACAGTATCTCTATTGCTCACTGAGCACGGCTGAGGGTAACACAGTCAGATAAAACATGGAAAGCACAGTATGGAATGTCTGGTAGAGATATGCAGCAGATTGAATACTGGCTACCAAATGTATCAGGTCTTTGGAACTTGTAAATATTGCTTTACTTGAGGGGGGAAAAGGTCTTACCCCTCTGACTAAGGATTCTGCGAGAGGAAATTCTGGGTTTTCGGGTGCCACCACAACAGTCCCTCTGAGATAAGAGGCAGGGGAGACTTCTGCACTGAAGACAAAGTGACGTGAAGGTGGGGCAGAGGTGAAGGGACGATGTGACCACCATCGACCCCTAGAAGCTATTTAGTTAGAAGCAAAGACCAGACACTCTCGGGGCCTCCAGAGGGAATGTGGATCTCAGGCTTCTGGCCTCCAGAACTGTGATGGGATGAATTTCTGCTGAAGTAAGCCACCAAGTTTGTGCTAACTTGCTCCAACACCCTTAGGAAACTACTACAACATTCATTTTCATTTACGTCCTGTCTGGGCTCCTAACATGAGGATAATGAATGCAACACTTTGGCAAGAGAAGGAAGGGCCACTTCTAAGCACCATAACAGAAAGCTCAGAGCTTCAGACACTGTGTGAATCAATAAATATCCATTTAGAAGAAATACTGTTTAGAATATTAGACGTGGAAGAATCCTTGAATTTACAAACACGATAGCCTTCTCAACAGCGCCCGTAAACCTGGCCCCAAGGCAAAGCTTGCAATCATGTCTTGCTCAGAAGACCCCAGTGTGCATTCTGGGCTCCGGGCCTTTGCTCTGGCTGGCAGGTTGTCCTCCCATTGCTTCCTACTGAAATCCTGCCACCTGCTGAAGTCCAGTAAAAGGCTTCTTACTCTCAGACCAGCTGCTTCTCTCTCATATGCTTCCCCCCAAACTCCCATAACACTCTTCGCATCTTGCACACATATCAAAGTTTAGGTAAATGAGTAAATTTATCTAATAATGCTCATGTATATTACAGAGAAGCAAAGAGAAGATCAGAGAGATTAAGAATTTTTTCCCCAGGTTGTTATCACAGGAAGAAATGAATACATTTAACCTGGAGAGGGAGTGTGTAGATTGGCCGAGGTGCATGCTGAGTAACCAACTAGCCCGAAACTCCAATCCCTGCTCGGCCTCTGTGTGACTCGTGGGAAGCTACTGAATGAATTTCTGTCTGTTTCTGGGAAACTGGTACATCTCTTCTGCAAGTCATTGAAAGTAATATGCAGACTCCCTACGTGTCCAAGCCTGGCTAGATTATAGCTTAACCAAGGGTGGATATTATTTCCAGCATTATTAATTTTCTGTGTACAACCCACAAATCAGATGTGACCAGCTATACCCAGAATAGCTGCTGAATGCCTCCCTCTAAATTTTATTTTAAAAGAAAACAAAAACAAATTCCCTACTCATTTTTCTAGAAATAAAATCTAATGGGAAAATCAACTTATCTGGAACAAATCGAGTTTTTGAATTATAATTTCATAGTGTAAGTGTGGAAACACTTGTTCAAACATTGTGAGGACAGAAGTAAGTATATGATCACGATGTATAAAAACGGAATGCCGCCCAAGAACAGGAAGACAAGGCATGGGGGGCGGCGGGGGTGAAGGGACCTGCCCCGTCACCTTGGGACTTACTGCACTGAAGACTGATTTGTCTGCATAGAAAGATCTTTTGTTTTTCAACTACCAAAACAGCTGCTTAAATTTTAAGCAGGTAACCAATATCTCTACCACAGCAAGTTTTTTACTTTTTTGAAAAAATAATACAGTTGCTTAAAACATGGCTTCCGAATAGGACACATTCTGCTACAGCCACACATACCAGACACCAAGGGTAACACTTCCTTACACCTGGGGGAAAGGCTCTGCGTTAGAAAATTTTACATTATTGTTAGAGCAATAAGTGAAAGCACACAGAACTAAAGAAAATTTAGAAAAACCTTAGTCATTCGAGGAAAAGAGGGGCGTTCTGCACAGACTGGTTCATCAGCGGTCACAGTGCAGGAAAAACAAAACCCATGACAAATTTGCCTCTTGGACTCTGCATTCTGGGGTTCTGAGGAGATTTTTCTACAACTTTCCCACAATACTTTAAGTTTTCTGTTAAAAATATACAAATTGTAAATGTCCGATGAAGACTAGTTCAGGAGTGCCATGAATATAACATCGCTACTATTACATAAAATCTTCCTAATTATAAACTCTCAGTTCCTCAGGCATATTAATATCATTAACAGTTAACGTGTTATATTCTTATTATTTACTGGTACTTTTCTACATGTTTCCCATGCCTTAATCCAATCAGTCCTCACAATAATCTTGTCTAAGGTATTATTAATAACCACATTTTTGAAAGAGAAACAGAGGTACAGAGGTGTTAAATAATTTTTCCACCGTCGCACAGTAAAAAAGGCAGGGCAAAGATTAAACTTTATACAATGCAGCTCTAGAGCAGCATTATTCAACAGAATTATAACTATGATTCAATCTAAATTTACTAAAAGACATTTAAAATATATAAAGCAAATAAAATTAATATTACTTATTCAACCCAATATATCAAAAATATAACTTCAACATGTAATCAGACACAAAAAATATTAATGAGATATCGTACATTCCTTTTTCGTACTAAGTCTTCAAATCTGCTACGTATTTCTACACTTAGCGTAGACTTCATTTCAGACCAGCCACACCGCAGGACCTCAGCGGCCACGTGTGGCTAGTGGCCCAGTGCTGGGAGCTGGGCTGAGTTCTACAGCCTGCTCTACCTGCTAGGCTGCTGGAGTCTGACAAGGCCTTGGTTGTCACTGTCACAGAAGATATATGTATCTTCTCGAACCCAGGTAAAATATCTGGATGGTTTGACTTTAGGTGGTGGGCACACAGTGCAACATACAGATGATGCATCATAGAAATGTACACTTGGAAACCTGTATGATCTTATTAACCAACGTCATGCCAAAAAATTTAATACAAATTACTTAAAAAAATATCAGTACCCTAGCAGTAGGCCCAGCTCCAGCTTGAGCGTGGGAGAGAAGGAAAAATTAATCTGGTTGTGGAGACAAATGTTCCTGGAGTTTCTGCACAGCTTTTGTTACAAACTGTCTTTTCAAGAATGTCTGTGTAATGAACACCCTCGGGACCTAGACTGGGTCTCCCTCAGGGGCAGGGGGCAGATTTGTTTCCTGACCACGACAACAAAGGGAATGTTCTCCTCTGGGACAAGGGTTGGTTAGGTTTCCTGGCTGCCCTCCTAAGCCTGGGGAGCCCCTGCTGGGACACAGACCCAACTGTGTGCACAGCACCCAGCCGGCCCCTCTGCATCACTCCCGGTGGGGAGCCAGTGCAATCGGGCGCTCAGGCCACCTCTGTGCCACAGGTAACCATGGTTTTTTCCTCTGGCCCAGGGAGCTGGCCCAGCAGCTACACAGCGGGAAGGCTACCTCGTTAGTCTGAAGGTGGGGTGAAGCCTCGGACCCCTCACAGCTCTTGCCACATCTTTTGTGTGTTGCTGAGTTTTATTTCGAAACACCCATCTCCCAGAGAATTCATATTTTTTGATAGTGAGAACCAAGATCCAATCAATGTACTATTTAGGATAAAGGTTTCTGAAAAAGGGCGGGGCGGGTGGGAGTGGCAGGAAGCTTTGCAGTGCCCCTCTGTGATCCGAGGTCCGCTCCTGTTTTGACCTCGTCAACCAAATCCCTACCAAACTCCACCAGCGCTGTAAACACCGCACCGAGGTTCTGCAGTGTCTTTCACAGGGCAGCTATGTATGCCGTACCTTTCCGCAGCATTTGGCTTTGTCTATGATCTTCAGGGCAAACTCCTTCCCAGTGGACCTGTGGAATGTTCAGAGGAAGGCCATTACAGACGTGAGTCAAAGACGGCGTCGTCAGCCCCGACTCCCTGTCCAGCACAGAAGCCCCGGGGAAGGGGGACTGGCCGCCTCCTCCTCCGCACATCAGAGAACGGGCTGAGTAGGGTTGGGGAGAAAGGGAGCCCCCCAAAAAGAAAAGAAATCTCAAGCCACACCACCCATCTCCTTTTATAAATATTAGTAATTATAATATTATTAAATAACTTGCATATTAAAGGTACTTAAACTCTGTTGTATCAGACACGGATAAAAAAACTATTTTTCCACACTTAAATCCCCAAAGAGTTCTCTTGGGAGGCAGAATAAAATTAGGAAAAAGGAATCAACATTCCTGAACACTTCCTACTATCGATACATATTTACATTAATCTGTTGGGTACTAACGAGTCCATCGTACAAAACTGGAAAGTCACCGGACTTTCACTATCTATTTCTCAGGCCGAACTCCATCTGGTGCCGTTGTATCTGGACCTTGAAAAGCCCGCTTCTGGTACTAAAGAGATCATTCTATCAGGTGTAAGAGTCTCAATGTTGTTACTTAACATTTAATCACTTTAGCATATTGTAATCTGCATGTGCCAAAAATTATCTCTGAGTGTAGAAAACAGTTCGACACAGAACACTGAAGTCCTCTTGGACTACACTGGGTCTCTCGCGTTCAGCTGCTTCTGCCAGGTGCACAG